>OY282502.1:33714350-34376158 GCA_958295605.1 Ajuga chamaepitys | reverse complement strand
TACCCCAATAAAGACGAAAGGTGTGTCACCAGGCGGCTGAAATGTGATTGTCTTGTTCTGACAATTTATTGTAGCACCATATTTTGATAGCCAGTCCATTCCCAAAATCACATCATAATCATTCATATCTAGTATGATCAGATCGACGTAAAGTTCTCTTCCTTCAATAGAGATAACACATGCTCGCAGAATTCGGTTAGTTTGTTTTGACTCTCTGGAGGGGATCACTACATTGTAACTAACGTCTGCTACATCAGGTTTCCTACCCAGCCTCTTCACATACTCAGTGGATGCAAATGAGTGTGTAGCTCCAGAATCAAATAATGCAAATGCAATCATATCACAAATGGAAACTTTACCTGTTACTACAGATGTATTTACTTCCGCTTCCTCCGTGGTCATGGTAAAGACTCTGGCTGGCGTCTTCTTTTGTGTAGCAGGGTTTGAGTTCTCCGGACAAACCGTGGAAATGTGTCCTGCTTTTCCACATTTAAAACAAGTCCGATACTCTGCAAAACACTTTCCACTATGCGAACCTCCACATGTGGGACATGTAGGTTGCGTAACTGGTGGTTTTCCTTGTTCACCCTTTTGGCGCTTGTTCTGATCCCATGATTGTTGTCCTGGTTTTGGTTGAGAACCTGGCCTTGGACCTTGCACTTGTAGCGGCCTTTTCTTTCCATCTCCTACAAAACAAGGTCCTTGTCTCTGTATAAACTGACGCCTAACCTCCTGAGCACGCCTAATTTTCATTTCTGCTTGTTCGGCAATCAACGCTCGTTCAGCAACTTGTGAATAAGTTACCCCATGTATACCAGCCATACACACATCTCTATATAGCTCTGGCCTCAGACCTTCTAGGAATCTCTCTACTTTCAATGCATCAGTACTAACCATGTGCTCCGCGAACCTAGAGAGTTGCTCGAACTTAGCGATGTAGTCTGTGACATCCATCGCCCCTTGCCTTAACTGTATGAACTCGTTCATTTTCATTACTCGAACTGGGGCAGTGAAATACTTGCTTCTAAAAAGTTCTTTGAACCTATTCCACGTCATTGTCGCCACGTCCTCAATAGTTTTCATTGTGTCCCACCAGTGTCCCGCACTTCCACGTAACATGAACGATGCGCACAATACCTTTTCCCCGTCAGGGACTTTACTATACAAAAACATGTTCTCTATAGTTCTAAGCCAATCCTCCGCATCAGTGGGATCCGTTGCACTCTCAAATGTTGGCGGGTTAAGCTTTCTAAACCTCTCTCCGATGACCTCTAAGTATTCAGCTCGAGGTTGTTGTTGATTTACACCATTTCCTGGTTGTTCACCCACACCCCTTTGTTGGATAAGTTGTTGAATCTGTTGCGACTGTTGTTCGACTAATCCTGTCAACCGAGCCACAATCGCTTCCAGGCCAACACCTACTGCTGGTGCATTTTGTTCCTGTTCGTTATCTCCTTCAACACCTTCTCCTCTAACGACCTCCATGATTTCTTTCTAGTTTTATTGTCCCTCTGTCACAGGCCAATATAATTCATGAAATAATGAGTGCAAATTATGAATAAGTAAAACTTACTGGCATGTCTGCGCTTCAGAAGTTCTGAGCTCATGTGTATGAACAGTCTACAGGGCACAAACCGGGCTCTGATACCACTCTGTCACACCCACCTTTGTAAAAAAAAAAACTTATTTTATACTAATTCTTAGCCTTGCAAAACCTGTATTATTTTTTTTTTTTTTTTCAAGATTAACAATTTAGAATACTCCTTCAAGACCAGAATCTTACCTACACATATATACATAGATTCAGATCGATTACAAAGATGTCACACTCCATTCAACACCACATTTACAGAAATATACATATTAAAGTTTCTTAATTTGAACATGTCCAAAAGGATTGTTAGAACACTAGCAAAATCATAGCGAGTCCAAGGTTTAGCCCCACAGATCGTCATTCATATACACGGGGCTTCAAAACTTGCATCAGCTCCAACAGCATGCCAGATTAGTCCACGCGCTCATGCATAGTCAAACTCACCTACAATGCAAGAACTACGTGAGCTAAAACTCAGTAAGCAGAAATCATGCATGACCAATGCGTGAATGATGAGATGCATATCACAAAACCATTTCTTTCAACTCTTTCTCAAAAGAAATCATATTTAGTGGGAATTGGCTCTCGTCACTGTCACAAACCTCCCAAAAATAACACTCTTTGGCCACACTCGTGACTACCAAGGGTCCCTCCTTCCCTCTTATAGTCCACCCGAGATACTAGTGATGGTTGGTACGACCAAGTGGCTATCCTTCCGAGACTACCAGGGGTCCGCCTCCTGCCTGCCCCTGCAGTCCACCGGAAAGTCTACCTCTTCCCGTACCCCTCATCATAAAGGTGCTGAAGTGGGAACCTCTTCCGCGTGCACGCCTGTCACCGGAAGCATCCCGAGAGACACCATATATAATATATAACTCACAATGTGCCAGTGGTGACCAACCCCAAAACATTAACAATTCATGCAACTACGTTATTTTGACTTCTTATATGTACACGTGTAATCCTTGTAGATGCTAATGCTCATGATTGATGCACATCATTTTGTTTCTAGCAACGGAATAAAACACTTTATACAAAGGTATGCAACAACACATATAACAATCAATTATCACAAATAACAAACAAAATACTATGTTCAAGCATTGTAGTTGGTGATGGATTTCTACTTACCTCTCCTCCGGAGTAGCTTTTGAAATTTCCTATTCCACAATGGTAATCAATCTACGACAATTTTAAATCGAATTAATACACAATTTATCAAATTCCAGGTTATTAAGTACTTTTAATTCGAAATTTCCAGTTTCGTCGCATTTTAGTAATAAGACTCTAACTATTTCTACAAAATTGATATTTATATGATTCAAGTTGGGTTATAAAGCTAACACATAAGGCTACAACTTTCATGTTTTGCACTTTTCCATATTCAGTTCGTAAAAGGGTTGGAATCAGCTAAAAAGTGGACGCCAATTCCATATTGTTTGTATTATACTATCACTATTCTACAACAAAGTATGTGTGCTATAATCATGATTTATTTATTTTTATTATTCTCACTAAACTACACACCATGAAACTGTAAGAAATTCAGCTACAAGAGTAATTAATTCATGATGGAATCTTTTCTATAATCATTGCTATTATGAAAAAAAGAATGAATTTGGTACCTATTCTCCTTTCCTTTTCATCTTGCCTCCTCGTCCCTATTTTTCTTTCTTTTGTGTGTGGTTGTGAGTTTTTCTTCATTTGTTGATTAAGATGAAGTTATATATAGCGGTTAACCACCGCCTCACCCCTCCTTTCCTTAATCAAGTCAGTTTCTTATTATTTTTATTGTTATTATTATTGTTATTATTGTTGTTGTTGTTATTATTGTTCCGACAATAAAACTCCTTTACATAATTAACACTTCCACGTACTTCCTAATGTTCCATATTTTAAATTTGTCCCGTGTAGTCTTAAATTTTGTAGCATGTCCCAATATTTTAGACTAGGGAGTTCTTGACTACCAAACCAACCATCTCCAAATTAGTTGCAAAAATCTAAAATGACGTAATAAATATAACAAATTAATTACTATAAAACTAGCACGCAAATAGAACATAAAAATATGGAATGCATGAAATGCAAAAATTATATTGGCCAGTGAGTTGTGAGAGGCACGGGTATTACATGTTCCGAGTTACTTTGTTGTTTTTTCTCTTATCTTATGTCTTAACTCGGAAAGATTTTTACGTTCATGAACTCAGTTCATCATGAGGAAGATATTGAGTTTAGCTGATGATTGATAGCTCTAAGCTATTTTTCGAAGCCAAATCTACGTTGGATCATGATGAATATCAGTTGGATAAATGTGAAAATCTCAGTACATATTTTACTTGAAAAATGTTCATATATGCATTCTAGACCATGGCATCAAGGTCGATAATAGTTGATCTGAATAAGGGTGATAAGCTTAATGGCGATAATTATGACACTTGGCGTCATAAGATTTGGTATGTTCTGGACGAACAAGACGCGTTGGACACGATCAATCATGTTATGGCAGACCCCGGAACTGGAACTGGCCCTCAAGGAAGGAGGGACCAAGAAGCTTATTTAGCGTGGAAAAAGAAAAATTCCACGGCTCGAGGCATCCTGGTTAGCTCGGTCGTTGATGACATGATACACGAGTGTGAGCAACACCCGACTGCTGGAGATATTTGGGTGTATCTCAAAGGAAAGTACGGTGGGACCTCAGTCACTCGTCTGAGACAGCTTACTATCAAGTTTGATACTTATAAGAAACAATATGATCATTCCATCAGACGACACATACGTGTGATGTCAAACATGATCAGAGAGTTGAAAGCTGCCGGTCATGTCCTTTCCGATGAGCAACAGATCCAGGCTTTGATTCGGTCTCTTCCCGACAAGTGGGAGCACTTGAAGGTTAACCTGACACACAACGAGAGCATCAAGACATTTGAAGATGCTGCTCATCATGTGGAACTTGAGGATGAGCGGCTAGGAGCTGCCAGATCCAGTTCAAGTGCTCTAGTTGCTGAATCCGGTTCCCATAAGGCCTCGGGCTTTAAACGCAAGAGGAACTGGAAGAAAGGCAACAAAGGGAAAAAAATCGAAGGGAAAGGATGGAATGCTGGTGATGCTTCTAAGGCTGGTGCTAAGAAGAACAAGAAAAGAAATGCAAACATAAATAAGAAAGATAAGAGCAAAGTGAAATGCTTTAACTGTGACACTATTGGCATTTTGCACGCGAGTGCCCTGAGCCCAGACGAGACAAGGTTAATCTTTCTTACTCTTCTGTAAGCATTGTAAATGTCTCTAGTGCGGTTTTACTCACTGAATCTTATCCTTTGTGGATTGTAGACTCAGGGGCAACGGAACATGTGACTAGAGATCGTGGAGCATTTGTAGATTACCGTCGAGTTCCAGCGGGAACAAGATGGATTTATGTGGGAAATAACTCTCGAGTTGAAGTCAAGGGAATAGGTACTTGCAAGCTCGAGTTGGCCAATGGGAGGACTCTTATCCTACATGATGTCCTCTACGCTCCAGAGATTCGACGGAATCTGGTTTCTGTTTCTGTTCTTCTTAGCTACAATTATATTTTGCTATTTGAGAAAAAACAAAGTTTTTATTAATTTGGATGGCAATGTTTATGCCACTGGACATCTCATGAATGGTTTTATTATTATGGATCATGACCGAACAACGTTTACTTACTATGATTATGGTTTTTTTTTAATAATGATTGTTCTTCTAGTAATGCAATTGTCGATGATAATGTTTTGCATGCTAGATTAGGCCACATAGGGCAAGACATGTTGAATTGGCTGGTGAAAGAAGGGTTGTTGGGTTCACTTTCTAAAGTCTCTTTGTCCACCTGTGAACACTGTCTTGTCGGTAAAATGACTAGGAAACCATTTGGTAAAGCTGTTAGAGCTCAATTTCCATTACAATTAGTACATTCTGATATATGTGGTCCTATGAGTGTAAGGGCGAGGCATGGAGCTTACTACTTCATTACTTTCATAGATGATTACTCATGCTTTGGTCATCTCTATTTGATTTCACAAAAGTCTAATGCATTGGATTGCGTTAGACACTACTTAAATGAAGTAGAAAATCAAAAGGAGATAACAGTGAAAGCACTAAGAACTGACCGAGGGCGTGAGTACTTGTCTGATCAGTTCAAGAAACTGTGTAGTGAAAAATGCATTATCCGATAACTTACTACGCCTTATACACCACAACAAAATGGTGTAGCTAAAAGAAGGAATAGAACGCTATTGGAAATGGTGAGATCCATGCTAGCACAAGTAAGTTTACCGATCTCCTTTTGGGGGGATGCGTTGTTAACTGCCACTTATGTGCTAAATCGCGTACCCTCAAAATCAGTATGTTCAGCTCCTTATGAAATTTGGAATGGTAGAAAACCAGACCTAAGTAACCTCAGGGCATGGGGGTCAGCAGCTTACGTACTTGGCAATCAAAGTCAGTATGGTAAACTCGGAACTAGAGGCAAGCAATGTATCTTCATAATATACAGTGATCAGTCCAAAGGTTATGTGTTCATAGGAGAGCATCAAGATGCTCACATGACTGATATTGAGTCAAGAAATGCAACATTCTTAGAGGATGAATTTTCTAGTAAAGGTAGTATTAGGAATACAAAACCCTTATTCGAAGTTGAAAATTTCTCAGGAGATCACACTGATCAGAGTCGAGAGGATCACAACCCCTTCGATCCAAGTGGGAGCGATATTACCAGGGATGTGGATCTGAATGGGAGTGATCACATTCCTATTCCTAATGACCCACAACTTCGAAAACCAACTAGGACACGTATCCCTAAACGTCACTTCGGCGTAGAAGGACATGCGTTAATCTCAACCTCAAGGGACAACGAGGAGTTAGGAACTCTATCTTTTGCATTTCTGACTTCTTTAATGGACAAAGGAGAACCAAAGTCTATACAATAGGCTTTATCCTGTCCAGCTAAGGACCAATGGAAAAATGCGATGGAAGAAGAGCTTGAGTCAATGAGGTCAAACAAGGTCTGGGAACTTGTAGACCTTCCATTAGGAGCAAGGCTATTGAGAACAAATGGGTTCTCAAAATTAAGAAAAAGGCCGATGGGTCTATAGAGAGGTATAAGGCTCGCTTAGTAGCAAAAGATTACACTCAACAAGAAGGTCTTGATTATGAGGAAACTTTTTCTCCTGTAGTGAGATTTGCCTCGATTCGCCTACTTCTAGCAATAGTAGCAAATATGGATTTATAATTACATCAAATGGACGTTAAAACTGTTTTCCTCAATGGAGGACTAAAAGAAGAAATCTATATGCAACAGCCAGTAGGTTTCATTCTTCCGAGCCAAGAGGAAAAGGTCTGTAGATTGAATAGGTCAATTTACGGACTGAAGCAGTCTTCGAGACAATGGTATTTGAGATTTCATAACACGGTTATCTCAAATAACTTCGTCATGATAGATGAAGACCACTAGCTCTACAAGAAACAGTCCAATGAGAATTTTGTAATTTTATCTCTGTATGTAGATGATATACTATTGGCTGGAAATGACAAGGAGTATTTAGATACCATTAAGAAGTGGTTATCTTCAAACTTTGAGATGAAAGACTTGGGTGAGGCAAAATATATACTGGGTGTGAAAATCCATAGGAATCATTCAAAAAGGTTGCTTGGACTTTCTCAAGAAGGTTACATCAACAAAGTCCTGAAACGATTCAATATGGAAAACTGCAAACCTGTGGATACTCCAGTAGTCAAAGGAGAATCACTTAGCCGCGATATGTGTCCTAAGACTCAACAAGAAAGAGATGAGATGTCACGCACACCATATGCCAATGCAGTAGGTAGCCTAATGTATGCCATGACGTGTACACGACTAGACATATTATATGCCGTGGGTCTAGTTGGGAGGTTTCAATCTGATCCGGGAAGAAAGCACTGGATGGCTGTGAAAAGGATTCTAAGATACCTAAAGGGTACTGCAGATTACCATCTTTGTTATCAAGGGGATAACTTGTATTTTAAAGGATATACTGATGCTGATTGGGGTGGTGACGTAGACGAACGAAAATCCACCTCAGGTTATGCGTTCTTGCTAAACAATGGCGCCATCTCTTGGTGTAGCAAGAAGCAAACCTATGTAGCATTGTCCACAATGGAAGCTGAATTTGTGGCATGTGCGTCTGCAGTGTAAGAGGTTGTTTGGCAGACAAAGGTTCCTAAAATATTTGGGAGTATCGCGCACTCCAAGGGCTGTGGCGATACATTGCGATATCCAAGCTGCGATCGCCTATTCGAAAGAATCCCAAGTTTCATGGAAAAACAAAACACTTAGACACAAAGTTTAACTTTGTGAGGGATATCTTAGAAAAGAAGGAGATCATACTAGAATACATCTCAATGCATCAAATGATAGCCGATCCCTTTACAATTGCCATCCCTAGGGATGTCTTTGCAAGGCATATTAAAATGTTTAGGCTACGTTGTATTTAATGAAGATGTAATTGAACCTCATTTATTTATCATATTTGATCATTAGTGTCATATTGTTTATGTACTTGGAACTTGTTTAAATGTTCCACCGAAGATATGTCAACAAGTTATGATTGGCTTACTCACACAAGCAATCACCTCTAACATCTGGGCATGTGTGGAGATGATATTACTAGGTAATCGAAATAAATCTGAAGAGGATTTATTTTAAACTTGTAAGAAGCCAAATCAAGGTTTTGAGAGAGCTTAAATGCTTCAAAACTTTAGTCAAGTGTCTAGTAACACTTGGACTACGATTTGTACGATATTACTGAAAGACATATGCTCTCATGAGAAGAGAAAAATATCGTAACACATGATTCATACCATGTGTGCCTTTTGTGATCAGTAAAGATAATGAGAAATGAATCCCTGTTTTCTCATTGAGTGTGAGATCCAGAGACTTAGATGTCTCAAGGATATCCTTAACCCTTCAAACTAGATCTTGAATCTATTCCTAAGTGTTGCTACTTTAGCATTATACCAATAACCATGAATTCATGCCGCAATGCGGTATATGTCTAGGAAAGCAGCTAAGGGGTAGACAAAATGTGCTAGTGAAAGGGAAGATTATCTTTTGTTTACACATTGTCTCGTATCCTTAGACCGGTTAATTATGTCAAGGACATGATTTGGATACAAGGAGAAAGTAAAACTCTTATATACTCTCATAAGGGTTAAGAGATATAATGATTTGTGTAACTAGAAAGTTATCTAGGGTACCAGACGAGTGATAAGTGGTTTGGGAAGCCGGTTGAGCAGCTATAAAATCTTAACCAGTTGAATATCAAGAAAAGCTCATATACTCGCAGGATCACACGACCCAGTTGCCTGTATGAAAGGATAATGTATGTTGAGGAGATAAAGCATTGGACCCACCCGCATGTGCGAGTGGGAGATGTTAGTTGGGCTTAATCAAATAACGGTTTATTTAATTAATGGGCCGCCCATGGGGTGAGCCCAATTGAATATACCCGGATATTACACTAGACAGTCCGTCTAGAATATCTGGATAAGCCCAATAGGAGAATAAGGAAGGTTTGACTCTCAAAAGGGAAATGATTCCCTTACTCCCTTAATTGAGTGATTTACTCAATCAAGGAAGTGAAAGTCAAATTCCACTCTCCGATAATATGAGAAAAGAGAATCACTTTTCATTCTCAATTCCAGCAATTGCAAGAATTCTCTCATTCATCATTCTCCAAAGAAGAGGCAACTAGGGTCGTGAAAAGTAGGCAAAGTTCATCGTAACTTTGCCTCGATGCGTAGTATCACAGCACGTGGAGCAGAACTAGGTTTACGTTAAAGCATGCTTCAACATGTAAGTCATCTTTTTCGATTATGTGTTATGGATTTATGTATTTGTTATGAATAAATCCAACAATGACTTTCTCAAGCCTTTCGGCTGTCTTGCATTTGCTACAAATGTTTCTCCACAGAAACATAAGTTCTCTTCCCGGGCTCATCGATATGTTCTAATTGGTTATACTTCAGGCTAGAAAGCTTACAGATTGTACGACATTGCCTCACATCAGATTTTGGTTTCGAGGGATGTGGTTTTTTTGGAAACCGTTTTCCCTTATGTTAATGATTGTCCAACCGATGAAGGTCCTCCGTTACCTCTACCTATTTTTGATCAGGAAGCAGAACACCATACAGATACCTCACATGCTCCCACATCTTCCACCTCTTCAGAAATGGATTATGATCTCATGGTTGACAACAATCCTGTCCATGATCCGGTCTCATCTGCCCCGTCTCAGCCTATTTTACAGAGGAGCACTCGACAGATTATCAAGCCTAAGTACCTGCAAGATTATGTCGCTACTGACAAGAGTACCTCTACCACCATTCCCGCTGTTGTTCTTGACCCTCCTTCCAGTGTTGCGGATAATGCTTCCCCTATTCCTCCGTTACTTCCTAATGCCTCTCATACGATTTTTCTCGCCAATCTTACTAAGGTGAAGGAACCTACCACTTATGCTCAAGCCCGCAATCATCTACAGTAGATCGAAGCTATGAATCAAGAGCTTGCTGCTCTTGAATCCAACCATACATGGGCACTTATTACTCTTCCTCCTGATAAGAAATCCATTGGTAGTAAGTGGGTATTCAAGGTCAAGCTCAACCCTAATGGGACAATTGAGAGGTATAAAGTCCGGCTCGTTGCGAAAGGTTACAATCAAATTATGAGAAAATAGGGAGTATTTGTGAAGCTCGGCTTATTATACGACCCCAAAATGTCGATATGAAACAATTCCAAGACTCTAGTAGAATGTATAGCACTTGTGGGAAAGCTCAATTTGGTCTGTTTAGCATGATGACAAATACCAAATGATTTGTACTGTCTAATGACATTCGGAACACAAACTGGTTTCAAGAATTCTAGATGCTGCAGTGCAGATGGCGAGGCATGACCCAACTTGATATGCCAAGAATCAAACACCTTTTCCGAATGTGTAACTGAAAGCCCAAAACACGCCTCATCAGCATATTGAACGGGCTGCTGAAGAATATATAGCCGCCCTTTTAAATGGCTTGTGGCCAAAATAACTCCAGAAGTGATGTCTCTAATGTAGCAGCCGGTGGGAGAAAATGAAGGTTGAGTGCGCATGGTAATAACCAATTGAGAAACTGATAAAAGGTTGTATGTAAAGCTAGGCACATAAAAAACTTCTATAAGAGTGAGTTTAGCAGATAACACGACGTTCCCATAGTGCGTGACCTCCCTTTGAGTCCCATCAAGCAAATATATAAAATTGAGTGTGGGACGGGAACTACATTTGACATGATGCTAAGATTTGTACACATATGTTGGCTGGCCTCGGTGTCAATAATCCATGACCCAGCTTGAAGGCCTTCTATCAGTTCAGTGAAAGCAAAATGTGTAGTTGCAGAACCAGTAAAATCAGAAAAGGAAGAAGATCCGTCTGCAGAGTGTTGGGGAGTTTGAGCAACAAGTATTTTAGCAACTTCTCGTTGAACCAAAGCGGATATGTCGGAAGGAGAGGTGGTGTGCTTCTGTGCCTCAGGTGTAGGAGTTGATTCTGAAGCCGGAGATAATTCAACTAAATGAGCAGCAACTTTAGTTTCTCGAGGCTTGTAATACCAATCCGGATAGCTTTTAAGCTTGAAACTCCCAGTTATCTCGTGGCCCGACCATCCACAATGGTCACAAATAAGTTTTGCGCGGTCTTTCTTTATTTTTCTAGGAGGTCCCCTGCATCTACCAGTCTGAGTTCCACCCCTGCTGGAATTATATCGACCAGAAAAACCTCTACCATGAGCGGAAACCTTAGTGAACATGGCTGAATTATCAAGCAAATCGGGATAAGCATTGTTAACGCTACCCTGTTTTTCAATTCGGAGCACCATCGAATACGCTTTATCAATATCCGGAAGTGGATCCATTATCAAAATCTGACTGCGAGTTTGGTCATAAGAGTCATTAAATCCCATTAAAAATTGAATCAGTTTGCCACTAGCCTCAAATTCTTCCCAAGCATTGGTAGCACCACATGTACAAACCGGCATGGGGAGAAGTAATGCATATTCATCCCAGAGTTTATGCAGAGCATAAATACACAGCTACTGAGTGATTACCTTGAGATATACTACTAATTTCACGCTGAATTTGGTAAAGTTGAGGTCCGTTACAACCACCAAAGCGACGGGTAAGGGTTTCCCAAAGACTGTGAGCCGATTTTGCATACAGAAATGCATCAGAAATGTATTAGACAGAGAATTGACAATCCATGCCCTAACCATACCGTCGACCCGTATCCATTGTTCTAACAGAAGAGAATCAGTAGGAGGCTTAACGGAACTAGTAATAAAACCTAATTTGTTCTTCGCTAGAAGTGCAATTTGCATAGAATGACTCCATGGCATATAGTTATTCCCAGTAAGGCGTTGCGAGATCAAAAGCATACCTAGAAAATCTGAACCATGTAATAGCAACGGATCTGTATCGCGAAGAGGGAAGACAACAGCGGAGCTTGAATTTTCCCGTTGCGATCCCAAAATCAATGAAACAGTGGTTCCCGAAGCATTCGCCGGAGAGGACGAGGTATCTCCAGCCGCAAGGGCTGGCCAAGTCAAATCATGGAGATTAACCGGACCATTTCGTGGTGGCGCCATGGAAATTACAATCAATTCACTGATACCATGTAGAATTTAAGTAATTGTAAGCTTCACCATCAATCCCGTATGAAAACGGTTTTCCGGAGCTAATAGCTCAGCTGTAATTTTATTAAATGTATTTTCCAAATTGGTACAAAAGTAGTAACTGCTCTCTAATTATAGAGCCGACTTTCTAACACTTGTTAGCAACCTATCAGCTTTAGCCACATATTACATCAAAAGCAATATACTAAAATAGCTATTAAGTTGTTGTTTAACAAATAGAATTCAATATACTCTTCAATACTCTTTATATTTCACTTATTGAATCATACTTATTATAGAAACGTAAAAAAATACAAAAAATTAACTTCTTATGTACTATTGCAGTATTGATTTTTTTTGTTCTTTTGGTTCAATGAATACAGTAAATTTAAATTTCATCACAATAAATATCTCTTACAAATATTATTTTTTCCAATACACAATTAATATTAATAATAAATTAATATACTTTTCTATTAGAAAAGAAAGAACAAACCGGTAAGTTTTTACAGGTAATGTATTAGCTAGTATTACTTTTCTCTTAAAAGCACATTTATTATTATCAAAACGCACCCAAAAGAGCCATTCAAAAGCGTTTATGTGCACTTCATTTTCCGCCAACAGATTTAGAAGTACGATTATCCAGTTTCCTCCTGCTTCATCAGCATCACTATTAGTCTAGAATGGAGAGCGAGAACCCGATAAACGGCAGATCGGAAACTTCGGGGGCGGTGGCCAATGATCCTTTGGACGCCGGCGGAGGTCACGAAGATGCAAATGCTGTAGACGACAATGTATCCAGCGAGCCAGAAACGTCTAGAAAGGATATTCTGAAGGCTCTGGAGGCGGTAGAGAGAGATTCAGCTGCGATCGCCGAGAGTTTCTCATCTCTCTTCAGTTCCCTCCGTCAATCACTCTCCCAGGTCACTAACTTTTATATTTTGAACTTCGATTTTTTCTGTGTTGGAAGTGATTTTGCCACTTCACATGATGTTTTGTACTTCACTTTTTATTTATTGGTCAACAAATAAGTTTCATTTAGCACGAATGTTCTGCAATTGTGCTTCATTTCTGAAACTGAACATATAAATCTGTGTGATTCTAATTTCTGGAATTATGCAGTAGGGTTCTTACATATACTTGATTTCTAATAATATATGGAGTTGGTGATGGAATTTTGAGATGAGATGAAGATCGTTGTTGTTCGTTGGTTATGCTATGCCTCCTTTGGTAGACTGGTAGTACTCCTATTAGAGATTAATGCAGTGTGTTACAAATAATTGTGAACTCAATTTTGTGCTCTCGTTCTAATAAGTGATTCAACTATGCTAATCAGAATAATATGATTTTTAGGCTACTGGTTCTACAGTTGATCATATGAACTGCTTCAGTGATGCAGCTGGCCGTCTTCAAGAATGTGGTAAGTTTACAACGCATTTGTGATTATTTGGGAAAACAGGGAAGGATTCTTATAGTATTTGTCATGTCATGGTGTAAACCTATGTACCTTTTACTGTTCCCGCTTTTACCTTTCTTTTGGCTGGGTGTTGGGCTGAACACTTGACTAATTTTGGTGCACAAACTCCCTCCATTGTTTTCATTATGAAATTATTAGTTGTCCTTTGCTCTGTTTTTGCAGCTGTTTTTTCCTTAGCCTCCATGGGAAATCTGGATTTTGCCTTCGAAGGTTTTCTAGTACCAATAGCTGATGTATGGATAATGAAAACTTCTTTTTTAGACTGTTATCCTGCAATGCCTAATGAAACCAACTACCCACTCAGTCATACTGCATTACTTATGTTTTAAAAGGTCTTTATGAGGGTTCTGGTCATTACTTCTAAAGTTTTTTAGCATCAATAGCTGATGATCTTTCTATGGATCTTGAAAATGCTTAGTTGGACACTTGGACTGCTATCTTACCGTGCTTGATGGACTAAGTCTCTACTCGACTACTTTCGGTTATTTATGTTTTAAAAGATCTATGTGAGGGTCCTGGCCTTTGCCTTTAAAGTTCTTCTTAGCATCAATTGCTGATGATCTCGGTTGGATCATAAAAATGCTTATTTGGACCTTTATCTTGCAGTGCTTGATGCATCGACGAAGGGAAATCGATACATTAACTCTTGTTTGAGGTTTGCATCCTTTTCTATTCTTTGTGTTTTGTAGAATCCTCATTACACAACCGAGATCTTTGGAGAAGATTCTCGTGAATTTCATGCGCACAGTAAGTGAATTATTGTTTTTGTTTACTATTTATATTTTCCATAAACATATTGGATGACAAAAGCACTTGTCAAGAGTTGTTGTTGTACTCTAGAAACCTTTTAATTTTTTTGTTCACTTAACCACAACCTACGTCGCCTTGACCCTCATTCTTTGAGAATCAGAAAGGTAGATTTGTATTAGTTAGTGATCTAGGCTCAGTGAGTCCTTTCTTCCGTGATGAATTGTTGGCACCATGAATTGAACCTACGAATTCGCCAATTATAAGTTGGGCACTTTAAACATTCAATAATGAATGCTTAGGGCATGAAGAAATAAAGAACCCTTTGCAATCAGTGAACGTATGACAGCTTAACGCCTTCTTTTTTCTTCTCATCAGAGTTGTTTCACAAAGACTTTTTTGAATTTGACATGGAATTGTGAAATAACACGACGTGTCATTAGGAATTGATAAACTTTTAACAATCCCCTCAAAGAGATGGCTAGTTCAAGATGCTGAACAACAAAGTTTGTTAGGTCCACTTACTTTTTCTTTTGTTGATTTCAAATCTTCCCTATGGATTCGCTTGGTATAATCCATCCATATAGCAGCACCTTAGGATGGCATAGCCCTGAAATAGGCTGGGAACTAGGAACTAGGAACTAGGAACTACGGAACTAGGAACTAGGAACCAGGAACCATCACTCTTATTGACATCATGTAAGAATTGAACATGCAGTTAAAATTCTTAAAGCTTTTGAAGATTAAAAATGAGCTCTGCCTTCATAGCAGAAGATAAAAACTTCTCCTGTAGTTTTTGGTTCTTACTAGAAAACATTACCTTCTAAGTTCTGTTTTTCCTACTGTTGTAGAATTTCTTTGATGCTTTCTTCCTTTTAACGTTTTTTGTTCTTTTCTGTTTATTATTTTTTAATCATTCCACAAATAATTAATGCTATGTCTCCTTCCAAGTCTTTCTCACACGCTTTTCTATCTGCTGCTTGTTACATCTTCTTTCATATCATAAAGCAGTGTAACATTATATTCTTTGATTCATCTAGTAAATGTGTTTTTCTAGCAGCAGCTATCCTTTAGTTCAATATACAAAATAAAAATTCCCGGGATTTCTAAATTATTTGTTAATGTTGTGTTCCTGAGCTCTCTGAGCATATTAGAACACTTTCAATTATCTTGGACATTTATATTTCTCCATTGGAATGTCTTCACTTTGAGTTAGTTTCCGCAATTTCCTGTTGCAGAGTAAATGAAGAAATGAAAGGGATGGATGCCCTAGCCACACAGTTGTATCCTTCATTTGTTTCTTGCATAAACTTATTTTGTGTAGGAATGTTTGCTATATCTCTACATAGCTCTGCCTCTTATATTTTCCTCCCATGCTTTCACTGAGGGGAGGATCTAGTGCAAGTTACCCCTCCCATATATGGCCTAGCACTAGCAGTAGGTTATCATGCCTTGTCACATAATTTGGTTGCAATATAACCTGTATATCTCTCTTGCATATGAAGACTATAAACAGTTGCTAATCGCTTCTCTCTCCAAATTTAAATTAAGATGTTTATGTAGAATTCTTGTTTGCTTCCTTAATAAAGTATCAGAAAAGTTCTCAGGAGGCATGTTGATGCATTGGACTCTGCTGTAACTAGGATTGTACGATTACCTTGATCCTATGTAATTGGCATCTTCTGTTCTCACGCGGTAGTACTGTTTGCGAGCTGAAGACTTTGATGCTGTCTTGTCTCTTATCGGGGTATTTAGTTTCATAAGTTGAGATAGTACGAACTTCTTTGCCGACCTGGTTCCACACACACACACACATATATATCCGAGTCCCATTCTTGCTGCTTGTATAAATGCACAACTACATCGCCCTTTCTGGAGAAATTTGTATTACTACATTGTTACTCTGATCATCGCAGTTTTTCCTCATTTTATATCGTAGGCATTGTTATCAGTGGCTATGAGCCTAATCAAGGTTAAACTAAGAAAAAATGTCTTTATTTATTGATATTTCTAGAGAAATTTGTGTGTTGGTTATATAATATATTCTGGAGTATTTTTTTTTTAATCTGAATCGGGAAAGTCTATTATGCCTGAGTCTTCAATTAACATAATGGGAACAAAGGGTGGAATGTAAAAAGGATTTCGATTTAACATAAAACTTTGCCAAATCTAAGGTGCAATTTCTTACCATCTGTATTTGACTGTATTACCTAACATAATAACATGGTACTCTAGATTCTATTCTAGCATTTAAAATATCAGAAGTAATCTAGAAGCTGTAATAAAATAAGTTGAAGGACCGGAAAAGTAGGTTTTTATCGAATGTGGGGAGACTTGTTCTTGTTCAGATTGTCACCCAAGCAATCCCCACGTATATGATGTCATGCTTTATAATTTTACAAGGGGTTATAAAGCGTATCAATTCTTTAATTGCGCGGTTCTGGTGGGATATAAGAGTGAGAAGCTAAGGATTTGTTGGTGTTCGTGGACTGATCTTTTTAAGTCAAAGTGAGGGTGGTGTCGGTTTTCGGGATGTACAATGTTTCACCGAGGCTATGCTTGTGAAGCAAGGATCGAGACTTTTGGGTGATCAAGGCTCCCTCCTATCCAAAATGCTAAAGGCCCGTTACAATCCAACGGGGACATCCATGAGGCTTCGATGGGTCATAATCTAAGTTACACTTGGAGAAGTATCATAGTGGGGAGGGGTGTTTTGGTGGATGGGTTGATTTGAAAAGTTGGGGAGAATTCGAATGTGCTTATTTGGATCCTTGAGTTCCTTATTGTCCTAAATTTCGAATTCTATCGCCAAGAGAGAGTGGAGGGCCGGAGTTAGTACAGTAGTTAGTGAATGAGGGAGATAGATCGTGGAATGTCGAACTCATTAAGAGGGTGTTTAGCTGAGCTTATAAGCTCCTAAAAATATCTTATAAGATGTTTAGGAGCTTATAAATTCTTGCAAAGTGTTTGGCAAAAAAAGATGTCTGGGAACTTATAAGACACAAAAATAAGCTCTAAGAGCTTATAAGATCTAAAAAACATAAGTTACTATACCCCATCTTATTTCATCTTATTTGTTAAGATTTTAATTATTACACTCAAATTTCACACATACTTCACACACTTACACACACAACACACACTACACACATTTCACACTCTACACACACTACACACATTGCACACACTACACGCACTATACACATTTCGCACACTATACACATTACACACACTACACACATTTCATACACTAATCAAAATGTGTGTTTAATATTAATTTTTAATTTAGACCTCAAATTTATAGAAAAATCATTATATTCAATTGCAAACTTATAAACTCTTTTATTCACACACTTTATTAACTTATAAGCTCCTTGAAAATTACATCTTATAAGCTCTTGAAACAACTTATAAGATGTTGAGGTTTATAAGATGTTTAAAATAAGTTTAGCCAAACACCCTCTAAGTCTCTTTCTTCAGCCGAAGAGGTGGATTTCATCGCTTCGGTTCACATACATCGGGGTCGTGGTTGGGATGGGACAATCTGGAATTTCTAGAAAAAAAACGTGATAGGGGAGAAATATACTTCACCCTTGCACGGGAATCTAACCACTGAGGATATGGGTCAAAGACACCGCCCTTAACTTAAAGACATGAGACCCCTCCAGCTCTGGTGCCTTGAGAGCACGACAGATCTGTTGTCACCCCTGCAGGGATGAGTCCCGTGTACCGGCCAAGGTTGACTCGGCCCTGCAGGGTTGAGATGTCATGGCATGACTACCTTTGGTACCAGCTCTGGTGAAGGGATCCAGCTCTGATGACCCTGCAGTTGGGTCATTGGCTCTGAACGGCAAGATTCAAGGCAATCCTCCAGGTGCACCAGGGAGCAGCACTGGAGTAGGACCGGAGCTCTGGTGATGGGGATGCCTACATCGGTTACTTAGGGACCAAGATAGGTACTCCCCAAACTCTGACAGCAAGTACAGACAACAGAAGTTAAAGGTACAGACAACTGAGAGTTGTCCTGGAAAAAGTACTGTACCCTCTGACACCGCCGTTGGGTACAGAGGGACAGCTGGCGCGATCTTATTGGGCGACCCAAAATGACGTTTTGGCCCTTTGCCCTAGTAAACAGTAAGTATAAATAAGGAGTTCATTCATCTTCACAAAGGTTACACACTCTTAACTCACTATTCTTCTTACTTGAATATCACTCTTCGAGCAGAGCACTGACTTGAGCGTCGGAGGATTTACGCCGGGGCACCCCCCGGCTCTGTTTTGTAGGCACATGGAAGAAGCAGCAAAGGAGAGGGAATTTGCACCTGTCTCACGGATCCTTTTCGGAGATTATTCATAGGTATTCTTTTGAACATTCAAACCTTCAAACACTGTTGAGGGGTGGATTACAAACCGCCTCTATCAACTGGCGCCGTCTGTGGGAACTTTGGGCTTAAGGCGTGAGGCTTACCTTCGTTCCTCTTAACTAAAAGCCGTTTAGCACCTCTGAGGGAGTTCTGGATTTCCTGTGGGAATTGTAAGGTTTTTAATTTGTTGTTTGCTGAATTATTCATAGCATGGCTGGAGATAGCACTACACGGGATTTGACAGCTGGATTTGAGGAAGAGGCTGTAGAGAGGAGTCTCCCTGAGGGAACTGGGCTTACCCCTCCAGGGAATACTCCGACGGGTGTCACTGTGGGCACTACCCCAGCTACGGAGGGCCGGAGTGGAGTTACCTTGCCCCCTCCACCGGGGTACACAACCGTGACAATGACAACGGAGCATCTCAATATTTAATAAAAATGGCCATTGACAGTGCACTGGCCAATAGAGGGGGACTCTCAGGGCCATCGCCTGGTCTCGCTCCCGTGGAGAACAGGGAGCAGGTCCAGGGCACGGTCAGAAGGCCTATCCCTATGGAGGACGTGGCGCAAACATAGGTAAATTCGACTAGGAGGGCACTTTCCCCCAAGATGGCTAGCAACAGGCTATGGGGGAGCATAGAGCCCCACGACCGCAACGAGCACCACCCGGGGGAAGGGTGGCACCTCCAAGGGATGCGGAGGAGACAAATGATTACGACGCGAGTTATGCAGACACTGTGAATATAGTGAATCAGCAGTTGCAGGACCTGCACAGGGAGATGGAGGAGTTGCGAAGAAGTAGGGATGGGAATACTCGCAGGCCGTTCAGAGCTGTGGGTTCTCCATTCACGGAGGAAATTTTGGCAGACCTGCTGCCCCCGAATTTTAAAACGCTGCCGTATGAATATGATGGAACTGCAGATCCACACGACCACCTGCTGAGGATTGAGAACGGGGCCCTCCTGCACCAATACACTGATGGAGTGAAGTGTAGGGTTTTTCTGAAAACGCTGACCAAGTCTCCCCAACAGTGGTTCAGCCAGCTACCAGCGGGATCGGTGACTTCTATTGGGGAGTTGAGTTCTTTGTTTGTACATCAATTTGCCAGTGCCAGGAGACAACAAAAGTCAACCCTGGCATTGATGAGTCTGAAACAGGGTCAATTAGAGAGCCTTAGGAAATATGTGGGAAGGTTTAACGCTGCAGCTCTGGAGATGCCATCTGCTACCTCAGAGGTCAAAATTAATGCACTGGCGCAGGGCTTGGTGGATGGAGACTTTTTCCGATCTTTGGCGAAACACACGCCACGAACTTTTGACGAGCTCCTGGAGAGAGCGGACAAGTACATCAACTTGGAGGAGGCTCGCAGTGGTCGGAAGAGGGAGGAAAAGGCAGTAGAAAAGAAAAGGGAGACGATGGAGAAGGAGCGTAAGCCGGGGGAGAAGAGCAGGTTTGTGGGAGGGGGGGCCTCGCTTCGAGAATTACACCCCATTAACTCTGAGACCCTCGGAGCTGTTGGAGATAGCAGCGGAGATCCCGGAGTTTAAGTACCCTGCCACTGCATATACGGGCCCCAAGCACCCGAGATCGGAGACGTACTGTCGATACCATAACGACTACGGCCATGAGACGGACAAGTGTCGTCATCTAAAAGATATGATAGAAAAACTTATAAAGGAGGGGCATTTGGTGGAGTATGTTAAGAAGGAAAGAGACAAGGGAAGAAGCTACAAGCGCAGGGATCGTGAGGATAGGGGCAAAGAGCCTGCAAAAGAGCCCAGGGCCAGGGAGGATTCTGGCCAAAAGAAGGCATATATCCAAATGATCGTTGGGGGACTGGAGGATGGTGACTCCCACCGGGCCAGGAAAGCTTCTGCACGAGAGATGGCCTGGTTTCCCAGGAGTGAGGTCTTGGAGGTGACCACTGGGGGAAGAGAGTTCCCCCGTATCGAGTTTGGCCCTGACGATGCAGGGTTGACGAAGAATCCTCATAACGATGCGCTAGTGATCACTGCTGATTTAGGAGGGGCCACAGTAGCCCGAATCTTTGTAGACATGGGGAGCTCCGCCAATATCCTTTTCCAAGATTGCTTCCTAAAGATGGGATTGAATGTGAAACTGACCCCCGTAAACACGGCCTGTATGGGTTTGCTGGAGGATCGGTGCAGCTAATAGGGCAGGTGACTTTGCAGGTGGAGCTGGGCAAGGAGCCGCTACGGCGGGTGCAGATGCTGAATTTCCTGGTAGTGGAGGCCCCTAGCTCTTACAACGTTATCTTCAGAAGGCCTATGTTGAATTGCTTCGCTGCTATCATCTCTCTAACCCATATCAAGTTGAAGTTCCCAGTAGGAACTAGAGTGGGGGAGGTCAGCGGTGACCAACTCACTGCAAGGAGGTGCTATGCTGATATTGTCAAGAGGTCCACCCATATGGTGCAGGGAGTTCCGGAACAGCAGGGCAGAGGCCTAGAGAAGAGGATGAGAAGGACAAAGAGGGAGGAACTCGACCCAGAGATGAGGGTCAGACCTGAGGAAGAGTTAATGCAAGTAGAGCTGTATCCTAACAAGGTGGGTTTCACCACTCGGATTGGGACTCAAATGAGTCACGAGGTGGCCGAGGCAGTGGTGCAGAGCCTCAGGAGAAATGCTAACTTGTTTGCCTTTGAACCAAGAGACATGATTGGAATCGACCCCAATATAGCGCTCCATAGGCTGAACGTGGACCCACTAGCCAGGCCAGTCAAACAAAAGATGCGGCAATTTGGTCCGGAGAAGGACAGGGCTATAAAGGAGGAAGTGGCAAAGCTGTTGGAGGCAGGGCACATAGTCGAGGTCCAGTTCCCGGAATGGCTTTCCAATGCTTTCATGGTAGCTAAGGAGTCGGGTTCATGGAGGATGTGTATAGATTTTAGGGACCTCAATAAGGCGTGCCCTAAGGATCATTATCCACTGCCTAGGATCAACCAGTTGGTCGACTCCACCTCTGGGTGTGAACTATTGTCCATGATGGACGCTTATCAGGGCTATCACCAGATTCAGCTCTCCACGGAGGACATCCCTAGAGCCTGCTTTGTGGTATCATGTGGAACGTATGGGTATGTGAAGATGCCCTTCGGATTGAAGAACGCCGGAGCTACCTACCAGAGGATGGTGGATAAAGTGTTCAAAGCACAGTTGGGTCGTAACATGGAGACTTATGTGGATGATATGCTGGTTAAGAGCATTGCAGCGATGGATCACCCTACAGATCTGGAGGAGGTCTTTGGGGTAATCCGGCGATGTGGAATGAGGCTGAATCCAGCAAAATGCTCCTTCTGGGTGCAAACAGGAAAATTCCTAGGATATATAATGACTAGGCAAGGGATCGAGGTGAACCCCTCCAAGGTCAGGGCTGTTCGGGAAATGCAGTCTCCAAGAAATATAAAGGAAATCCAAAGGTTGAATGGGCGTATTGCAGCTCTGAGCCGATTCATCTCGAAGTCAGCAGAACGAGGTCTCCCTTTCTTCAAAATATTGAGGAAGGGGTCAAAATTTGAATGGACGGAGGAGTGTGAGAGGGCCTTTCAAGAGCTGAAAGACCATCTCATTGCGTTGCTCCTGCTTACTAAGCCGGTGCAGGGGGAAGTGTTATACTTGTATTTCTCTGGAGATACAGCGGTGAGTTCAGTGCTCCTCAGGGAGGAGGTGGGGGTGCAACACCCTATCTATTATGTCAGCAAAATGATACAAGGGCCAGAGGTGAGATACTCCGAGATAGAAAAGTCAGCTCTGGCAGTCATGGTCGCAGCTAAGAGGTTGAGGCCCTATTTTTTGTCCCACAAAGTGATCGTGAGGACGAATACTCAGCTCCGACAACACTCAGTCGCCCAGATCTGTTAGGGAGGATGGTGAAGTGGGCTGTTGAGCTAGGAGAATATGATGTGGAATTCGAACCTAGAGTGGCCATCAAAGCTCAAGCTCTGGCCGATTTCATACAAGAAACGACTCGGGTCCCAGAGTTGGAGTTATGGAAGATATTCGTGGACAGATCGGTTTCCCAAGCAGGATGCGGTGCAGGGGTAGTGGTGATTTGCCCAGCGGGCGAGGAGCTCCAGTTCGCGGTTAGATTTAAGTTTCAAACCTCTAACAACGAAGCTGAATACGAAGCTTTAATCCAGGGACTGACCATAGCTTCAGAGTTGGGAGCGCAGAGAGTAGTTGTCCATTCGGACTCACAATTGGTAACCCAGCAGGTCCTGGGGACGTATGGGAAACGAAGCGAGAAAATGATTAAGTATGCAGAGCTGGTAGATAAATGGAAGGAGAAGTTCACAGAGATGAACATTGTACAGATCCCAAGGGAGGAAAACAACAAAGCGGATGCGTTAGCCAAGATGGCGGGAGCGATGAGTGAGGAGGCAAGGGGCAAGATCACCCTCATCACAGTGGA
Organism: Ajuga chamaepitys; assembly: GCA_958295605.1. Taxonomy (NCBI): domain Eukaryota; kingdom Viridiplantae; phylum Streptophyta; class Magnoliopsida; order Lamiales; family Lamiaceae; genus Ajuga; species Ajuga chamaepitys. The sequence continues at coordinate 34,352,857 of OY282502.1, read as the reverse complement.
GAGAGGGACACTAGAAATGAATGTGGCTGCGGTGGAGGAGCAGGATGATTGGAGAACATTGTGTGTTACCTCAAGACTGGGAGAAATGAGGTGGGAGGACCACGAAGCTCAGTCGCATGCAAGGTGCTTGTCCAGAGAAGAAGGGAATTACGTCCTCCGTGAGCTTCATGAGGGCTCAGGGTAATCAGAGCTGGATATTATTGGCCCACCATGGTCCATGACACAGAGGAGCTGATTTGAAGGTCTGACAAGTGCCAAAGACATGGACCACTCGTTCATACACCGGCGGAGGAAATGGGGGTTATGTATTCCCCGTGCCCTTTTGATAAATGGGGGATAGACATAGTTGGAAAATTTACCGCTGCTCCAGGGAAGAAGGTGTTTTTGATAGTTGCAGTGGATTACTTCACCAAATGGGTGGAGGCTGAGGCGGTGGCCAAAATTGAAGAGGATAATATCCTAAGGTTCTTGTGGAGAAACATATGTTGCAGGTATGGCATCCCAAGGATCCTTGTATCGGATAACGGAACCCAGTTCTGCTGGTCAAGGGTGCAGAGTTGGTGCAAAGAAATGAAGATTAGGCAGCGCTTCACATCAGTGGCCCACCCTCAAGGAAATGGGCAAGTGGAAGTCACAAACCGTACACTGCTGGAGGGCATAAGGACTCGCCTGGGGAAGGCCGGTGGAAAGTGGGCCGAGGAGCTGGATTTCGTCTTATGGTCTTATCGAACAGGCCCTAAGACCGCTACAGGAGAAACTCCTTTCAACCTAGTCTATGGAGCGTCAGCGGTGATCCCGGCAGAGGTGGGGATAGAAACGCACCGCATAACGAATTATGATGAAGTCCAGAATGAGGTCCTAATGAGAGAAAACCTGGACATGTTGGAGGAGGTGAGAGAAAATGCCAGGCTCAGAGCTGATAAATACAAGGGCCAAATACGTGCCGCTTACAATAGGAGAGTGAAGCCCAGAAGGTTCGAAGTGGGGGACCTGGTGCTGAGGAGGGCGGATGCTCTCAAAGCAACAGGGAAGTTGGAGCCTAATTGGGAGGGCCCATTTATCATTGCCAAAGTGTTAGGAGGTGGAGCTTATGAGCTGCAGAACGAAGAAGGAAGGCCGGTGCTGAGGCCTTGGAACGTGAGTAATCTGAAAAAGTACTATGTATAGTTGCAGGCAGGATATTTTCATGTTTTCAATTAAGGGTGAGAAACCAAAAGTTGTATAATCTTCCCAGTTTAATGAAAAAGGAGGGTCCAAGTTATAAGGGCCTCTCCATCAGTGGAAAATCATGAATGTGTTACTTGAATAGGGAAATAAACTTAAGAGGCATTGACTTACGAGCGCCCCACAAGAGATGGGTCTTCAGGGCATGGGGTTGTCCCAGCCCTGGCTCAAAATGATGCAAGCCAAGGGCTTGAGAAAGAGCCTCGCCCTTGGCCCCAGAGCTGAGTCCTCAGGGCATGGGGTTGTCCCAGCCCTGGCTCAAAATGATGCAAGCCAAGGGCTTGAGAAAGAACCTCGACCTTGGCCCCAGAGCTGAGTCCTCAGGGCATGGGGTAGTCCCAGCCCTGGCTCTAGCACGAATTCCCTTCAGATGCCCTGAAGAGAACTCAGGGGGGAGAACGCTGCGCGTTTTGGCGCACAACAGCTCTGGCACGAATTCCCTTCAGATGCCCTGAAGAGAACTCAGGGGGGAGAATGCTGCGCGTTTCGGCGCACATCAGCTCTGGCATGAATTCCCTTCAGATGCCCTGAAGAGAACTCAGGGGGGAGAACACTGCGCGTTTTGGCGCACAGCAGCTCTGGCATGAATTCCCTTCAGATGCCCTGAAGCAAACTCAGGGGGGAGAACGATGCGTGTTTCGGCGCACAGCAGCTCTGGCATGAATTCCCTTTAGATGCCCTGAAGCGAACTCAGGGGGGAGAACGCTGCGTTTTGGCGCGCAGCAGCTCTGGAGTGAAGTCCAGTAGCCAAAAGAAAAACAAAAAAATGCTAAGGCATTACAAAAGGAAGAAAGTTGATTTCATTGAAATATAAGGAGAATTACAAAAGGTTTAGGCCCTGATCTATTACAAAATGAGGAAATATATTCTAAGGCATTCAGGGCGAATCCTCAGCTTCTGAGTCTTCCTCCTCTGCGTCATCTCTGCGCTGACCAGCGCCTAATTCCGGTGTTGGGCCAACCAAAGAAGATGGTGCTGTCGTCGGTGGTGTAGGGAGAAGGGAGGCCTCTTCTGGTGCACCGGAGAGGTCAACGAAAGGTTCCTTCGCCTCCCTTAACGCCGATGGCTCTACATCCTCGGCAGTCAGCAGGGATGCAGCGGTGCGGATGGCAGGGATCCACCAGGGAGCGGTAGGCGGTTGAGAGGGGTCACCTTTGAAGCTGACTAGGAGCTGCAGTGTGGGGGTGATCTTTGACAAGTCAAAGGGCAGCTCTCCTTCAAAGCCCTTGGCCTGGGCGTCGGTGGCAGCGGCATTAAAACCCGCATGAATGAAACCCCTCAGGAAGGGAGCCATATCGCGGATATAGGCAGCGCTGTTGCGATAGTGCAGCTCCTTCAAAAAGGATTGGCCCAACTCACTAGAAAGAAGGCGTTGACGGCACTGCTCGATCCCCTTAGCTCTGCCTTGAGACAATGCTTCAGCCTCTTTTCCCCTCAGATCCCTTAAGGCCTCCCGATGGTTGACCTCTGCAGCGGCGAGCTCAACTTTCAGTTTCTCGTTCTCAGTAGTGAGAACGGTGTGCTGTCTCTGTAGCTCCGTCTGATCTAGCTTTAGAATGGAGTAGTCTTTCGTGAGCTTGGTCAATTGCTCTTGAGACTTTTCAAAATCAGCTCTAAGATCTTTCACCGCTGAGGAGCTTGTGCGGCTTCTGTGACCGCCATAGTAGGCTAGGAGCTACATTAAGAAGAAGGAGGTGAATATTTCATAAAGAATAAAAGACAGATGAAGAAGGAGAAGTCCAAAGCTCTTAAACACCTGGACAAGGTGCTGATCCATGATCTCGTCGTTGCGCTCATCACTCTCAGCGCTCATAGTCGCATTATCCTCCACCGTGGGGATCTCCTCTAGGAAGGTGGTGCACTGAGCCTTGGAAAGGGCTAGGAACCCTTTTGGCAGGTTCAGGGTGTAATAGTCGTTCCCAGCTCTGCGAACGTCCCCCCTGCCTTTGCCGCGATGCTTATCCGCGGCCTTATCAGAGCTGCCAGACTTGCCCTATTTGGACTTCTTGGAAGGAGGGAGCTCAGCGTTGGAAGGGGCCGGTCTCTTCCCCTTGTCCTTGGAGGGGGCCAAAGTTGCTGCAGCCGTGGAGGAACTTACACTCTTGCCCTTGGCAGCGCCTTTCTATCCAGAGCGGGGAGTGGGGGTCAGAGTTGCAGAGGGAAGGCTGGGATCCTGCTCTATAATCTGGAGAGCATCAGAGGTATCCTCCTCCGTTCCTCCAGAGGGTTTATCACGAGCTGCAGCGCCCTCGTCTTCAGCCAATAGGAAGTTGAAGTCCATACCTGCGCACGGAAAATAATTATTTAGAAGATAATATGGGAATAGAGCTGGTGTAGATATCAGTTCAATTTCATCAAGTGGCCATAGTTTGTAGTAGAGGTTTTGAGGAATTAGGAACCGGGTTCAGGTTGGGAAGAACCGGGCTAGGGAACTGGGTTTTAGCTGGATCAGTTTTGAAGGTTAAGAGGGAACCGGGGTCAAAACGGTTATAACTGCTTTATGCAACGGTTTAGAACCGTTGCGTGTAAAACCGTTGTGAAAGGTCCGTCTAACAGCTTTGTGCAGTTGGAAACTGAATTGGTTACAACTCCTGATGATTCTTGATTCGAGCTTAGACCTTTATATACATTGGATCCACTAGTTGATGCGAGTTGATACACGTTATTTTTCCTCTGTAAACACTACTCAATCATTAGAATTAGAAAGCTAGGGTTTTTGAGCTCAATTCGGCTTGTGAATTGGGGTTTCTAGTTTTCTGGGTTAATTCTTATAATTGATTATTTAGTGGAGTGAATTGAGGTGTATTGAGCCTCCGTGGATGTAAATCACATTGATCGAACCACGTAAAATCCTTGTGTTCTTCGTTTTATTTCTGTTTTTGCGTTCGGTTTCATTTTTGGCCGAGTTCTTGTTTGTATTTCATTTTTTCTTGGTTTGAGCATTGGTTGTGTGTGTTGTAAGAGTTTCATTTCCTAACAAGTGGCGCCGTCAATGGGAAACTTGCACACACATTCAAAGAGGAAGAGAAAATGGCTGGAATGAAGATGGATGTGGAGAAGTTTTCAGGTAAGAATGACTTCACACTTTGGAAAATCAAGATGAATGCTGTATTGGTTCAGAATGGGTTAGATTCTGCACTTCTTCCTGTTGATCAATGGTCTGATGCTGAGAAATCAAAGTTTCCAGAGGTGGATAAGAAGGCTTTGAGCCTTATATTCCTCTGTTTGGGTAATAAACCCTTGGGGGAGATATCAAGGTGTAAGAATGCAGTGGAGGCGTGGGGAAAACTAGAAGAACTTTATCAATCAAAGTCAATATCAAACAAACTATTTCTGAAGCAGAAATTGATGTCTTTCAAGATCACTGATGATAAGGCCATTTGTGATCAACTTGATGAGTTTGTCAAGATGATTGAAGAGTTAGAAGACCTAGGGGTGAACTTGGAGGATGATGATAAGGCTCTGATGGTGTTGAATGTTCTTCCAAAGTCTATGGAAAGCTTCAAGGATGCATTAATGTTTGGAAGGGATGGAAAAATCAGTTATGAATCTATCCTATCAGCATTGAAGACAAAGTGTTTTCAAAATCAGGGAGAAAAGGGCTCTACACAGGCTGGAGAAGGATTGAACATTAAGTTCAAAAAGAACTATCAAAAGAAGAAGTTTCAGGGATTCAAAGACAACAAATCTGGAACTCAGAATGCAAAGAAGCAGGGAGACTGGGTTGAAACCAGAAAGTGTTTCAAATGCAAGCAAGCTGGACATTTAAAGAAGGACTATCCACAAAAGAAGAAGAAACAGGAAAATCAGAGGGCAGAAGTGGCTGTGACTGAGCATCAAGAAGACACCCCTGAAGTTCTAAACATCACAGACACAAAGATGGAAAAGGAATGGGTTCTTGATACAGGTTGTTCATTCCACATGTGCCCAAATGAATCTTGGTTCAAGGATTTACAGAAAGAAGATGGTGGATGTGTATTACTGGGAAATGATCACTCCTGCAGCGTTAAAGGCACATGATCAGTTCAGATAAAAAATTTATGATGGAGTCATCAGGACCATTTCTCAAGTGAGGTATGTTCCTGGCCTTAAAAGAAACCTCCTATCCCTTGGATCTCTTGTGGCAAATGGCTTTCAGTTCAACTCCACAGATGGTTATCTTCATATCACTAAACACAACTGTTAGTGAACTCAACTCCTAAACACACAACTAAACAGAATCTGGAATTCGCACAAAGATCAATCTGAAAACACACACTCAGTTCGGCCAAAGTTATGGTCGAATTGAACTTACGCAACACAGGAACTGAAATTGAATCACACACAGCTTTTAAGTGGTTCGTTCAAGATGAACTACATCCACGGAGGCAAGACACACCCCAATCCACTAAGAAATCCAATCAATTACAGAGAATACACCCAATAAACGAAATGCCCAATTCTGTTTACAAATTAGGGCATAAACGTTCAATCTCAAAATACTCTCTCTAATCTAAGAAACAAGGAAATTGCTCGACGTAGTGACCTTCTCCTTGATGAGAGCTTTACAATGATATAAGAATTGGAGCTCGAATGTAACCGTACAGAAAGTTCTAACTGAATCAAGTTGAGCTCAGCTACCGGACAAAAACGACGGTTTTCTTCGTCACAAACTCTGAAACTAATCCGTCACAAATGACGGTTATCCTCAACTGCCACGAACCCAGCTCACTCTGAACAGCTTGACTTCTTGATGCTCAAACCCGGTTCAAACCTCCGGTTCTTCACTTCCTGATCCCGGTTCCACATTCCCAACACACCATATTACAAAGTATAGCTCACTTGATGAGATTGAACACCACCTCACAAATCTCCACCTCAATGAATCAAGTGTGCCTCTTCCAGCCTCATCACTGTCTTTCTGTTACTGCTCTTCATGACATTGCTCAAGCTGCAGCAAGCTCGAACAATGCTCCACTTTGTTCCCAGGTACACCCTTAGTAAGAAAATCAGCAGGGTTATGCAATGTGTGTACCTTCTTCACCTCCACAGAACCAGAATCAATGATATCTCTAGCAAAATGCAACCTAACATCAATGTGTTTTGACCTTTCATGAAATGCTTGGTGTTTCACAAGATGTAAAGCACTTTGATTATCACAGTAGATTGCCACACACTTCTGCTTGATATCCAAATCTCTCAAAATCCCTTTCAGCCAGATTGCTTCTTTGATAGCTTCAGTTAAGGAGATATATTCTGCTTCTGTTGTTGACAGTGCTACAACTGATTGTTGTACACTTCTCCAGCTAATGGCTGTTCCAAATAAGGTAAACACAAATCCAGAAATAGATTTCCTTGTGTCTATGTTTGCTGCAAAATCAGAATCAGCAAACCCCTCCAATGCAACAGTACTTCCATCCACTCTCTTTTCAAACTTCAGTGACAAGTTCACTTATCCTTTCAAATACCTCATCACATGTTTCAAAGCTTCCCAATGCTCAACTCCTGGGTTTGACATGAACCTGCTTACTAAAGACACAACATAGGCCAAGTCAGGCCTGCTACAAATCATTCCATACATAAGACTTCCAACTCCACTTGCATAAGGGATATTGCTCATATGTATGATTTCCTCTTCAGTCTTTGGGCATTGTTCTTTGGAGAGTTTCTTCTGTAGATTAACTGGAGTGGAGAGAGGTTTGGCTTCATGCATATGAAACCTCTCCAACACCTTCTGTAGATATTGCCTCTGAGATAACCAAAGCACTCCAGCTTCTCTGTTTCTTAGAATGTTCATGCCCAAAATCTTCTTGGCCTCTCCCAGATCTTTCATGTCAAATTCAGTGTTAAGTTTATCCTTCAACCATTGTACCCTCTTCTTGTTCCTGCTGGCAATTAGCATATCATCCACATACAATAGAATGAAGACTTTATCTTGCTTTGAACCTTTGTTGAAGTAAACACAACTATCATAAAGACTTCTTACAAAGCCAACACTGATCATGAAGTCATTGAACCTCTTATTCCACTGTCTTGGACTTTGTTTGAGTCCATATAGTGACTTCTTCAGCAAACAAACTTTGTCTTCTTGTTCAGGAACAACAAAGCCTTCTGGCTGTTTCATATATATCTTCTCATTGAGTTCTCCATGTAAGAATGCTGTCTTTACATCCAGTTGTTGTAATTCCATGTCCTCTTGTGTAACTTTTGATAAAAGCAACCTGATTGAGCAATGCTTTACCACTGGAGAGAAAACTTCATTAAAATCAATTCCTTCTCTTTGTGTAAAGCCCCTAGCCACCAATCTTGCTTTAAACCTCACCTGTTTGGATCCTGCTGTCTCTAGTTTCTTCTTGTATATCCATTTAGAGCTTACAAGTTTCTGACCTCTTGGTTTATCCACCAATATCCAGGTCTCATTCTTTTCCAGGGACTCCATCTCTTCAATCATTGCCTGTATCCAGTGTTCACCTTCTTCACAGTCTAGTGCTTCTTTAAAACTACTAGGCTCTTGTGATTCCAGGTCTTCAGCAACACTCAAGGCATAGTAAACACTCCCTGCTTGACCATAGAAATCAGGTTTGTTGATTGTTCTTCTAGGCCTGTCCCTTCCAATGCTGTATTCTCTGACATTTTGTGAAGGTCCAGTTTGTTCTTCTTCTTCAGATGATGAATCACTATCTTGTAGATTTTCTTGTGGTTGAGGTGTGTGATTATCTTCAGCAGGATGCTCCACCTGAATTGATATCTCTTCTGTCTCTTTAGCACCATCAAATTCTTCCTTAGAGCCTGTAGAAGTGTAAGCCATCACATTCTCATTAAACTTTACATCTCTACTTGTGATTATCTTCTGATTTCCCTTCTCTAAACACCACAATCTGTAGCCCTTTATTCCATCCGGATATCCAAGAAATACACATCTTAGAGCTCTTGCATCTAACTTGTCTTGCTTGACATGGACAAAAGCAAGACAACCAAACACCCTTAAACCTTCATAACTTGGTTTCTGTCCACTCCACACCTCTTCAGGTGTTTTGAACCCAATCACTGATGAGGGTGACCTGTTAATTAGATAACATGCTGTAGCAATGGTTTCACCCCAAAATACCTTTGGCAACCCAGCATCCAACAGCATACACCTAACTCTTTCAAGGAGAGTCCTATTAAACCTTTCAGCAACTCCATTCTGTTGAGGATTCATTGGTACAATCCTGTGTCTCTTGATTCCTCTTTCTTCACAGAAGTTTGTAAACTCAGTAGAGAGATATTCCAGTCCATTATCAGTCATAAGGTGCTTCAGCTTCTTCCCTTTGACATTTTCCAGTTGAATCAACCATGTTTTGAACTTATGAAAAGCATCACTCTTATTCTTCATCAACATGATCCACACCTTTCTGCTGTAATCATCAATTAAGGACATGAAATACCTTGCACCACCATGAGACTCTGTCCTTGCAGGACCCCATATGTCAGAGTGAACATAATCTAATGGCTCTTGAGTTGTGTGAACACCCTTTCCATAGGGCAGTTTCTTGGATTTGCCCAAAGCACACTGATCACAGAACTCCAGATCTTGATTTCCCATATTTCCAATTACTCCACTTCTTGACAGTTCCTTCAACCCTTTCTCTCCTATGTGTCCAAGTCTCTTGTGCCATTTAACAAACTCAGAACTGCTCAAGACCATATCTACACTCCCAACAACAGGTGAACCAATCAAGATAAACAACCCATTATGCTGTCTACCTTTTATCACCATTTTTCCATGTTTTGTGATATGCAAGAAGCCATCTACTGAGCTAAACTGACACCCACTAGTTACTAAAGAACCAAGAGATAGAAGATTTCTTTTAAGGCCAGGAACATATCTTACATTTGAGATGACTCTGACCACACCATCAAACATCCTTATGCTCACTGATCCAACTCCTTTGACCTTACATGATTGGTCATTTCCCAGGAGAACATTTCCACCATCTTCTCTTTTCAGTTCATCAAACCATGACTGGTGTGAACACATATGAAAGGAGCAGCCTGTGTCCAAGACCCATTCCTTTTCCATTCTTGATTCAGTAACATTTAATGCCTCTGGAGGATCTTCTTGATGATCAATGGCAGCAGATTCTGCCCCTTGATTTCCACCTTTCTTATTTCTCTTAGGACAGTCCTTCTTCAGGTGACCAGGCTGCTTGCACTTGAAGCATTTCCTCTTCTCAACCCATTCATTCCCCTTCTTAGGATTAGAGTCTCCTGCCTTTGGATCCTTAGCATTCTGTCCCTTCTTGCCTTGCCAAGGTTTCTTGAATTTGACATTCAAACCTTCTCCAGATTGCATCATGCCTTTATCACCTTGAGTCTGGAAACATTTAGACCTCAGAGCCTTCACTATCCCATCATAAGATAGCTGCTCATCTCTCCCATACATCAAGGCATCCTTAAAGCTTTTCATGGATTTTGGAAGAATGTTTAACACCATCAATGCTTTGTCATCCTCCTCCAATTTCACATCCAGGTCTTCCAATTCTTCAACCATCTTAATGAACTCATCAAGCTGATCAGAAATTACCTTATCTTCAGTGATCTTGAAGGCCAACATCTTCTGCTTCAAGAACAGCTTGTTGGAAACTGACTTAGATTGATACAGATCTTCCAATCTCTTCCATGCTTCTGAGGAACTCTTGCATCTTGAGACCTCTCTCAAAGGTTTATCACCCAAACACAGAAAGATAAGACTGAGGGCCTTCTTATCCACTGATGCAAACTTGGGTTTCTCATTTTCTTCCCACGAATCCAGAGGTATCAATGCAAGATCAAGGCCATTGTGAACCAATACTGCATTCATCTTGATCTTCCATAGTGTGAAATCATTCTTTCCTGTAAACTTCTCAAAATCCATCTTCATACCAGCCATTCCTTCTCTTCTTCAAGCTGTGAGAGTTGATTCCCACAGACGGCGCCACTTTTTAGTGAACTCAACTCCTAAACACACAACTAAACAGAATCTGGAATTCGCACAAAGATCAATCTGAAAACACACACTCAGTTCGGCCAAAGTTATGGTCGAATTGAACTTACGCAACACAGGAACTGAAATTGAATCACACACAGCTTTTACGTGGTTCGTTCAAGATGAACTACATCCACTGAGGCAAGACACACCCCAATCCACTAAGAAATCCAATCAATTACAGAGAATACACCCAATAAACGAAATGCCCAATTCTGTTTACAAATTAGGGCATAAACGTTCAATCTCAAAATACTCTCTCTAATCTAAGAAATAAGGAAATTGCTCGACGTAGTGACCTTCTCCTTGATGAGAGCTTTACAATGATATAAGAATTGGAGCTCGAATGTAACCGTACAGGAAGTTCTAACTGAATCAAGTTGAGCTCAGCTACCGGACAAAAACGACGGTTTTCTTCGTCACAAACTCTGAAACTAATCCGTCACAAATGTCGATTATCCTCAACTGCCACGAACCCGGCTCACTCTGAACAGCTTGACTTCTTGATGCTCAAACCCGGTTCAAACCTCCGGTTCTTCACTTCCTGATCCCGGTTCCACATTCCCAACACACCATATTACAAAGTATAGCTCACTTGATGAGATTGAACACCACCTCACAACAACAAGCTGGTAATCAAGGGAAGGCAACACAATGGCCTGTTTATTCTGATTGGATCTCCTGTGATAGGTTGTGCTGAATCTGTGATAAGTAGAGAGGATTTCATGAAGTGGCATAAAAGGCTGGGTCATATTGGAGAGAAAGGATTGAAGGAGCTATCCAAGAGGGGCATAATTAGTGAGATAGGAAATAGAACACTTGAGTTCTGTGACAAATGTGCTCTAGGAAAGGCCAAGAAGCTGCCTTATACTAAAGGGATACATTCCACTCAAGAACCACTTGATTATGTATACTCTGATATATGGGGGCCTTCAAGAACAGAGACACATGGAGGAGGAAGGTATTTCATGTCCATCATTGATGATTACAGTAGAAAAATATGGGTATATGTCTTGAGGAACAAGAGTGATGCATTCCTTAAGTTTAAAACATGGCTGAGTCAGGTGGAGAATCTAAGAGGGAAGAAAGTGAAACATCTTAGGACTGATAATGGCTTGGAATATCTATCTACTGAGTTCACAGGGTTTTGTGAAGATAAGGGCATTACAAGACACATAACTGTCCCATTAAACCCTCAACAAAATGGGGTTGCTGAAAGGTTTAACAGGACTGTGCTTGAGAGAGTTAGATGTATGCTGATTGATGCTGGATTACCCAAATCCTTCTGGGGAGAAACACTAAATACTGCATGTTATTTGATAAACAAATCACCATCATCAACTCTAGGATCTAAGACTCCATAAGAAGTTTGGAGTGGAAAGGTACCTAACTACAATGACTTGAGAGTGTTTGGTTGTCTGGCCTATGCTCACATTAGGCAAGACAAACTTGATGCAAGAGCACAGAGGTGTGTATTCCTAGGATATCCTGAGGGCATAAAAGGCTACAGGTTATGGTGCTTGGAACAGGGAAACCAGAAGCTCTTGATAAGTAGAGATGTAAGATTCAATGAGGATGTGATAGGATACAACTCTACTGGAAGTCAAGAAGAAGCTGATGGTGTTGTGGAATCTGAAAGAATTTCTATTCAGGTGGAGCCTACTGAGGAACAGAAATCACCAGAGAAGAATGCTCAAGCTCAACCAGAAGATGACAGTTCATCAGAAGATGATGAAGGCCAAACCGAGATCTCAAATCTCAGAACTTATAGCATTGGTAGAGACAGACCAAGAAGACAAATCCACAGGCCTGATTTCTATGGACAAGCTGGAAGTATCTATTATGCATTAACTGTAGCAGAAGACCTGGAGTTTCAAGAGCCAAGCAGTTTCAAGGAAGCAATAAATTGTAGTGAAAATGAACACTGGATAGGGGCCATGGTGGAGGAAATGGAATCTCTGGAGAGGAACCAGACCTGGAAGCTTGTAGACAAACCAAAGGGACAGAAGCTAGACAGCTCAAAATGGATCTACAAGAAGAAGGTGGAGGCTGGAAAGGCTGATAAAATCAGATACAAGGCAAGACTGGTGGCTAGGGGCTTTACAAAAAGAGAAGGCATTGATTATAATGAGGTATTCTCTCCAGTGGTGAAGCATTGGTCTATTAGGCTACTCCTATCAAAGGTTACTTAAGAAGACATGGAACTACAACAGGTAGATGTTAAGACAGCATTCCTTCATGGTGATCTAATTGAAAGGATATACATGAAGCAACATGAGGGCTTTGTGATTCCAGGATATGAAGAGAAGGTCTGTTTTCTCAGGAAATCACTTTATGGATTAAATCAGAGTCCAAGGCAGTGGAACAAGAAGTTCAATGAGTTCATGATCAATGCAGGTTTTATAAGAAGCTTATATGACAGCTGTGTATACTTTAACAAAGGTTCAAGGTTTGAACAAGTTTTTCTGTTGTTATATGTGGATGATATGCTCATTGCCAGTAAGAGTATGGACAAGATACAACAGCTAAAGGGAAGATTGAGTTCAGAATTTGACATGAAGGATCTTGGGGAAGCAAGGAAGATTCTGGGAATGGACATCATTAGAAGAAGGGAGACTGGAACACTTTGGCTTTCACATAAACAGTATTTGCAGAAGGTTGTGGAGAGATTTCACATGCATGAGTCAAGGCCAGTAAGTATTCCAGTTAATCTACAAACCAAGCTGTCCAAGGATCAGTGTCCTAAGACAGAAGCTGAAGAGATTCACATGAAGAATATTCCATATGCCAGTGGTGTTGGCAGTTTGATGTATGAAATGATATGCAGCAGACCAGATTTGGCCTATAGTGTATCTCTGGTAAGCAGGTACATGTCAAATCCTGGAGAGACACATTGGGAAGCTTTGAAGCAAGTCTTGAGATATCTGAGAGGCTCAGTCAGTGTAGGTCTAAAGTTTCAGAAATAAGAAGCTAGTGCTATACCTCTTGTTGGATATGCTGATGTAGATTTTACTGGGAACCTGGATACAAGGAAATCAGTTACAGGATATGTTTTCACTCTGTATGGAACAGCTGTAAGCTGGAAAAGTGTGCAACAATCTGTGGTTGCTTTGTCAACAACTGGGGCAGAATACGTTGCCTTAACTGAGGCAATCAAGGAAGCTCTGTGGCTCAAAGGAATTCTCAAAGACCTAGGGATCAGACAAGGGTGTGTTACCATTCAGTGTGATAATTAGAGTGATCTTCACTTGGTGAAATATCAAGCTTTTCATGAGAGGTCTAAGCATATTGATGTTAGACTTCATTTTGCAAGAGATGTAATTGAAGCAGGATCTGTTGAGGTGAAGAAGGTGCATACTATGGATAATGCAGCTGATTTTCTAACTAAGGCAGTTCCTGGGAGCAAGATGGTTCATTGCTCAGGCCTGATAAGGCTTGAACAATGTGGTTAAATCTGGAGCAAACAAGGCAGATTGAGGTGATGAAGTACACTTGAATTCATTGAGGTGGAGATTTGTAGATATCAGTTCAATTTCATCAAGTGACCATAGTTTGTAGTAGATGTTTTGAGGAATCAGGAACCGGGTTTAGGTTGGGAAGAACCGGGCTAGGGAACCGGGTTTTAGCAGGATCACTTTTGAAGGTTAAGAGGGAACCGGGGTCAAAACGGTTATAACTGCTTTATGCAACGGTTTAGAACCGTTGCGTGTAAAAGCATTGTGAAAGGTCCGTCTAACAGCTTTGTGCAGTTGGAAACTGAATTGGTTACAACTCCTGATGATTCTTGATTCGAGCTTAGACCTTTATATACATTGGATCCACTATTTGGTGCGAGTTGATACACGTTATTTTCCCTCTGTAAACACTACTCAATCATTAGAATTAGAAAGCTAGGGTTCTTGAGCTCAATTCGGCTTGTGAATTGGGGTTTCTAGTTTTTTGGGTTAATTCTTGTAATTAATTGTTTAGTGGAGTGAATTGAGGTGTATTGAGCCTCCGTGGATGTAGATCACATTAATCGAACCACCTAAAATCGTTGTGTTCTTCGTTTTGTTTCTGTTTTTGCGTTCGGTTTCATTTTTGGCCGAGTTCTTGTTTGGTTTTCATTCTTTCTTGGTTTGAGCATTGGTTATGTGTGTTGTAAGAGTTTCATTTCCTAACAGCTGGGAATGCTCAGAGCTGATAATTACCAGGGGCTGTCACGGGTTTATCCTCATTCCCCAAGAAGCCATACTTTGCTAGCACTGCATCATCTCTAAGGAAGGATATTAGGGGGAAGTGAGATCTTTTTCTCCTGACGTGGGAGTTCAACTTTCTCATGACTTCCTTGTCCTCCTCAGGGATGCAGGTGATGGAGGGACGAGAGTGGCAAGGGGTAGAGCTACCCATTCGCAGGGGAAGGGCCAGCCTGCAAGGCGAGGGGTAACTACAGCCCAGCGGGGTTTCCAATTCCCGTCGCAGCTGGAGGGTTTTCCTACAAAATGTGCAGGGCCACTAGGTCTAGAGCTGAAGTAGAAGAAGCCACCTCCCCCCTTTTTAAAATCGTGGCAGGACAGAAAGTAGTCAGGGGTGCACTGACCTCCATTAGCCCTCATCAAAATGTAGAAGGATATTAGAATTCTCAGAGATGAGGGGTTGATTTGACAAACGGGAATCCTAAGGCGGTTGCACACCCCGACAATGTAGGAGTGGCAGGGAATCGCAGCCCTGCATCTATGTGAGCTCTCCAGAGGGCCATGGAAGGAGAAGAAAGCCAGTTTGGTCGCTCATCAGGACCAGGGATGTCAAAGAGGAAACGACGGTGCAGGGCATGGTGGTCCCTAAGGAAAGTCATATCTTCTTCAGAGAAGGTGGAGGCCCTAGTCACTAAGTCCCACTCTTGCCTCTGCGCGGCAGGAACAATATTTATATGCCTACGGCGGCGAAGGGAATCCCCCCCTTCAGTATCAGGGCTGGAGGAAGGGCTATCTACAGTCGTATATGGGACTAAGGCATGGGAGCTCGTCTCAGCTCTAGAAGATTGTGGGAGGGAGGAGCTCTGACCTAGCCCACCCTCCAGGGGTGCAGAAAGGGTTGTTTCACTATTGGAAGAGCCAGAAGTAGAAGCAGAGGACTGCTCAGCAGACTCCTGCTCTGAATGAGTACAGGAGGAAGAATCCTCAGAGGTGGGTGAAGATTTGGATAAAGACATGTGTTTTTGAAAATAAAATCCCAGGAAAAATACTAGGGTATGAAGAATAAACGCAAAATCCAGGAAGAGAGAGAGAATACCTGGATAGTTTTGAAGGAAAACAAAGATCGAAAGAAGGAGTAGCTTGAAGATCGCCGGAAGTAAACAGTAAAGGAGGGTAAAAGTTTGTAAAGTGAAGTGAATGGGGGTATTTATAGAAAGGGTAAAACCTAAAAAAGTAACCGCCTATGTCAAAGCTCGACATGTATACGGGCAACGATCAGTGGAAGCCCAAGGGGCAGGACACGTGGACTGCTGAGATCATCCCGTCACAAATTTAAAAAATTGTGGGCGGGAAAATTGGTAGAAGGAAGGAGCCGTATTTCCCCAGTCAAGTGTCTTTGCCCCAGAGCTGAGAAGGAACCTACTCTCAATTAGTTCTTTCTAAACTATCCAGAGTAGGGGGGAGGAGTTGATAGGGGAGAAATATATTTCATCCTTGCACGGGAATCTAACCACTGAGGATATGGGTCAAAGACACCGCCCTTGACTTAAAGACATGAGACCCCTCCAGCTCTGGTGCCTTGAGAGCACGGCAGATCTGTTGTCACCCCTGCAGGGATGAGTCCCGCGTACCGGCCAAGGTTGACTCGGCCTTGCAGGGTTGAGATGTCATGGCATGACTACCTTTGTTACCAGCTCTGGTGAAGGGATCCAGCTCTGATGACCCTGCAGTTAGGTCATTGGCTCTGAACAGCAAGATTCAAGGCAATCCTCCAGGTGCACCAGGGAGCAGCACTGGAGTAGGACCGGAGCTCTGGTGATGGGGATGCCTGCATCGGTTACTTAGGGACCAAGATAGGTACTCCCCAAGCTCCGACAGCAAGTACAGACAACTGGAGTTAAAGGTACAGACAACTGAGAGTTGTCCTGGAAAAAGTACTGTACCCTTTGACACCGCCGCCGGGTACAGAGGGACAGCTGGGGCAATCTTATTGGGCGACCCAAAATGACATTCATCTTCAAAAAGGTTACACACTCTTAACTCACTATTCTTCTTGCTTGAATATCACTCTTCGAGCAGAGCACTGACTTGAGCGTCGGAGGGTTTATGCCGGGGCACCCCCCGGCTCTGTTTTGTAGGCACGTGGAAGAAGCAGCAAAGGAGAGGGAATTTGCACCTGTCTCACGGATCTTTTTCGGAGATTATTCATAGGTATTCTTGTGAACATTCAAACCTTCAAGCACTGTTGAGGGGTGGATTACAAACCGCCTCTATCAAAACGGAATGTATATCATGAAATTAGGTTACCGTCTTGCCTTTAATGCGAAGAGTGAGGATTAAGCGGGGTCGTCTTCCTCTAGGACGATGGTGAACATTTGGAAATGGATATGGAGTTTAAATATTCCACCCAATCGGGTGTTTGTGTGGAAGGTTGTCCGGAATATTATGCCAGTCGCTACTAAGCTGAGGAGACGGGGGTTGAATATTGAGGCGGAATGTAAGCGGTGTAGGGGGAGAGGAGACTGCGGAACATGCATTGAGGGGGGATTGCCCTTGGGTGGTGGTATTATGGCGAGCATCTTCACTTCGTGTTATAGAAGAGCAGCTCCAAGTCGGCCCTTGGTTGATTGGCTGCAGCTGATATCGAGCCGCTATAAAGATGAGGAACAATGCCTCTTTGCCATGGTAATGTGGTCGTGTTAGAAGGATTGTAATAGATTGTGATTCAAGGAGCAGGACGAAGGCCATGCTGCAACGCTGAATTTCGCACAATCTGTGCTGGCAGATGACCACTGTGCACGTCTCCCGCAGCTCAGCAATTTTGCTGCAGATGCTGCTGTTCAGGGTGTGGTGAAGTTGAATTCCGACACCTCGATTATGGACGGCATTGGGACGGGGATAGGAGCTGTGCTGTGCAATTTCGCGATTTGGTGATAAACACGGGTGCGGTCTTTCTGCGCCAATGGGGGTCGGTGGAAGTGGTAGAGGCGATAGGCTGTTTGAAGGGTATGAATCGAGCGTTCGAACTGGGTGTGCGACGGATGGTAATTGAAGCGGACAACTCCTCTCTTTTTCACATGCTTCGGAAACGGGACGGATCTCTCACGAGTTTTGGACTGGTGTTGCCAGTATTATTTCTTTAATTCCAACTTTTGATTTTATTTCCTTTTAATTAGTTAGGGGATTGGCAAATTGTCTCGTCCATCATACTCAGATTGAATCCTCTATTTCAATTTGTATTCCATCTTTTATTTCATTATATCTAACACATACCCTGTGTTAATTAGTGATGTTATCGTATACACGTGACATGTAGTGGTTATTTTGGAATATACGATAGGAATACAAATTAGAATAGAGAATCTCGTCTGCATCATATTGCTCAGTTTGCTTTTAATCCTCATTTTCTTTTGTGAGTAACCGGGCCTGTTCCGGATTGACTCGAGTATATTGTTATGAACGAAGCGGTTGCTTGTTGATTTATGATATGATATTTCACCGGGAGCGACTATTTGCAGCCCACTTTTATTTAAAATTTAATGTAAAATTCTTAATACAACCCATAACATACTAACTATGTCCTTTCTTTTTTGAATTATACTTCACTAAAATATTACAAATAAAATAACAAAACATTGAAAAAAAAGAAAGAAACTGAAGGGAGCAGCGATGAGAAGAAGAAAGCAGCCTGACGCCGCCTATGGATGTTGTGGTCCACGTTTTTCTTGAATTTTTTTTTCTCTTCTGTATCATGTATATACCAATTTGATGATCATACTCTTTGGGACACATTCTAATAAAATAATAATTTGCAAAATTAGCGATGAGTATAGACTAATTTAGTTTACAGAAAATAGTTGCTGAAATTTCTGATGAACTGATTGGAGAAGAGAAGAGAAGAGAGGAAAGGGTTTTGAATGTTGAATTAATTCGAATTTTGTGTGATTCGTCGTTGGTAGTTAATTGGTGGAATCAGGAAAGAGTTCACTTTGTTGATTTTAAGTGATCTATCGTTGTTAATTATGTCCTCCATTGATAAAACTTCCTCCGTTGATGAACCTTGAAAAAACTATGGGTTTTGGAATTCTGGAAAAAAGACATGATTGAAGATGAAACAGAAAAAAGAAAATTATGTTATTTTACGTTTTTTTTTTATAAATTTAATATATTGTATGATTTTTATTTGATTATGTTAATTTTTCATTAAGTGCATTGTAATCTTTTACTAATAATATTTTAATTTACAAAATTAATGGGCTGCATTGAGAAATTTTGTGGGTTGTGAATAGCCACCGCCTATCTCACCCTGATGAGGGCTTGACGAAGACAACCCTCAATAGGTTTTAAATGGTTATAGATCGGAGGAAATACCTATACAAGTATTGTGAATAGATGGAAGGATTGAGACGATTCACCTCTCCTTTGCTCGATCGATTTCTTGCAAAACAGAGCCGGGGGTTGCCCCCACGAAGATCCTCCGACGCTCAAGTCAGACTTTAGCTTCCGAATGATGAAAGCAATGGAATAGTAGATGATAGTGAGAGAAAGTGTGTAACATGTTGTGTTTGGAATGAAACACTATTTATACTTAATGTTGTTAGGGTCAGGGGCAAAGGAGTCATTTCAGCTGCTCCCAATGCCAACATGACAAGTGTCCTACTGGACTTGCCGGCGCTACCAGAAGGTACAATACCTTTGTCAGAAAAGCAACCCGTGGTAGGTACAATTGTCGGAAGAATAGAGACATCTGCCTTAGTCTCCAAGTTTTAGAAAAAGTCTTACAACATAGAGGAAGTTTCCTTTCATGGCTCAAAGCAGAGCATCGGCCCTTCTTTCTCTCAGCTCCGTCTAAGTCTTCTGCTTCCTACATCCTAAGGAACCGTCACTACTCCCACTCGCATATCAGCGCTCCAGAGCTGACAACAAGACCTCCCTGATGTGTCAGACATTTAGCGCTGGAATATATCCAGAGCTGAAGAAAGGCGAGCATCAAGGGGCCATATTGGCTTTCACCGCTGGAGGTTTGAGCTGGACCATTCTTCCCTATCAACTACTCCCCCCTACTCTGGATTTCTTCATAAGAAGCCTTTAGAGTGACATCTTATTCAGGGTGGGAGAGACATAAGGCACTTTTGGAGGGATTATTACCTTTGTGATTTCCCGCCAAAATTTTGGAAATTCAAAACTTAACAGATCGAGGACGTACACGTGCCCTGGCCCTTGTGCTTCTTCCATCCTGCTTCGTACACTTGTCGCGCTCTGGGGGAGCCTTTCTCCTTTTTCACCCACCTATAAAATACCCCTCCATTTACCATTTTCACTTTTCACTCTCAATATTTTCACTATTTTCAGGCGATTGGAATCCTCCCCAAGAATTTCTGGCGATCTTCAAGTTTCTATCCTAGTTTTTTCGTCATCTCTTCACGTTTTTCCAGGTATTTTGTTTTCCCCCTGGATTTCTAGCTTGGTTGACCTTTCTCCTTCTTTATTGAATCTTTGTCTCAATCAGTCCTTTTTTCGCCAATCTTAAAGATTTCTTATCAAAATGACCAATTCTCAATCCTCCTCCACCGCTGAGGAATCATCCTTGAGGACTGCTACGAAGTCTTCTCATTCCTCTTCGAGCACCTCTGGGGCCGAGGGAACACCACCAGCGGTGTATGAGGGGGTTGATGATCCCTATTCTCGCCCTCGAGCTCTGGCAGTTCTAACAGACCCCAGTAAACCCTCGGCCAGTCCTGTCCCCCCTCCCGGAGTTATATTCCGCACAGAGAGGGTAGTTAATGTGGTTCCTGCCCTGGAGCGATATAATTGGGATATGGTGGCAGGGGCCACTACCTTTTCAGAGCCAGATCTTGAGTTCTTCAGGGCTCGCGAGGCCCTTCATTCCAGCTATCTTTTCGACATTCCTAGACAAGAAGAGCGACCCACTTTTCTTTCTTACCCTTCTATCCCTATCTAGAGAGCTCACATCGATGCGGGGCTTCGATTTCCCCTTCATTCTTTTGTGGAGGGCATATGCCAGCGCCGAAAAATCCCCGTTTTCCAACTTGGCCCATCTACTGTCCGCCTCATCCTTGCTTTCTTTGTGCTAATGCAAGCAAATGGAGCCCAGTGCACCCCTGAGTATTTCCTATCTTTTCATGACCTTAAGAGGGGGAGCAACGAATTTCTCTACTTTAGTTCTCGCCCCTCCTCACTTTGTGGGAAAATCCCCCAGCTATGATGGAGATTGGAAACCTAAATGGGCCGTGGTTACGCCCCGCGTTGGAGGGTGGTCCTTTCCGTGTGAATGACTTTCCTCCGCTCCTCGCTTCCGCCATCCCCCACCTCCTGCATCGCTGAGAAAGACAGGGAGGTTATGGACAAGTTAAACGCTCATGTGAGGAGCCATGGCCTCTGGGCCATTGATGATTTCCTACGAAATACTTCAGTGCTGGTGCGCTACGGGTTACTGGGCAATGAAAATGAACCAATCATTGACCTGGGTAATGGCCAGCTCTGTACTTAGACAACTCTGCATTGGGTTTACTTATTATTCCCGCGTAAGTTATTTTACTTATCACTATTTATTTATCTTTTGCAGAGATGAGTTTCAACTTCCTGCTAACTAGAGAGGATGAGGGAGCTGGCTCTGATGACTCTGCAGCTCCTGTTGGCACCACTGCCATAACACCGGATCCCAATTTGCCCCTGGCTGCGTTGGCTCTCAGCAGTGCTCCCCCTACTTCTTCCTCCACCGCAAAGGGGAAAAGCATTGTCCCTACTTCTTCCGGAGTTCTGGTGGTGACAAATGGGTTGTTTAGAGTGAAAAATAGGCTTAAAGTATGTGTTTTTAACTTACATTTGTAGTTTTTAAACACCCATTTGTTATATTCTTCGTATTTCCTCTCTTGTTGGAAAACCTCGTTTTCAAGCATTTTGCAGGTAAAAAAGTGTACAAAGAGGTGACGAGTAGATTGGAGTCGAAGAAATCGAGAAAAAACCCGAGGAATAAAGAAACGGGCCAAAATTGGGCCGTGCACGGTCACAACCGTGCATGCCCTCACAAATCGTGCACGGCCCGTGCGCGCAAAAGTCGGGGGCAGCCATGCACAGGCGCACGGTCATGACCGTGTGACCGTACACGGACTATGCAAGACTGTCCAGAGAATAGGCGATTTCAGGGGTTGTGCACGGTCCGTGCCGCCTCACACGGGCATGACCGTGCACAAACTCCGGAAATGGCTTAATTTCAGCCCAATTATGTAATTTTGAGCCCAAGACTTTGTAAAAAGCCCCAAATGGGGGGTATAGACTTAGATTTTCAGATTTTTGACACAACACACTATTCATTTTACTTGCTTTTTAGAGAGAAAAAGCTAGAGAGAACATTTGGGGAAATTACTTGAAGATCAAGATTTATTTCTTCAATAGGTTTTATCCTTCCATCTTCATCTAAATTTTGTATAAACATGATTATGTCTATATATTTGTGTTTATTTATTATGATGATCATGGTTGGCTAATTTTCTTAATCTAGGTTTAGAAAGTAGATTATGGGTGATTAGTGATTTTACTCGATTAATTTAATCCCGTGCTATGCTATTAGTTGATTAATGGTTTATTGTGCTTGTTGAATGATTTGATCACTTGTTTAACATTATTGAGGATTAAATTGAAACCGAGAGGGGAAATTTGATATGAGATCACATTAATCGACATGATTAGGCAATAAAACCGAGAGGTTTGAGTTAATTGTGGGAACTTTGATCAATGACCGATTGAGAGTTGTATTTGATTAATCGACCGGAGACGGCGATTAATCTTCTACAATCAACACGTAAGTTGCCCCGAGAGGGGATCTTGCATATAATTTGTGATCGTTTCCTAATACGTAGCATTCGGTTTAAAGGTTGAATTAATCGGGATAATAATTTCTAATTACCCTAATTGAAATCTAAGCCTAGATTACCCTTATTCATCGGTTATTCTCTATAAATCGTTCTCTAGTCTATCTTATTAGTTTCAATTGCTTGTTGATCTAAATTAGAGTTTAAAAATACCAAAACCAACTACTCGATCGTCTAGTGAGCCACTTAAATGTTTGGATTACTTCATCTTTCCGATATTGGGCCGATTCCTCGTGGGATCGACCTTGTGCTCACGTAGTGCTACTTTGACATCGTATACTTGCGGTTGTTCGATTTAGTTACAACAACTAAGTGTGTGTCAAGTTTTTGGCGCCGTTGCCGGGGAGTCGGTAACAATAGCCGGAAAGTGTTGTTCTAGGCATTTAGTGATACTCTAGACACTTTCTTTTTGTTAGTAGTTTAGTTTATTTTATTTGTGGATTAATCATTAATTGAGCTTATGGGATCTCTTTTTGATTGGTGTGCAAGGTGTTGATGCACTTGAGGTCACAAGGATTGGAAGGCTTACTACCTATTGATCCGGGAATCGAGGCAACTTGTAGACACAATCAAGGGAGAAGGAGTAGAGAAAGAAGCATGGAAGCCGGAGATAACGACCCAAGAGTCTTCAATCAAGTTGAGAGGAATGCACCGGGAATTCCGCCGGATCAAGCAAACATCTATCATCAAATGATAGAGATGATGCGGAAACAACAAGAAGAGGTGAATGCTCTCCGGAATTGGAGAGAGCAAGTGCTTAACCCACCACCACAAGATACTATACAAGACTTCCTACGACCGGTAGCAAATCAGAATTTTGGTGGGATGGGTAGAGTGCCCGTGAATGCAGTGAATTTCGAACTAAAGCTGGCACTCATTAACATCATTCAACAGAACCAGGTTGGAGGTCAAGCTAGTGAAGACCCGAATTTTCATTTGTTAACGTTCTTGGAAGTATGTGGGATGATTCAAATCAACCAAGTCCCACATGATCAAATTAAGCTCCGCCTTTTCTCATTCTCATTGAGAGATAGGACAAAGTTGTGGTACAACTCCCTCGCCAACGAAGATATCCGAACATGGGACGATCTCTATCAGAGGTTCCTTCAGAAGTACTTCCCCGCGAGTAAGACCATTAGATTGAGAGGAGAAATCACGCAATTCCGACAGTTCATTTCTGAATCATTGTGGGAAGCTTGGGAGCGTTTTAAAGACTTACTCCGGAAGTGTCCCCAACACGGGTTGCAAGATAAGGAGCAAATTTGTTACTTCTATAACGGATTATTCGGGTCTACAAGAGAAATCATAGATGCAGTCATCGGTGGTGCATTGTTGGCAAGAACGGCGAGAGATGAAACATCAATTATTGAGGACATGGCCACAAATTCATATCAATGGCCAACCGAAAGAAACAAACCGAGGGTGGTTGCAAGTGTAGCGGAAAAAGAGGCAAACTCTTCGCTTTCAACTCAAATAGCGGCTTTGTCAAAACAATTGGAGTCACTAACCAAAGCCGCCTCTTCGGTTCAAATGGAACAAAGTGCAAAGGCCGTTGTTGCACAAGAAGACCCCGAGGATTGTAACTTCATTCATCAAAGGGGTTATGGAAACCAAAGGGGACACCAATATCCCTATTCGGGGCAAGGTCAACATTCGAACTTCAATCACAACCAACATCAATCGGGTCACTACCAATCGGGATCAAAGGGGGCATCAAAATCTTTCCTATGGCAACCCCAACAATTCCGTTCAACCACCATCCGGATTCTCCGTCACCAATGGGGTAATAAACGAAGAAAGGGAACCAAGCTTAAAGGAACTCTTGACATCGTTCATCTCAAGGACGGAGGAAAGAATGTCACAAATGGACAATTCTTTCACGAAGTTTCTAGTTGATGTCAACAAGAGCATTGTTATGAATGGGGCCGACATTAAAAGCTTGCAATTGCAAATGAGCCAGTTAGCCCAAGCCATTAGTCCCCAACACCAAAAGGGGAAGTTTCCGAGTGACACGGTGAAGAATCCAAAGGAACAATGCCAAGCAATTCGACTAAGGAGCGGAACCGAGTATGAAGGACCAAAGCTACTAGTGGAAGGTGACCAAGTGATTGAGAAAGAGCATTTAGAGGAGCAAACCAAACCCAAGGATTGTGGAGAATCAAGTGAAAAAGGGGCCGTGAAGCCAAACTCCACTCCTAACTCTATTCCTCTTACTTATGTCCCTCCCCTCCTATTTCCACAAACTTATCAAAATAAAAAGTTGGATAACCAATTTGCTAAGTTTTTGGAAATCTTCAAGAAATTGCATATTAACATTCCTTTTATTGATGCTTTGCAAAAAATGCCTAATTATGCTAAATTTTTAAAGGAGGTGATATCGAAGAAGAGGAGGTTGGAGGCTTATGAGACGGTTAACTTAACCGAGGAGTGTAGTGCCGTAATTCAAAGAAGAATCCCTCAAAAGAGGAAGGATCCAGGTAGCTTTACAATTTCTTGTATTATTGGGGATAAAAAATTTGAAAAAGCATTATGTGATCTTGGGGCAAGCATTAATCTCATGCCACTTTCTATATTCAATAAATTGGAAATTGGAACCATCAAACCTACCACTATTGCTTTGCAAATGGCGGATAGGTCTTTAGCCTATCCGAAAGGTATAGTGGAGGATGTCTTGATCAAAGTAGGTGAGTTCATAATTCCGGTGGATTTTGTAGTTTTGGACATGAATGAGGACAAGGAAGTCCCCTTAATTTTGGGCCGCCCGTTTCTAGCAACGGGTAGAGCCCTCATTGATTTTCAAAAAGGGGAACTCACCTTACATGTGAATGATGAGAAGGTTACTTTTTCAATTTATAAGGCAACGAGGTTTCACAATGAGGATGAGGTTAATGTCATAGAAGAATGTAATGCTTTGGATTTGCTAGATACCAATGATACAAGAAATGTTTTAGCTTCGAGTGAAATTGACTCTTTGGAGATTTGTTTGCACGACTCTATTTTTGCATGTGCTAACCATGAAGCTAACGGTGTTGATGTTTTGGATAGTGTTAGTGCATTGAATTCTTTGCAAGAGGCACGCAATGAGGAGATTTCTTGGTTGAAATTGGAGGATGAGGAGTCGACCGGACTAAAGGAATCTAAGGGCAAAGAAGAAGAAGGACCCAATGTTGAGTTGAAGCCTCTCCTCGACCACTTGAGGTATGAGTACCTTGATGAAGGTAAGAAATTTCCGGTTATAATTTCTCTTAATGAGAGTGAATGTGCGAAATTGATTGAAATCTTGAAAAAGCATAAGAGTGCTATTGGATGGTCCATCTCGGATCTTAAGGGGATTAGCCCCGCTATTTGCATGCATAAAATTTTAATGGAAGAGGACTATAAACCGAGTGTGCAAAGTCAGCGTAGGTTAAATCCAATTATCCAGGAGGTAGTGAGGAAAGAAGTTTTGAAATGGCTTGATAATGGCATAGTCTTTCCTATATCCGATAGCAAGTGGGTGAGTCATACCCAAGTCGTGCCTAAGAAAGGAGGAATAACGGTAGTAAAAGTGAGTGATTTAGAAGAAGTAGCCACTAGGTTGATAACCGCTTGGAGGGTTTGTATTGACTACCGGAAGTTGAATGCGGCTACTAAGAAAGACCATTTTCCACTTCCATTTCTTGATCAAATGTTGGATAGATTAGCCGGGTATGACTATTATTGTTTTTTGGATGGGTACTCCGGGTATAATCAAATTATGATTGCCCCGGAGGATCAAGAAAAAACGGATTTTGTATGCCTATATGGCATCTTTGCGTTTAGGAGAATGCTCTTTGGCTTATGTAATGCACCAGCCACTTTCCAACGATGCATGATGGCTATTTTTAGTGGGTTGATCGAGAATGTGATGGAAGTATTCATAGATGATTTTTCTGTTTTCGGTCCATCATTTGATCATTGCTTGTTTAACTTGTCTCTAGTCTTGCAGCGTTGTGAAGATACTAACCTTGTATTAAATTGGGAAAAATGCCACTTCATGGTAAGAGAAGGTATAGTGTTGGGACATAAGGTTTCAGCTGCAGGGTTGGAGGTAGATCGAGCCAAGGTGGTTGCCATTGAAAGATTACCACCACCACTCAATGAGAAGGGAATCCGAAGCTTTTTAGGCCATGCTGGTTTTTACCGAAGGTTTATTCGTGATTTTTTTAAAATTGCTAAGCCTTTGTTTCACCTTTTGGAAAAAGATGCTGCTTATGGTTTCGATGATTCTTGTCTACATGCCTTCGAAGTGTTTAAGAAAGCGTTGGTTTCGCACCAGTCTTGATATCACCTGATTGGAACCAACCTTTTGAACTCATGTGTGATGCGAGTGATACAGCAGACGGGGCAGTCTTAGGACAGAAAAAGGGATAAAATCCTATCTTGTGGGCACGAAAACGATTGTATACACCGACCACGCAGCCATCCGGTACCTTTTCGATAAAAAGGATGCCAAGCCAAGACTCATTCGATGGATCCTACTTTTGCAAGAATTTAATTTAGAAATCAAGGATCAGAAAGGATGTGAAAATGTTGTAGCCGATCACCTTTCAAGGATTGAGAATGAGGTGGACAAAAAAGGGCAACAAGAGGTGATCAAGGATACATTTCCCGATGAACATCTCATGATGGGGATTGCTCGGCTTTCATGGTATGCTAACATTGTGAACTTCTTAGCTTGTGGAGCACCTCCACCCGATCTCTCATCACATCAGAAGAAGAAGTTTTATCACGAAGCAAGGTTTTATATGTGGGATGATCCATATCTTTTCCGAAGATGTGCTGACTCGATTATCCGGAGATGTGTATCGAAGGAAGAGGGTCGAGAGATCATCGAACAATGTCACTCTTCACCAAGTGGGGGACATTTTGCAGTTAACAGAACAACGGCTAAGGTGCTTCAAAGTGGATTCTATTGGCCAACGATCTTTCAAGATTGCCACGACTTCATCAAGCAATGTGATCGGTGCCAATGAACCGGTGGGATCTCGAAAAGATATGAAATGCCACTTGCCAATTCTATTAAAGTGGAACTGTTTGACGTTTGGGGAATCGACTTCATGGGACCATTCCCATCATCTCAAGGCTATCAATACATTCTGTTGGCGGTGGATTATGTTTCTCGATGGGTTGAGGCCATCCCTACATCAACCAATGACTCTAAGGTGGTACTAAGATTTCTTGTGATGAATATCATCACCCGGTATGGAGCACCTAGAGCATTGCTTAGTGATGGAGGGTCGCATTTCTGTAACAAATGGCTCAATGGCTTATTGGCCCGGTATGGCGTGAAGCATAGGGTGACTACACCATATCACCCTCAAGCAAATGGTCAAGCCGAATTAGCTAACAGGGAAATCAAGCAAGTCCTCGAGAAATCATTAAGTGGAAACCGGACGGACTGGGCTCTAAAGTTGGATGATGCATTGTGGGCGTATAGAATGGCTTACAAGACACCCCTTGGTATGTCTCCTTATCAACTTGTTTTTGGAAAAGCATGTCATTTGCCCTTGGAGCTTGAACATCGTGCATATTGGGCGATAAAGAAGCTGAATTTCGACTTTCAATCGGCTGGGGCAAATAGGGTGTTGCAATTGAACGAACTTGATGAGTTCCGAAATCAAGCATTTGAGAATTCAAGGGTGTACAAGGAAAGGGTCAAGAGGTTTCTTGACAAATTGATCATCAAAAGAGAGTTTTGTCATGGAGACCAAGTCCTTTTGTTCAATTCCCGTCTCCAACTTTTTCCCGAGAAGTTAAAATCAAAATGGTCGGGACCATTCACAATCAAGAGAGTGCTACCAAGCGGAGTTGTCGAGCTACTCAATACCGACGGGAGCACATTTATGGTGAATGGCCAAAGAGTAAAGAAGTACTTTGACCAAGCACAAGAAAGAGAGGTTCACCAACTGTCTTTGGTTGAACCAACTTGAACCGAAATAGACAGGCGTCCGGCTAAAGACGTAAAACTTAGCGCTTGTCAGGAGGCAACCCGGCGGTTCAATTCGCATTTTGAATAATTAGATAGTTTTATTTAAGCATTTTTAAATTTTTGGTGTTGAATAATGGCAGGTAAATGCAAGGAATGATAGGAAAAGTGGTAGGATGCAAAATGGATGAGCACAACTTCAAAAAATTGGGTAAACTCTCAAATTCTAGGCGTGCACGGTCCGTGCATTCTTCTCCAGAGAAGTGCCCAATTTTGGGACCGTGACCGTGCACGGGTGCACGGACCGTGCGAAACCATTTTCCCGAGAGCAGCCCATTTTTCAGGTCGTGCACGGTCATGACCGTGCACCCTTGCACGGACCGTACACGACCTGGGCAGAAACATACTTTAACGCGAAAACACATCCCAAAACTCATTCTCCCCTTTTCTCTTCGCGAAAAACACAACAAAAATACACACACACACAAATTCAACACCAATTCTTGGAGAATCAACACTTTCAAGTCATCATCTCCCTACATTCACAAGGTATGCCCATTGAATCTCAATTAAATTCGATTTTTTGGCCAAATTTTGTCAAATTAGGGCTTAGTTGTGTAGTTTGCCTTTAATTTCGAATTCCTTGGTGAATTGTGGATAAATTGCTTTGTTGTGAACATATTGTTGGTGATTGAGTATAGGGAATAGATAGAACTTGAAATTGTTCAATTCGGAGGTAGAACTTCAATGGAGTATTTTGTCGAACACCTTTCGTGCAATTGTTTTTGTGCTTGTTTTGTTGATTTAAGGCCAATTGGTGCCTTTTTCTTATGAATTGTTTCGATTATGTACTCCATTGAATGTAGTATTGAATAAATTTGTGAACATTGAGGTGTGTTGAATGTGTAAATGCAAGATATGCCACTTTCTTGGTAAATTGATGATTTTTTACCCTCTTGCATTTCATGGATACCCTTCATTCACCTTAATCATTCGAATTGAACTTATATGCTTCAAACTAGTTGGGATTGTGGTGCATTACCACTTGTTTCACCTCAAGCACACAATACCAAACTAGTTTGAGGGTAGGTGTTATTTGCTCAAGAATGGAAAGCATTGTGGAGATATTGTGTGTTGCGTGTGTTACTTGTCGTGATCATACTAGACATGAGGCTCTATGCAATTAGGAATGCATTATTATTTTTTTACATACACCTCAAGTCTAGTTTGAGGGGGGTTGATGAGAAATTGTCTTACGTGTTTTGGGTGATTGTAGGTCATATTTTCTTACATTGAACATGGGGCCAAAGAGAAAAGTTGCAAGGGTGGGAGAGTCAAGTTCAAGGGCCACAAAAGACCCTACTGAGCAAAGTGAGCCCGAGAACATAAACCCGAGTGATTATGGAATCAATTTTGGCCGGATGTGGGAGTCGGAGACGGTTCAAGAAAGGTGGAATAAGCTGGCCAGAAGACGGATCATTCCAACCCTATACCCCGATCCCCCAACTATGGATGAGTTGGGTATCCGGGAAGACGTGGAGACTCTGATCCGGCGGATGGATTAGGGTCATTTCCTTTATGGATATTGGCCCACCTACAAGGAACTAGTCTTGGAATTCTTCTCCACTCTCAATGTTGTCATGCATCGCGACGAAGCCTTGAGCATGACATTCCGATTGGGCAACCGGCCTCGTGAGATGCATTCTGGACAATTGGGAGACATTTTTCGATTCCACTCCCCCGGCGATTTCCCTCACCATGAGGATTTCAATCTTCAAGAATTTTGGCCACAAATCAGTTACCAACCAGATGCCACACCGTCTCACCCCACTTACAATGCTAGCCGATCAAAGCCGACCGAAATTCACAATCCGGTATTCAGATACTTGGCTAAGATTATGCAGCATACTCTCTTCGCCAGGCATGAGGCAGGAGGTCTCCGAGCAGACGAACTTTACTTGCTATGGTGTATGATGAAGCCTCACAAGGTGAGGTCGGGACCTTATTTGATGGGCCAATTCAATTTAATAGCACATGAAACGGGTGCTATCCGAATTGGGGGGTTCATCACTGCCTTAGCGGTGCATTTCAAGGTAAATCTCTCCAGATTTCAACCAATGCGCGGAGAATCAAGGATAACGACAGAAGTTCTCAAAACGTCTCATTACATTAAGTTATCCAAGGAGAGAGTTTGGATGTGGCAGCAGCGAGAGGGGGGGTCCTTTCCTTTGCCTAACCCCCCTCTGACTACGGTGATGAGGCGTGAAAACTGGTTGATTATGACCCCGGCCCATGCAGAGATGATTCAGAAGGGTTTAGCTGGCGTTCTACCTAGGCAAGTGGCGACTGAGGAACAAATGGAAGAGGATCGGGAGATCCAAAACATCGAGGAGGCATTCCTTGGATAGCGAGGGGAGGAGTCTTCCTCCCGACAGCGCGGGGAATCCTCCACAGTCACTGATAGGTTAAAAGTTGTGGAAGCGGCCCTCAATGAGCTTAAAGAGCAGCAACAAACACTTATCAACAACCAAGCTGACATAATACAAACACAGCGAAACTTGACATCGGGCCAGTCCACAATTATGAACGCATTGTTGGAAATCATGGAGGCTCAGAAGGTCAGCTCAAAAGAAGAAAGGAGAATGGCAAAAATGTTGCAAAAGCTCGAGGACTTGAATGTGCAAGCCGGCCACTATGATCCCACACCACCCTCCCCTTAGGGGGAGTTTGTAAGTTATTCGCAACATCTTTACTTCTTAAAACTATTTTAACACCTTTTGGAATCTAGTTTAAAATAGTTTGAGGGGGGATGTATGTTGCGAAATTTGAAGGGTGGTTGATTGTCTTTTCTTGCATTTGTTTTGCCAAACTGAATTATGTTTTAATGTTTATGAAGTTTTTGTTTCGAACTTTTAGTTTCAATTAATTTGTTAAGTTATTTTATCTTTAGTTGTTGATAACTTGTTAGGTTGATTTTAATTTGTTATTAAAAAAAAAAATGAAGTTCTTGAAAGAGGAAATATTAGGTTGATAAGGTATTGGAAGTGTTGTCAATGATGATACACAATTTTGTGTTTTGATTGAAAATGTGATATATGCACACACTTGTTATGGAACAAAGGAATTAATCATACTATATAAGCCGGTGAGATTTTGAGCCAAAATGAGGAACTCCTATTTTTGGAGTTCAATATCTTCTTGATTTATGTGGTGTTGGTCATATGCATAGTACCTCTAGAACTTGCTTTGAGTCTACTTGAAATCACGAGGTATATTTATGAGCATTAAAAATGATTTTAGGCAATCTTTGATTATAACCCATTTTGAGCTTTAAAAATCATCTTCTTACCCCTTTCTATCAATGATCCATAGTTAGCCAAGTTGAACTTGTAGCCTTTTTCTTGATAGCTATAATTACAAGCCATATCCATCTTTTTAGCCTTTTCCCCACACTTGGATCGAACGAGTTTGATAGAGGGAATTGGAAAGTGGATGTGAGAGAGGGTTACAAAAATGATGAGAGTGCAATGATGAATATAAAGTGGGGAGGAAAAGCAAAAAAAAAAAAAAAAAAAAAAAAAAAAAAAAAAAATGCGTTCCATTTCGATTGGATGATTATAGTTTATGACCAAGAAAGGGTCAAAGGAAACCAATAATAGAGCTTACTTTGACTGAGTTGGAAGTCAAAATATTGCTAACTCATATTTTATGCACAAGAGTTGGTTGTGGTGATTCGGAGAAGGTGAAGGGGACATTGAAGTTTTGAAATGATGAAAAAAGAGTGAGAGTAAGACTTATGTGAGGATTAGTTGAGTGTAACTCAATCGATCCAAGTTAAGTCTCTACACTCAAACATATCTCACCTAGTCCAAAAAGCCTACATTACAACCAAAACAAAAGACCTTTCAGATTTTTTGCTCGTATTTATCAAAAGTGACGGAAAGATAAGACAATAAGCAAGCATATGGTAGGGCATGCATATGTATACAACTCGAGCGATACACAACCCTGTTTTATACACTTGAGTGCTTGAGTGATACACTTATCTGTTAGGATAGTATGATGATTTCAAAGGTTCATTAACTTGTGATGTGCATAATTAGAATGTGCTTTTGGTCTGAGACTTACACTTCCAAGTAAAACCGATGATACCTATATGTTTTCCTCCTACTGAGAAAGAAATTCTTCATTCTTTTGATATTAATTGCTCAGGGACGAGCAAGGGTTTAGTTTGAGGGGGTTGACAAATGGGTTGTTTAGAGTGAAAAATAGGCTTAAAGTATGTGTTTTTAACATACATTTGTAGTTTTTAAACACCCATTTGTTATATATTCTTCGTATTTCCTCTCTCTTGTTGGAAAACCTCATTTTCAAGCATTTTGCAGGTAAAAAAGTGTACAAAGAGGTGACGAGTAGATTGGAGTCGAAGAAATCGAGAAAAAACCCGAGGAATGAAGAAACGGGCCAAAATTGGGCCGTGCACGGTCACAATCGTGCATGCCCTCACAAACCGTCCACGACCCGTGCGCGCAAAAGTCGGGGGCCGCCATGCACATGCGCACGGTCATGACCGTGCGACCGTGCACGGACCGTGCAAGACTGTCCAGAGAATAGGCGATTTCAGGGGTTGTGCACGGTCCGTGCAGCCTCGCACGAGCATGACCGTGCACAAACTCCGGAAATGGCTTAATTTCAGCCCAATTATGTAATTTTGAGCCCAAGACTTTGTAAAAAGCCCCAAATGGGGGGTATAGACTTAGATTTTCATATTTTTAACACAACACACTATTCATTTTACTTACTTTTTAGAGAGAGAAAGCTAGAGAGAGCATTTGGGGGAATTACTTGAAGATCAAGATTTATTTCTTCAATAGGTTTTATCCTTCCATCTTCATCTAAATTTTGTATAAACATGATTATGTCTATATATTTGTGTTTATTTATTATGATGATCATGGTTGGCCAAACCCCTACTTAGGTGTCAAATGTGATGCTGTTTAGAAAGTAGATTATGGGTGATTAGTGATTTTACTCGATTAATTTAATCTCGTGCTATGCTATTAGTTGATTAATGGTTTGTTGTGCTTGTTGAATGATTTGATCACTTGTTTAACATTATTGAGGATTAAATTGAAACCGAGAGGGGAAATTTGATCCGAGATCTCATTAATCGACATGATTAGGCAATAAAACCGAGAGGTTTGAGTTAATTGTGGGAACTTTGATCTCATGACCGATTGAGAGTTATATTTGATTAATCGACCGGAGACGGCGATTAATCTTATACAATCAACACGTAAGTTGCCCCGAGAGGGGATCTTGCACATAATTTGTGATTGTTTCCTAATACGTAGCATTCGGTTTAAAGGTTGAATTAATCGGGATAATAATTTATAATTACCCTAATTGAAATCTAAGCCTAGATTACCCTTATTCATCGGTTATTCTCTATAAATCGTTCTCTAGTCTATCTTATTAGTTTCAATTGCTTGTTGATCTAAATTAGAGTTTAAAAATACCAAAACCAACTACTCGATCGGCTAGTTAGCTACTTAAATGTTTGGATTACTTTATCTTTCCGATATTGGGCCGATTCCTCATGGGATCGACCTTGTGCTCACGTAGTGCTACTTTGACGCCGTATACTTGCGGTTGTTCAATTTAGTTACAACAACTAAGTGTGTGTCAGGTGGTCCGGACCAAAGCAGCAGACAAACGGCCTGCTTCTTCTTCCGCAGAGCTGCCCCCTCCTTCCAAAAAGCTCAAATCAGGGAAAAGCGGCAGTTCTGAAAAGGGGGGAGAGAAAGGCAAGAGCAAAAGCAAGAGTGACGTTCATCGCTCCAGCAACAACTACTATAACTTGGAGCTGCCGAAATGCTTCCTAGACCTAAGCAAGGCTCAATGCGCCACTCTGATCAAGGAGCTTCCCATGGTGGAGAATATCGCCACCCTAAGCCGTGAGAGTGATGAGCGTAATGCCGAGATAATGGACCAGCATCTGGTTCAGGTATTTTAATGCATCTTCATTATTGTTTAGTTGCCCCTATTTTACTAAGTCACTGACTTCTGGTTTTATTATTATTTTTTATTTTCTGATTCACTATGGCCGCTACCGGAGCCGCACCAGCTCTTTAGTGGTGACTACTCTCCGTGCTGACTTTGAAAAGACTCAGGAGCAGCTGACGAAGCTTACTGAGGAGTTTTCAGCGTTGAAACTGGAGAGTGACACTTTGAAGGAGCAGCACTCGTCCCTCACTATCGCTAACGAGGGACTAAAAACGACTCTGGAGGCTGCCGAATCCCGCTCTGTAGAGGCTGAAGCAAGACATCGGGCTTCTAAGGTAGAATGGCTCGCCCGGGGCAGGGCTGAAGGGATTGCCCAAGGCAGGGCTGAGGGGATTGAGCTCTGCCGCTAAAGGTTGCTCTCTACTGACTTGGGCCAATCATTCCTCCAACAACTTCAGAGAGATCTCACGGAGGATTATAAGTAGAGCTCTGCTTATATACAAGTTATGAGCCCCTTCCTCAAAGGGTTCATCCGTGCGGGTTTTAACGTAGCTTGCAACGAGGCCAAGGCTAAGGGTTTCGTCGGGGAGCTGACCTATGATCTGCGCTCCATTGCTGCTACTCTGAAAGCTCTCGAGAGCTTTAAAGGGGACACCAGCGCTCCGTATGACACACCCTGGTGGATCCCAACTGTCAAGCGCGCTGCAGAAAAGCTTTCCAGTGGAGAGGAGCTGCCTGTGAACCTGCCTGCTGCAGCGAAACCTTTCGTTGACCTTTCTCCTCCAGCGGTAGAGGGAACCAGCGCATCACCTTTGCCTGATCTCCCTCGTATCGCTGATACAGAGGTTCTAGAGTTGGATACTCACCCTACTGCTGGCCAGACCGAGGAAGCAGATGCAAAGACTGAGTAGTCTTCTTAGGTTCCTTTGTGGCTCAAACTTTTTGTAACTAATCAGGGCTGTATGCCTTTTGTAGTATTTCACTTTTTACTTAATGAAAAATCTCTTTATTGTTTTACTCTTGTACTTATTACATACTTTCCTTTGAAATTACGGTGTTGAACACGCAGCGTACTCCCCTCATAGTTTACTTCAGGGCATGTTGAAATGAATTTTTGATTAAGGCGTAGAACTCCTGCCTCCCTCGATATTCAGCCCTGGATGCCAAGGCTGAGGTTTCCCGTCAGCGCTTGGTTTGCGTCATTTTTGAGTTAAAGCATGAGTTCATTTATGCCCTCGACGCTCAGCCCTGGGGCCAAGGGTGAGGTTTCCCATCAGCACTTGGCTTGCATCGTTTTTTAGCTAAGGCATGAGTTCATTCATGCCCTCGACGCTCAGCCCTGGGGCCAAGGCTGAGGTTTCCCGTCAGCGCTTGCTTGCATCATTTTTTAGCTAAGGCATGAGTTCATCCATGCCCTCGACGCTCAGCCCTGGGGCCAAGAATGAGGTTTCCCGTTAGTGCTTGGCTTGCATCATTTTTTAGCTAAGGCTTGAGTTCATTCATGCCTTCGACACTCAGCCTTGAAGAGCGCTCATAGGCCAATGCCCTTTAGGGCAGTGCATTTGTTTATTACTCACAATTTACTTTAAGGCTAGGAGTGACCCTTATATTACGCTCTCCTGTTCATTGAATTCAAATAAGATTTCTTACATAGACATAAGACATGTTTCCCATTTTTAGACGTAATACTTCTTCAGATTGCTGACATTCCAGGGTCTCAGCACCGGCTTCCCTTCTTCATTTTGCAGCTCATATGCTCCTCCCTTCAGGGCTTTAATCACCACAAATGGTCCCTCCCAATTAGGTTCAAGCTTCCCAGTAGCCCTTAAGGCATCAGTTCTGCGCAATACCAAATCTCCTACTTGGAATTCCCTCGATCTAACCCTCTTGTTGTATGCTGCCCTAACTTGGTCTTTGTATTTTTCAGCTCTGATGCGGGCATCTTCCCTTACCTCCTCTAGCATATCCAGATTTTCCCTCATCGGTGTCTCATTTTGATTCTCATCATAATTCAAAATACGATGCGTTCCAATTCCCACTTCTGCGGGGATCACCGCTAGAAGTCCCATATACTAAGTTAAACGGTGTTTCACCTGTTGCAGTCTTTATCCCAATTCGATACGACCACAGAACTGAGTCCAACTCCTCAACCCATTTTCCTCCAGCTTTTTCCAACCGTGTTTTAATTCCCTCCAACAGTGTACGATTGGTAACCTCCACCTGTCCATTGGCTTGAGGGCGAGCCACAAAAGTGAACCTTTGCTGAATCTTCATCTCCTTGCACCAACTCTGGATTTTTCCACCACAGAACTGTGTGCCATTGTCAGAGACCAGGATCCTTGGTATTCCATACCTGCAGCATATACTTTTCCACAAAAAATTCAAGATGTTATCTTCTTCAATCTTAGCAACTGCCTCTGCCTCTACCCATTTTGTGAAGAAGTCCCCGCTGCCGCAGGAAATTTGCTTACAATGTCAACCCCCCATTTGTCGAAAGGACAAAGAGAGTGCATAACCCCCAATTCCTGTGCTGGAACGTGGATGAGTGGCCCATGCCTCTGGCATTTATCACATTTTTTTATCAATTCCTTCGTGTCGTGAACCATCGTGGGCCAGTAATATCCAACTCTCAACACTCTTCTCACTATATCCTTGGGACCTGTGTGGTTGCCAGCACAGCCCTCATGGAGTTCTCTCAGCACATAGTTTCCTTCCTCTTTGGATAAACACCTCGCATGAGGTTGAGTAAATGACCTCTGATACAAACAATCCCCTATAAGGCAATACTTAGCATACATCGTGCTCTTTGGTCCTCCTTCTTGGCGTTTTCCAGTTCTGAGGAAGTGCAAGATGGGCGACCTCCAGTCATGTTGTTCCTCGATGCAAGCTATGTCCACATCCAGTGCTCCTTTGGGAAGTGCCAACATGGTGACTTTTCCCTTCACATCCTCTACTGCTCCTGCCATCTTGGCCAGGTAATCTGCTTTTACGTTGTTCGATCTTGGGATTTGTTCAACGTTTAGTTCTGAGAATGATTTTGCTAGTTCCGAGACACGCTCCACGTATTTCATCATTCGCTCACACCTTCTTTCGTATGTTCCTTGGACATGCTGCACCACCAACTGAGAGTCTGAATAGACCAGGACCCTCTGCGCTCCTAGCTCTGTTGCTATCCTTAATCCCTGCAGCAGTACCTCATACTCTGCTTCATTGTTGGAGACTCGAAATTCGAATTTAATAGCAAACTGGAGCTCTTCACCCCCTGGACCTATTATCACCACTCCAGCCCCACAACCAGCTTGAGAAACCGAACCGTCCACAAATATCTTCCAGAGCTCAAGTTCTGGCTCCCTAGTCGTTTCTTGAATAAAGTCTGCTAGGGCTTGAGCTTTGATTGCCACTCTAGGCTCGAACTCCACATCATATTCTCCTAACTCAACAGCCCATTTGACCATCCGTCCTGATAGGTCCGGACGACTTAGCGTCTGCCGGAGCTGAGAGTTTGTCCTCACAACCACTTTATGCGATAGAAAGTAGGGCCGCAATCGCCTTGTCGTTATCATTACAACCAAGGTTGTCTCCTCTATTTCTGAGTATCTCAGCTCTGGACCCTGGATCATCTTGCTTATGTAATATATGGGGCGTTGCACAGAACCATCCTCCCTGAGAAGTACAGAGCTGAGAGACTAACTTCCCCACTGATAAGTATAAATATAACACTTCCCCCTGCACCGGCTTGGTAAGTAGAGGTAAAGCTGTAAGATGAGCCTTTAATTCTTGAAACGCCTTATCACACTCTTTCGTCCACTCGAACTTCTATCCCTTCCTCAGAATTTTGAAAAAGGGAAGGCTCCTCTCTGCCGCCTTAGAGATGAACCTGCTGAGTGTTGTTATTCTTCTGTTCAACCTCTGAATTGCTTTGATGCTTTTTGGGGGCTTCATATCCTGCACCGCCTTCACTTTGGCTGGATTAACCTCAATGCCATTTTTCGTCACCATGTACCCTAAAAATTTGCCCACCTACATTCCAAAGGCACACTTCTTTGGATTCAGCCTCATACCGCACTGCCGTATAGCCCCAAAAACCTTCTCCAGGCCTGCAGAGTGATCCAGAGCCAACACGCTCTTCACCAGCATGTCATCCACATATGCTTCTACATTTCGACCCAACTGCTTCCGAAAGACTTTGTCCACCATCCTCTGATAAGTGGCCTCTGCATTCTTTAGCCCAAATGGCATTTTCACATAACCGTAAGTTCCACATGAAACCGAAAAACATGCTTTCGATACATCCTCTGGATGAAGCTGTATTTGGCGATATCCCTGATATGCATCCATCATCGATAGTAGTTCGCATACAGAGGTGGAGTCCACCAGCGGGTCGATGTGAGTAAGGGGTAGTGGTCCTTGGGATACGCCTTATTCAAGTCCCTGAAGTCTATGCATATTCTCCAGGCCCCGGTACCCTTGGGCACCATCACCGTATTGGAGAGCCACTCGGGGAACTGCACTTCCACTACATGGCCTACCTTCAGTAGCTTAGTGACCTCCTCTTGAACAGCCTTATCCTTTTCAGCGTTGAACTGCTTAACTTTTGCTTCACAGGTCTGAAGTCAGGATTTACGTTCAAACAGTGCAGTGCTACGTCCAGATCTATCCCAACCATGTCCATCGGAGAGAAGGCAAATAAATCAGTGTTCCTCCTTAAGCAGTTCACCATAGCGGTGGATAGCTCGTGGCTCATCTGGGTCCCTATCTTGGTGGTAAAACCCTGCTTATTTGGGAATAACTCTACCTGCATCAACTCCTCCTCAGGATCAACCTTCAGCTCTCCCTCTTCCAGGGTCTTTGTCAACTTTATCTTCTTCTCAGGGGCTCGACCTTGGTCATCTGGTACACCCTGTACGATGTGGTTAGCCCTCGCACTGTATCAGCATAGCACTTCCGAGCTGTGAATTCGTCACCGCTGAGCTCTCCCGCCTTGCTCCCAATCGGAAATTTGAGCTTCATATGAGCTATAGAGATGATGGCCTTGAAGCAGTTTAACATTGGCCTCCCAAAGATGACATTGTACGAATTGGGGATATCCACCACTAGGAAATTCAACATCTGAATCTTCCTCACTGGCTCCTCTCCGAGCTCAACTTGTAATGTAACTTGGCCCAGGGGCTGGACAGAACCACCACTAAACCCGTACACCGTTGTACTCATCGGCGTCATTTTTACATTTAAGTCCATCTTCAAGAAGCAGCTCTGAAATATTATATTTGTAGAGATGCCCGTGTCCACAAAGACTCGTGCTACCGTTGCTCCCCCAATGTCAGCAGTGATGACCAGGGCATCGTTATGAGAGCCCTAGGATACTATAGCATCTTCGGGACCGAACTCTATTCTGGGAAGGTTACGGCGATCGTTTGTTACTTCTGACACTTCCATCCTTGCGTTGTTCCTTAGGCGCTGCGGACCGCTGCCTTCCTAGCCCTATTGGAGTCACCATCCTCAGGGCCTCTTACAATCATCTGAATGTAATTGTTCTTATGGTTAA
Organism: Ajuga chamaepitys; assembly: GCA_958295605.1. Taxonomy (NCBI): domain Eukaryota; kingdom Viridiplantae; phylum Streptophyta; class Magnoliopsida; order Lamiales; family Lamiaceae; genus Ajuga; species Ajuga chamaepitys. Next base: position 34,313,082 of record OY282502.1, on the reverse strand, counting down.
TTTCATCTTGCCCCTGGGTTCCTCCAGTGTCTCTTTACCCTTATCTTCTCGCTCTTTGCACTTGTAATTGCTCTCCTTATCCCTCTCCCTTTTCACATAGTCCACCAAATGGCCCTCATTCACTAACTTCTCAATCATATCTCTGAGGTTCCAGCACTTATCAGTTTCGTGCCCATAATCGTTGTGATAACGGCAATACGTATCAGACCTAGGGTTTTTAGGTCCTTTATATGCAGAGGTGGGATACCTGAATTTGGGATGGTCAGCCACAATTTCCAACAGCTCTGATGGTCGTAATGTGAGAGGGGTATAGCTCTCAAAACGGGGGCCCGCTGTAGCTCTCCCCTTCTCGACGGGTTTGTGCTCCTTCTCCACGGGCTCCCGCTTTTTCTCTGCAGTCTTCTCCTCTTTCCTCCTCCCGCTGCAAGCCTCTTCCATGTTAATGTACTTATCTGTTCTCTCCAGCAATTCATCAAAGGTTCTAGGAGCTCATTTTGCCAGAGATCTGAAGAATCCCCCCTCCAGGATGAGCCCGTGTGCAAGTGCATTTATCTTTACTTCTGACGTTACGGAGGGAACTTCTAGCGCCGCAGTGTTGAACCTTGCCACGTATTTTCTAAGACTCTCATTCTGGTCTTGTTTAATACTCATCAATGACAAAGCTGATTTCTGTTGTCGCCTTGCACTGGCGAACTGATGGATAAAAAATGACGATAACTCAGTGAAGGAGGGAACCGAGGCTACCGACAGCTGGCTAAACCACTACTGAGCTTGTTTAGTCAGCGTCGTTAAGAAGTCTCTGCATTTAACCCCATCTGTGTATTGATGCAGCAATGCTCCATTTTTAAATCTTAAGAGATGATCATGGGGATCTGATGTCCCGTCATACTCATATGTTAGCGGCTTGAAGTGCAAAGGTAAAGGGTCGGCCAACACCTCTTCAGTGAACGGAGAGCCGACAGCTCTGAAGGGACGCCGCACACCCGCCTCCCTATTTCTTCGCAAGTCCTCCATTTCTCTCCGGAGAGCCTGTAACTGTTGGTTGATAGTATCGACCGTTGCAGCATAACTAGCATCATACTCTGTCGTTTCTGCTTCCTCCTCCCTAAGGGAGAGGGCTCTTCCCCTTAGTGGCAGTTTCTGTACTCTTGGGTTGTGTTGCTCCAACATAGGTTGTTTTCCCCTAGACGATTTTACTTCAGCATGGATTAGGTCGTCTACGAGGATAGGTTGCTTCCTTGGGCCTTCTCCCAGGCCTTGGTTTTCTGCAGGGGTATGATTTGGGGAGGGGCCAAACAACCCTCCCCGATTGGCCAAAGCACTATCCACAACCATTTTGATGAGACCATTCAGCTCCGCTACCGTGATGGTCACGGTTGAGGTTTCCGTAGGGTTGTTTTTAGTGGTTCCACTTCCTCCTTCTGTAGTGGGTGTGGCCCCAGCTACAGTTTCGGTAGTCGTATCCCTCGGAGAGCTGGGATTGTTGTGAGGGTCAATGTCTGTTGCCATCTTTTCGAAGGCAGTAGTGAGATCTCGTGGAGTAGTCATACTTTCTCTATACAAGTAAAATAATTCAGGTTAAAGGATTTTTTCAGGAAAATTAGCGTTGGACCTGAGATTCCCACAATAATTTTTTCAGGGGAGTGAGGACTCTCACGAATTAAGCTCACAAGGATATTCCCACAGACTGCGCCAGTTAATGAGGGCTTGATGAAGACAACCCTCAATAAGTTTTAAATGATTATAGATCGGAGGAAATACCTATACAAATATTGCGAATAGATGGAAGGATTGGGATGATTCACCTCTCCTCTGCTCGATCGATTTTGGCTCGGCGAAGACCCTCCGACTCTGAAGTCAGTCTTTAGCTTCCGAATGATGAAAGCAATGGAATAGTAGATGATAGTGAGAGAAAGTGCGTAACCTGTTGTGTTTGGAATGAAGCACTATTTATACTTACTGTTGATAGGGTCAGGGGCAAAGAAGTCATTTCAGTTGCTCCGAATGCCAACATGACAGGTGTCCTACTGTACTTGGCGGCGCTACTAGAAGGTACAATACATTTGTCAGAAAAGCAAGCCGTGGTAGGTACAATTGTTGGGAGAATAGAGGCATCTGCCTTGGTCTCCAAGTCTTAGGAAAAGTCTAACAGCGCAGAGGAAGTTTCCTTTCAAGGCTCAAAGCAGAGCATTGGCACTTCTTTCTCTCAGCTCTACCTAAGTCTTCTGCTTCCTACATCCTAAGGAACTGTCACTGCTCCCACTCGCATATCAGCGCTCCAGAGCTGACAACAAGACCTCCCTGATGTGTCAGACATTCAGCGCTGGAATATATCCAGAGCTGAAGAAAGGTGAGCATCAAGGGGCCATATTGGCTTTCACCGCTGGAGGTTTGAGCTGGACCATTCTTCCCTATCACACCCCTAAAAAGAAAAAAAGAATATATATGTAAAATATCACATCCTTGAGAATATAAGGAGCTGCATCTTTTCAGTATATCACATTATATTTATTTAGTACTTTATAATTATGAATATGACAATTGTAATTAAAACAATTAAATAATTAAAGCACACCACGTTCTGGTTTCAAGACATAATAACCAATCGAAATTGTCCAAATTTTACTTTTTAGTATCTTACTATACAAGCAATATGCATGTGCATTGCATGTAAATATATTTTTATGATTATTTAGTCATAAAAATTAATTTGAACGTAACATAATTTACATGATGTGGTGATATTAATCGATCGTTCTAATAAAATTCTATGTAATTATTTATCATTGTTATATATATATATAGACACACACACACACACACCACTTCTTAGATTATTCAATGCACAAAAGAAATTGACCAATTGAACAAACATAACTGAGAATCTACTGAAAACTAAAAAGAATCACAAAAGAGAAACATAAAAGTTAAACAATCTTATTCGTCTTAATAAAACAAGTTATAATAATTAATGTTAAAGATCTATAAAAAGGGCATACCATGAATCCATGATATAATGTAGAAATATTTAGTCTTGTAAAATTTTCTATTAAATACATAAAGTTTGATATATTCTAACTATTGTTTACTTCTCATTATACACATATTCGACCATTAATAATATATCTTGAATAAAGTTATACGATGACTGTAAAACTATGTAATAATAAGGATATATGTTTTTATGTTTTGCACCAAATCACTAACATTTGAAGAAAAATACATGTTTTTGTCTCATTATATCATTGTTGATACGCAAATTTCGTATCTAATTAAAAGGTGCCACGTAATAAAATATATGTTGAAAATTAATTTTATATTGATTATTTTAATATTAGGAATTAATTAAATAGAATTCCTAAGTTAAATAATCAATTTAATTGGTGATTTACTATATATTTTTATTGGCCAATTAAAAGCCGCCACATGTCAAGATGACGTAGATATTACTAAATTAAATTAAATTAATTTAGTAATTATCCAAGAACATGAGCATAAACATCAAGTCATGCTGGACCAATTAGAATGCTCCATGTGTAAAGTTGTTGCAGTAATTATTAAATTAAATATAATTAATTTAATAATTATATTGTGGATAATGATATTATGAAGGACCAGTTGTATCGCTCCGTTCAGACTCAAGCCCATTAGGGTTTTCTCTATCCTACCACTATAAGTAGAGCCTCATTCTCCAACAAAAAACACAACAACATAAGCTCAAGAAAGGTGGTACAAAACCAATCTTGAGACTTAGGCGGTACAAAGCCAAAATCCGGCGTTACAAAGCCAATTCATGATAACGTTTGATTCAAGATTTTACTTCAATCCTTGAATTTAACCTTATACTAAAAAACTCATAGTCGGTGCGGATCAAAAGTCCAAAGTTCATCGAATAATCAAGAATCAAGTGACGAATTCTGGTACAAAGGAATTTTCTGCGTTCTTCAGTGTTCTTCGAGAAATTCGACAAGAAACGACTTTTAATTCAAAATTAAGCCTACAAGCTTTGGATTAGCGTTACTAACGTCAATAATACATTGAAGAGAAGAATCAGAGGAAAACTAGAGATAGGATCCATAAAGTTGTAAATTTTACTCTTTTGATCCGAATAATCAATTTTGTACAATTTTTTTTCGTGTTCATATATTTTATACACGAAATTTGTTGTTACAAATTTGGCACGCCCAGTGGGACATTTCTATCTCTCATCTCTTCTTCTCAACCAACAACTGAAGATAGTGTTATGGCGCCTCATAAGATCACACTGACGAAGATCGCCGCAACAAACTCTCCAACTGCAAATGTCAATGTCGTCACAAGGAGTATGTCAAGGCAATCATAATCGTTGGCTTCTTCAGAGGAAAATACTTCATCCGGAGCTGTCGAGAAGTTGGTGCCAGACATTGTTGATAGCAATAGAGATGAAAAAGACAACTCTGCATGTTCTACCCCTCGCTCTACATCAAGCTCTTCATCCGCTCCCGACATTGCTCCGGTGATGATGACAAATAGTTCAACTCTGGAGGAACAAATCGTAAGCTTAACCAAAGCAATTGAAGGTCTTATGAGACACGTCCAAGAGCAAGATTCTAAGATAAAAAAGCTGATGAGCAAAGCCGACAATGGTGATACAAGTCACGCTCCTGGGAAAGAACATGTTGAGGACCAAGACGAAGTGGAAGAGTCTGCGGGACATCAACATCAACCAGTTGAAAAGGAGAGAACTTTAAATGAGCTGCAAGTCTTCGCTGATGGTTTGGTCCCTGTTGACCAATTGAAAGAGATCATTTTGGGGACCATCAAAGACAAGTTCAATGGGACGCCTAAGTCATCCGTAACTTACACCAAACCATACTCTCAGAGAATTGATAAGTTGAAGATGCCGATAGGTTATCAACCCCCTAAATTTCAGCAATTTGATGGTAAAGTTAACCCAAACAGCATGTTGCACATTTTGTCGAGACATGCAACAACGCCGGAACTTATGGTGATCATCTTGTGAAGTAGTTCGTCCAATCCTTGAAGGGGAATGCCTTTGATTGGTATATAGACTTAGAGGCGAATCAATTGATAGCTGGGGGCAAATGGAGCATGAGTTTCTCAATCGCTTTTATAGCACAAGAAGGACTGTGAGCATGATTGAGTTGAAAAACTCCTGCCAATGTAAATATGAGTTTGTTATTGACTATATCAATCGATGGAGAAACTTGAGTCTCAATTGCAAAGATCGACTATCTGAAAGTTCATTAATTGAAATGTGCATCCAAGGCAAGCGATGGGGCCTCCGATATAGGCCAAGGACATTTGAAGAACTAGCAAGTAGAGCTCATGATATGGAGTTGAGTATGGCTGAAGTTGGAGGCGATGGACCCCCAATTCACGAGTCTCATAAGTTCAATAATGGGGGCAAGTATTTTCGCCAACAATCAAAATAGAGACTACATGGTTGTTAGTGAGATGCCCATCAAATTCCGAAGAAGCAATGAAGCCACAGGAGAGAATGTCCCTTAAGACAGAGAGCAAAGGAAATTAACTTTGAAGGAGAAGCAGCAAAGGACTTATTCGTTCTTGGACTCCGATGTCTCTGGAATATTCGATGATTTGATCAAAGAAGATCTCATCGAGTTGCCAGAAATGAAGCGGCCTGAAGAAGCAGGACAAACTGATGACCCAAAATACTGCAAGTACCATCGCTTGGTAGGGCATCCAATCCAGGATTGCTTCATATTCAAGGACAAGGTCATGCAGTTAGCCCGACAAGGGAAAATAGTGTTAGATGAAGGCAATGCAACAACATATCTTATAGCTATCTTGGAAGATAATGGCCTTGGTGATATTAACATTCACATTTTACTTTCTCTATTTTTTTTGTATGTTTTATTTAACTATGTGATACTCATTACATAGTACAATTTTTTTAACCATTCACATAGTACAACTTAGTTTATTATTTCTTTATATATATTTTTTTATTGTACCCTGTCATTTTATATAGCACAGTAAATTCATTTATCAAGTTATTACATATGCTTAAAATATATGTATAATATTTTTATTGATTTAATAATTTTCTTTAGCGTTAGATCTTAAATGTTTAGAAGAATCTGGTGCAATTATTCATGTTAACTAATTTTCAGGTTTGTCTTTTTACTATTTCTATTATTAATACAATAAAATTTCATGCCTCAGTCTAAACTCCAATTATTATAAATTTTGTGATTTTAAGTCTATCTCCAATTTTCTAACATAACAATGTTTTCTTTGGTCTACTAAACTTGCGTCAACCTATTAAAAGTAATATATAGTGAACAGATTTTTGTAGGTGTGTAAGGTATGTAATTAAAATCATGTTCAAGCATGAGGTAAATTAAATATCATATAATACACTGTAGTTGTTTTGTCAACATGTTTTTTTGTTGTAGTTAGTAGAATGAGTATATAGATGTTATAGCTACATACTGTACATAAATTAAAAAAGTAAACTAAAAAATTGTCTCCAAAAATGAGACATGATAAATAAAATCAATAAGAGCTTTCACTATTATTCATTGTTCTAATTTCTATGTATATGACTTTTTCTTTTTGTTGATAATCCTAAAATCTATTAGTATTTTTTTACCATGAAAACAGAAAAATTTATTAATTTTACGAACATTCAATACCTAAATAACTTTATTGTACCACTATTCAAAGTTAAGATTCTTGTAGTCTAGTTCCTAACAAAAAAGTCAAACTTTGGAGCCACTAAACTCCGATTAACTATAATATGTTTAATTTATAGATATACATAAATCTTTTGTGTATATTTTAATTATTTAATATTTTGAGAATCATAAACTAAAGTACTTTTATCTATTGTAACAACTTGATATGTATGTATGTATGTATATATGTATGTATTTTACTAAAAAGGATTAATAATATAAGATATTATAAAGATTTAGGTTCAACCAAGGATGAAAATAATCGGTAATTACGGAGATATCAGTGTTTCAATTTAGAGAGATTTCAGTAAAATCTCGATTAATATCGAAATATCGGTGTAATTTTTTGAAAAATGTCGAAAGATGTATTAAAACAGTAGTATAATTAATTTATCACGATATTTTATAGATTGTTATAAACCTACTTAAATTCAAATATTTAATCTAAAAATTGAGCTAAACTTACGCATATACAACTAGTTGGTAAATAACAAACAATACATACGTTTAATTTATCGTTTTCTTTTAGAATATTTAACATGCCATTTTAGTTATATAACCGAGGATGTTATATATTTCTATCTAAAATGTATTTTAAACAAAGTTTGATTTATCGTTTTCTTTTTTGGTTTAAAAATATAATCTATTTATGATTTAAATAAAGGCCAAATTATATCAATTACTCTAAAATATAGACATGTATTCGGCTTTAGCTCCAAAATCTTGAATCAACATCAATTAAATAATAGCTTCTTTAAACAAATTAATCTTGAAAAATATTATTCACATTAAATATAAGCATTACATTACAAAACAGAAAAGAAAAAATAAAATTCTAGTTTGGGAGAAACTAACCAGTAGTTCACATTAAACCACCACTTATTAGAAAAAATATCTAAATCAATTGTCTTGCATTTTGGTCTGCTATTAAGTTGTTACTTGTTCGTTATGCACTAATTAAAGTTACTATTTTAAAATTACAGTGAGAGTGTAAATAAGCTAAAAATATAAAAGAAAATTAAAGTCTTTAAATTATTTCAACATATGTAAGTTAAAGTATTGAGAATATTTACAATATATAAAGCTTTTCTTGCTTGACTTGTAACAATTTTTATTCAAGAGCAACACTAATTAAAAGCTAAGCCCAAATAAATGAGGAATATTTAAAAGCTAAGACAAAATAAAATTAAAAAAATGATAGAAAGCATAACAAGTTGTTGACTTTGTGTGGTGGTTAAAATTTGGAGCTTTCTTCAATAGCTTTAGGTTCAAATCCAGGTTTGGACTAAAATTTTACAAAATTTTGCTAAAATGAAAAATCGAAATTTGGCGATAAATTTAGGACTGAGAGAGTAATATTTAGGTAGATGAATTATAAATCATATTTAATTAATAGATTATATTTGAAATATATAGGGCTCTAACCAAATAAATAAAACTTTAAAGGTACATGTAGTTACTAAACTAACCTTAAAAATTAAAATTCATTAAAGACATAATAGGTAAATCAAATTTTGTACGAAGCAACTCACAATTTTAAAATAATAATTATAATTAAAAATACAAATATAAATAAAATAAAAGTAAATTATTTCATATTTCACCAATATATATATGTATATATGTATGTATTCATCACATGTGTTGATAATGGCAGAGCATAGAACAGAACACCATTTGCATTTGCATGCCCTGCATGAATAGTTGTAACTGAACCTGACGGACTAGTTGCCTAATAAGCAATAATGAAGTTTAAATGCAAATAGCTTGAGAACTGAAAGGATTGGCAGTATTAATACTCCAATCAACTAAACTTTGACGTTTTATAATCAATCAATTAATTACAATAATTAAGAATTGCATCCATTTATATCTCGAGTTGCAGTTCTGATCAACAATCCTTATAAATACTTGTTCCCTTGGCGTGAGTAGTCACCAATCATCATTATCAAAAAGATACGCACACAACGAAACATGGGTGGTAATAGCAACACAAGAAATGCTTTCAAGAGCAAACTGTTTAGGCCTGCCAGAGAAGACACTAACTCCACCATAGATGAACAAGAACAAGGTTTGGCTCTCCTCAGTCAAGAAGATTTAGCTGCCCCTGCCCCGATCGTGTCTTCTTACAACGACAGAATCCGTCCACTGCTTGATGCCGTTGACAGGCTGCGCCACCTCAAGATCATGCAAGAAGGCATCCAACTCCCTACTATTGTAGTGGTCGGCGATCAATCATCAGGAAAGTCGAGTGTTCTGGAATCCTTGGCAGGAATCAGCCTCCCTAGAGGGCAAGGCATTTGTACCAGGGTCCCTTTGATAATGAGGTTGCAGAACCATCACAGCTCTCAACCAGAGCTTTTCTTGGAGTATGATGGAAGAGTTGTTCCAACAGACGAGCAACACATTTCTGATGCTATTATTGTGGCTACTAACGAGATTGCAGGACAAGGAAAGGGGATTTCCAATCATCCCTTGACACTGGTCGTCAAAAAGAAGGGGGTTCCGGATCTTACCATGGTCGATTTGCCCGGAATTACTCGTGTTCCTGTCCACGGCCAGCCTGAGGATATCTACGAGCAGATTTCCGAGATTATAACGGAGTTTATCACACCGGAAGAGAGCATAATCTTGAATGTCTTGTCTGCGAGTGTCGATTTCTCCACCTGTGAGTCTATCAGGATGAGTCAGCGTGTCGATAAGTCTGGGCAGAGGACCCTGGCTGTTGTTACCAAAGCTGATAAGGCCCCAGAAGGCCTGCTCGAGAAGGTTACTTCAGATGATGTTAATATCGGGCTAGGGTACATTTGCGTGAGGAATCGTATTGGGGACGAGTCATATGAGGAGGCACGAGCCCAAGAGGCTCATCTTTTTCACAATCATCCTCTACTTTCAAACATCAGCAAGTCCATGGTTGGAGTTCAAGTTCTGGCGCAAAAGCTGGTGCAAGTTCAGGCTAACCTTATTGTTAAATGCTTGCCGGATATTGTGAGGAAGATCAATGACAAGCTCTCTTCTAACATGGAGGACTTGAACAAATTACCCCGCAATCTGACATCCGTAGCTGAAGCTATGACGACATTCATGCGCGTCCTAGGTGCTGCTAAAGATTCATTGCGAAAAATCATGCTGAGAGGAGAGTTCGACGAGTATCCTGATGCTAGTGAGATGCACTGTACTGCCAGATTGGCTGAGATGCTGAATCAATACGCTGAAGAAATGCAGTCGAAAAATGCTGAGAATGAGTGCAAAGCTAGTTTCCTGCTTGACGAGATAAGAGTATTGGAGGAAACAAAATCCATTGGGTTGCCCAATTTCATGCCTAGAGCAGCTTTCCTCACTCTGCTACAGAAAAAGGTTAAGCGGATATCTTTTACGCCGTTTGAGTTTGTGGATAAGACTTGGACATATATAGAGAACATCGTGGTGACCGTCTTAATGCAGCACTGCGATAACTATCCGCAGCTTCTATCTTCGACAAGAAGGGCAGCGCAAAACCTTGTAGCTCTGAAGAAAAAGCAATCGGTGGATTGGGTGATTGATATTGTGGAAATGGAGAAGCTAACAGATTACACGTGTAACCCCGAGTACATGACTTTGTGGAACAAGCTCATGTCTCATCAGAATGCTTTCATGGAGACTGTGACTAATCATTCTGTGCCTACAAAACTGGATATTGATGGTTTTGGAGATGTGGATGTTGGTCATTTACGAAGCCAAACGGTTGCAGTACAAGAAGCGTTTGACTTGAAGATGAGGCTGACTGCATACTGGAAGATCGTTCTGAGGAGATTGGTGGATTGTATGGCTTTGCATTTGCTGTTTAGTATACAGAAACTAGTGAATAAAGAGATGGAAGGGGAGATTATAAACGAGGTGGTGGGGCCGGAAGGAAAAGGGTTGGAGAGGATGTTGGAGGAGTCTCCGAACATCGCGGAGAAACGGAAGAGGGTGAATAGCAGTATAAAGTTGCTGAAGGAGTCGAAGGATGTTGTTTCCAAGATTATGGATCAAGTTTCGACTCTGAGTTTGGGGAACTAGATGGAGCAGAGCAGGCTTAAACGTTACTTTTGCTTTTGAGATATCAAATAACCTTGTTTTTTTCGTTTTCCTGTTCTTTATGTTTTGTGTAATGCTGTGCTGTGTTTCAAATCAAGTGATGTTGTGTTTCCAGTGTTGCTGTTCTGGTTTTGTAGCAAAATATTTCAAATCAAGTACATAATTCTTCTCTATTAATATTAATATTTCTCATTTTTACAAATCTTGCACAAAGCTTAATAACTGATTTTTATTTTTTTTTTAAATCTATCCTCTGACCATTTCCCCCCTCAATTTTTCCGTCCTCTTTAAAAAATATTCAATTAAATCATGATCATTCATATTTTTACAATTCCATCTCATACTTTGAAATTTATGTTTCACTTTGTTAATTAAATAGAATTTTAAAATATGAAACTTAATGAAATAAATAAAGATTCCGTCTAAAATCAGAGAAATATAAAAAAAGATTAGAAATTTAATATTATTTTAATATGGATGCATTGCTAAAAAAATATTATCAAATTGAAGTAAAATTAAACAAACACTTTCCACAAGTATATAAAATTACTCTGCACAATTATATATAAATATGAAATTTCTATTTCATTATACTAAAGCATGAAAATACTTACATGCAACGAAGTGAATGAACGTTTTAACTTTGCGAAATATAACTTTTATTATGAACGAAGTGAATATATATACTAGAATTTTTAGGTTTTTGTATAATTTACATGCAAAATATAGTTTCTTAAGCTTTTTACATAATATCTTCGTTTTGTGTTCTAAAATATAATTCTTATTAAGTCAGATTCAAAATTCAAATTAAATGGATAAATTTGTAAAAGCATAAAAAATAAAGATTAAATTACATACTTTTCAAACGCTTGGGAGGAAGTAGCTAGAAAAGGAACGGATGATAGAACTTTAACTTTTTGATAGATTGTGGTTTAATTCAGTGTTTGTGGGATCAGACCGGTGATCGAACCTGACAAGTCATCGGTTCTGTAGCAGTATTGACATATAGTAGTACCAATTAGTTGAGGTGGCAACTTCTAGATGATGTGGCAGCTTCTAGATGGGAGGCGGTTATTTTCTCATTTCTTAGTATAAATACAATGTATACGTTGGTATCACAGAGTCTGTATCATTCTTTCTTTGACTATCAATGAGAATATCTCCTTTCTCTCTCTAAGAGCTTCAACCATTAACATGGTATCAGTCGCTCAGCTTTTTTATCCTACGACATAATTCTCCATGGCTGCGCCACCGCGAGCTTCAGATTGGCCGCAATTACCTACTACCGGTCGCAATTTGACCGTTTGGCCGACGTTAACCGCCGCCACAGCTGCTACTTCTGCACAATCTGATGCGCCGCTTCCTGCCACTTTCGATCCGTATCAATTACATACCTCCGATCATCCGAGCATGCTCCTCGTCAGCAATTCGCTCAATGGTCGAAATTTCCTCTCATGGCGTAAAGCGATGGTTATTGCTCTCGGTGCGAAGTCGAAACTTGGTTTCGTTAATGGTAAAGTGACTGCTCCAGCTGCAGACTCTCCTTCCTTTGAAAATTGGCAAAAAGTCGACTTTATGGTCACCTCTTGGATCATCAATTCCCTATCTAAGGATATTGTCGAAGATTTTATATATGCTAATAATTCTAAACAACTATGGGATGAAATCTCTCAGCGGTTTGGGGAATCTAATGGTCCGTTGATTTATCAACTTAAACGTGATATTGGTACTCATTCTCAAGGCAACGATACATTTCAACTATATTTTTCGAACTTAAGCGCATGTGGGACTATTATGCAAATGTTAAGCCTCTAAAGGTCTGTTCCTGCTCGATTGGTCAGTCGGTTGTTGAAAGTGACAATGAGGATAAGATTATGCAGTTTCTAATGGGCTTGAACGAGGTATATGATCCAATTCGGTCTCAAATTGTGGTTATGGAACCATTACCTGATTTGCACAAGACGTATTCGATGTTGCTCCGTGTTGAGAAACAGCGGTCTGTTAACCTTTCCCATCCCGATGCTATTGACACAGCTATGCTAACGAAAACATACAATGGCAGAGCCACTAGAGGAGGCAGATCTGGTACATCTTTTCCTACGACAGGTGGCTATGCTAGAGGTAAAGAGCCGCCTAGAAAGACCAGGGAGGAGCGCACTAAACTCATCTGTGAACATTGCACCAGGCCGGGCCACGAAATTTCTGAATGTTTCAAATTACACGGGGTTCCGGATTGGTATAAAGCTATGAAAGAGCAAAGAGAGCATGCTTATGCTAACCTTGCTGATACTAATGATTCTCAGAAGGATGTGCCTAAGTTTTCTACAACCCAAGATGTCTCCTCCTTGATTCAGAAAGAATTGGCCAAATTTTTCATCTCCAAAGTACTGAAGTCGAAGCAGGAGGGGGATGAGGATGTTGATTTTGTGCACTTTGTACACTCTGCAGGTACCCCTGTGAACTCTGCTTTCATTCAATCTGCTTTCTTTCTAGTTAACTCTATAAGTGATATTTCATGGATTTTGGACATGGGAGCAAGTAGGCATATTTATGTTAACCCCAATCTCTTGTCTAAAATCACCCCTCTCTCAATTCCTGTCAATGTGGTACTTCCTGATGGATCTATTTAAACCATTTCCTACAGCGGGACAGTTGCTATTTCCCAAAATATTATTCTCACTGATGTTCTTTATGTACCATCTTTCAAGTACAATCTACTTTCCATTCCTCAACTTACTTCGTCCCACCAATTACACTGTGTTTTCACACCTACTCATTGCCAATTACAGGACCCTCAGACTGAGCATGTTGTTGTCAGTGGAGCTCTCATTGGCAAACTCTACATTCTTGACCAAGATAAAGACACATCAGTATTACATATTCCTTGTAATCCTTTACTATCTCATACTACTCTAGAAGTTTGGCATCACAGTTTAAGGCATGCTTCCCTTCCTGTAATGAAGCAGATTGCTCAATTGAAGCATCTTTATACAGATTCTGCAATTAAATCAATAAAGTCATGTGATGCATGTTTCAAAGCTAAACATCATAGAGCTTCTTTTTCAACATCTTCCATACAAACTTCTCGTCCTTTTCAACTTTTGCATATTGACATATGGGGTCCTTACAAAGAACCTTCTATCACAAATACCCCCTTATTTATTACTATAGTGGATGACTTCACACGAGGTACTTGGGTCTATCTCATGTTACATAAATTCCAAACTTGTCATCTGCTAAAATCCTTCATTAAGATAGTGCCTACTCAATTTGGCTATCTTGTTCAAATAATACAATCCGACAATGGCCTTGAATTCCTCAGTCACGAATGCCAATCTTTCTTCTTATCCCTTGGTATCGTTCACCAGAAATTTTGTCCCTACACACCCCAACAAAATGGGGTGGTCAAAAGAAAGCATCGCCATCTATTGGATATTGCCCGATCTCTCCTTTTTCAGTCATCTTTGCCTCTTAAATTCTGGTTGTATTCCGTTCTTATGGCCGCTTACATAGTCAATAGGCTGCCTAGTCATGTTTTAAACTGGAAAACCCCCTATGAGTTGTTATTTTCCAAGCCTCCAGATTTTCTCGCTCTTAAACCATTTGGTTGCCTTGCTTATGCGGCCAATATCCAACCACACAAATCCAAACTTCAACCTAGATCTCATAAATGCGTTCTCCTTGGTTATGCCACTGGCCAAAAGGGTTATACATTGTATTGTCTTGATAGTCATCGTATTCTCACTTCTAGAGACGTAAAGTTCTTCGTTGATGAATTTCCATATTCCTCTTATCTTGATACCCCCTCCGACAAAACGATTCCCCTTCCCCTCATTCCCACTACCGAATCTCCTAATGCTCCAGATTCTATTCATCATCCTGCTTCTCTTCCTCGGGACACAGAGTCTCCTCCTTCCTTTAATACTTCCCCTGATGTATCTAATTCGCTGAGGGCTCCTTGAAAGCGAACACAACCCGCTTGGATGAAGGATTACATTATCAATTCTACCCTAGACACTCCCTCTGTTCAACCTTATCCCTACTTACCTATGACAACACTTATGCTGTCTACTTCTCAAATGTGTCCACTATCCATGAACCTACCTCTTATAGAGAGGCTAGTGAGCAGCAGGGCTGGGTGGATGCGATGAATGCCGAATTAGAAGCTCTAGAGAGGAATGAGACTTGGGATCTTGTTGACTTACCACCTAACAAGACTCCAATTAGTTGCAAATGGGTCTACAAGGTCAAACTGCATCAAGACGGTACTGTGGATAGATTGCAAGCTCGTTTAGTCGCCAAAGGTTTTAATCAGATTCCCGGTTTAGATTACAATGAAAGTTTTTCTCCAGTAGCAAAAGTTGTGACAGTACGTCTCTTTATTATTGTTGCAACTATGAAAGGTTGGCCTATTCACCAATTAGACGTGAATAACGCTTTCCTTCATGGTTACTTGCATGACGAGGTTTATATGCACCCTCCTTCGTGGTACAATAAGGCATCCCCTGGTCAAGTGTGTCATCTGAAACGGAATCTTTACGGCTTAAAACAAGCCTCTCGGGAGTGGAACATGGAATTCTGCTCTAAGATGTTACAGTTTGGTTTTGATCAATCGGTCCATGATCACTGCTTTTTCTCTCTCCGCCGGGGTCCCGACTTCTTGGCAGTCATTGTTTATGTTGATGATCTTCTGGTCACAGGCACTAATCCTTCTTTGATACAACAGTTTAAGACCTTTTTGGATCAACAATTCACCATAAAAGACCTTGGGCTTGCTCGATATTTTTTGGGAATGGAATTGGCTAGATCTTCTGCTGGAACCTTTCTTTCGTAGCAGAAGTACATCTCAAATTTACTACGTGATATGGGGATGGACGACTGTAAGCCCGTTGCGACTCCTTTGCCTCAAAGATTACATCTCCGGGAACGCCAAGGCATCCCCCTTTCTGATCCTGACAGATTTCGCGTACTTGTTGGTCGACTCTTGTACCTCAATTTTACACGACCTGATTTGTCTTATGCGGTACAGCAACTAAGTCAATTCATGACTCAACCTTACACAAAGCATATGGAGGCTGCTCATCACATTCTACGATACCTTAAACATACCACTACCTTGGGCTTATTTTATTCAAGTGTCCCTAATTTCAGGTTGTTGTCATATAGTGATGCCGACTGGGCATCAGGAAGTCAGTCACCGGTTATGGGGTGTTTTTGGGAGATTCACTTATATCTTGGAAGAGCAAGAAGCAAACGACAATGGAAAAATCCTCTGCCGAAGCCGAATATCGAGCCCTTAGTACTACCGTCAGTGTGCTCGAGTGGATCTCCTACATGTGTGCTGATTTTTAGCTAACCATTCCCCTTCCTATCCCTCTCTTGTGTGACAGTCAAGCTGCTCTATACATAGCTGCCAATCCTGTGTTTCACGAGAGGACTAAACACTTAGAAATTGACTGTCATGTGGTGCACAATAAATACAAAGCAGGCTTCATGAACCTTCAACATGTGTCTTCTCAGCTCCAACTTGCTGATTTATTCACCAAGTTCTTTGCTCCTAATCGTTTGCAATTTCTTTTGTCCAAGTTAGGCATGGTTTTGATTTCCCCATGCCCAACTTTAAGGGGAGGGGGGGGTGTAGCAGTATTGACATATAGTAGTACCAATTAGTTGAGGTGGCAGCTTCTAGATGATGTGGCAGCTTCTAGATGGGAGACGGTTATTTTCTCATTTCTTAGTATAAATACAATGTACACGTTGGTATCACAGAGTCCGTATCATTCTTTCTTTGACTATCAATGAGAATATCTCCTTTCTCTCTCTAAGAGCTTCAACCATTAACAGGTTCGACCGGTTAAAGGCAACTTTTTGATTTTTTTATGTCAATAGTTTCTTATGTGTAATACAATCTAATTTGATACTAGAGTTTAACTTGTAAAATAAAATTCAACATATATCAATATCAATTAATCCAAAGATACTTCTAACTCTATTTTTTTTAAATAACAACCTAGAGCCGAATTTAAAAGATAAAAATTTGTGTGCATATGATGCACCATAAGCTTATTATACACCAACTAATTAAAAGATTCGCGCGCGATCCGTTATGTTGGCCCGACCCGCGCCAGTTTTTTTTTTTTTTTTTTTTTTTTTTGGTTTTATTCGCGGAACATATAGGTTATATATATTAAAGCCGCGTTTGTTACAACAAGGTAGTGAGTGGCGCAATGGTATTGCAGTTGCTGGGAGGCGTTGGAATGTGGAGGGCAAGGGGTCGAACCCTTCCACCTCCAATTGGTGTGTTCCTTTTTTTGTTTTTTTTTTTTTTATGTGTTTTATATAAATTAGTGTATAAAACAATATGCAGATAAATATCAATAAATGTTGGTTGCTTAGTGGGTGGTTCCTTCATCTTATAATTTGAGGTCTTGGGTTCAAATCATTAAATTTACAATTTTTCTTAATTGCTTTTAATTTAATTCATGTACCGCTTTATTTTTTATTCTATTTTTTATGTAATTCACACATCTAGCTTATAGTGTATTTATTATTTTTTATAGTATATATTATGTTGCCTAATAGTATAAGTTTAATATTTTTTTTGTATACTACTATATATAATTTCTCAACCTTACAGTATATTTGTTGTTCTCTTATAGTATATATGAGCGTGCTTAAAAGTATATGTTCATTTAGTAATACATTGTTTGCAATTTACAGTATAACTATTTATACTTTTTATATTACTCTATAATTATTATCAGGATGTAGTATATTTGCGTTTTGCTTATAGTACATACTATGTTGTCTAATAGTATAAGTTATTAGTTACAGATATAATTTTTTTGTTATATATTTATTTTCCCAACTTAGAGTATAATTATTGTTCCCTTATAGTATATATTAGTTTGCTTAAAAGTATATGCTTATTTAGTAATACATTGTTTACAATTTAAAATATAACTATTTATTCTCTTTATATTAATCTATAATTATTTTCCCAGGGTACAGTATATTTACGTTTTTCTTATAGTATATATTATGTTGTCTAACAGTTTAAGTTTATTAGTTACATGTATAATTTTTTTGCATCATATTGTATATTTATTTTATCAACTTACAATACAATTATTGTTCCCTTATAGTATATATTAGCATGCTTAAAAGTATATATTAATTTAGTAATACATTGTTTACAATTTACAGTATAACTTATTTGTATATTACTCTATAATTATTTTTTCAGGTTACAATATATTTACGTTTTGCTTATAGTGTATATTATATTGCCTAATAGTATAAGTTTATTGTTACAGTATAATTATCTTTGGTTGTATGTTACTGTGTATTTATTTTTTTAGCTTAAAGTATAATTATTGGTTCTTTATAGTATGTATAAGTTTGCTTAAGAATTGTGAATTATAAGAAAGAAATAATTAAAAAATCCAAAATTAAAAATAAAACTGTAATAAATTATAATTGTTTTTCTATTATTTAAATAAGTAATCCTAATTTATTATTAATAATTTTATAAATTAATATATAAAGGAAATAATTAATAAAATATAAATTAGGACATAAAAAAAATAAAATCTACTTTAAAATTAAGAGTAAGGTGTGGGTGTCGATCCCATTACCTTATGCTCTTCTAGTTGAATGTGTAACCGTCAGGCCATGGCATATGTTAATCAAAATAGGCGTCTTCCAATTTATAAATCAAAGAAGCGTTCAGAAGAAGGAAAAAAAATAAGAAAAAGCACGCCCTGAATCAGAGTCGTACTTGCGCCTTCAACATTTGATGGGCAAGCACTAACCACTGGGCCAGACTGAATTTTTTCAAACAAACACGCCATAACTTATATATATATGAAAATGCTGAATATTAGAAAACAAAAAAAATATTGCGATCCGTCGGCTCGCGCGCAGACCTGGGTTCCGGACGCGAATTTTTTTATGCATTGCGTTTAACCGAATTTTGAAATCCCTTTTTAAATAGGGTGTTTTATTGTACATCTAATGCACACAAGTCCCACTCAATTTAAAATAAGTAGGAAAAATAAAGGGCAAATGAAAATAAAGGTGAAAATCCCTTTTTTTTTTACTTAAAACAGGCCCAAACATAACTTTATTTTAAAAAAAATATCAATATAAGGCCAGTTCTACCGGTTCGATGGTTCGGCGATCGAACCGGTTTTCACCGGTTTTATATCATTTTCGATTTTTTAATGCTATCGGACCGTATCCAGGCTTGGTTCTCGGTGGAACCGGTCGAACCGGATGGTCCAGTCCGTTTCCACAAACCATGGTTTAATCGATAATTATTTAAGCGTTATATTGTAATTGTAAAAATAATACATTGAAATATATATATGTATATTTTGCCAATAAGTTTTTTCCTAAAAACATTGTCCCCTCCTGAAAAATCACATTCTATTATGAGACTCGCGACTTCCTTAATATTTTTTTGGGAGTTGCGACTCAATTTCTTTTTAATTTTATATTTTTTCCATCATACTTCCTTCTCCACAAATCTAAACTTCGTGTGTCTTATATTTTGTGGAATCCTCCATCTCCGCAAGCAGTGACATATTCAAGATTTTAAAATTGGGGGCGCGAAAAATTATCTTAAAATATCTTCAATAGAGTAATATTTTAATATTTACATATTATATAGTACAAAATAAAATTTATAAATAGAAAAGAGAGGTAAACTTTTTTTTTTTTTTTTTGGTCCTTTTAAACTTCCCCCTTCTTTTTAAGATTTTATTTGTAGCAAGAGTAATTAATAAGTCATTGTAAATTAATTGGCATTTTTTATAAAATGAATTGGCACTATCTTTTAAAGTTTATGGTGCTAAAAATCATTCACCATGACGTTTAAGATAAAGTAAATAACTAAAACCACATTATTATTCTTGGATCTCAACGATATTTTACAATAAAAATGTACAATATAAATAAAAGAAAATGATAATATTTTCACCATTAAAATCTATGCTATAAATGAAGTAAAAGGATAATGTTTTCATTGTGAAAATCTATAAAAGAATAATTTCAAATATGTATAAAGAAAATTATATATAAAAGGAGTAAGCCGGCAATCAACAATGAGGATTGCAACAATATGGTTAATAATCTATTAATCTATATGGTTTCTATTAAACTATATAAGTTTTCCGGAATAAATAAATTAAAAAGAAAACAAAACATAGCAGGGAGGCTCAAACCTTGGTGGATAAATAGAGTAACTTAACATAAACATTTCATTTCTCTAATGCCTACTACGAGTATTTATTTAACTGTACCCCCACATTAGTTAATAGAAACGTCAATGGTTGCAACTACTAGCTTTGGCATTCGAAGATTTATTTACAAAATATTTTCGTATTTCATAGTACAGACCGTATGGGTGGTACTCTTTTTCCATCTTTGATTTCTTTTACTGAATTTTGTTATTAATGTATTTTAACGAGGCCAACCAATAGATGCTACGTTTCGCATGCGACCATAGCTTAGGCTTTTTTTGACGTTTCTTGGCAGCTACACATCGGTTTGTGATGGAATTTTTCGCTTTTGTCACATTGTACTCTTTCTCTTTTTGTTTTAAAAAAAAACATTTAGTTTTTGTACTGTGTAGAAGAAAAGTTGAAAAATCATATACTACCCAACCAAAATATTAAGAAATACTATTAAGTTCTATAGAATACTTTCCCTGTCAAGGACGGTGTGGGGGACCAAGGGATGATTGGGGTTCCCAAAACTTTTAATATTTTTTAGAGGTATTTTTATAATTTTATTATAAGTACTAACCTAAAAAAAACCCCATTCAAAAGAGAAAAAAGAATTAGTTAGATTTTGATTGATCATCTTAAGCTACTTCCAAAACTTTGATGTTTAGCTACTGTAGTGCACATATATAACTTATCCAAGGTCGCTTCTAATGTTAAAGCGGCCTGAGTCAAGTTAAAACTTTGGGACCCCTGATTTTCTTATAAATTTTAAAATAAATACGAAATAATAAAATAACACATAATTTTCAAAATAATTCTATTACATTTAAAATAACATGACAAGTCCGTTCAAATAAGTTACTTAAAAACTAACATCTTATAGTTTTGGCAGCAAAAAATACTAATTAAGTATGTACAATCAAGTTTTTTAATAATTTCTTTCTCAAGAAGATAAAAGATATTTTAGGCCTAAATGGCGGAGACTTACGTAGATTAAAAAAATGGAGAAACAAAAATAAGGAATTTGGACAACGGTAAGCATTTTGCAGCAGACCCACTTGCCCAATTAGTAGGCAAAAGGCTTAAAAATGGAGAAATAAGAAATAACGAAATTGGGCAGCGGTAACCATTTTGCAGCAAGCCCATTTATCTATTAGTAGGCTGCAGGTGGTAAGCCTTTCGCCAACTAAGGAAATTATTGAAATGGGCCAAACAAAATTTAAAAAAAAAAAACACAAGTCACACAACGGGGATTCAAACCCCCCCTATTACCAATTTTAAACGAAATTTTCTGCCACTAAACCACACAAACATCTCAAAATATATTTTACATCTATATATAGTATATAAGATAATTTGGGGCCCCCTAAACTCCTTTTTTTGGGGCCTGAGGCGACCGACTCTTTCGCCTCATGGGAAAAGCGGCCCCTGAACTTATCCAATGGTCAAGTACGCACACATACAAATATACATTTACACAAGGGTGTACACGACACAGTGTGGATTAGATATTTAAAAATATACAGATCAATACCAAACTTCCGTTATTTAAAAAATGAGTATCCAAAACCAATCCAAAAAACTAGAACAATACGGTTAATTTATTTATTTATTTATTTATTTTTGTGGGACAGTTCGTTTCAAAATTTTGGAACTAACGAAACAGTTCATTTCGGTTCAGATAATTGGAGATTTTTTTATCTTTTGAATAATACATTCAAATTGAACAAAACATATTAACGTCTAATTAAAATAAATAATATTATTCATTCAAATTCGTTTCCAACTCACTAACTTGTATTTTGAAAATTATATAATAATTAAATAAAAGTTCCTTTAATTATTTATGTTAAATAAATCTAACTAAAAAATAATAATAATAATTATATTTTTACTTTAATACATTTCATTATCACAAATAGAAACTACCGATTATATTTTCATAATTTTTGTTAATTCAATTATTTGAATGCATGATCTGATTATGCTGAATATATTAAGTAAAATTATAAATACACACTTGAAATTCGATTAATTTCCCTCGTTATTTCAATGTGCTTACACATGTTGTAATAATTACATATGCATATAATGATAAAACAATGTCAAATATTTTGAATAATTATCGTTTGAAAGCCACATATATTAAATAATATAATATTAGTATAAAAAGTCACAAACATATTAGTTACTAAAGTATATGAGTGGTAAACTATATTATCATGTCATGTTCAAATAAAAATAATCGACTTATTATTTTTGTAGTTAACATAATTTTTCTTTTCACAAAATAGAAGAAAATAATAAACTAATTCAATCAACAAATCACTTTAGCAAATATATCTAACCTTTTTTTCTATTGTAAAGTGTAAACCTAACAAATTTTGCATTTTTTATGAATTTTTTTCAACCAAATACTTTAAACCATCCAAAAATTATTAAGATAAAAAAGGTAAAGTTAAAGTAAATAATTGAAATCTTCAAAAAATTTCAATCGGTTGAAATAATTCATTTTTGGAATTCTATCACATTTTAATTTTATATAAAAATGTTTAGAAATAAAAATATATCATTTTTTTTAGAAAATTAAAATATATCAATACTATTCTAAAAAGGTATTTTACACTTAAAAAAATTAATATTTTGATTATAATATATGCATTATGGATGTCAAATCGAAGATCGTCAAAAGAGAAATAATTTGATATGTTTCTTATGAAAAATCAAGTTGAGACGAAAAAGTTAAAAGACTTTTAAATTTCGAAGGCAAAAGATAAAAAAAAAAGAAAAAAAAAAAGAAGGTTGTGGATGCTCCCCTTCTTTAGTGGCTCTCTACGTATTTAAGAATATTTTTAAAAATTAAAATTAAAAAAAAAAAAAAATTGGCGAAAATTTGTGGAAGCGACATGTGTCTTTTCCTATTTTTATGCAACCTTCTTTTAGTAGAACTAGATGTTCGCCCGTGTAATGCACGGGATAAAATATTCTATTACATTAATAATATGTGATTAAAAATTCTAATATTGCTACCAGTCATTATAAAACATATATAAGTCATTATACATTTTACTATATTTTATGTATTAAAATTAAGTAAATATTAACATTTTTTTTTTTTATGTAAGCAATATGAATTTTATACCCAATTTCACAAAAAAAGTGAAATAAGTTATTTGAACTTTTGTAGTATACAATATTTTTTTTCTAATATGAAATAAATAATTGGAAACAAATACACATAGGGTGTGTTTGCTTAAGGTTGGGAAGTGCTGAGCCAAACTTGGCTGAGAGGGTTAATGAGTGTGCTTTATTGAAATTTGGTCTCCTAAATCTACTGAGAGAAATTATAAGCAAACATACCCATATTTTTTTTCTTCTAACATACAGTTTTTGTACAATTGACCAATGTAAATCCAACAAATGTATTATATCTAATATGGATGTCTATCTGAATATCGTGAAATGATGATTAATTTGATATATTTTTCATCAAGAATTAAGTTGATATGAAAAGTTATAAACATTCAAAATTTTAAGTTAAAAAGAATAAGAATTGAAGAGGGAATTTTATTGATTGGTACGTCCAATTTTTTTTTTCCTTTTAAAAAGAAAAATAAAAACAAACTCCTACAGTCTGTATGATTGACACGTGTTTTTCCTGATAGAGGACTTATATAGATGACATTTGTGTTCCTCTTACTGTAATAATAAAGGGGATTTATTTTTACAATTTTTGTTAATATTTTTTTTTTTATAGAAATAACCACATGTTAAAAAATATTATAATGAAACAATCAATATTATAAATTTAAGAATCGGATTATTTTTTATTATAAAATTAAAATTTAAATACTTGTGGCTAAAACACATAAAAATAATCTAATTATGTACATATTACAAAACTAAGCAAATAATTCAATACTACAAAAAATTATAGTTCATATTTTAGGTCTAATATTTTGTTCTTAATTTATTGGTTTTTACATATTTAATATGAGTGTCAAACTAAAGATCCTAGCAAGAAGATTAATTTGATATATTATTTGTCGAATATAGATTAGGAACGAAAAAGTTATGTGCAATTTAAATTATAGTTGGAAATATCCAAAAAAAAAAAAAAAAAGAAGATGAGAGAGGGACGTTGATTGGTTTCTTTTTTTCTTTTTTTTTTCTTTAATATTTATTATTATTATTATTATTATTATTATTATTATTATTATTATTATTATTATTATTATTATTATTATTATTATTATTATTATTATTATTATTATTATTATTATTATTATTATTATTATTATTATTATTCTTGTTGTTGTTGTTTAAAGCCTAGAATTAAGGTGGTGAAGACACATCATCCTAAGCTATCCTACTTTTATATTAACTAGGGATAAGTTGATAACGAACATATAGCTTGAGCACTAAAGGTCTGGCGGTGTTAATACTTGAATTATATAAACTTTTTGTTACACTACATCCGGAAATTGGGACTTTTCCTAATGCAATCAATTAATAATTACATCCATTTTTATCTGGAGATGCAGTTGTGATCAGCAATGCTTATAAATACTTGTTCCCTTGGAGTGAATGAAGAAACTGTGAGGTATTGAGCTCGAAGAGCTAGAGAGAGAAAAATACAGAATTTCTATATTGCACTCATAATGTTTGATACAATGTGTGAAAAGAAACTTACAACTTGATATAGTAGAGTGGAAAGATGTGACTAACTACCCGAGCTTTGGTAACTAATTGAAAACTTCTAGAGTATACTCTACAACCCCCCCTTCAAGTTGGGCATAGGGAGATGACAACCATGCCTAACTTGGACAAAAGAAACTTCAATCGAGGAGATGCAAACAATTTCGTGAACAAATCAGCCAACTGAAGCTTAGACAAGGTATGATCCAAGCTAATAAATCCTTCTTTATATTTATTCCGGACGACGTGGCAATCAATCTCCAAATGCTTGGTACGCTCGTGAAAAACGGGATTGGCGACGATATGGAGTGCAGCCTGATTATCACACTTGAGTGGAATAGGGAGAGGAATCTGCAAACAGAAATCAACACAAACATACGAGATCCATTCCAATTCACTGACGATTGTGCTAAGGGCACGATATTCAGCTTCGGCGGACAACTTAGCAACAATGGATTGTTTCTTGCTTTTCCAAGAAATGAGGGAGTCACCTAAGAACACACCATAACCCGTGACAGATTTACGGGAGTCTTTGCATGACGCCCAATCAGCGTCGCTGTAAGCGACCAACTCAAACCTGGGAGTAGAAGGATAAAACAAGCCCAAGGAAATAATACCCTTTAAGTATTTGAGAATATGATATGCGGCATCCATGTGAGCAGAATGTGGCGCGGTGACAAACTGACTCAACTGTTGAATGGAATAAGTGAGATCAGGCCGTGTAAAATTCAAATACAACAAGCGACCGATAAGTCGATGATAGCGATCCGGATCAGATAGAAGATGTCCTTGCCCTTCCTGTAAATGCAAGCCTTGCGGTAACGGTGTCGTAATCGGTTTGCAGTCCAACATACCAGTGTCGGTAAGGAGATCCAAAATGTACTTCTTTTGACACAAAAAAGTACCAGCAGCAGATCTAGCTAATTCCATGCCCAAAAAATACTTAGCCACCCCTAAGTCTTTGATAGTGAAAAGCTGATCCAGATAAAGCTTGAGGCGCTTAATTAAAGCAGGATTGGTACCGATGACGAGAAGATAGTCTACGTAGACGAGAACAACCAAGAAATCCGAAGAAGTATGGAAAGTAAAAAGGCAGTGGTCATGGGCTGACTGAACAAAACCAAATTGTAACATCTTACCACTGAATTCCATGTTCCACTCTCTCGAGGCTTGCTTCAAGCCATAGAGACTTCTTTTAAGTTTACAAACTTGGCAGGGTAATTCTTTAGAGTAGCCAGGAGGAGGACACATATATACCTCATCATGAAGATGACCGTGAAGGAATGCGTTGTTCACATCGAGGTGATGAATTGGCCAATTTCTCATGGTTGCAATTGCAATAAAGAGTCGGACAGTGACTACCTTAGCGACGGGAGAAAAGCTTTCATTGTAATCCAACCAAGAATCTGATTAAAACCTTTTGCGACTAAACAGGCTTTCAACCGATCCACAAAGCCATCTGGATTAAGCTTGATCTTATAAACCCACTTGCAACCAATGGGAGTCTTGTTGGGGGGCGCAGCTCAACAAGATCCCATGTATCATTTCTTTCAAGAGCACCAAACTCCATGTTCATTGCCATCACCCAATCCTGATGCCCACTAGCTTCTTTGTAAGTTGTGGGCTCTTTTAGAGTAGATACTTGATTGAAGTAAGCAACATACGCACGTTTTATGTTACATCACATTAATAACATGAGTATGTCTAGTGACTAGAGGTTAGTAATGACATCATCCCCCTTTTATATAAAAGCAGGATATCTTGCATATGTGTCATCTCCAGAGTATTTCTAGGGCCTTTTTCTTTTTTTTCTTTTTTTTTTTCCATGTTTTATCTCCACCTTTTTTCTTTTAACATGTGGCAGTTATTTTTATTTTTTTGCGAATGTCGGACATTTTTCTTTTTTTTGCACTTTTTATATTAGCAAGACAATTTTCGATTTTATCTTTTTTTACATTGAAAGTTATTCCATCATATGTTCTTATCTACAAATAAAAAAATTCCTCTCTCTTCATTCTTCTTATTTTTAATCTAAAAGCTTAAATAATTATAACTTTTTTGTATCAATTTTGTTTTTAATGAAAAATATATCAAATTAGTCCTTATTTTACGACCTTCGATTAGATATTCATATAGATATATAAATTAATTAATTAAAATCTAAAATACTTTTTGCATGGTTAATTATGATATATTTAGATAATTAAATATTTTCATATAAAAAGTGTGAGAGTATTTCAGAAACATATAATTTTTAGTTTCTTTTCACAATTTTATATTTTAATAATTATTTGAGTTCCAAAATTAGTTTGTTTTTATGACAAATAGTAAAATGGCAAGAATTTGTTAGATTTACATTAATGCACAATCGCATAAAAATTATATTAGTGAAAAATGTGGGTTATATGTTTTTAATAGAAGTTGATGTATAATAAAAATAATTTAATTTACTTTTTATGAAATTAAGTTTAAGACTCATATTCCCCTACATCAAAAAATAAATGTTAATATTTACTTAAGTTAAATACATCAAATAATATTGTGTGTATTGTATGTATGTTATAATGCTTTTACAACAATATTAAAATTTAATCACATATTATTAATTAAATAAAATATTCAATAGATTATCCCGTGCATCGTACGGGAGGACATCTAGTATCATATAATAATAGGAATTTGAGCATCTAAGTTTTGTAACTCACATTGTGTCATTTTCCATGAATATAGATTAATGGATGCATTGTTCTACCTTGATGGGCTTCCAACTTCAAGGGTTCTATTGGCTACACCCTAAATAATTGATAATCAAATGGGATATTCCGCTATAAATAGTGTTATATTGTACATTAATGATATTATATTATACATGTGTCATTAATTTAGTATAACCATATATGCGGCACTATTTCTACTAGAATTACCCTATCGTGTGTTGCATGATTTAAAATAGATTTATTTGTAAAAAAAGTAAAAAGAAATAATGGAATAAAAAATTGAATAATTTAAATTTTTTAAATAAAGAAGATAATAATTTTTTGTTATCCTAAAATATATTTTTTTTAAATTTATTTGCATCCCAAATATTATAGAAATAATTCAACCCACAATAGATATTCGAATCTAACCTCAATGATTAACCAACAAATAATTGTTTATTTCAAACTTACTATTTAATATTTTATCCGTCTTACAATGATATTTAAATCTAACTCCAATGATCAACCAACAAACAATTACTTATTTCAATTTAATATTTTATACTTCATCCGTCTCAGAAAGATAGTCCATTTTTTTATTGTTTGGAAGTCTCACAAAGACACTACATACACAATCTAACATAGACAACACACAAACAATTATATGTTTTTAATGTAACTTCTCTTAAAATATGTAATATAGATGTCAAACAAAATCCTGAAAAGAAAAATAGAATACTTTGATACATTATACATAAAAAAATAACAAAAGAAATGAAAAAGTTATTTGTATTAAAATAAATAAATCATAAACTTCACGTATGGATTATTCAATATAACAACTTGCCAAAAATTTCAAAAGTTCAAAACTAATTTCTTTACTACTATTTTACTATCTATCATGTCTCTTATTATATTTGTAATAATTAAACTTTATTACGTACTTCTTGCAGGTAAAAGGAATGGCAAACACCCCTAATTTCCTCTCACAGATGATTATCTTTTACTCCCTCCGTCTCAAAATAAGTGACGTTTTAGGTTGTTGATGATTTTTCAAACTAAGTGTCGTTTTAGATATTTTTCACTATTTCTTCCAACTTTATCCTTATCACTATCCTAAAATATCTCTTAGTATCTTTTTAAGTTACCAGTATAAAGGGTGTGAGACAAATCAACTCCTAATCACACAACACTAAGAAACTGGAACGAGTTCGAAAATGAAACTTCTGAAAATACACAACTGTTCGGCCAGAGTTGTGGCCGAAGTGAGCTTCGCGCAGAACTGAAAATAAATGAATCACACAATCGATTTTACGTGGTTCGTCCAAGATGAACTACATCCACGGAGGCAAGACACACCTCAATCCACTAAGATATCCAATCAATTACAGAAATTACACTCAGAAATGAATATGCCCAATTCTGGAACAAATTAGGGCAGAAAACTATCACTCTCAAATTCTCTCTGTAATCTATGAAAACTGGAAATTGCTCGACGTAGTGTTGTTCTTCAGGAAGAGAGCTTTCCAATGATATAGGTCTTGTAGCTCGAATGTAACTGACCAGGAAGTTCTAACTGATTGAAGACGACTGCTGCTACCGGACAAATGTGACGGTTTATTCCGTCACCAAACTGTAACAAACTCGTCACAACTGACGGTTATCCCCCAACAACCCTGAACCCGGTTTATTCTGCACAGACTCACTTCTACACGCTAAAACCCGGTCTATCCACCCGGTTCTTCACTTCATGATCCCGGTTCCACATTCCCAACTCATCCTATTTCAAAGTATAGCTCACTTGATGATATTGAACACTTCCTCACAAAGGGAGAAATGAAAGGAGTATAGCGCGCAAATATAAAGGGAGAGAGGAAATATAATGGAAAGGAGTATAGGGCGCAAATATAAAGGGAGAGGGGAAATATAATTATTGGAACGTGATTTTAGGACTAATAGATGAGAGAAAGAAGATTAGTTGAGGGATATATCTGTCAAGATTTGTAATTCTTAATTCTTCTCTTTCATTTTAGAACGTCACTTATTTTGAAACGAAGGGAGTATTATGTAGCAAGATTTCTTGCATTATTTGACCAATATACGAATCTCTTATCATATTGTAATAATTAAACTTGCCGATTTTTAGTGGGTAAAATGTGCGGCGCACCCCTAATTTCCTCTTATAGAGGATTACCTTTTGTTATAGTAAGATATATATAAACAATATTGAAAATAATTATGATATCAATTTTATATTAACAAATATAAAGTAAAAAATAATTACTTGATGTACTTGTTTCCATATGTAATGAATTAACTGGTCGTTTTAATACAATTACGTCCATATACAAAAATGAATTTAATCCAATTTAATTTTCATATAAAATTACTCGATTTACTTATTTGAATATGCCAATATTGCATTTAATTTCATGTAGCATATTTACACCTTGAAATTATACAAATTTGTACAGAAATATATACCGGCAAATTTAAATTTTGTTACTTACTAATTACATAATAATTTTGATATTCTATTATATATTAATTATTATAAATTTTGGTCTTCTGCTGATTTTGTGTGACGAATATGAAGGGGATAATGATATTTGAAAATTATATAAAGCTTTTATATATCAGCCCATACTTGTATTATGTACATATTTAGCTTTTATTTTTTATGTGAAGATTATATAATTAAAAGTAATAAAATGGTAGAATTTTGTGGCAACAAATCTTTTCCATAAATTATTGTAATTATGGTCATTAAAACAGAAACATAAAGAAATTTTAGGACAACAAATTTCCTCCATAAATTGTCGTAATTACCTTAATTAATTAGAACTTATAATTTATTTTTAGTAACTATAAATGAACGGAAAAATAAAACTTTTTTTCTGAATTAGAGGGTTTCACGTTTATATATTGTAAGATTCCAATGAGTAGTAACTCATCATTGGCAAGTTTGGCTAAGTTTTGATGAGAGTTAATTTTAACGGTAGAATTTTTTATCTTATAGTTTGAAAAACAACGGTAGAAAGTTGTGTGTCTTTTATTATTATGTTATTTAAAAAATCATGTTAGTAGTTGTGACATTTAAAAGAAAGTGACAAGAAATACAAATTTGTGATACTATAATTTTAGCTAGATACATTGGCTTTTCCACAAATTTGTGTATTATTTTGCCAAGTTAAAAAGTTCATAAAAAAATTGTAAATTTATTTTTGCTAAAGAAGTCAATATTTGTCTTAGCAATTTTGGCTAAATTAAAAATAGAAAAGAGAACACAATGTGCTGTAAAATCATCTTGAATATGAAATAAAACTCTATTTCAGTAAAATCATCTTGAATATGAAATCTGAGTCAAAATCAGTAGTGTAAATGGGAAATTCAGAGAACACAATGTGCTGTAATCAATAGGCTGCTCAGCAATCATTTCTAAAACTAGTCCTATAAAATTGGCCATCTTTGAGGTCCAAAATCTCCATCAGTTTTACGAGGCGTCTTACCGTTTATGCTATTGTCAACCACTGACATTGGATTCCTTCCCAGAATTCTACCTACTCCATTGTTATCCAATGAACTCAAGCTCGACATATTGGAGCCACTATCCGTCGTCCCTTGATTAAGCTCAACACCCCTGGAGCTGTTTTGGCCAAGTAAACCGGAACCTTTGATAGGTCTCTGGGAGAAGCTTCCGGATCGTTCCTCTGCCTCAAACTCTGTAATTCCACGCGAATATCTTCTCATGATCTCCAACTCCAACCCTGTGTTCTTTGAAGGAATATGATTGTGCACTTGGAAACAGTTTTTTCTGATCTTGGAATTGTGGTTTGGGGAGAGAACCTACTTGATTATCAGAAGCATAGGCTGAATTCATATGAACCATTGAAGGCAGTCCGTTTGTTCGAGTCTCCCGTTGAATAGGTTTCCCAGTACTCGTCTCAATTTCATTCTTCATACTGGGTTTCTTCTTTTGAGAAAGTCTCACATTGCTCTTACACGGCTCCAAACTGGGCCCAGAAGCCACCAACTTCCTCATCTCTTCTTTCATATGTGCAACCATGGTTTCATGAGCCACTGAAACTTCTTGAATTAATGAATCAGCAAATATCTTGAGTTCTTTCAGCAGCACCATCTCGTCGGTTTTGACGTTTCTCTTCCTCTTATTTTCCCTCACTTGTGGAAGCTTCTTCTGCACCACCTTTATCCTCTTCCTTGATTCAGTTTTCCTTTCATCAACTTTCACAATCTGAGATTGGATGCTATCACTCGTATCGAGCTTATCATTATACCTTGGGCATCCTGGAGCATCAGCTTCAGCCTTTTCAAGCAAAGCTAAATCAGCTTCCAATACAAGATGATTCCTGTCCGTTGGATCACCACTTGAATTAGATTGGTTGTCATCGCCTGAGGTGTCTCCATCAGCCTCTATCCTCCTAAACTTCCAACGCTGCTCAAATCCCTCATAGTTGTTCATCGTTGCGCAGGAGCCTACTCCCCAATCTACAATTCACACCCAACACTAATTGAATCAAACAATCTAATATCTCCAACCTTTCATTAAATTAGCATGCATCATCATACGCTACAATACAAGTATCAGTAAATTAAGGGTTTAAGCCAATAACAACTATCTAATCACAAACTACTTGAAATGGATCGAGAAAATGGGAAACAAAAATATAATCACCAATTAGAGCACAGGACGCGCGTGTATAAGTTGTTTACATACAATCAATCACAATGCTAAACTCATTTATCAGTTTTTCCAATCTCATTCCGAAATCAAATCAGATATACGCCTCTCCCTCTGGAAGAACAAAATGAAAACTAACACAAAATTCCAGAGAGAGAGATTTGAAAATTCCGTAAACCGTTCATCAACTTCTCAAGTGTCCGTGTAGCAATGACACGCAAGAAAAAAAGAAGAAATACATGATATACAAATACACACACACACACAAGCAGTCCAAGATCTTCAAGAAAAGGCTGGAAGGGGAAGAGGAAAAATCACTTACCCCGAAACAAGAGACGAAGTGTCGCACTTGTTACTTATTTTGAGTGAGGCTTACTGCATTCAGTCTCCAAAAGGGAAGGAAAATATATGATATTTAAAGCTTGCTATCTGGGCAATGCAGTGCAGTGGTATGGATGGGTGGGAAATTTAATTTGTTGAGTGGGGTTGGCAGAACACAAGTAATTTACACAGTTATATCGTCACCCTTATAATAATAATATATTATGGGATCAAAACTCATTTAGAGATTACACCATTGTTTTCTTGGATTATTTTGTCTCACTTCCTATAAATTTCCAAATTCTTTTATTTTTTGTTTTTATTAATTAGAATTTTCTCATTATCCAATTAATGCACGATTAAACATATAAGGTCCGTTTGCTTAAGATTTGGCTCAATAAATTTAGAGGACCGAATCACAATAAAGCACACTCATTAATTCCTTCAGCCAGGTTTGGCCCAGCACCCCCAGTCTTAAACAAACGGACCCATAGTTTTACGAAATTAAATAATCTAACAAAATAAACTTAATATTCCAATTTTTTATAATGGAAATCTAAAATTATATAATAACTGTTTTTATTTTAGAAAAAAATATTTAATTTTTTTTATGCAAGTCAAATTCAATATAAATAGTTCAACCCACAATAAGTATAAAAAAATAAGCTCAATAATCAATCAACAGATATCGCTTACTCTAAATTTAATATTTTGTTTCATTTTGTGTTCAATATTTATTGTAACATATAACATCATGGATAAGGATATTAACTATATAACAGAGATAAGTTAATAATCTAGGCTAACGAAATAACTCTATAAGATATATATTGTTATCCACTTCCAATGTTTATTGCAATATATAACATCATGGATAAGAATATTAACTATCATTATCCACCTTTTACTATGTGATAATTGAAGGTTTAGACAAGGATGATATTACCTAAATGTCCTTTTTAATAATTAGATTTGCAAAAGGAATGAGTAGTTAGAGATATAAAAGTAATTTTGCTAATGTTATCCTAATTAAGTATCGGGTAAACTATCCTGGGGGAACCTAGATTATTATTTAAGGTTTTATCCGAATTTCGCACTTTATTCCGGGTGGAAAGGATAACCCGGTTTTTTATTTCCACCAAGGTAAACGTTAGTTGAAGTTAAATAAAATATCACTATCATAGGTTATCTACCAAAGTAAACAGAGCCTAAGTAAAAACAAATTGAAACAAAAATATTATGATCCTTTTAGACTCCGTTTACCTTGCCAAACAGAGATTTGTACGTTATCTAGGTTAGTGGAATAATTTCGTAGGATAGGATATAAATTGTTAGCAACTTACAATGTTTACTCTAACATATAACATTTGTGAGGACATTAACTATCCGCATCCATATTTTACTATGTGATATATGAAGGTTTGGATAACGATGATATTACTTAAACGTCTCATTTAATAATTAAGTTTGCAAAAGAAAGGAGTATAACATTCTACTCAAGGATAGAAACGTGTTTTAAATGTTATCCCAATTATTGATTAACTATTCTAGGGGGTGGCCCTAGATTATTATCTAAGCTTTTATCTAGATTTTGGTATTTTATCTCGGGTCGAAAAAATAACCTAACTTTTTATTTCCACTAAAATAAATACTAGATGAAACTAGATAAAATGTCACTATTCTAGATTATCTATCGGAGATCTTAAAAGATACTGGAAAAAAGTTTTCCAAAAGTAAAAACATACAAAAATGCAATAGATCTCTAAATTTTTACCTCATTTACATGCGTATGTTGCACATGCGCCTATTCCACATGCGCATGTCATTCATCCGTCATACTTTTTAAATGATTAAATAAATATTGACAAAGATAAAAGATATATATTTGTTTATAGGAAAGAGTCAACAATTTAAAAATAAAATAAACTACTTAATACTATAATTTAATTTTTTTTTTCTGATGAAAATGTTATGAATATAATTATTCAAAGATGAAGATAAAGATTATCAAATTGCGTAAATAATTATACACTACGCTTGACAATGTAATCAGTTGATATATAATTATCTACAATATACAAGAATTATGTTGCAAATATTATTACTTGGTCATAATTCCAAAAAAACCATAAAATCTACATAATATAGATTCCTAAACACTTCTTTATACACAACATTAACAGTTGTATTCTCATGTTTTTTCTTATGTCCACAAATAAGAACCTTCAATCCATTTATACTTGTGACTCTAAAAATGCAACGTATAATTGGCTATGGCTAAACACGGGTTCACGCAGAAACAGTCCTACATGTGACAAAGATTGACCCCGACTTTTATTGATGGTCATTGCATTGCCAATGAAAATTGCCTAAATCTGAAACGAATCTTAGAATTTGATCGAGGGATAGTCAACCTCGGAGTTAATATCAGCTGCCCAGCACTTGCCCTTGTTTTGGCCTCCAAAATATTATTTCCGAGTCTTGTATTATTGCACAAACCACGACTTGGATCTAATTTCGTAGCAACAAAACAGGAGTTTCGACTTTTAATTTCAGCTCATGATTTGAAACACCGGAGCATTTTATCGAATTTAAGAATTCAGGTGTATGAATGTCATTGACAACATCATTTCCTTGACCCCAGTTAGTTGTGTTATCTGAACTAAAGTATGAACATGCTTCTCAAACAAACTTTACAATCATGTGTTCATTTATAGAGTCAACTATATCAAGTGTTGGTGGTAATATAGTCATTTTTTGAAGATATTTGGGATCATTAATATTTTCAAAAAGATTTGGATATATACTTTCAAAAATTGTTGCAATATGATCTCCATTTGAAGTTTGCAAAAACATATCTTCTGGAATAACTATTGTAGATAAACTATCATTTACGTCCCAATTGTTCTCCAATGCTTTCTAGCCAATTAGAAATTCATTTATTTTCGAAGCTTAGACCTCTGAACCTTCATTCCGTAGCCTTATATTTTTCATCAAACGAAGAAATTAACACGAATTCCAAATGTATGATGAGTCTATGGTAGCATTAACTATGTTTTGTCTTCTTTCTTTAGAAATGACTGGAAGAATTTGACAAAAATCACCTCCAAAAATAATAGTTTTCTCACCAAAAGGTATTGTAACATTTGCTGAATCAGCACCTTTCACAATGTCTTTGAAGGTCTTATCCAATGCTTCAATATAATGCGTGTGCATGTCACAGGTTCCTCATCCCATATAACCAACTTTGCACTAATAATAAGCTGAGCAAGCTCACTTCAAAGTTTAATGCTACACATTGAGGTATGATGCAATTTGAGAGGTATCTTAAATCGGGAGTGTGTAGTTCTACCGTCGGGCAATAACAAGGATGCTATACAACATGAGGCTACTTTTAGTACTATTTCACCTTTCGATCTAATAGCCGCAGACAACGTTTTTCAAATAAATTTTTTACCCGTTCCACCATACTCGTAAAGGAAAAAGTATTTCCTCTATTTCTGTTAACAGAGTCACAAATCTTTTCATACACAACATTACATCGGTTAACTTAGGAAACAGATCCTGTAGCTCCTTGGCCATAAGTTTTCTATCATATCGCAACTCATCAACTAACAAATTGTTCTGATATGTGGAGGTATCTTCATCATCAGTAGCTGGCATTGTTTCAAAGTTTTTAAATGACTGACCACTCCTGTGCAACAACTTGTCGATCTCAAATAATGCCAAGTTCTTATTTTGGGCTTCAGTCAACTTAAGATCTATTATTTTTATACACGCTTAATTGTATAATACAATATAACATTATAATAGAACCTTAAATACATTTATGTAGTGAATTTTTAAGGCATGTACCTTGGTGGTGATAAAACTTTCTTGATTATATCAAATATCATCTGACAAATTCCCGACACTTTTACCATACAACTTTCGGTCTTCCCAAAAAAAATTCAGTTAGCAACATAGCAAACTTTGTTCTCAAATACGATGCAGTTGCCCAAAAGCTTGCTTCTCAAAGTCCATCTATGTATTCAGTATCATCGTCTATAACCCAAATGCATAGCAAGCATCTCGATGTGAATCATACTGAACTTCATGAGCTATTTTC
Organism: Ajuga chamaepitys; assembly: GCA_958295605.1. NCBI lineage: Eukaryota > Viridiplantae > Streptophyta > Magnoliopsida > Lamiales > Lamiaceae > Ajuga > Ajuga chamaepitys. The sequence goes on along the minus strand of OY282502.1, from coordinate 34,276,564 downwards.
TATCATCGTGACACTTTGCACGTTGAATAACATTGATTAAGCACCTCAAGTAATATGTATCTTCAGCACCAAGAGGAACATAATAGGTTGGATAACATTGATTCAGCACCTCAAATTTCGTCCTTTTAATTCTATGCAAAAGCATGACTGATTCTATACGATCATTTTTATAGAAAACTACATTTTGTTCACCGGGAAGATGAAAAGGTAACCGTTCCACAAGAGGGTCTCTGTAAGTTATCTCAAACCCAAAAACTCTTCACATTGGTTCGCATGGCGAGATATACCTACAGTCATAATGAATTTAAACTTCATCTATCAACTCTCCAGTATGTTAATTCCTTTTTGTTTTCAGAAATTGTGTCGTAGCATGATCACATCCTTTGTTGATATATTGAATAGATACTAGATAGACCTAGACTGATTACACAATTCCATGTTCATGAGAGCATCATATCTAAGTAACATATACCTATTGTGTGGTATTACAAATCTGTTATCGACATCGACTCTATCTATTGAAATAGAATGACCATTGTTTCTCCTTCTACAAATTGGATGTCTTTCATCACTTAAAGTAGTATCATCAACAAAATATTTTGGGAAATACTTCATACAACCTTTTTCAGACATGCATGGTGAACTTTTGTTTGCTTCCCTGCATGGTCCATGTATCATTTGTTTCTTAATGACAACAAAATAAAGAGGATCGGCTTCGTTGTCAGGAATTTCAGCATAAATTATTCGATCCATATCACTCGTAGTAGGATACATGTCCTCAGCTGCTAAAAATAATAATATATGTATATGCGATAATCCACATCTATGAAACTCTATACTTTACACAACTGTGATAAAAGAGAAAACTAATAAATGAAATAAACTATGGAAATATAATGACTTAATAACGTAAAAATACACGACCTTTTGATCAATTATCAAATATAACATGAGCTTTTAATTTTAACATATAAATACACCACCTTTTAATTTTTTTCAATTTAATACACATGGGGCGTAAATTGCTGAGATGGAGCCCGAAACTAAAATTTTGTGCCATATTTTATGATGTGAATTTTTACTTTTGTTGGGAGTTGTCAACATTTTTTTACTTTGGAGGTAAGGACGAGATGGTTCGAGTGGTCTAGTTAATGAAATTCTCTTATCAAAATCGCACCAACTACATTTCGAGATTCAATTAATCAGTATTCCGCTGAGGCTGGTGGAGATCCACGGAGAAGGGAACCCAAAAATGATGTCGGAGAGGACGTTTGGTGTTCTAGCAGAGGTTGGTGGGGAACTGACAATTGCATTTCATTTGCAACAGCATGGGTTCGCACCATGGCACGTTACAACAGAGAATAAGAGAACATCAGATGTACAAGAAATTCTTTTGAGAAGAAATAAGATTCCCCCTATGATGAGACAAATTCACACCCAAACTATGTTATAAATTTATCCGCTACGTCTAAGTAAAATTTGGTTTCAAATTAAACAAGAAATTATAATTCCACGTCATAAAATATGACCTAAAATTTTATTTTCGGGTTCCATGTCAGCAATTGGAGCCGGAAATTAGTGCATGTGTAGTAAATTGAAAACAAATAAAAGGTGGTGTATTTATATGTTAAAATTAAAAGATCAAGTTATATTTAATAATTGACCAAAAGGTCATGTATTTTTATGTTATTAAGCCAAATATAATCTTACTATATATGTAATATACATATTAAAAAAATAAATCATAAAATATAGCATTATTATGCTTAACTATAATTGTAATACCTGCGTTGACTTTCCCAAAAATTTTATTCTTCCTGAGATCTTTTATTAATCCATCCAACTTCATTTTGAAAATCCGGCAAACAATATCAGGACGATCATCATGGTTTAATCATTTGTTATCCAAATATCAAGATATCTCAGGCCACTTAGGATTTCATTTTAATGTAATAAAAATATCTGGATATCCAGCCTAACTACAAATAATCATTGCATCTTGGAAATTTTGTATCATATACCGGGGACTTTCAGTATATGACGATGGTAAGACAACATGCATACCATGAAGAGAAAGGTCCCTCTCACCCCATAACAAAGCTTCTGCAAGACCTTTATACATATCAAAACGTAAAGTTCTCTTATTTCTTTTAATCCATTAAAGTCAACCTGATTCAACAAATATATATCCATCCACCATCAGCTGTTGAGTGAGCCTTCTACAACATAAGATTAAGTAAGACTCTCATTCTTTATCATGAAATCTTTATGTGAAAAATTCTCTTACACTAACCCTTGTTCTTTTCCTCTAAACATTGTTTGTTTCATTTGAAAGGGAAATATCTTCTCTATACTCATCTTCTCCATAAGGGAATGTAATAAGATATTGCAGTCCAAGATAAGAAACATGCAATTCTGTGATACGCTGAAGATTACCACACTTGGACTCAACCACGATATCTCTGTCACTAGGGATGTACACGAACCAAGTCGTTCGTGAACTATTCGGATCTCGATTCGTAAAATTCTCGATCGGTCTTGTTTAATGGGGCTCGTTAAAATGAACGACCCAAAATCAAGATTGATGATATTCAATTCGTTAGCTTGCTAACAAGTTCGTTTGTGAGCTCGAGAGCTAGTTCGTAAAAATTAAGTTAATGTACTTATAATTAATTCCTAATTCTATAGTTATATATATCAAAAGTATAGAATAATATAATTAAAATCATGCATTTATATATGTAATTAATTAATCTTAGTAGGTATATCATAATTTTAAGAATTTATAGATTATTTTTAATTAAATAATGATTAGTAACATATTTGTAATTTATATTTATTGAATTCCTTTAGCTCGATTAGGCTTGCAAGAGGCTCGAGTAAGCTCGCGAGCCGTTCATATATTTGATAAATTAAGCTCGAGTCCGACTCGATAGTTAATGAATCAAACTCAAACTCTTAGATATTCGGCTCAGCTTGGTTCAGGTACCTCCCTATCTGTCACCAAGTGCTTCATTAAAATAACCCACAACCAAGGCAACTACTTCAGATACCGTTGGAAGATTATATGTTCTTGCATCTTGATCTCTCCTACCAATGAGTTTACGCCTAATATTTGCTTTAGAGCCTTGTTCAATTTTATCTCTAGTCATTCAGAATGATTGTACTAAAATGTTGTTATTATCAAACACTTCCTTTAAATCTTCAACAATATCAGTATGAAGACCATTGCCATTATTTCTTGACCTATAGAAATAAAAAATTGTAATTAATGCAAATATATTTTATTTTATTTTATTAAATAATTTTTTAATAAAAATAAATAATGTAATGATTTTAGTATTAAGAACATTGATATTTTAAATTTACCTTACACAATTAATTTTGTTTGAAACCTTATTCTCCGTATCATATATGTATAGTTGTGCAAACTTTTGAGTAGAATTGTCCATTGGCACCAGACCTCATCAAAGTACCGTAATTTTTGGTTGTGCCTTATTGTGTGACGAAAGCATCGATGCATATGTGTGGTGTTTCAAATTTTTCTTGGATGCAATGGGGGATAAAAGGCCTGTGTCGGTGATAAGTGATGGTGATAGAGCTATTGCTTCTGCTTTGGCAACAGTTATACTAGAAGCCCAAGACAGGCTCTATTCTTAGCACTTGATGAGAAATGCAAGGGTAATGAGCCATGACACTGATTTTCTAGCAGATTTTCGTCGTTGTATGTTGAACCACCAAACCGTTGAATCGTTTGAGGTTTGCTTGATTGACTTTAGAAGTAAGTATGCACATGTCAATAGTGACTGGATGGACGACTTATATGAAAGAAAGAAAAAATGGGCGGAAGCGTTCTTCAAAGGGGTATTCTTTGGGGGTATGACCACAAACCAGAGGTGTGAAAGCACGAATGCTTATACGAACCGATTTCTTAATTGTGACCTCAGTCTCTACACATTTGTCAAACAATACTACCGGGCAATGTTTCGACTTAGGAAAAATGTGCTACGTCACGACATTACCAATTCCCAAGGTGAAACTCTCTTGCAAACTCATTTGAAGACATTAGAAAGGTCTACTTCTTCCTTCTATAGTCGTGCTGTTTTCTTGAAGGTAATTGTACTCAAATTAAATTTGTCATTCTTGCTTACATATTGTGTATTTATGTAATGCTTACTTGGTTTCACAGGTTCGGGAAGAATTGAAGAAGGGGGCTAGGTATACCCCTGTTCGGATCATTGATGTCGCCAGTCAGAAGAAAATTAGTCTTAAAATAGTTTGGCGACAAAAAACAAAGTGAGACTATGGTTACAGTCGATATTGGTTACTCTATGACTTGTACTTGTGGGAGGTTTGAAGTAGTACGGTGGCCTGCTGACATATGTTTTGTGCAATGAAGGCACTTAACATGGAAGAAATTCTGGTGCCAATGATGAAGAAACGTTGGGCCAAGACAAACCCAGTAGGGACCAGAGAGGTCGGAGATGATAAGCCCAATAAAATAAGTGCAAATCAGAGTGGGGTAAGATACGAGAGTTTATTAGCCAATGCTCACCAGCTCTGCAACATTGTTGCGAAGACGGATAACGCTTATGTTCGAGTAATGTCGGTGTTCGAGAGTGCAATATCATTGTTGCCGCAGGGACTAAATCACGAGACTAAAATGGGTAGTCCGGAGCGCAAGCTCTCATTCGGAAGATGGGGTTAACGCAAATATAATTAGGCACCCCGATATCGTGAGGACTAAAGGATGTTCTCAATCTGAGGGAAAGGGCAGAAAAGAAAAGAAACGAAAGTGTGGAAACTGCAAGGAAGTTGGTCACTACAGGTCTAACTACCCCAAGATTGGTCACAAAGAAAGAAATAAGGGCATTGGTAATACACAGACTCAAGAAGAATAAGCGAGCAACTACTCAAATGATTCCGAGAACATATTTAGGTGATTCATCTTTAATTGAGGTAATGTTATTTTCCTTTTCATACTTATAACTAGGAACTTGTTAGCATTTGTTCACTAAATGCTAATTTTGGAGGTGTAATGGTCCATGTCTGCTAGGTCCTCCTTGGTTTGGTTGTGTTCTGCCAAGCATTTTGTGGTTGAAGTCAAACGTGTAACTTATCTTTGTAAGATTCTCTAAGGGCGCGTTCACTGGTCGTCTGCCTACCAATTTGTACTTGAAACTGTACTCGTTTAGACCTACTAACATTTTTTTTATCTTTTCTTGTTTTCACATTAGCTTTACTTTTTTTATAACATTTGCAAGCCCAGACAGTGTGTGAAGATTTCCCACATGTGGTTTACCGTTTCTTTTTTGGGTTATCTTGAAATAAAAAAACTATTCTTGCGGAAGGACTTAGTTGATGTAGGTGTACATCCTTGTATATGATATGATCAAACTCTGAAAATTATTTATATTGATTAGATGTGATTTTTTTTGGCTTGTAGTATAATCTTATTAATTGTTAGTAGAACATCACTCTCCACTGCTATCAGACACGAAATAAGTGTGTAATATATTTGGGTGTAAAATCTAATTGATAGATTGTAGGTCCTACTAAAACAAAATCAATGGGTAGGGACTGTAATACATAGATACTGAAATTTCTTGAAACAAAAGCTTGAACCAACCACAGACAGAAATCTGCATACACCATCTCAATTCATAATAACATAACCGATAGTTCCGTTAAACAAAAATCATGGTAATCAAAATGAGTAAAACATAAAGGACTATCAAACATTCAGCAACATATACTTCATAATCAAGCACTGATAACTACTAAGCGAAACATTTCATCACCATGTTAAAACATACCACAACCCACGTAAACCCCAACAACACCTGCAGAATATGGCTTTTACGGTTTAAAAGGAGCAACGCTTATGGTTATTGTGCAGTTCAGACATTAGAGCATGAATCTCATTCTCCTGGGCCAAAATCCGAGGCGTGCATGACTGGCATCCATAGGCGAGGAATCGACGAAGCTCATTCCTGTACAAAGTCCTCTCCTTACGAAGACCGTTAATTATATCAACGGAATGTGGAGAAAGTTCGTCGTCAAACCACTCGAAATAGTCACACTTATCACCATGCTTTAGAAAAATAAAAGAAACATATGACGTAAGTGCGACCATTTAATAAATACAGAAATTAAAAAGCATGAATACTAACAAAAAAGTAAAAAAATACAAAACTAATACATCTACTTACACTGCCAAACACAATATTCGAACACAACCGAGTTCATCATTTATCTAGCTTTACCAATAATTGTTATGCAATCAATTTACCAAAATCTCATCCAAAAGACAATAAGCGAGAAACATTAATGAAAAACGCCATTATCATTAGCACGAGGAAGGATAATCCTAAAACAGTTCATAAACACAAGTACAAGTAGGCCATCTAAAGGGGAGTTTTGCTCTGCTTTTCTCAGCCACATTTTGGCTTTCAGGATGAAAAAAGCTACTTTAAGTATTTACAATATATAACTTGTGCTTAAAAAGGAGTTATATCCTAAAAGCAAATAGAAGTTTTCACTTGCCTTTTTTAACTTTCAGCTTTTTTTTTTTTTTTTTTTTTTTTTTTTTTTGTAATGATTATAAAATATTTCTTCTCACTTTTAAGCTAAAAACACTACTTAAATACCAAACACTCCCATTTGCCAAAAACACTTTCATTCTCAAATACTACCTACATTAAATTAACGACATTTTTACTACAATCTCTAGATTAAATCAGTATTGCAGAATTCGGGCTATGAGGACGACTGGTCGGCGCCTAGTCGCTAGTCAGCCATCGGCCGACCAAAGTTCATCCTAGTCGGTCCATTTAGTCGTTGCGTGAATTAATCGCTGACTAGTCAACCTAGTTGGCCAAATCGGTCAAGTCAGTTTTAATAATTTATTTTTTATTAAAAAAAATGTATAAAACGGCATCGTTTTATAAATTAAATTTTTACAAAAATAATTCTCATTTCTCACAAACTAATGTATGTCTATATTAGTATATTAACATTTGAAAATACTTTTTATTTTCGCCATTTTGGATGTCACTTAAATTATTAGAGGGGCAGTGAAAAAAAGTCGGACCAACTAGTTGGCGAGTAGTCGGCCATCCTCCGCCCGACTACCAATTCCGAGTTCTATAACCTTGCATTAAATCACTTAATCACAAGTTGAAGCAAAGAAAAAGTCCGCTTAAAAATTACACAAGCGAAAACATGATTACATTATGTTAGACATTATTTCAATTTGCATTCCATTAGTAGTTCATCTAAAAAGTATTGGTAGTGGATTTTCATTTATCACTAGTCAGTGAATTGGTAAGCAAAAATGTAAAGAGAAGACCAACAAGTTACTAAGCTAACTGAGTATTTAATTACATATGTATTCATTTGTAAACATAGCCACATTAATAAGATAAACTATTTCTCTATTTATTATCTATTCTCACTCTTCTTCGGTCAGCTAGTAAGGACTCTACGATGATTCTTCAAACACTATGACTCTATCTTACCTAAGCAGGAATTACAATTAAACTGAATCAGGAACTACTAACACATACTGCACTCCAAATGTTAACAAACTTATGTTTACAAGGGAAATACACCGTTATAAAACAATGCATTATCATTATGCAGATCAAAGAATGAAGTCTAAGGTTAGTCTTTTCAATTTGTAATTCCCGTAAACTAGCAATACATCCCCATGGATTAAGCAAAAAGGCAATAATGTTCACAATTATCAAGAACCAACACTTTTTGTAAACAACAAAAAGCCAAAACATGCAATTTGTACTACACTTTTGCGAATTGGGAACACAAGTACAACCAATTTAATTTTTTACAACAACGCATTTTATGCCAAAAGACTCAGGCAGACTCGACCACAAAACACGTTTCTAGTGAAAGTTTTACACAAATTGCAAAGCAGTGAGTTTGCACGTGACCCTGACGAATTGCGCTCGCATATACACCCACCTTCATATAAAACTAAAAGACATAGTCCGACAACACTACAACACCAGTAAAACAATAAAACCATACAAAATTCGATAAAAACATCCGCCAGTACTAAAAAAAGGGTAAGAACCCATAAAAAATCTATAGAATTTTTTTCGGAGCGAGAGAAAAAACCAGCAAAAAATGAGGAAAAAACATACAAAGGTCATCCAACGGAATAAAAATAGAGGGCAAGGAACTATGTCATCAGTCCACAACACAAAAAAGTTATAGTATTTACCGGGTGTTTGGCACATGCAAAGAACCGAGGACCAGGATTCTTATTGGTCCAAGAAAACCACATGGGCGCTCTCAAAGGAGGCCGACAATGGCAGGTACGCTCTTCAACGGCGTAATCGAGACTGGGCCCTCAGAACCAGGGGAAATCCAACCTCGGATGATTTACTAGAGAATCAAATGCCTGGGGATTATTGGCCGACGAAGTGGTGGACGAAGGCATTGTGGGCAAAAGAGTTGGAGATTGCAGAAGAAGAAATGGAAACGAGAATGGGCACTTGGGTAGGTTTAGGTTAGAGAAACAAATAAAACAAAGAGAAAGGTTTTAATCACAAAAAGTTCAAAAAGAGTTGTGAAAAGGGGTGAAGGAGTCATTATTACACCACAGGTTATACGTTTCCCAGGAAAGTAATTTTACCATACAACCCTTTATAATTTTTTAATAAAAACAAATAAATCAACGGTAAAGATGTTGTTGTTGAACATCTAACGGTTCAAATTCAGCAGTGGTACCGGTACCACATTGGTATAGTAAAAAACTCCATGTAGTATAATATAAAGAAAAATCATAAAATAACTCAATAAAGTTACCTATTGATGTGGACAATCGTTTGCTCTTCATTTTATCTATTCTTAAAGTTCTTGCTTATTGAGAATGATTGATTCCGACAATGAAGATGTATTGCTAGATCTAAAAATAATAAATATAAAAAAAAGAGAAATATTTATATATTAACATTTTTGTATAATGTATTAAAATCGTAAAAAATGAATTTGAATGATGACACCTAATCGAGAAAATGCGGATGATGTACTTCCTTTAATTTTTGTTGATCGAATTAATCTTGCAGAATGCAATTTACCTAAATAATATAACATCTTAAAAAAGCTTAGCAAAATCATTTTAGATTTAAAAAAAAAAATGTATCTATGTACATTATTGTGAATCTGACTGAAACAATTTTTTATTAAATAAAAAACTAATTAGATAAAGTATATGAAGTGAAAAGTAGTCACTTGTGTCAATGTAAGGTGTATTTGAGGATCGATCCACATTAGTTTTTGCATTAATTTTAATAAGTAGCATTGAGGTTTTGTACTATATGTTGAAAAAATTTACTAACTTAATATATATTCAGTGAGTAAACTACATAATTGGTACATAAATGAATATTCGCCAAAAAAAGAAGAATTTGTTGTCCACCGTCTATTTAAGTGAGTCTTACGTAAATTTCTTACCTCGTGTAATTTATCTGATTCCATTGTTCGATCATATAGGTTGCTCGCAAATCTTGCAAATTTAAAATATAAACAATAATATAATTGTCATTGGAAGATATCAATGATGATGATTTGAATAAATGTTATGTATATTTGAAAACAATTTTTTTTTTTTTTTTTTTTGTAGAAATTGTACTACAACATAAATATTTTTTAAAATCAACATATTAATAATATTTACAATTACATAATGTTTTATTTAATTAATAACACATAATATGTATACGTGTAACAATTGTTGTATCAAAAGTTGTATATAAAATTCATACAAAATTTATATTACCATTTATTAACAACAATATACATTTTGGAATACATTGTTAAAAAAAAATGATTCGAAGATTTAGATATGTTGTTTGGTTTTTCGGTTCTGATCTAAGTCATAGGTCAAAATACAAAGCTATTATCGTTTCTCACAATTATTCTTATAATATAATTGTTTTCCTAATCCTCTTAATCAATTTTAACAAATTATATAGGTGGCCAAATTTAAAATAAATGTCGATGTAAGGGATGATAGATCTTTACTCTAGGTAAAATTATTTTTTCCTTATGTCAATATTTATCTCTAGTTCTTGGTTGTAATGCAGAAATAAAATATTTTATGGATACCTTCATTAGCTACTTAATAATTGTATATTGACCTCTGTCTTCAGTAACTATTTATGTGTTATTCATAATTATGCTAATGTATGATTGTATCTTATTTGACAACAGTTGGTGGTATTTGTTCATTGTTTCTTACATTATTTAACACATCTGTCCAAAATAAATAGTACCAACCTGAAAAAGTTATGATGTCTAATATATGCTAATTATATCAATCTCCTGACGGATATTTGTGGTAAAGATGTGTTATTTCACCACATTGTGTGATTGTTTTGTAAGAGAGCAATTAATAATCGGATTAGATTCCACAACTGAACGTATAACTGCTATTTGGTTTTATTTTTGTAATTTTTTTTATTAATATAATAAATAAACATACAATGGACATAAAGATGTTTGAAAATTGAATATGTAAAGAATAAAAATTAAAAAAGATTGTTTATATGTACTTGTTTTCTTAATATGATTATGAATTATAAATGTAATTATTTTGTAAATTTCTTTTTTTAAAACTTCAAAGGCTATAGGTGAGTTTTCATTCGCTAGTATTTATACATTGCCAACGACCAAAAACATATTAACATTAATATAATTGATAAACACAACTTTTTTCATATCACTAAAAATATAAAACCTTATACAGAGAAAAACAAAAGAAGAGACACAATAGAACTGTAGGGTAATATACTGTAAACAATGTTGAATCATTCAAGTTCTCTATCCGAAAGTGCTAGATGTTCCTGTCCAACCTGATCAATTAGTGGCAGCGGAATCTTTGCCCTAAAATAAACATGATCATGCTATTAGAGATTATAAGTTGCATTAACGTGTTAACTATAAATTATTTTACTTCTTTAAATACCTGATGTTGCCCTAGGTCCACAGAGGGGTGGGAAAAATACCGCACAAATTGTACCCAAAAAACTAAATTTTTCTGTAGTTGAATTTTCAGTACGGTATGATACCATACCGAAAATTTTTGGTACAATATCGATATAAAAACTTTGAATTTTCTGTATTTTGATATATACGGAACTACCGAATATATATATATATATATATATATATATATATATATATATATATTTTATCTATCTCATCTTGTGAATCACAGCCCACACGTCACAACGTTGAATTCACATACAATTATTAGGGTAAGGGCAAACCCTTCTCTCCCATTTCTCCCACGGCGCACATCGCACTTAAATATTCTTCTCCCTCACTCTTCCCCTCCCTTTCTCTTTCGATCTCTCTTTGTCCAGGGCCTCCAAGCTAATAATTAGAGTATACTGTATGTCCTCTCTCTAGCCAAAATTATGAGAATTTTATACCACATAGTGTAAACATTATAAAATTGACTTGTATAAGTTCATATATTATCATGTTAATATATACACAAAGGCATATTGTTTAGATTTTTATTTTTTAAAATAACCAAAATACAATTTCAAAAACAGAAAAATAATTAAGTGAACGTAAATTCATAAAGACTTCATATATTATTAGTCTTTTAATAATAAGGAGCAACAAAAAACATAAAAACATAATAATGTCTTAGGAATATTAAAATCGGGAATGTCTTAGGAATATTACTCAACAAATCTAAATCTATTTTTGCCGACGACCTTCACTATCTGCAGGTATAACTCAACGGACGTTGTTGGCTTCGTGAGATTCCTAACACGTAGAGGAAAAGATTTTGGTCGAGAGGTATGTGAAAAGAGGCGGCGGATTTTGGGGCTCAACAACAGTGGCGCTGCTGCTCCATCTTCTTTTCTCTTTATCTTTTTTTTTTTTTTTTTGTGTGTGTGTGTGTATGTGTGTGCTGATTTTTGTAATTATTTTATTAGTTTGAGTTGTTGCAAGCCTGGAAATAGAGTATAAATTATCCTTATCAAAATTTTAGTTCTATTTGGCATGACTGTGCATTCAACATTGGGCAGATGATTATGAAATATGCATAATCTCCAAAATTTGATGGTTTATATTTGCTTTTGGACAATAAACATCAATTTAGGTTTAAGAACACATTTTCCAGTATGCCGGTATGGAGCAAATTATATCGTACTATTGGTTTGACCGGGCCCCACAGCCGCCAAAGTGGGCTGACTCAACTACCGGAAGTGAGTTATTATGGGAGGCTCATCTCCCATAATAAGAGGCCCATTTCCTCCCCTTATATACATCATCAAGTGTACCAGGTACGCTTAATGAGAGTAGTGAGAACAGTTTCTCGCTTACGTGAAACAGGAAGGAAGAAATCAAAAGTGATTTCTCCCACACCCAAAGAGTATTTTTCTAAAGCCGTCGGAGATGGCTTTTGGATTGTGGATCGTGGTGGACTTTCATTCGTGATTTTCACTCCGACCGAGAGTACAGATCATCGAGGTGAGGCTGTGGTTCCACCCGTATATGATCCAGGTATCAAATCCGCTGCAATCAAGGTACCCTGACCTAAATCCAACATTGGTATCAGAGCCAAAAGGTTAGAATTCGTCTCTTGGTGTTTTTTGGAATTAACTCATTTTGATTGAAAAAACTGTTGTTGCAATTCTGCCCATTTTCGTGTTTTTTATTTTCGAGATTTAGCATGCTATTGATTTGATGTTCTAGTACTCATTAATATCTACATTCTCCAACTTCAATCACTCAATTCCGTTAAGAAATGAATTTTATATGAATTTTTTAAGTTGAATTTGTGAATTCGTTGCGAAGATGATTTTTTCAATCTGTTCGGGTGCAATTTTCGTTCAATTACTGTTTTGATGTTTATGTGTAATTTATATATTCATGTTCTATGTTGAATGAGTTTTCTATAGACGTATTATACACATCATTTCGCCGAGTAACGAATTAGATATGGACTTTTAAAGTTTGGACGAAAATCATGTGATTTTGAAATTTGTTTCGTAAAATCCCGATTTAAGCATGTTAATGTTCGATTTAACGCATGTATGTGGTATGTCTGTATGCGTATTTTGTCAAATGAGCTTTGATTTGATATATGTTATATGAATCGGACATGTATTGAATTAGATATCCTGCTTAGAAAATTAGAATTGGATCAAATGTGTTCTTGAACTTTTCTTGATGAAGAACATGAAGAACAAGATCCTTCACTCTCCAAGAACACGTTTCTCTGATCCAAACACGTCGTTAGGATTGTTGGATCGAGAAACCAATTGCACCATTGAACTCAGAATGGCCAAGAATGGGGTCGGAGGGGGTAGTCGAAGCGCTGCCGGCCGAAAACGTCGGGAAGGCGGCGTTTATCTGGCTATGTAAGCAAGTCGTAGTCGCATGGCAAGCCACGTGGAGACACGTCATACAGATAGCACCAATGGTGGGATGACATGTGGCATAGGTGCCACGTCAGCCAACCAGACCGAGCTGGCTCGATAGTTGGTTCAACGCGAGCCGAACTGGAGCCGCCGCGAACCGGTACCTAGACCACTGCGATGTTACCGCCGCCGGACCACCATGGCGCCGCCGCAACTACGCGCGTGTGCAGCTAAGTAACCAAACTCCGCTTTGAAACTCCCATCCAACTCCTTTATAATTTGTGTTTTAGCCCTTTTACATTTAGCTTCACTTGCATTAACCTTAAAAAATTTCTCAGCATCAGATTTCATGTCTTTAACCCTGTACTTTGGATTTTTGTACAATTTATCCTTAAAGTACTTAGGCAAAAAATTTATAAGTAACACTTGAAAGTGAGAAAAGCCTGAAACAATTGTGTTCGTTGGCTATCGTTTTAACAATCAACCAAAGATTCTTCCCATCCTTAGAGATGAACAACAAAAAAAGACAATTGGCCTCGTTCGTACATGTAACTCTAAGTCTATAAGGTCCATTTGGGTCAATTTTCAACTTCACACCTAATGCTACTCCATATTTTGCTATTGCTTCTCTAGCTTCCAAAGCATTTGAAAATCTCATTCCTAGCATAAAATGAGATGACCCATCAGCCTCATCATATCTAACTCTCTCACTAAGTGGAGCAGTGCCATTATCACATTCATCTTCATCACTACCACATTCATTCTCATCTTCTACTTCATCATCATCACATCTACTTCGTAACTTACATAGCCAGCAGGGCCAATGTAGGGATGTGCATCGAGATCAGCGACACATTCACTCATACTATACTAGTCTCTCCTTCTGAAACTCTAGCAGATTCATTCATATTAGTTGTTGAACACCCTATAGGTATATCAAAAACTATGTCTGCAAAATAAACGTCATTGTATATATACCAAGTTGTGTGTAGTAGTCAGTGACACCCTCAAAATCCATCACCTCCTATACCATTACCCTGATGATAAATAGGAACATTTAAGTCGTGATCTTCATATATTTCGATCTCACGAACCCAACTGTACTTGTTGATGAAATTTATTACCCTCCTAACAGTATTATCATCATGTACAAGGAAGAACCCACCATCTAAACTTTTTCCAGGTTCAAGGACAAACACATTTTTCATATACACCACACCCAATTCATTTTTATATTTGTCAACCAAGGTTGTATAACTCGCATAGTCCGGATCATAATTTTCAACTACAGCAACAATTTAAATAAACCAAAGAGTGTTCTCGTACCCATGTACCATCATAATTAAACCTTAGATCAACAGTGTTCACCATCTGCTGGAAAAAGAAGAAGAAAAGAAAATGACCAAATACAACAACATAAACAATAATCTTAATTAAGAGATTTAGTTTAAATTTTATTAAGTCAATTACCATCAAGAGTTGAATTAATATTAAGTTACCTGACTTGAGTCTCGTTCCTTCTGTGGATGGCTTTGGTGTTGCCAAGATGCAACTCACAATTTTCCCTTTCAGGCTTGAGATTTGTTTATAGAATTCTTTCTCCAAAGATTGAGAAAAATAAAAAATTTAGAATAGGAAAGTTAGGGTTATTCTTTATTTTGGAGGTAAAAAAACCCGCGCGAATTCCACGTCCAATTCTCCAAGCAAATGAAAGAACTGATGTTCTATTTGGCCTCCGTAACTCTGTAAGTCAAGAGTTAAGTAATTGGGCTAATTTAACCTTAAAATGTATTTTTCCAAGAAAAATGTTCCAGAAAAAATATTGAGGATATATGTGTTCCTTGTATCTAACATAAAGGGTGAACTTATACCTTTTTCCGCTTTTATATTAAGGTTGGAAGTAGGGATAGGAATAGAGAAAAGATTAGGGATATTGCAAATTGTGCTATTGTTAAAGATAGAAATAAAAGAAAGGATAATTTTCTCCATTTCTTCCTGCGCAAATGATGGGCGTAAAGTGGTAGATATTTGGGCTATATCGGCCCAAGGAAACCAAATATTTCTATAGCTTGGACTATCTTATACGGTCCAGCTAGCTAAGCCCGCACAAACTTCCGATGAAACTTATTGAATTTCTCTCTCACATTTAAATATATAATTCTCAAGAAAAAAAAAAAAGGAAAAGAAAAAAAATTGTCTAAATGGTTTAAAAATTTAAGTGCACAAAGGATTTGTTATCGAAATAATAAATACATGAACATATATGTTATACTTTTGTTTATGCTTATGTGCCTCCTCAGGTAAGTCCCAAATTTATTTAAGGAAAATCAGTTTTTCTTTTTTCTTTTTGAAACCTTTTGATGTTAAAAAATTGGGAGGTTTGTTTATATTTTCAAATCCAATTTTGAGTGTTTAGTGTATTCAACGTTATTTACGAGATTTTATTTGATATGACTAGATAAATGTGATTTGATTTTAAATAAATGTGAGAAATATTAATATTAATTTATATTTGTTTCATATATTAGATGAATTGATAGGTATTAGTCTCATTAAATGATTATGATTGAAATATATTGTATTATATTTAGGCGGCGGCTATTCGCAACCTACAAAATTTCTTAATACAACTCACTTATAATCCAGCTCACTTTTACTGAAAAATTATCATAAAATTCTTAATACCAGTTATACCCTTTCTTTCTTAAATTAAGATATTTAAATAAAACAATAAAATATAAAGAAAACAAGAAAAATAATTCTATGCTGATTCTTTGACAATTTTTCTTTCTTAGAACGATGTTCAGTGGTCCGTTCATATCAAATCTATTTCCATCATTCGTTCTATCATTTTCTTTTATATGCAAATTATCTATTTCCATCATTTTATTGTTTTAATTTTCTTTCTCAAAACGATGTTCAGTGGCTTGTTCATATCAAATTTACTTACATCATTTGAAATATAAATTTTCTGCCCACCTTTGGATTTATTCATTTTGAGGAACACGTCAGAATGATGGAATTTTTCTTTTGCTGTGTTTGCCAGTTATTTTCTTCGCTCCAGATATTCAGAAATTTTGCACTTATTTTGACTTCCATCGTAAAGTTCATGAAGTTCGATATGTATTCCCAATCTGCTTTCCTAATTAATTTGATGATGAAAGAAATGATAAACATAGAATTGACAAAAAAAAAAAAAAAAAAGAAGCTTACTTTATTGATATTAATTAAATAGTTTTTTTATTATTACTTATTCCCTTCATTAATTATTTTTTTTAAGAAATAGGGTTTATAGAGTTTGGGGAAGAAGAGATACAGTCTGGTTGAAGATGACTCAGGATAAACAAATTATATATCTTTTACATTTCTTATTTTTTTCAATATATTCGTATATTTATATATGATTTTAATTATTTATGTTAATTTTTATTAAGGGATTGTTAGTCTGTTCCTAGTAATATTGTAATTTAGTAAATTAATGGGTTGTGTTGAGAAATTTTGTTATTGCGAATAGTCAGTGCCTTATATTTATAATGAGTAGTGATGTGATCTAACTTAAATATTTAAAGTGGATATAATGATTGATTTAAAAAATTATATATATGAATAAAAATTGTAAAAACAAACATAATTTATATGTTTAGATAATAAAGAGTGAAAAATATTTTTTTAGAAACATAAATAAACAAGCCCTAAGCTTTGGTTGCCTCACTATATAATGTAGCGAAGGTTCGGGCGTAGACCCCTATTTTCCCATTCCTTACTTAAAAAAAAAATAGACCCTTTTCTTTGTTGGCAAAAACTTGTATGAAATCGTCACACCGTGTGACGAAAAAAAAATATCACTTTTTATAATAAAAGTGTCACTTTTATTTGTAAAAGTATCATTTTTTGTTAACAAAAAAAAGTATATTTTTTTAGCAAAAATATCACTTTTATCTGTAAAAGTATTGTTGTAGTTAAAGTATCACTTTTATTTATTAAAAAATCACTTTTTTTTATAAAAGTGCATTCTGTCACACACAAGACTCAATCTTCTTTGTTTAATACCCTTTGATATTTGTTCCATAAAAGACATAAAGTAATAATGTCAATTTCTTACGTACAAAAACGACTTTATTCTCCTTCCTAATACTTATATTTGTTCTTGTATCCATATCAATGTTGTATTGTAAATAATAAGTGCACATTCTACCATATCCACCCTTAGATAAAAATACGTTTATGAATGAACCATCCTTGAATATAGTTTAGCAGACGGAGCACATTCTACTATATTCCCTAAATAATTAGGCAAAAATCTATGGAGAAAAGGTAGCGAGCAGATAATATTTTTTAATCCATAGCATACGGCAGGCATCGTGTACCAACACGACTTCATTCAACAAAATATAAACTAGCCTACCACCCATATTATATCAATTAATAAATTTGATTCGTTAAAATAATGCAATGGTTCACAAATTATAAATGTGTTTTGTGTCTTGATCAGAAATTACGAATTTATCCTTTATTGTGAATCTGTGGAAGTTGGAAGTATTGATATTGTCAACATTAATGATATTGAGACAAGGCTAGAGGTCGAGAAATTTCTTGTATGGGCCCACTTGTTCTTCATTTTTACTGTGCTATACAAAAAAACAAACAAATAGAATAAAATACTATTATTCTATAATTTCACAGACGTCGGTAGATTAATGAGTGCAGTAAAATGATTTCCAATTTAAGTAAAAAGTGGGGAGGGGGGTTTTGTAATTTTTGGAGTTCATTACTTTGTATTTTTTTCCCACATTGCAACGGTCTCAAAGAGGGATGTTTTGATGCCATGACACATTAATTTTTGTATGTCGATTCACTACTTTCACCATATATATATTATAGTTCATATTTTTTCCACCATGCTGCGTGTAATTGTGGTAAATAATATACCACCTCAAATTATTGCACCTCTCGTTTTACCCTACCTATATAACTTCAGGATAAAGTAACGTCGTTCTATATAATCTACTTCCATTTAGATCAGAATTTGGCAGGAAAATCAAACTCAACAACTCTGCACTTCTATATTATATTTCCAAAAACACACGTCTCTAACGATAATTAACTAAAATATCATGCAATTTTTTTATAATCAAGTCTTTCTTTCCGCCCACTCAATAAGGAGATATTTGGACTGACATTAGACAATTCGAATTGAGGATGATCTCATCCGCTTTTATATCACTTTATAGATTGGTCATTCGAATTGTTCATCCTTCCACATCTACATCACCTTTTATAATTCTAATTCATCTTTTTATCATACCTAACATCCTACATCATATTTACTGAGCCAAACCCATACAGTATATACAACTCCCTCCGTCTGAGGATAATTTGCACACCCCTCTCGGCACGTGGAATAAGAAATAGTTGTTTTTTGCTTTTTAGTTGATTTTTTCAAAGGTATAGATTGAGGAATGGAGATTGTAAGAAAAAATTATTTTTTAAGAATGTGCAAATTATCTCGGGATACGTCAAAAAGAAAAGTTTATAAATTATCTCGGGACGGAAGGAGTAATAAATAGGTAGGGGGGAAATTTAGTGGGTATGAAATAAGAAGTTAGCTGCATATTAGTAATAATAAATAGGGCAGGTAGCGGTGAGAAATGCATGCGGTCCCAGACACGAAGAAAACAACATCTTCCATTTGTGTGCACGGAATCCGATGGATACTGCCTTTTTTTTGTTAGTTAGCAATATAGAGTTCAGTAACTGCATCTCCCTCTAAAAACGATACTCATCTTCTCTTTTCCAATCTTCCAAAAATAGTATATCCTTCCTTTACTATATCAAACTAGTAATACATTATGAATTAAAATTATATATTTTTTATTATTCAAAATATCATAATAATAATAATAATGTATAAGAAAATGAAAAGAATAATATTTAAGAAATAAAAGCAAACTATATAAACAAATTAAATACTAATAATAAGATTTAGTGTAAGATATTCTAATAAACAACACTTATTAAGAATTATAACTATGAGATTGTTCCATTAAATTAATTAAATAAATAGTATCAAACCATAATATTCAAATACCGTCTAAAATTAATAGTTAAAAAAAATTATAGCCTAAAATATGACCAAACTATCAAATTGGTTCCTAAACTTATTTTACTATCAGTTCAGTGCCTGAACAACACGAAACTTTCATTTGCAATCCGCCGGTGACTTTTGTAACCAAAAGTATATCACGTGCCCAGCATGTCATGCAAAAGATATTTTTCAATGATACTACAATGCTTCAACTACACGAAAATGTCACTTTGCAACTTACCAAATTTACATTGTTGACAAATATTTTTTAAAACTACGAGACCTTATGTAATTTTTTAGATAAGTGAGGGACCTTAACAAATATTCGTACTTAATTTAAGGATTAAAAGATGCATTTTGCCTCAAAATAATTATTGGGTGAAAAACGAAAAAAAGACAAAGAAAAAATAAAAAAGAACAAATGGATTATCAAATCACTTGACTTATTTCACTATTATTTTCTCCATAATATATATTTTCGTGATTAGTATCACTTTTGGTAATGATATTTTAACATCAAAGCATGTAACAGTTAAGTTAATAAACGTTGTTTGTGTCAAAATTAAGCACCACTTGATATATATTTGATTATCAAGGTCTTACTAATTGTTCGCCTATTTTATAATCTAACGATCCGCAAGTGTACGGGTGCAAGTGTATATAACGGCAAGCAAGGTCGATCCCACAAGGACTGACTTAATGACTAGTTCGATACTCTAAATATCCTAAAACACTCCTAACTAGGCTCTCAATTGGATTGATTTGATTATTAAACTAATTCTAGACTATTACTTAACACTCAAGTTTCAAGAAACAAGAAAACACTTTATCAAATAATCAAGATTGGAAGACAAATTCTAGAGAATTGATTTCAGAATTAACTAAGTATGACAATCTAATTATTCTAAACTAGCAATGATTATTATCGTTATTAGACGGCACTTATATATGTTAACTCTCCTTTCGAAGCAATTAACTTGTAGATTCATTACCCCCTAGCCACCCTTTCAAGTCGACTAGACCTAACGAACTCCCAATCGATCTTAAACCAATGCCTACGCACTTATTTCACCTCCTTTCAGAGCGCTCAACAAATACGCTATATGATGTCTTTCCATTCACAAATTCCTCCTTTCAAAGCCAACTTATGAATTATGTAGAAATAGTTAAGTGATCAAATTAACTATTCATGAAAATAAACCACAACACATAGATAACGAATAACAATCATTAACTAGAATAGAAAACTTCAATTAATCAAACATCGTTAAAACCTACTCTCAAAACCCTAGAATAATAAGAAACTACTCACTCATGTTCATATTCATAACACAAATATGTTCATAGACAAACATGATTTGAAATAAAGAAATGAGACAATGAATAAGCACCCTAATCGTCGTCTTGATCTTGACTCTTTGATGTTGCTTTCCTCTTCAATATGTCTTCTAATGATCTCTAACCCCCTTTTTCGAGTTTGGGAACCTCCTTATATAGTTAAGGCTAAATTGGGCTCAAGATGGGCTCAAAATCATAAAACGCGCACATTCAGTTTTGGACTTGGAAAGCTGCCTCGACCGAGTCATAATCGGCCTCGACCGAGTTGGTTCAACTCGACCGAGTCAGAATCCCCCTCGACCGAGTTTCAGTTTCTGCCCAAATTCACGTTTTGCTCTTCATTTCTCACTCGACCGAGTTTCCAAACAACTCGACCGAGTCATACTTTCTGATCATGCTTCAACTCCTCTTTGCTATTTCCGACTTTTCTTGCTCGTTTTTCATCCGAACCTTGCCCAAACGGACTTTTTGGCCTTTTTATACCTGAATAACACTAGAACAAGTAGAAACACGTCATCTAGCTCAAAAGATGGATTTTAATCACTTTTCGCCCAAATACACATGCATATGTCCCATATTACGACCTTTAATTGACCTAATATACATGTAAAACTAGCATGCATCAAAACCCCCAAACTTAACCATTGTTCGTCCCGAACAATAAACACAAAGCATAACATCACAATGAACACAAAATTTTAGGGCAATTAAATGATACTTCTAGTCTCAGAAATCCTTTTTTTTTTTTTCTTTCTTTCAAAACCAACAACATAACATTGGAGCATTAGTGACATGACAGGTTTCAACTACTCTCGAGACATTAACCTTAAAACAACAATCATCACCGGATAAGTGTATCGCTCATCTCTCAAGTGTATGATATGGAAAGTATTTGCGCTCACATTGAATCACATGCATCGTCTACCATATGCTTGCCTATTGTCTAAATTAGACCTCATACTTGACATGTGTGACAAAGAATCAATAGGTCTTTACTTTTGGTTGTAATGTTGGCTTAAGGTTAGGTGGGATACATTTAGATATAAGTGACTATGCATTGGACTAATCAAGCTATTCTTACCCCGAATACACCTCAACGTTTTTCACTCAATCTCAATCTTCAATTCTCAGAAAAACCAATTAATATGGCTTCTTCACTTTACCAAAGCATTTATACATCAACCAAGATTATTTATGCCACTTTCACTCAGGTACCACTTTGGGACTACCCGATCGAGTACCACATTTGGGACTACTCGTTCTTCTTACAACTCATGCACACTAAGGCATATATATGCATATTCTCATTATTAACCCCTCCTCCAACTTTCTCTTTTCCAAGTTTTTTCCTTTTTCTTTTTTTTTCTTTTTCTTTTTTTTCTTTTTTTTTTCTTTTTCTTTTTTTTTTCTAGGAGGGAATTTTTCTCTTCTTTCTCTTTTGCCTCACCGAATCTCTTTACCACATCATCCCAAACATCCATTCCACCTTGATACTCTTACCCCTCTACCTTCCAATACACCTCTCTCTTACTCAATTAGTCCAATTACTCGGGCCAAAGCTAAAAGAATGGTATAAGCTTTTAATGTATGGCTTTGGCTGACTAGGGATTTTTCAAATTCTTGGGTACAACAGATTATTTTTAAAGGCTAAAAAATAGGGCTTTTAGCAAAAGAATGCCTAATATCATTTTCTATGCCACAACATGTACTCGACACATTCCTATAAAGACGCAAGGCAAGTTCTAGAGACTAAATACTATGTGATCAATCACTTCACACCGAAAGAATGATAAAATTACTCTATAGATAAGAGTACATATAAAGCTCAAATCCTCACAGGTTAATTTGTGATTATTGTTCAAGTCTAAGCTCAATTTTGTCTCCAACTGCCTATCATGCTCTGTTATGTGTTCTACCCTCAATTACTTCCAAAAAAAATCAATTTCATCATTGACCAATTATCATCTAATACCCTTTTTTTGTGCTTATCAAGAACCAAGATGACGACTCCTAATCAACAAAATTTAAAATCAACCTAAAATCATAATTAAAATGCAAAACATGAAATAACACTAACTAATACGACGGATCAATCAAATCAGCTATTCGGGCAAACAGACCCGACACTACTCAATACTCAATAGGGCTCACAGACCCTTTACCAACTAATGCAAGCAAGATATAAAATATGAAACACAACCAAGAACAATCATGACCTCAATAACACCGAATGAAATAACAACAAAAAAACAATAAAAGCGGCCAAGACGTAGCACTATCCACCCCCTCCCCCAAACTTGGTTGAAACCAAGTTTGTGGGAAAAAGAGTGATACGTCTTGCTGCCTACTCACAGTGCTACTGAGGCGGATGTGGTGGAGGTGGGTTAAAACGGCCCCTTGTTGCCCTGTACTGCGCCTCGACCGCGTGAATATGGCCTCGGTCGAGTTATGGTTCTGACTCGGTCGAGTAGCATTGGCCTCGGTCGAGTCCAACTTGTTGGAACGGCTCTGTTTTTTTCTTCAAATTCGCCTCGGGCGAGTGGGATTTTGCCCCGGGCGAGTTGAACTCGCTGAATCTCCCCTGTTTTAGCCTTTTTCTCCGTTTTTACTCCTTTTTCTCGCATCTTTTCACTTCTTTCCTTACTTTTTCGATGACGTCGTATTTCCTATGCACACTAACAAACAAATTAAGATAATTCAAAACATAAACTTCAAAATATGAAAATTTAAAGCAAAATAAAAACATCGGGTTGCCTCCCGACAAGCGCTACTTTTATCGTCTTTAGCTCGACGACCTTTTGGATTTTTAGTTCAGCTCGGTCAACCGTAATTCATCTACGGTTGCAATTTGACTCGGGATGTATTGTTTCTTGATCCTCTGACCATTTACAAGGAATATGCTTCCTTGTGCATCCATCAATTCCACTATGCCCGACTTTCGAACATGCTTGATTATGAGAGGTCTCGTCCATCGTGACTGCAACTTTTCAGGAAACAATGGCAGCTGCGAATTGCACACGAGAACTTGTTCACCGGGTTCAAAGTGTCGATTCTTTAGCATTTGACCATGGACCCTTTTTGTGCGCTCCGGTGGCTTTTTCTCAAGATCACGGAATTCCTTTCCTAGATGCTCCAGTAATGGTTTTAGCTCAGGTCCGCGTACCTTCTCCTCAGATATTATTTTCACAACTTTCTCAGTGATGTCCTCCTTCTCTGCATCTTCCAGCTTCTTTTCTAGCAAGTTATTCAAAACACTAACCCCATCCACAAGATCAAGATTAGTAGCATCACTGTCTTTCACAGAAAAAATTGGACTGGTAATACGACTCTTTAATGCAGCAGAATCACTTGGTGCAAGAATTTCTCCATGAAATGTAGTATCTAAACTATCTATAGCACTACATGTTTCAACTTGATTAACCTCTTCATCATCATGCATTTTCATGGCCTTATAAATAGAGAACGTCAATTTTTCCTTATTTACTCTAAGTGTGAGTTCTCCTTTTTGGACATCAATTAAAGCACCGCCCGTTGCTAAAAACGGGCGACCTAGAATTAAAGGAACATCCTTATCCTCCATCATATCTAAGACCACAAAATCTGCAGGAAATATGAATTTATCTACTTGCACAAGAACATCTTCTACTATTCCCCTAGGATAAGTCAGAGATCTATCAGCCATTTGAAGTGCAATGGTGGTAGGTTTAAACGTGCATATTCCTAATTTTTCAAAAATAGAAAAGGGCATAAGATTAATGCTAGCTCCTAAATCACATAGTGCTCTATCAAACATGACATTACCTAACTTGCAAGCAATTGTAAAGCTACCTGGATCTTTCTGCTTCAGTGGCAACTTTCTTTGAATCACTGCGCTGCACTCCTCAGACAGGTTGACAGTCTCATAATCTTCAAGCTTTCTTTTCTTCGCTAGCACTTCCTTGAGAAATTTTGCATAATTGGGCATTTGTTGAAGTGCATCTACGAATGGGATATTGATTTGAATCTTCTTGAAAATGTCCAAGAACTTAGCAAACTGGTCGTCCACTTTCTTTCTTCTCAGTGCTTGAGGGTATGGAATGGGAGGAACATATTTAGGGCCACCTTCAAATGTAATCCCCCTCTCTATCGGTTTCTCCGCTTTTTTGCCTTTTCCTTTCGGTTCAGCTTGTTCTTCCAAGTGCTCTTTCTCAACAAGTTCTCCTTCCACCACAGGCTTCTTTGGTCCTTCATATTCGGTTCCACTCCTTAATTGAATGGATTGACAGTGCTCTCTTGGATTCACCACTGTATCACTGGGAAACTGTCCTTGCTTATGTTGGGCTGCTAATGCTCTAATCAGGTGCTGGATGTCCGATGCCACACTTTTCAATTCTGCGCCCATACATGCTATGTTTTTACTCAGCTCATTATGTTTTCCTTCCATCTTCTTCTCTAGCTGAACTAACTTCTCATCAAACTTTTCTGCCTGTGCTTCTATTAACTCTTCCGGCGTTGGGTTTCTTCCATCATGTATGATTCCGTTTGTGACCTTGAACCCTGGTGGAGGAGTAAGGGTGTTCTTCGAATTTCCATAAGCCAAGTTGGAGTAATTCCGATTCCCTTGCGAATATTGGTTACCTTGTGAATATTGATTATACCTTGGCTGATTACCTTGGTAATTATTGAAATTTCGCTGATTCACAAAGTTCACATCTTCCATCTCTTCTTGGGTTAGTTGCGGCTGTGATTGCTCAGATTGTTGTGCTAACGTCAGATTAGTTAGCAAGTTCATTTGGGTCGTCAAAGCTGAAATCTGAGAAGCCAAATTCTGATTTGATTCCACTTCAACTACACTAGCAACTCTCCTCGGCTGATTACGCTCGTTCGGCCATTGATAACTGGTTCTAGACATAGCATCTAGAATGGCAAACGCAGAATTTACACTCTTCTCCATCAGGCTCCCTCCTGCCGCAGCGTCTACGTGATCTCTAGTTGGTGCAAGTAAGCCATTGTAAAACTTACAAATTTGTTGTTTCCTGGTGAACCCATGCTGAGGACAGGTTCGGAGCAAATCTCTGAATCTTTCCCATGCTTCACCCAGTGGCTCCTGATCCAACTGTCTGAATTGTGTGATTTTGTTCTGCAGCTCTAACATCTTGCTGGGTGGGAAGTACTTCAATTGGAACCTTTCACTTAATTCATCCCACTCAGTGATTTCCTCTAGCGAATTAACCACTGCAGGGCCCTATCTTTTAAAGAAAAAGGAAAGAGCCTCATCTTCACTTGCTCATGCGGTACATGGTTGATTTTTATCGTATCAGCCAGTCTCCGAAACTTCGTTAAATGAGTGTTCGGATCTTCCAAAGCAGTACCGCCATACTGATTTTGTTGCACAATATTGATGAGCGCTGGTTTGAGCTCAAAACTGTGTGCATTGAGCGGTGGCGGTTGTACTCCTCCAGGATTCTGATTAGGCAGAGGATGAAGGCAGTCACTTATTGGGGAAGTGTCCTCATCATCGTTCTCGTTGTTATTCTGATTTCTTCCTGGAAGGACTGGATTATGTGGAGGTTGTTGTTGTTGGATACTTGTGACTCTGTCATCCAAATTGGCCAGTGCCATCAGGATGCGGTTCATAACCTCCTCTTGGTTCGGTGGACTTTCCATCTCAATCGGTCGATTTCTCCTTGCTCTGTGTCTTCGGGCTGTAGCGTCAATTTCTAGATCACACGGAAGAAGATGTTCTTTTCCCTTAGACCTGGTATGCATGCACAATCCCTGAAAACACTAACAAGAAAATATCCACGTAAAATCGAAATAGATAAAAATAAAAAAAAAAACAGAAATTAAATGTGCAAAAATAAATTGTTGCCTAGTCTAGTTATCAGAATAAAAACTAAAACACTAAACTCAGTCCCCGGCAACGGCGCCAAAAAACTTGTTCGCCTATTTTATAACCTAACGATCCGCAAGTGTACGGGTGCAAGTGTATATAACGGCAAGCAAGGTCGATCCCACAAGGACTGACTTAATGACTAGTTCGATACTCTAAATATCCTAAAACACTCCTAACTAGGCTCTCAATTGGATTGATTTGATTATTAAACTAATTCTAGACTATTACTTAACACTCAAGTTTCAAGAAACAAGAAAACACTTTATCAAATAATCAAGATTGGAAGACAAATTCTAGAGAATTGATTTCAGAATTAACTAAGTATGACAATCTAATTATTCTAAACTAGCAATGATTATTATCGTTATTAGACGGCACTTATATATGTTAACTCTCCTTTCGAAGCAATTAACTTGTAGATTCATTACCCCCTAGCCACCCTTTCAAGTCGACTAGACCTAACGAACTCCCAATCGATCTTAAACCAATGCCTACGCACTTATTTCACCTCCTTTCAGAGCGCTCAACAAATACGCTATATGATGTCTTTCCATTCACAAATTCCTCCTTTCAAAGCCAACTTATGAATTATGTAGAAATAGTTAAGTGATCAAATTAACTATTCATGAAAATAAACCACAACACATAGATAACGAATAACAATCATTAACTAGAATAGAAAACTTCAATTAATCAAACATCGTTAAAACCTACTCTCAAAACCCTAGAATAATAAGAAACTACTCACTCATGTTCATATTCATAACACAAATATGTTCATAGACAAACATGATTTGAAATAAAGAAATGAGACAATGAATAAGCACCCTAATCGTCGTCTTGATCTTGACTCTTTGATGTTGCTTTCCTCTTCAATATGTCTTCTAATGATCTCTAACCCCCTTTTTCGAGTTTGGGAACCTCCTTATATAGTTAAGGCTAAATTGGGCTCAAGATGGGCTCAAAATCATAAAACGCGCACATTCAGTTTTGGACTTGGAAAGCTGCCTCGACCGAGTCATAATCGGCCTCGACCGAGTTGGTTCAACTCGACCGAGTCAGAATCCCCCTCGACCGAGTTTCAGTTTCTGCCCAAATTCACGTTTTGCTCTTCATTTCTCACTCGACCGAGTTTCCAAACAACTCGACCGAGTCATACTTTCTGATCATGCTTCAACTCCTCTTTGCTATTTCCGACTTTTCTTGCTCGTTTTTCATCCGAACCTTGCCCAAACGGACTTTTTGGCCTTTTTATACCTGAATAACACTAGAACAAGTAGAAACACGTCATCTAGCTCAAAAGATGGATTTTAATCACTTTTCGCCCAAATACACATGCATATGTCCCATATTACGACCTTTAATTGACCTAATATACATGTAAAACTAGCATGTATCACTAATTTTATTTATCAAATACAATACAAATTGCCAGTCACAATAAATACTTACATCTAACATACAATAATCACATATTAAAAGGTTAAATTTTTCTAATCTAATATTTAATTTTAATATATGCAATATAATGTCTGGTAAAAAATCGTGAAAATAAGACTAGTTTTAGAAATTTTGAAATGGACTAATTAAGAAAAAGTATATTATGTTTTTAAGACGTTGAAAAAGTTTTCCTAAATAAATAAATAAATCAATTTACACCGGCAACCTCAATCGTCTTCAAAACAACTATCGAGAGGTACTTTGCCACGTAGAGGGCAATGTGTTACACACCAATCTCTTTTATTTTGTCCATAAGTTTTATTTTCTTGATTAATCTCACATTTTTGTTTTACATAAAAATATATCATAATTAACCTAAAAAGATATATGATATCGGAAATTTTGGAGAAACATAAATAAAAAAGAAAAGAAAAGAAAAGTATATTTATTTGATTATTAATTTTATTTGCAGTCAGTCACAGTATGAAATATACAGTTTTGTCCACAATAAATACTAAAGTCAACTCAAGTAATAATCAATGTAAATTGTAATTTTCTAATATGATTTATCTTTTAATTATATTCATCTGAGTGTGAAAAAAGATAATTAATATGAGAAACTAAAATCAAATCATGAAAAAAATAATAAATGTATTAAGAAGTTGGAAAATATAAATTTATAGTAACGTATAATAATTAATAGTTGCGGCATTTATATCATCTATGCAAAGTCCGCTAAGAATCCGTCTACTACATGAGGGGAGTTTTATACACCCACCATTATTTTTCTAAGAAAATTTCCCAAAAAAAAGAAAAAAAGTTCCGATACATGACAATATATAAAAAAAAAAAAAATGTGTGATTTTGCTATATATTGATAGCTCCAATCAATTATACATGTAGATTTGACATGGCAATGAAAGATTAATTACTTTTAAAATAAATATATATATATATATATGTATATATATATATACACAAATTTATATTCGTTAAATTTATGATGTTAAATAAATTATATTAATCTAACATATATATAGTAAAATCAATATCTCGAATCCAACCCAAAAAATTACAAACAAAATTTACATTTTTCTATCAGAATTTTTATTAATATAAATAATTGTTATGTTTTCAGTAATAGAGTCCTCACTTATATCAGGAACATATTCATTATATCTCATATTATTGTGATTGATTGGTGTTAATTTATATCTATATGACATAAATCAAAGAGTTATTTATAGTTATCAATATATAAGTCAAAATTTAACGTAAATACATATTACTCTAATTTAACTCACAATCTATTTTTAAATAATTTTTTTGGACGTGAAATTTTAATATTTTTATTTATAGACAAATATACTTTTATATTTAGTATGAAATTTTCTTTTTTTTCCCAATGATACATATGCTTAATGTTTAATTATTGAAAGGTTAAATATGTAAATATATTTCCCCGTTTCATGTTTTTAATAAATTTAACATAATAATTCTGTAATTACTAATTAAACTAAAAATTTATCAATTCTATCATCCGTCAAAAATTTCATCTAAATTATAGCCAACATGACAGACGAAGGTACTTGGTGGAAAAACTGACTCACAAAATCACGTATGAAAAATACACAAATACTATATCTCAACGTACATTTCACAATTTTAAAAAATTAGCATAAAATTTCAGTAATTGCGTATTAATAATATCAAATGTTTTTATCAACTTTATCCTGTGCCGCTACAACGAAAATTAGTAACACATCTTTTTAAACGACAACGATTGTTTCTAAAAATACTTTTATGTGACGTCCTACAAATTATTTAACACACATTCTTAGATTATATTTAGAGACAATTAATTTTTGCAAACAATATCTGATACACTTTTGTCGTCTCAAACATATTGCCTGTGATGGAATTGTTGAGAAAATATACTAATTACTGACAACAAGGTGTCTTTAATAATGTATCTGTGACAATTGCTAATTATTTAAAACAACTTTTTTATTGTTACAAGTGGCTATATTCTTCTTTTTGTAGTGAGTACTATCCTTTAAAATCAAACTAGAGTGACAACTTTGAGGTCTTGTCTTGAAGAACAAAAAAAGAAGTCTGCAAACCATCATGAGACGAGATTTCCCACGTCACGTGCAACTCTATATTGAGAGGAGGGTTTTCCAAATTTTAGGGTAGATAACGATATCGGTGAGAAAATTTAAATATGAGATTAATTGGTTACGACATTGATTTGCTGGTGGCAAAGGTCTAGTGTGGTGGCTAATTTGGTTTGTTATT
The DNA here is from genome assembly GCA_958295605.1 of Ajuga chamaepitys. NCBI lineage: Eukaryota > Viridiplantae > Streptophyta > Magnoliopsida > Lamiales > Lamiaceae > Ajuga > Ajuga chamaepitys. The sequence goes on along the minus strand of OY282502.1, from coordinate 34,246,116 downwards.
AATTATTGATTAATTGAAAACAAAACTAGAATGAAGGTGTTGTCCTGCCACTGACGTCTTGCTATTATGTAAAACCCTAATTTGAATGATGAAGAATTCCAATTTAGTAATGTAAAGAACTCCGTAGAGGATAGAATTGATAATACAAAAAATACATTGTAAATTAATGAGCAGTTACTGAATTATTGTGTTAGATCTGTTAAACACGTGAATAATTGAATATATTTGTATAATTTGCATAAGTAATTTTGTAGGTCAATCTTGTCACCGTGAACATTCATATGCCACTACAATAAAAGAGGTCATTTGTATTATATATTTTTGGACAACAGTTATGATCACTAATAATAAATTATTTGTGACCACTTAATCGTAAATATGTCTACAATTTATTTGAGACCATTAAATTAAGAATATTATATTAAAGTAGAGCGTTTCAGAAGTTTTATGTACTAAATGCACTCTTTTTGTTTTTTTAATAATTTGGACGGAATGAGTAACGAATATGAATATCCTAACTTAATAACCATGGAGTTAAGATACTAATTTTGTCCTTTTCATTTTCTTATTATCGTGGTTGCAAACAAGCATCTAAATTCTAGATCATGTTATAGAATTGTATTCGCCAAGAGGATGTAATTGTCATTTGCGCCTATGAACTATCTGTTGTTTTTATTATTATAAAAAAAATACTTATAGGATAAGTGACCTCCTCGAAAGTCCTTGTGTTGTAATCCTTTTAAAAAATAAAAAATAAATAAAAGAAATACCTAGCTCAGTATATTTTAATTTCACAAACTTTATGAAATTAGTTTTGTAAACTAACATACTTACTTAATTATAATATTCAATTTGTGTTGTCGAATCTTCAGCTTGTTTTGCGATTAGTATAATTGCATCGTAATTTTACACTTATATTGTTTTACTCTGTTAGAATATAAAAAAGATGGTTTGTTAGGTTTTTTTAGAATTTAGGCTTCAAATATGTTGAAGATAAATTTATAATTTTAAATTTACCGCCTAAAAATATAGGTTATTATGGAAGTTAGATGTTCCCACGCGCGATGTACAAATAGAATATTCTATTACCTTGATAATATGTGATTTGGTTCAATTATTTGCTATAATGAATTGTAAAGCCTACATAAGTCGTAATATACATAACACACACAGACAATATGTTATGTATCAAAATTAAGAAAATATCAACATTTCTTTTATGTAGACAATATGAGTCTTGGCAAAAACTTGGGTGCACCATGTGCACAATAGTCTTATTGTGCATCGTTTCGGCCGGAGCCGCGACCAAATGTCGCGGTCGCGGCCAATTGTGAATGAAAAGGGTATTTGGGCTGTGGAGTTGGCGCGGCCGCGCACAACTGTGACTCAAACATACTTTATGAAATTGTCAAACATATTTTATGCAAATATCAAACATACTTTATGAGTAAATCAACCATACCTATATTAGGAATTTTGTTTTGAATCTGTTTCACTTTAAAATTGTGACTCAAACATACTTTATGAAATCGTTAAACATACTTTATGCAAATATCAAACATACTTTATTTGTTTCACTTTAAAATTGTGACTCAAACATACTTTATGAAATTGTCAAACATACTTTATGTAAATATCAAAAATACTTTATGCAAATATCAACAATAATGCATGTTGACGCTCAAACATGCTTTATGAAATTGTCAAACACACTTTATGTAAATAGCAAACATACTTTATGAGTAAATCAACCATACCTTAAGTGCACTATATTATGATTTTCTGTCTTGAATCTGTTTCACTTTAAAATTGTGACTGAAACATACTTTATGAAATTGTCAAACATACTTTATGCAAATATCAAACATATTTTATGCAAATATCAACAATAATGTATGTTGACGCGGCCGCGACACTTTGTCGCGACCGGAACACTTGGTCGCGGCCGCGGCACTCAAACAGGTGCACCATAGCACTATTGTGCACATGGTGCACCCAAGACCTACTCTATGAGTCTTATATCTAAATCATAAAAGGAGATTTAAATTATTTTTATTGTGCATCGAATTTCATTAAAAACATATACCCCCTTTTTTACTATTTTTTATGATTAGATATTAGTGTAAATCTAACAAATTTGTGTCATTCTACTAATCTTTCATCACAATAAAATAATTCTGAAAACAAAAAATTCTAAAAATATAAAATTGTGAAGTCAATTAAAAATATATTTTTCTTGAATACTCACATTTTTTATAAAAGTATTTAAAATATCTCAATATATCTTAGTTAACATACCAAAATTAAAATTTATTATTTTATTTATATATGCAATATGAATGTCTATTTGAAGATCGTGAAATAAGAGTTAATTTTATATATATTCATCAAAAAAAAAAAAAAATTGATATGGAAAACTTGTAAATGTTTAAAACTTTATATTTATAAGAAATAGAATTTAGTTATGATTGGTAGAGGAGATTAAATCCTCAAAAATCACACGTTTAGATTTTTTTTTTTTTTCCTTTAAAAGATGTATCTCAGGGCGACATTTGTCAGCACCACAAAACGACACTTATCAGTACATGAATTGGTGTGTATCTTCTTTAGGGATAGGATTAAATTTTGTGGGTCTAAAACATGTTGTCGGGTCAATCTGGTCTTGCTCAGGTTACGTATCTTTTTTTTTTAGACAATCTAGAATCTTATTAAAAAGAGTCCTTAAGTACAAGATTTTGAAGCCAAAGAGGCACATCACGTCCCATCCATATAAAAGAATCGACTAATGCACAAAAAAAAAAAAAAAAAAAAAAAGAGCTATAACTAGCCAAAATATGTGCTACACTATTACACTCTCTGCTCGTGTGCAACAAATTATCACTATTATTATGCGCACAGATTACTTCCACCAAATGACCACCTCCAGCGCATCCAGCTGTGACGCAACTTCTTGCACGGCGAGTAACGAATCCGAATAAACCAATAAATTATCAAAATCACATTCCACACAAAAAACGAGTACCACTAAGAATAGCCTCTAGCTCCGCTAATTGCACCGAAAGCGGGCGATGTATTGCATGTCAAACAGCAAGAACTACAAGTCCCTCATGATCCCTCAAAATAAAGCCCACTCCATACTTCCCATGTACCTCATTAAATGCGGAACTTACATCAAGGTGTAAACTTCCAACCGGTGGTGGCGACCATCTCAGATGTGCCGACGTTGGCGAACCACTCGGAATAGGCCACAACAAGTCTTGAGCATGATCAAATTGTAATACAAAATTCTCCACCTTTTTCCATGAAGGTAGACACCAATTACGCTCAACATTATGCATAAAATTTCAAATTGACTGTCAAACTTTCCACGTAGCAACAATAAACAAACCGAAACAACTCTTTTAAAAAAATAGATAGATCATATCTTTTTTATAATCATGACAGCCCATTTAATTAAATGGGCCCAAAAATATATAAAACAGCAGGCCCCAAGTATTAAAACCAGCAGGCCCAGTATTATAATCCAGAATTTTATTTAAAATCGGCCCAGCGCAATAGCCCTGCCCATTTACAAAATATGTCCAGCAACTGAAATTTCGGCCCAGTTGATTCAGCAGGTCCAGGCCTAATTTATTCAGCAATGGCCCAACCCAGCTTCAGCAGGCCAAAACCTAGGCCCAACCCACCTGCCGTCGTCGTTGTGGACGCAATCACAGCGGCAACGCAACACGTCGATGCCGCCCGTCCCCGCCGAGTGTCGCCGACGACGATCGTCGTGCGCAGCAAAAGCCAAAACGTTGTCGCTGCCTCCGTCGTCATTCGTCGCGCCCTGCAACAGCCAAACTGCCGCCTCCCCCGCCGTTGTCAACAGCATGGCGCAGCGACAGCAAAGACGCTGCCGCCGTCGTCAACAACAGCAGTAGCAGGGCCCCCGTCGCTGGACTCAGCTGCCGCCTCGTGCAACCGCAGCACAGCAGCGGCAAATGTCATAGCCGCCGCTCCGGCATACGAGAAGTAGGGTCAAACTAATAGCTAAATTTCAGAAATCAGTTTTTGGAAAAAATTCAAACAATTATCAAAATTTCAAAAAGAATTTAAATGTTTTGAATTTTAATCCATAAATTATTAAATCAAAACAATAATAAATGGAGCTCCGGGCTCTGATACCACTGTTAAAAAATCTCGATTCCATCTAATGTTACGCAACGGAATATTATCGAGAATGACGATCTAGATTTACAATCGAATTGACGTTGAACGTTAATTACGCGAAAGATCGGCTACTTACTTGTTGCGTAATTATCCGGAAGGAATTGCGTGATTGAATACACCACTGCAGGTATTCACACGTATGTCGTCCAATGAAGGAATAATTCCCAGTACACCTATTCAATAAGAGATTGCTAGGAAATCCCTTATTGAATTCTACGGTGTCTTTCTGTTTCTTGTTGACAATATTTTCCTATTCCTTACAATAGGGAATAAATATATATAATATTCATATGACCCTAGGTATATGGCCTATTATTCTAGTATGCTTTAATTAATTAATTAATTAGACCAACTTATTAATTAACTAAAGCTCATATATCAAATATATATCCTAATCTAGTCCATATCTTTCAGTTGAGCCCCTCCGATCGGCAATATATTATATGTTTGATCTGAAATTAGGGGGTTGAGCCCCTTCGATTAACGTTTTCAAGTCAGAACCTAAGGTGTTGAGCCCCTCCGATCGGCGTTTTCAAGCCATAACCTCGAAGGTGTTCTCTGTTCTTCGTCAAGATCTTCAAAGTTGTTCTTCGAGTATTCATCCAAGCACATCGATTAATCTAAAATAAAGCTTTAACGTTACTCACGTCAAAAGTCGAGAACTGGAAGATCAAAGTCCACTCCAAGTTTGAAGACATTATATAATTGAAGAGTGTTTGAAGACATTTTACAAGTGAAGAGAAGAATTAAAGAAGAATTAGAGATAGGAACTCACTAAGTTGCAAACATTATCCATTTTATTCAAAAATTTAATTTTGTACATTTTTTTCGTGTTTATCTATTTAATACACAAAATTTGTTGTTACAACTAACATCAATAAAGTTAGTATTGTGGATTATAATCTATTTTCAAGTTTGTTATTCCAAATACAACCTAAAACGTATTTTATTAATTCATAATTGTACTATATGGTTTTAATATGAAAATTTTATGATATCGTGTTGGTGAGCCACAGACAATGAAGTAATTGTGAAGAAATAATTATAAAAACATCTTTTAGGTCAGATTGACTTTAAAAGCCAAATATGCAAGAACACCAACTTGCATTAATGCACCTAATATAATTTATATATATATATTTGGCACCGTCTGAAGAAAAATAATAAGTAGAAAATTTTGTGATGTATCATGGTGAATAGGCTCTGCCTGTAGTCAATAATAAAGTCATCAAAATTTGCTTCTTCCTGTAGGTAATAATAAAGTCTCCGATCCATCCACATTGGAATTAATTTTAATATAGGAGTATTAAATTATAATAAAGTCATATCAAAATTATGGGGACGTTTGTTTATATTTTTATAAGCATCTTTTTTACTTTTTATTGTGGTAAATACATTAATCGTGTTTGTTTAATCATTTTTATTTATATACTTTTTTCAAATAATTAAATATTTATTTTATGTCATATTATTATCAATCCATCTAATATAATGCAATTCATTTTTATGTCATATCACCTAATAGTTACTACTATTTTAATAAAATATCATTATCTGAATATATTATTCAATAATTAGTTACATTTATTTAAACATCAATTATATTTTTTAAATCAGATTAAATAATCTCATAAACAACGTTGAAAATACTAAAAACTGAGGAGATGTTGCAATATACATACACAACAATAAGTTTAGAGTCAAAAGAAAAAAAATGATGGTGTATGTTTAGCAAGTATATCAGTGAAATTCACTTTTCCCAGTTCTTTAATATATATTCAATCTAGTTCTTATTTATATTATATTTATATTTATATATAAATATATATAAAAGGAATGAGGAGATGATATTAGCCTACTACGATCTGGGCTATACTTCTTGTTATAGTTGTCAAAATGGTCTTTGACCCGTGCTATCTCTATCCGCTTCACATAATAAGTGGGTTGGGTTGAGGTTTCAGTAGTTCGTCATTTTTATGGCTTGCCCCACCTTGTCAGTCCGTTATTATGACAGCTCTTATGTTATTTCTTGGAGTTGCAAATTACATTTTTATGTATAACGAATGTTGAAACATTGGTGAATTTTGGGAACGATTTCAATCTGTGTTGTGCCCCTAGCTGACGTGGAACATCCCCGCCAGCTCAGATGCACATATCATCAAGTCTGTGCATACCAAACTAACGTGGCACCCCACCATGAGGCCAAGCTGGATTCGGCCTGCCAGATGGCTCAGCTATGGCGTGGCTCCCCCACTTGGCCGACCTAGAACTGTCCTACCTGAATATTTTGTTTGTAGCGACGTCGAAAATATGTCTTACCTGGAACTGTCCTACCTGAATATTTTGTTTGTAGCGACGTCGGGAATATGTCTTACCTGGAATTGTCCTACCTGGACTGTCCGACCTGACTTTTATCCAAAAGGTGCCAAGAAGATGACCTACCTGAAGATGGTCAACCTGATTATATTCCCACCTGACCCGGGTACGATCAACCTGAAACTTCTGTCCACGCTAGCAAAGACCAGGAGAACTCTGATGATCCGGCTAAGCCAGGTTCGAGATTTTTTTACTACATGGAATCAGCTCAAACATACTCCAGGTGGGATCAAATCAGATCGTACAGACGTGACGTGGCCGACCAGATCCTCTGAAATCCTCTCAGAACGCCATTTGTCAAGAATCCCATAAATTCTGGGATCTTGTATCCTAGATAGGGAGAAAAATATGTACCAGATGTAATCATTATACCTAAGGCCTACCCAGGCGAGCTAGGAGTAGGCCTCTCTAGTATAAATAAGAGCTTTCAATGCTCATAAAAGGATTCATTCTAATTTCTCCCACTACCACTAGAACAATCACTGTAGCAAATGTAACACAGGCGAAACGCCCAACCTGAATTGACACACCAGAAAATAGCAATAAAATGACAAAGCTAATATCACTTAGCTCGTTTCACTTACCTCGTCTTACTTAACTCAAATTCCTTGCCTATTTCATATTTATTTTTTTTGTGCTTTTGTCAACCGACGTGGCTCAAAATTGTTGACCCGGACACACGTCCGATAAATGACGTCAACAATCTGTACTATTAATAAATGATGAATGAGATTATGGGTTGTCTAGTTCTTTAGTTAATTAGTAAATAGATTAATTATAATCCAGTATTTTAATGATATATATAGAGAAACAAGTATTTTTACTATGCATATGCACGACGCTATGTGTATCTACATTTTGTTATTTGACTTTTTGGATATATAATAATAATATATGTGTAAATTTTATAGACTTGTAAGCTATATTTTATATTTGATAGCGTTGAAAAATAGACGATCTTATTTAAAAAAAAAAATAGATGAACTTAAGAAAGACTTATTGTCCTCAAAGTTTTATAGTATATATATTACATATAAGAAAATGTGTACTTATTCCTCCTAAGTCGTAATCTGTGATAGATTGAGTTGAACCGATATTTTACTAGTCCGTCAATTTTATGGCCCGTTCCATGGTTCTAAGAACCTAGCTTAATGTTTAGTGAATTGAATATCATATTGTTCATGTTGAGATGCGGCAATTTGATTTGTTTTGTGTGTGTGTGTGTTTTACTATGATTATTTTGTCTCCAAAACTCATTACTTTTTCATTATAAATAGTAGTCTATTATAAAATTATTATACGCAAGATTTGATCGCAAAAACTTTTTTGGAGTCCTTAGTGCAAATTAAAATTAATTGGAGCGTCAATGTGTAGAGGAATTCCAATAAATGGACAGCAAACCCAACTTCTTCCTAAGGGCACGCTGAGGTTGGTGATTCAAGAAAATCCACAACTTTATAAGGAATAATACTACCTTGCAATGCACGAGCAGAATACTTATATTTTGATGATGATTCATTTCGGCCGGTTCCTATCTAGCCCTTTAATTACACTAAAACAAGTATGAGGAATTGAAATCGTGCCACCTAAAAGCCAAAACACTTATTTCCTCAGGCTTTCCTCTACATATTTTTTTTTTTTTTTTTTTTTATGTTCACGGTTATTACAACTAAAATTTAAAAAAGAAACAAAACAAAAACTGGTAGAATATGACTCAACTATGTCCGTGCATGTTAGACTAGAGCAGCTTATAATAAGTTAATTTCTTGTCCTAATCAAACACAGAGGACATATTAAGGGTGGTGGGGTGGGGTGGGAATTAAAAATTTCAAGATCTTCCTTGTGTTGAAAGATTTTAACTTATAGTAGTTGAAACAAAGCCAAATAAGTGTTGCTGAATTTGGCCATAAAATATAGTCAATGTCATGCAAATTCATAAATTAATGCTTGTTGTAGTTTATACAACATACAAACAAACAAATGAATTGATACCCTTTTTCCTTTCTTCTATGTCATTTTCTTCCCCCACTATTCCTCCTCAACAACTGTTGATACGACAAACTTTGTTCTTGATACCCCTCCATTCTCAAAAGGCCACCCATTTTTCTGCTTCGGAAAATCTTCCAACAATATTACTTTATGGACAAGTTTTAGCTGAAGAAGCTCATGCTAATAATCTATTCCATTATTCCTTGAAAATGTTGAGCATTTTTCGGAGTTGATGCAGACAGTTACCAGCAGATGTAAGTGGGATGGTTTCTCTTGCACCTTATGTATTTGATAAATCTTCTCTCTTACCTTTTCTGCTTTCCTCTGTTTTCTTTGCAGTTTCTTTCTTTAGTTCATTACTGTAATCAATCATGGCGAAGAGATCAGCAAGAATTCAGCAACTGAGAGAGAGCAATGAAATTAGCTGTATGTGGGGATTGTTTAACATCCTTGAGTCCTGCCAAGGTCATCCACGTCGTAAGCTCATCTCAAACGGAAGGCGCGTCAACCAACACATTATTGGTATACATCATAAATTCCACATTTCATACAATTCAGAATTGTGATATGGAATTCGCAACACTCAGTTCTAGTTAAACACAGATAGCGTGTAATAGTTGCTGGTAGTTGTGTGAGTCAAACTGTTAGGTGATGCTATTAATGAATATCCAGCCTGACTAACTGTATCAATAGAAATCGGTAAGTTTGAGGCCATAAATGTTGCTATCTTGTCTGGCCCTTGATAAATGCAACTAGCACATTAGTAGAAGATTCAGATTATACAAACATGCTGTACTTTAGTTGCATTCCCCGGTGGCCCTGTACTGTTTGACATATGAAATGCACTTGCCTCTGCCGTAGATTGTAATCTTGAGTCCATTATTGCAACAGATAATCCAAGAAAACTTGACCAGACTGCGAGTTTTGATGAAGAATGCCGAAGAATTCAAGTAAGCAATTGTCTTTTATCTGTTAAGTAATGGTTTTTTCCCCCTTATTGTACTGGTTAATGGTAAGGTTGTTACTGGAAGTATAAGAGTAATAGATCTGCTTTACGTAGCAGCAGATGAATCCATATGAATCTTTCTCTTCACTGGCTTCAGTGAGCAGTCGTATATCCTGTATTCAAGATTATGGATCCATCCTTGACTTTTACTTGTATTTTCAAGAAAGATTGGAATAGTTTATCTATTTGCGACAGTTTAACTTGCCTTGCTTGAACCTTACTTGATTCCAAGAAGAATCATCACCCTTATTAAGAAAGTTAAAAATGGTTAGAATAATCAGTCATTAATTTTGCTTCAGAGTGAAGCATGCCTGAGAGGTGTTGCAGTTGAAGGTAGAGCCAAAAGCGTGGGGAATTTCATTCAAGAAGATATACTGCTTGACAAGCACAAAAGCAAAGAAAATATCACAAATGGATGGGATCAGGCTAAATTGGATCTTGAACTTGATCGTGTAGTGAAAACTCAAAAGAAATCAAGAAAGAGCAGCGAAAATGATAGGCAGCATTCATCTTCATGTCGTTTGAATAGTGAAACAAGCTTGGTTCACCAGCTGCCTTCAACTTCAGCTGAAAAGTCTTTAAAGAATCTTACTCTTGCTGCAATATTGGACGCGGTCTGTGCTCAGGATCACCAGGAAGAAAATAAGCTTTACAAAAGTATTGGAAAGTGCGATCAGGTTAATGAGATTAACTTTCAGCAAGTTCAGATGAGAGCCAAAGCTTTTATTAATCAGATGTATGTCGACAGAAAGTTCATTTGTAAAGATGGGACCATCTCTCAGTCCAAATCCTTCTCCAATGCATTGGAAGTGTTGAGTTCGAACAGTGGTCTACTCAAGTCTGAAAAAGAAACAGTCAAGTCTGTCCTGGGTTGCAATTTCTCAGAATGCGAGGGCCTCAATGCAAGTAGTTCTGCAGAGAGTCGAAGTGCATTGGTGAGGCAAAGAGGGAATACAAACAAGAATTCTGGCCAGAAGTCTGATAAAATAGTAATACTGAAGCCAGTCCCTCGAAATTCAAAGCAGTCTGAAGATGTAATGTGCCATTGCTCATCACGGCATTCTCACAGCAAGTCAGGTAGGAAAGCATCTGATGCCAAATCCTCATCCTTCTCTTTCAGAAAAATGAAGAGAAAACTGAAACATACATTTGGAGGCACCTCAAATGAACTCACTCAGGAAAGATCTACTCTGAGAGTTGGAGATGAGTGCATCAGTGGTGGAGTGGAAACCAGGCAGTCTTTCGATTCTTCCACCAATGCTGAGCAAAACCGAAAGCTAAGGAAGAAACAAGACCTCAAATCCAACAACGGGAGTTCTGGTAGTGCTTGTTTGAATGATGCTGCGCGCAAAAAGGTAGATCTCTCGAGGGTCGAATTCTCTAAGAAGCGAGACATTGATGTAATTTTGGAGGCGAAGAGGCACCTTTCTGCAAGATTGAACAATCTAAATTCCCTAGAGACAGCAACAGGCAAAAGATCCCTGAAAACCTTGGGCCGGATTCTCTCCTCACCTGAGCATGATTTCCGACCCCTTAGCCCAAGAAGGGATAGCCAGTATTTTTCTGGTTCTGTACAGATGAGATTTTGTCCTTACAACATCTCTCCCAGAGACACTGAAAGCAGTACAAATGTAAGAGAAAAGACTGATCTAAGTCCATTAAGATCAAAGACAGAGTTTACATCATTTGATGATTGCAAGAATCATGGCTTACTGCAATCGATGGATGCAAAGGCACGTTCTCCGATTCCAAGTACCGATGAAGAAGCTCTTGATAGTTATATTTCCTCAACAGAGAGTTTGAAGTCCAATGGTAAGAATGAACCTGTTTATGAAATACATCTGGACTTTTATCAATCTGCAACTTAACCCGTTTTGCATATTTCGACAGGTGATCTACCGAAGACACTAGAAATGAACAGCGTCCTGCAGCCTGACTCACATATTTCAGAAGAAGTGTCAAGTGATAGGAAAAACAGAAAGATCAAATCACCAACAGAGGATGAAATCTTAACGCACTCTATATCGGTGAGTGCTTCCTCTCTGTTTCTTTGTGTGCAGCCATCAGTATGTAACATCACTTTCCCTATATATATCTCTTTGCTCCACATTTAAAATGTTTTTCGTTTTGTTACTTGATAACCTGATAAAATATTTCCACTTCACAGGATTCACTTTCAGAAACCGAGGCAATTTCATCAGCGGTGGATGATTTTCCTTGTACTCCTTTGAGCATTGACCAATTAGACACAGCTGACAGCATTAAATATCAAGAACATCGAAGCCCAGTTTCTGTCCTTGAGCCATTTTTCATAGAATATGCTGACAGTCCACCTAGCATCACACTTCAAACTGGTAAGCCAGACTTCAATTAAGATTTTCCTCTTTGGTCACACATGGGGCCTTGCTAATTAGAATTCAGGACTGTTTGCAGCTAAAAAGCAATTACAACCACGTCGTCTTCACTTTGAAGAATGCTTGTTGGAGTCAGTTCCTCGGGATCCATCAACCAATGCAAATCCCTGCATTCAAGAAGAAGAAGAAGAAGAAGAAGATCATATTTCCCAATATGTGCAGTTGGTATTGCAAGCTTCTTGCTTAAATTGGCATCTACTATCACAAATGAGGTCTCCACCCGAAGAGCTGCTTCACGCGTCCTTATTTGATGAAGTGGAGTTTCCACCTGTTGATTGTTATTACGACCCTAAGCTTCTATTCGATCATATAAACGAAGTTCTGTTGGAGATATACAAATCCCATTTCTCCTCCCCTCCTTGGCTAGCAACCGCAAAACCAAGAGTCGGGTCAGTGTCACTGGAGGAGGTTGTGCTCGATGAGATAATGAGAGATGCTGAGTTCTATCTACTTCCTACGACCGAGAGAAGAACATTGGATCAGCTCGTCTCAAAGGACGTGGCGAAATGTAGATCATGGCTTGATGTTCGACTAAGTAAGGAACACATAGTGTCTGAGATCTCTGAGGACGTTCTTGAGGAGTCCATACTTGATATAGTGCTTGAGTTTTGTATATCCATATAACTCCCAGATTTTTTCCTTTGAGTTGTACGTGAACTTGCATTGCATGTTATTACTCAATTCTTTTTTTTTCTATTATATACACTCTCTTCTCTGTGTGTGTCTGTAGCAGAGGGGTTTAGTGTTTCTCTCTTGTCCACCATTGCAATAATCATGCAGGTCGAATTCTTGTTCAGCCCATCAATAGATAGTGTTTGAAAAATTGATTTAGATTAATTGTAGAATTTGGAATATGATAAAGCGCAATCTGGTGAACCCGGAAACTGAACGATAATTTACGCAAACTGAATGTAAAGACACACAGGAGTTACGTGGTTCGATCCGGAGATCTACGTCCACGGGCATAAAACGGCAATCGCCGGGGTGTTTCTTTTTACTAGAATGTTGAGTTTACACGGAGTAATTTAGAATACGGAATTCGAACCCTTAATCAGAGTTCTTTCCTCCTATTTATACTATCAAATCAAAACCCTAATTGACCCTGCTGGGCCTACGTGTGTTGGGCCGGTCGGTGGGCTCAGGCATTAACCTGACCCGAGCTGATCCCGTTATCCCTATCAGATGCCCCCCCAGCGGAGCGAGGTAGGAGCTTCGGTAGTCACCGGGGTGGAAGAAGGACCGGGGTCGCTGGCGGGCCGAAGTGTTTACGGAGGACCGAGTTTAGCCGCGTCGCTGGGACTCTGCGGAGTCGTTAGCGGACGCAGTGCCGAGCTAGGCCGAGGTGCACGGGGCATGTAGTGAGACACCGAACTTCTCAAAAGCGAAAAACGCGGTGTGACAACGTGGCCGAGGTGGAGGGTACACCGGGGTGATTACTCTGGCCAAAATGGAAAGGACACCGGAGTGTAGTAGTTTAATCGTCCGGAGACGAGATGCAAATATCCCTGGACGGATCGGGGAAGAGATTTAATCGTCCGGAGACGAGATGCAAATCTCCCCGGACGGATCGGGGGAGAGATTTAATTGTCCGAAGACGAGATGCAAATCTCCCCGGACGGATCGGGGGAGAGATTTAATTGTCCGGAGACGAGATGCAAATCTCCCCGGACGGATCGGGGAAGAGATTTAATTGTCCGAAGATGGAAATTTAATTGTCCGGAGACGAGACGCGAATCTCCCCGGACGGATCGGGGGAGAGAATTGATTGTCCGAAGACGCGAATAACCTCTTCAATTGGTGTTTGGGAAATGATTATGACACGGCCGTGTTCTAAGGCTGACACGGCCGCGTTGCTGTTGAACCAAAAATTGGTTCCTAAGCATGATTTTGACGCGGCCGTGTCGTTTGTGTGACACGGCCGTGTTGCATTCCAGCATGGATTCACGTTTTGAGGAACTTATTGACGCGGCCGTGTCGTTTGCGTGACACGGCCGTGTTGCTGTTGAACCAAAACACTGATTCCTAAGCACGATTTTGACACGGCCGTGTCGTTTGTGTGACACGGCCGTGTTGCAATCCAGTGTGGTTTCTCGTTTGAGAAACTTATTGACGCGGCCGTGTCGTTTGTGTGACACGGCCGTGTTGCTGTTGAACCAAAAATTGGTTCCTAAGCACGATTTTGATAAAGCGCAATCTGGTGAACCCGGAAACTGAACGATAATTTACGCAAACTGAATGTAAAGACACACAGGAGTTACGTGGTTCGATCCGGAGATCTACGTCCACGGGCATAAAACGGCAATCGCCGGGGTGTTTCTTTTTACTAGAATGTTGAGTTTACACGGAGTAATTTAGAATACGGAATTCGAACCCTTAATCAGAGTTCTTTCCTCCTATTTATACTATCAAATCAAAACCCTAATTGACCCTGCTGGGCCTACGCGTGTTTGGCCGGTCGGTGGGCTCAGGCATTAACCCGACCCGAGCTGATCCCGTTATCCCTATCAGAATATTTGCTAAATCATTGATTTTGTAGCAAAGTGCAAAAAGTAGGATAAAAATATCAAATCAACTTATACGTTGGATAAAGTAGAATTAGTTGACAAGCAGCAAATCAAAATATGATTTTAATTGATTCCTAAAATTAGGAAACAGCAATTGGAAACACTTTGAAAATCAAATAATGTTGGCCAAAGTGCTTTTAACCTCAAGATATATAAATGATTCCACACACCCTCTAAGTTCTATTAGTAAAAAGACATTTTAAAGACGGTTTCAAATTCCTAGCTACTAGCTTTGGCTGTACCTCGTGTAGGTTGTAATCTTCGTCGGATACGATTTTTTTCAATCTTAATGCTGTCTAAGTCCTTACTAGACGCTAGATCTATCTATTATCTGACTATCGGATAGTTTTAAATTTGTAATTTAGTTTTAAAATTAATCTTTATTTATACATTCATGATTGCACATATGAAAGGTTGTATTTACTTATGGTTAGAGCAGATTGAAGTATTGTAGGTTGGGGGAAATAAAGTGGAAAGAGAAGGTTGGGTTAAATAAATAAGTGTTTAGTTTGTTGGTTGAAGATTGGATTGAGATTTTTTTTAGTGTAAAGGGTAATAAAAAGATGATGTGATGTATATAAATATATTGTCAGTAACCTCGAAAAAAACGCGGCTCGACTGACCTAATCACAATGAATTGGACTAAGTCTTCAGTAAACATTGCCTGAGCTAAAGAGAACAGATATGCTGCATAAGTATGTATGATGTGAATATGCACGCGCAAGCATTTAGCCTATTCCTTATTTTAAATTAAATTGGCATCAGAATTCAAAAGCCATTTCACACAAACCAGGCTACTAGAGTACAAGGAGCAACACCAATGGGAGATCAGTTTTTTTTTTTTTTTCCTTTTTTTCTACATTAGAGAATAAGGGATGGAAGATCGATTTAAAATCCTTTGACATCTTAATTACAAGAACAAAGTAAATTATATGTATCGCAAAAACCACTAATTTTAAAATATATTACTTTTAAAATAAAATAGGGTTATAATTATCATATAAATTGTTCAATCCCGCTCTACTATTCACAGTGAACACATGTTAATACGTCTACCTGTTGATATGTCAATACCTTTCAAAATGAAGTAACTTATCTTATCTTAAATTTACTAATAAGATCATTATATATTAATGGTGGGTGGGAAAATATTTTCGATAAACAACTACTTTTATTTACTCCTAAAAATTACTTTATCATAATGCATTTTTCTCTTTTGCGTAAAATGTGATAATCTTATCACTGTGTTAATTTTGAATTTTCAGGGCAAAATGTATGCATTTTCAGTGTACATAAAACAATAGAGTACTTTTAAAAGAAAAACGGTTACTTTTAAGATGCGGGGTGTGAGTTAGATCCCTCTTACAAAATAGACTCTAGTTTTATTACGTATTCTCTTCGTTCACAAGCATAAACTTATATTTATTTTCAAACAAAGTTAAAAAGGAAATACTTCCTCCGTCTCAGTTAATTTGTCCTACTTTTCATTTCGATCCGTCTCACTTAACTTGTCACACCCATAAATGGCAATTAAAGGCCTCAAAATATCCACATTCAATCTCCACCTTTAAAAAAGTCAAAGATTTAACAAAATCTAATTTTTCTTAACATTCGTGCCCAATCAACTTTGACAAATTAACCAGAACGGAGGGAGTAGTTAATATAATGAAGCCATTACATATTTAACGTGTTTGTTTTAGGTTCTTCGAAATATATTGAGGAAGAACAAACTCAATTTTTCACCTACTTTTCACCACTTTACTTACGTTAAGTAACATTGAAATTCAGCACTCCAAAATCTTGATCAACATTATTTTAATATACCTAATATTTCACCTGATACAACAGGTCACCAGCAAACAACTTTTTAGCAGCTCTTCAAGGTTAACAAGTTCTTGTCTCCTTCTCTTTTTACTAATTTTTATTATATAATAAATTAATAGTCAAGATTCAAAAATGTTGATCATCAGTTCCAATTGGGTTTAGAGCAAACAAAATAAATCTAAGGGTCCGCTTGGTTGGGGGTTTAGGGATAAGGAATGGGAATGAATGATGACTCATTTTCATTTATGGTGCTTGGTACATAATAAATAAGTTAATTATCCCCTTTTATTTATAATTTCCCCTATTTTATTTCATAATATGACTGGCCCCTCATTTATATCAATTATTATTATCATTGATGATTTGCAATCAGACGTACCCTAAAGTTTACTGCAAATGAAATGAAACGGATTGAACAAAATAATAAATTCATAAATAGAAATGAATGCGGGCCGGATTCCAAGAGATTTGAACGGTCCAATTGTTTTGTTATTTATTTTCTACCTTCCTAAATAAAAAAATGAATTTGGATTTAGAGTTGAAAACGTTTTCTTTTTTCCCCATAAGCAAGGTTCTTGTTCTCCAATATATAAGTCCCTTGAATGGTATCAGACTATCAGATTTATAGTTTAAGTACTGTAAGTTTTGGAATTTATGATGGACTGTCTCTCTGAGTTACTTGAGATTCATTTGTATTCTCAATAAAAATTGATCCTGCTCTTTACTCTATTTGAGAAATTTCAATAGATTTTTTTAGAAAAATCAAATATACTTTTTACTTCAGAGAAAATGTTAGCGTGCTGCAACAATCTGATAGTATTTTGGACTTTGAAATTACCAGAACCAAATCATTACTTTCTCAGCAGAAAATTTATTTAATTTTTGTTTCTCACAATTCTTTTAGCTATGGGAGATGAAGGGTGTAAATTTTTTCATAAGGATTTATTGATCGGTGTAGTCGGCAACCAGTAATTTACATATGGTTGTTTCAACGGTCTTGATTAAAAGAATTCAATGATCAAAATTTCAGGTGTATTTATACATTTGGTGTACATCAATTAATAATATTTTAACACTTCAAAATTTTAAATAAACACATCGTATATTTTTTATTTTATAACCATATAATTTATTTAAACATATTTGGTTGGAGTGAATAATATCAATATACATATACTAGGATAAAAATTGAATGAAATATTAATAATGTGTTTAATATGTACGTAAGGCAAGCTGAAATATATATGAAAATTAGTTATTTTGGAAAATTGGGGTTTGTAAAATAAAGAAAGAAGATCCGTTTTGGGTGCGGCACAATATTCAATTATGAGTAAATTCGGGGCGGCGTTAATCAATATCCCGCCGTCGACTTTGAAAAGGAACCTGTCCTGTTCAAACAAATTAATTAATCATCCAAAAAATACCATTTTAGCCAAATTCGGAGGGGACCAAAAACAAAAGAATTTATCTACCTAATAATGCCATATAAAAACAAATTAAAAATAAATCAATCAATATAAATCACGGAAAGATATTTCCATCCAAACTTGGAATGTAAGTGGAACTCGATATTTATCGAACTATATTGAAAATCGAAATTAAAGCATATCGAATCAGAAATGAATCATTGACTTTTGACTTTCTTCGAACTGATATACCGAAAAAATTATGCTATGATTCTAGATATTTAGTAATATCCGTAAGAAGAACCGTGTCAATTGTACCAAACTAATATGAACCGTCCCATACCGAAAACTAAGACTACAATATATATATAAATATATATATATATAATCACTTCAGATATAGAACAGTTTACAAGTTTTGTGTATAATTTTCATACATTACTACTTTTAAATGACCTTACTTAAAATGTTTACTTATGACTTGATGTTTATGCCAACAATTTTTTTAATTTTAGTTGCAAATCTGATGAGAGTATGTTGATTTTTGTTTTCTAGTTTTAACTTTGATATTGAAAAATCTCTGAATAACTTATTATAATGTATTGAACCAAATCGTCTCACCTGTTGGGTTTTTGGCCCAATATTAATATTCCATTAGCCCATTTACCAAAGCCCACCTAAGTATCCAAACCCACCATTTTGTATTGCTGCCCTTATTCTTTGTAGTGAAGAAAAAGAAATAAGTGTGTCTGCCCCCTTTTGTTTTTCCACTTACTGGAGTGAAGCGAGGTGAGGGTGAGGTGAGAAGAAAATGGTGCTTTGTGATCATTGTCTTCTTCGTTTGTCCGTCGTTTCTTTTTTCCGTGTCTTTGTGATCACGGCCCAGTGAGTCTTTGTGACTACGAGTTAGGTGGGTTTCAAGTTAGGGTTTCGGGCTTTGTCGGCTGTGGTTACGGGCCGCCTTTAAGGTCTTCACCGAAGTTCACCGGGACCGTTCGGGGGAGTCAAGTAACAGAAAAATCTGAGCCGGCGCTCAAACGGAGTTCA
The DNA here is from genome assembly GCA_958295605.1 of Ajuga chamaepitys. Classification (NCBI taxonomy): domain Eukaryota; kingdom Viridiplantae; phylum Streptophyta; class Magnoliopsida; order Lamiales; family Lamiaceae; genus Ajuga; species Ajuga chamaepitys. Next base: position 34,227,278 of record OY282502.1, on the reverse strand, counting down.
ATGGAGTTAGCGGGACTAACCGGGACGACCATCCAACAGTGGTATCAGAGCGGTGGTCGTCCGTTGCCACCACCGTCGCCGTCGCAGTCGGACAGCCCCATCCTTGTCGTCAGGACAGCAGCCCCGTCTCCTCTGAATGTCAGGTTTTGAAACTCTTATGTAGAGTTTCGCTCTGGTAAAGCGGCTTAATCCCTACTTTTATTGCTTTTGTAGTATCGCTTGTAGTGGAATTAGGATATTTATTGCTTTTGTAGCACCGCTTGTAGCGGTCATAGGTTGGGATTTACGTGCTGCTAGAACCCTAAGTTTATGTGCTTATTTGGTTTCTTTGCGATTCCTCGTGCATTGTTGAAATTATTGTTTTACTGATGCGTATTGTGGTGATTTTTGTGTTTGGTCACCTTACTAGTCCCTTTTAAAATGTTGTGTTTTAAGGTTATTTGGGTTATTTGTGGCTTTATCTACTTTCGTTGCATATTCTGTGTGAATTGCATATTTTCTGTGTGAAAATTTGGCTTGGTCATTTTTTTTTTTTTTGTAAAACTGTTGTGTTTTCCAAAATGTCTATGACCGGTTACAATCTCGAGCCCTTTAATGGAAAATCTGATTTTTCAATCTGGCAGCAGAAAATGAAGGGTATACTAATTCAATAAAAAGTGTATAAAGCAGTAAGTCAATCATTTTCTGACACTAAAACTGCCGAGAAAAAGGCCGAGATGGATGAGTTTGCTTATTCGTCTATTATTCTTAACTTGTCTGATTCTATGTTAAGAAAAGTTGGTAAACTAGAATCGGCTAAAGAACTTTGAGAAAAATTAGAAGAACTTTATACTAAGACATTTTTGCCTAGTAAATTGTTTTTGCTTGAAAAATATTCCGGTTCAAGCTTGATTTGAATAAGGATATTAATGAGAACCTTGATGTGTTTACCAAAATTGTGCAAGACATTAAGCAAACCGGTGATAAACATATTGATGATTATACTCCAATTGTTCTTTTAAATGCTATACCTGATTCATATAGTGATGTGAAATTAGGTTAATCTCGACACCATTGTAAATGGCTTAAAAAGTAAAGAGATGGAGTTAAAGAATGAGAGGAGTAGTAAAAGTTCGGGTGAGGTTATGCTTGTTAGAGGAAGGCCTCAAAATAGATTTCAAAATCAAAAGGCTCCTAACGTAAATAACCAACCCTCTGGTCAATCAAAAGGCAAAGGAAAAGGTAGGTCTAAGTCTAGGTCTAAAAATAGTAAATGCTATAATTGTGGTAACAATGGTCATTTTGTTAAAGATTGTCCTAGGCCTAAGCAAAGTCAAAACCAGAATACCAAGAATCAGCATAATGATCATGCTAATATGGCTTCTAGTAGTGGAAATATTGTTGATATTTATATGGTGACTGATACATCTGATTTGCATTTGGTGAATTATGTGCATTCTAACTTTGTGTGTGAAAATTAATGGCTTGTTGATTCTACATGCACTTTCCATATGTCCCCATTTAAAAATCTATTTTCTTGTTACAAAGAGGTGAAACATGGTGCTGTGTCTATGGAAAATGAGAAAAAGTGTCATGTTGCTGGTATTGGTGATATTTGTTTGAAATTTGATTCTGGTTAGGCTTTGACTTTGAAGAATGTTAGACATGTGCCTGATTTGTGCAATAACTTGATATCATGTGCTGCTTTGGAAGATGATGGGCTAGAAGGTAGGTGGGGGAAGGGCTTGATGAAAATCTTGAAAGGGTCTTTGGTGATTTTCAAAGTTTTTAGAAGGAATAATTTGTATGTTTGCATTGGTGTGCCTGTGTCTTTTGCTGAAAATTTTGTGAATGTTGTCCAAGAGGATAAAACTGATTTGTGGCATAAAAGACTTGGTCATATGAGTAGTAAAGGTTTGGAAATCTTGCACAAAGATGGCTCTTTTGGTAATGATAAACTGTCTTGTATGCCATTTTGTGACTCATGTATGTTAGGCAAACAACATAAGGTGAAATTTCATGTCTCCCCCTTTCCCAATCAATCTGTTAGTACTGATATACTTGAATATTTGCATGCTGATGTGTGGGGTCCTGCGAGTGTGCCTACTCATGGTGGAAACCGCTACTTTCTCTCTGTGATTGATAATTTTTCTCGTAAGGTCTTTGTGTTCCTGCTGAAAAACAAATATGATGTGTTTGAAAAGTTTAAAACTTGGAAAGTTTTAATTGAGAACCAAACTGGGGAAAAGATCAAAATTCTTAGGACTGATAATGGCTTAGAATTCTGCAATAATTTATTTGATAACATATGTGCTGAATTTGGTATTCAAATGCATAAGACTGTTCCGTATACTCCGCAACAAAATGGTGTTGCTGAGCGTATGAACCGAACATTACTTGAAAGGGTGAGGTGTATGCTTGCATCTTCAGGTCTTTCAAAAAAGTTCGGGGGTGAAGCTGTTATCAATGCTGCTTACTTGATTAACAGGTCCCCCTCTGTGCCTTTGAATGGTAAGTGTCCTGAGTTTGTTTGGTTTGGACAGAAGATTAATTTTTCAAACTTGCGTGTATTCGGTTGTGCAACATTTGTTCATAAAAAACATGATAAACTTGAACCAAGGTCCATAAAAGGTGTTTTCTTGGGATATCTTGAAGGTGTGAAAGGGTACAGATTATGGTTTAGGGGTGAACCTGGTCTTAAAGTGTTTACTAGTAGAGATGTGATTTTCTATGAATCTGAATTTCCTTGTTTAACTGCCTCTTTGCATGTTGCTGAGCCTGACCCTGCTCCAAATAAGGTGGAGCAATTGCCTGGTTTGAGTCACTCAGATGAATTTGAAAATTTGCATGCTGAAACTGAAAACCCACTTGCCGTGTTTGAAAATATGTCTGCTGGTAATGTTGAGAATGCTGATGTGCATGATGAGTATGTTGAAAATGTGCCCTAAGATGTTGTTTTAGATGATTATCAACTTGCTAGGGACAGAACTAGAAGAAACATAAGACAACCTCCCAAGTTTGATGATTTTCACATGACCTCACATGCTTTTAGTGTTTTCGAGTCCATTTATGGAAGTGAACCTAAGTCGTATGAAGAAGCCTTAAAATCTGATGAGCCTGTTGCTTGGTTAAATGCTATGAATGATGAGATGAAGTCTTTGCATGCTAATCAAACTTGGATTCTTGTGCCTAAACCTGAAAATTGTTCTATTGTGGATTGTAAGTGGTTGTATAAGGTCAAGAATGAAAATGAGACTGTTAGATTTAAGGCTATACTTGTGGCTAAGGGTTTTACTCAAAAAGAGGGGATAGACTACACATAAATCTTTGCTCCTGTTGTCAAATTCACCACTGTTCGTATTATGCTTGCATTAGTTGCTCATTTTGATTGGGAGTTGAAACAAATGGATGTTAAAACTGCCTTTCTGCATGGTGAATTAGATAAGAAAATCTTTATGAGACAGCTGGACGACTTTATTGACAGCAAGAAACCCGATCATGTATGTTTGCTCAAAAAATCTTTGTATGGTTTGAAACAGTCTCCTAGACAGTGGAACAAGAAATTTGATATGTGTATGCTTTCTTAGAAGTTTAAGAGGAGTTTGTATGATCATTGTCTTTACTTTAAAGAAAGTGATCCTGTTCCTGTTCTCTTGCTCATTTATGTGGATGATATGTTGTTGGTTAGTCCTTGCATAAAGTCTATTGAGCATGTTCAAAAATTTCTAAGTGAAAATTTTGATATGAAGTATCTAGGAGATGCAAAGAAGATTTTGGGCATGAACATTGTGAGGGATAGGAAAAATTCTACGATTTTTCTCAATCAGATTTCTTATGTAGAAAAGATTTTGAGTAAATTCTCTATGTCTATTGCCAAGTCTGTGAATGTGCCTCTTGCTGCTCATTTTGTGTTAAGTAAGGATCAGTCTGGCATACAGTTGTGTAAAAATCCTGTGTTCCATGATAGAACTAAGCATATTGATATTAGATTTCATTACATTCGTGATGTTGTTGCCAAGGGCTTAGTTAATCTGGAAAAGAAAGCATCTGAGTTCAATCCCGCAGATATGGGAACTAAGTGTTTGCCTGTTGAGAAATTTAGGTCTTGTCTAAATACTTTGAATTTTGATTCATGTGATTAGACTATTTGGTTATGATCTCCGTGATATAGCTTACTTTGTGTTTGCTATAAATTTGCCTGTACTAACTTTGTATTTTTTGTAGGTACCGTAAGGCGATGATGAAGTTTATGTGGCTCCCCATTTTATTGAACTGGTAGTGAATTGGTGTTGGGCCAAAGGTGGAGAATGTTGGGGTTTTAGCCCAATATTATTATTCCATTAGCCCATTTGCCAAAAGCCCTGCCCTTATTCTTTGTAGTGAAGAAAAAGAAATAAGTGTGGCTGCCCCCTTTTATTTTTCCACTTACTGGAGTGAAGCGGAGTGAGGGTGAGGTGAGAAGAAAATGGTACTTTGTGACTATTGTCTTCTTCGTTCGTCCGTCGTTTCTTTTTCCCGTATTTTTGTGATCACGGCCTAGTGAGTCTTTGTGACTACGGGTTAGGTGGATTTCTGGTTAAGGTTTCGGGCATTGTAGGTTGTGGCTATGGGCCGCCTTTAGGGTCTTCACTAAAGTTCACCGGGACCGTTCGGGGGAGCCAAGTAACAGAAAAATCTGAACCGGCGCTCAAACGGAGCTCAATGGAGTTAGCGGGACTGACCGGGACGACCACCCAACTTCTAATTTGTTTAATGTACTTAAAAAGAAAATCAGTGACTAGTAACAAGTAACATATATGGGTATGTTTGTTTAAGGCTGGGGAGTGTTGGGCGAACTTAACTAGGGAAGTTAATGAGTATGCTTTATTCGAATTTAATCCCCTAAATTTATTGGGTAAAACCATAAACATACATACCCATAATTAGTTGACACAATGAGCAGAAAAAAATAGTATATTAGCCAGGGGAAAAGTATTAGCTAGGGTCTGGAGGAACTAGGAGAGATAGAAATTTTAATTTAAATATGTTTTATATATAATAATTGTATAGGAAATTCAAATAAGTTCGACAACAATAGTCTCTAAATAAATAACAGAATGCTCAATTGAATACTGTATTACAAATACAAAGTTCAAACAACATAATATCATCATCTGCGTAAATTTTAAAAATACAAAAAGCTCTTACTTTAGAATTAGTAATTTAATACTTATAAACTCAAAATTGGACATAATAAAGTACTGAAAAAACAAATCGACATTTAAAAAAAAAAAAAAAAAAAAAAAACAATCGAAAAACCTATACAGTGATTGATCCATCTAGCCAAAAACACATTGTAACTTGATCAATCTAATATCGCCTATAGATAATTAATATCCTTACCACGTAAAAGTATTTAAGATGATCGATCATTGGATACCTAATATTTAATTTGGAGCGGTAATTTATGACACGACTTGAACAATCTAATAAGTTCAAACTCCAAAATTGAGAGTTAAGGTTAATCTGAACCTGTTATGAGTCAGAACCAAATCAAACCCAAAAGATACAAAAGAAAAATGGGTTGGGTTGGTCAACTCGCAGGTCTACCTACAACCCATCTTCTCAAAAGACAAAAATATAAAATTAGGGATTGTTTTAATAATCTTTTTTGCGGGGAATTTAAAAAAATGGCCTAGTTAAAGACCCTTAAATAAAAAAGTCTTACTTATTCAAAACAATAAAAAATAGTCTATTGTTACGCACTCACTTGTTTAACATTTTAAACAACCGAGTTGTGTAAATAACTAGGTCATTTTACAACTCATTTGTTTAAAAAACAACACAATCATATTATTTTACACAACTCTATTGTTTTGCATAACTTAAAAAAGTGGAAAAAAAAAAATCAACAAATTAGTATATCAATTACAACAATATGAATAGAAAAAGTAAAAAAAAGTATGTTGTAAGTGTTGTTTTGCAAAACTTAGAAAATGAAAATAAATCAACATATAAATATGCCAATTACAATAATATGGATCAGGAAACAACTTAAAGTATGTAATAAGAAAAAACAATGAACAATCACACACTTTAAAAAGTAATCTAAATTTGAAGATGGATCACATGAGAGAAAGAAATAGGAGAAATGAAGGAGAGAGAAGTAGAAAGAAATAATGGAAGAAAGAGAGAGGGAAGAGAGCGAAGACTCATAAGTGATAACAAAGAATGGAAAGGAGAAGAAATATCGAACAAATAGAAAAAAAGAAGGGAAGTGAATCTTTTAAAATTTGAAAGTTTTCATTTTTATTTACATTTTACCTTTTCTTTTGATATGGTCAAATATGGGGAGGGCTTTTTTTAATTATAAGTCGACTTATCCGGCTGTACTTGATAATAATCACTTTTTTGCAGGTTATTTAAAGATTGTGATTGAATTATGTTACTATGTGACAAATGAGATTTTTTGGTTAAAAAACTTGCTTAGAATAAGTTCATCGTTGTATATTCGTAGATTCTAAGTGCCCATTTATCATAATCTTTGTATTTTATTTCTCTTGTAAAAAAATCGTATTTCAGCATTTTTTTAGGTAAAACAGGCTTAAAGGTACGATAAGCGGAAGGGAGTCAAAGAAGCGATCAAAAAAAGTCAAAAGGGGTGTACACGGCCACAAGGAGGTGTGAACGTCTCGTACACGTCTGAGCCAAGAACTCAAGGAAAACTGAGTGCATGCCTAGGTATTGTAACAGAGAGAAAAGACACGCATGGCCTAGCCCGTGTGCCAGAGAGTGGGAGTGCACAACCCGTGCACCCATCAGGCCACCTATGCATGAGCTTGGCCATTTAATCCCATTTTTGGCACATTTTATTTTAAAAGCCCATAAGCTAGTATATAAACATTCCCCATTCAAAATTTCACTATCTAGAGTCATTTCTATAGTTTTACATTGAGAGAAATTTGAGAGCAAAGGGTAGGACAAAGTTTAATTGAAGATCAAGATCAAAATCAACATTAATTAGGTTTGTTTTTCATTTTCAATTAATATTTGTATGAACATGATTATGTCTATATATTTGTGTTTATCATTTATTATGATCATGGTTGGCTAAATTTCCTTAATCTAGGTTTAGAATATTAATTATAGATGATTAGTGATCTTCACCCGATTGATTTGATCCCATGTTATGTTATTAGTTGATTGATTATTTCTTATGCTTGTTAAATGGTTTGGCTAATTATTTTATCAAACCACTACCAATCGGGTATGAAGAGTCACCAAAAAATTTCATATGCCAATCCTAGTAATTTGATCCATATAATGTCACAAATGGGATGATCAATGAGGGAACGAAGTCTAAATCTTAAAGATCTTTTATCATCATTCATCTCTAAGATGGATGATAGAATAACCCAAATGGATAACACTATTCAGAATTTCAAGTTGAGGTGAAAGAAATATCGTGAACAATGAGGCTGATATTAAAAGCCTTCAAATGTAAGTGGGCCAACTAGCCCAAGCTATCAGTCTCCAACACACGAAAGGTCGATACCCGAGTGACACTGTGAGATATCCCAAAAAGTTGTGTCAAGCAACCCGGTTGAGGAGTGAATTTTCATACGAGGGACCGAAAATGCAGGTGGATAATGAGCTCGTGATTGAGAAAGAACACTTGGAAGAACAAGAGGAGCCGAAAGGTACTAGCAAGTCTAGCAAAACAGGGGCTGAGAAGTCGAAATCTACTTCTAACTTTAATCCTCTTAAGTAAGTTCCCCCATTCCCGTTTCCTCAAACTTACCAAAAGAAAAAGGTAGATGATCAGTTTGCTAAGTTTTTGGAAATTTACAAGAAACTTCATGTTAATATCCCTTTCATTGATGCCTTGCAACAAATGTTGAAATACGCAATTTTTTTGAAGGAAGTGATCTTGAAGAAAAGGAGATTGGAGGCATATAAGATAGTCAACTTGACCGAGGAACGTAGTGCAGTTATCTAATGAAGGGTTCCCCCAAAACGAAAAGATCCAAGTAACTTTATCATTTCTTCTATCATTGGTGATGAAAAGTTTGAAAAAACTTTGTGTGATCTTGGTTGTCTATCTTTAATAAATTGGAAATTGGGATCATAAAACCCACCGCTATCAACTTACAAATGGGGAATGGGTCTTTGACATATCCAAAGGGTATGGTGGAGGATGTTTTAATTAAGGTGGGTGAGTTTATTATTCCTGTGGATTCTGTGGTGTTGGATATGAATGAAGATAAAGAGGTGCCTTTGATCTTAGGTCTGCCGTTTTTAGTAACAAGTAGGGCCCTTTCTGAAGTCCAAAGCGGAGAACTTACTTGTGTGTGAATGATGAGAAACTAACATTTTCAATTTATAAAGCTATGAAATTCCATGATGATGGTGAGGTTAATTTTGTTGAAGAATGCAAAGCTTTGGGTATGTTAGATGCTAATGTTGGAAGAAAGCTTATGTCTTCTTTTGAGGTTGATCATCTTGAAGTGTATTTACATGATTCCATATTTTTCTTGGACTAACAATGAAACTAATGATATTGAAATAGTAGATTGTGTTAGTGCATTAAGCTCATTATAGGAGATGCAAAGAGAAGATGTTGCTTGGTTAAAATTAGAGGTAGAGGACTTAACTGTACCAACGGAGTTCGATGGAAACAAGTATGAAGGGCCAAAATTAGAATTGAAATCGCTTCCTGACCATTTGAGGTATGAATATCTCGATGAAGGTAAGAAATATCCTGTCATTATTTCTACTTATCTGACTGATAATGAGTGTATGAAGTTGCTTGGGGTATTGAGAAAGCATAAATTGGCCATAGGATGGTCCATATCAGTCCTAAAGGAAATTAACCCAACAATCTGCATATATAAAATCCTGATGGAGGAGGATCATAAACCTAGTGTCCAAAATCAATGTAGGTTGAATCCTATAATGCAAGAAGTGGTAAGAAAAGAAGTGGTGAAATGGGTAGATGCGGGGATAGTATTCCCTATATTAGATAGTAAGTGGTGAGCCCTACCCAAGTAGTGGCGAAAAAGGGAGGAATGACGGTGGTCAAGGTGAATGACTTAGAGAAGATAGCAACTAGGTTGGTGACTACATGGAGAATGTGTATTGATTATAGAAAACTTAATGCAGCCACTAGGAAGGATCATTTATCACTTCCATTCCTTGATCAAATGTTGGATAAGTTAGCAGGGTATGAATTTTACTATTTCTTGGATGGATACTTTGGGTACAATCAAATTATGATTGCCCCGAAGAATCAGGAAAAGACGATTTTTGTGTGTCCACATGGGATTTTCGCTTTTAGATGTATACCGTTTTGGCTTATTCAATGCCCCCGCTACTTTCCAACACTGCATGATGATAATTTTTAGTGGATTGATAGAAAATGTTATGGAAGCGTATATAGATGACTTTTATGTATTTGGCTCTTCCTTTGATCATTGTTTGTATAAGTTATCTCAAGTCTTGCAGCAATGTGAGGACACTGTCCTTGTACTGAATTGGGAAAAATGTCACTTTATGGTAAGGGAAGGCATAGTGTTAGGGCATAACGTGTCAGCTGCCGAATTAGAAGTGGATAGAGCCAAAGTGGTAACTATTGAAAGGTTGCAACCTCCAATTAATGAAAAGGGAGTTCGAAGTTTTTTAGGCCATGACGGTTTCTATAGAAGATTCATTCGAGATTTCTCTAAAATAGATAAGTCTTTATCACGCTCATCAGAAAAAGATACTGCTTATGTGTTTGATGCTTCTTGTATGCAGAAATTTGAAATTTTGAAAAAAAAATGTTGCATTAGTGCCAGTTCTAGTGTCACCCAATTGAAGTCAACCGTTTAAACTTATGTGTGATGCCAATGACATAGCTGTTGGGGTAATGTTGGGGGCAGAAGAGAGACAAGCTATTCAGAGTTATTTACTATGCTCGCAAACGTCTTGATCCTACTCAATCAAACTGCACTACAACTGAAAAGGGAATGTTGGCAGTGGCTTACGGATTTGACAAGTTCAGATCATACCTGGTGGGCACGAAGACCATAGTATACACTGATCATGCAGCTATCAGATACCTCTTTTGATAAGATGGATGCCAAGCCGAGGCCCATCCGATGGATCCTTTTACTACAAGAGTTTGATCTAAAATCAAGGACCGTAAAGGGTGTGAAAATGTAGTGGCGGACCATCTATCAAGGATTGAGAATGAGGAAGACATAACATAAGGTCGTTCGAGAGATGTTCCTAGATGAGTACCTTATGATCGCCATTGCCCGAATCCCGTGGTATGCAAATATTATCAACTACTTGGTTTGCGGGGCACGACCACTTGACCTAGCGCCCCACCAAAAGAAGAAGTTTTACCACGTAGTTAACTTCTATATATGGGATGATTCATTTCTATTTCGTCAATGTGCTTACTCGATCATTAGACAGCGCATGCCCGAGGAAGAAGGTCAACAAATCATCAAACAATGTCATGCAACTCCAAGTGGGGGCACTTTGCTGTTAATAGGACGATAGCCAAAGTCCTCCAAAGTGGTTCTACTGCCCAACCATTTTCCAAGACTGCCATCATTTTATTCGACAGTGCGATAGACTTTATGGTCTTTTTCCATCATCTCAAGGGCAACAGTACGTTCTCCTTGCCATGGATTATGTTTCAAGGTGGGTGGAAGCCATTCCGACCCCAACCAACGAATTCAAAATGGTAATGAATTCCTTGTGAGAAACGTAATTAGACGCTATGGAGCCTCGAGGACCTTAATCAGCGATATTGGATCTCATTTCTGTAATAAGTGGTTGAACAGATTGTTGCTCGATACAGGGTAAAGCATAGGGTGATGACCCCTTACCATCCTCAAGCTAATGGGCAAGCCGAGCTTGCAAATTGAGAGATTGAATAGGTATTGGAGAAGTCGATAAGTGGAAACCGGAAATATTGGGCACTAAAGCTTGATGGCGCTTTGTGGGCCTATGGAACGGCATATAAATACACCTCTCGGTATGTCTCCCTATCAAATGGTGTTTGGTAAGTCGTGTCACCTACCTGTTGAGTTAGAGCATTGAGCATATTAGGCTATCAAAAAGTTAAATTTTGATTTTTAATCGGTCGAGATGCATAGGATTCTTCAGTTGAATGAGCTTGATGAATTCTGGAACCAAGCATTTGAAAACTCGTGACTTTACAAAGAAAGGGTGAAAACGTTTCACGACATGTTGATTCTAAAAGAAAGAATTTCTTCAAGGTGACCAAGAGGGTGAAAAAGTTTCACGACATGTTGATTCTAAAGAGATAATTTCTTCAAGGCGACCAAGTGCTACTTTTCAATTCCCGGTTGTTGATGTTTCCCAAAAAACTGAGATCAAAGTGGTCGGATCCTTTTATGGTAAACTAGGAGTTGTTGAATGGGGTGGTTGAATTGCGCAATAATGGTAGGAGCACATTCATGGTAAATGGGCAATGCTTGAAGAAGTATTTTAGTCACGAGCAAGTAAAGGAAGTGCATCAAGTTTTGTTGGCTAAAATAACTTGACCAAAGCAGGCGTCCAACTGAAGACGTTAAACTTTGCGCTTGTCTGGAGACAACCCGGCTATTCATTTTGTTAAATTTCGTGTTTTAGTCAAGGACGAAAATATCGGTGATTATGGAGATATCGGTGTTTCAATTTAGAGAGATCTCGATTAATATCGAAATATCGGTATAATTTTTTTAAAAATGCCAGAAAATATATTGAAACGGATAAATTATCACGATATTTTATAGATTATTATAAACCTACTTAAATTCAAATATTTAATCTAAAAATTGAGCCAAATTCACGCATATACAACTGGTTGGTAAATAAGAAACAATATACGTTGTCCGGCCACATGGGTACCATGTCCCTTAAAGTAATATACCTCAAAATACATCAATGTCATTTGAGTAGCTAAGTAAAACAAATAAAAATTTTAATTTCAAAAATTAGTTAGATATGGATAAATAAGTTAAATAAAAAATAAAATAAGTCGGATACGTCGTATCAATTATTTTTAAAGAGTTTTACTTACATCAAATTAACCAAAAATAAAAAGTTATACATTTTTTAAAACAACACTTAACTCCGGCGACGGTTTAACTTATTCAACCATATCTAACTAAATTAAAATTTTAATTTTTTACTAGAACTACCAAAACGAAACATTGATTTTTTTAACATGACTCTTATTCTGAGATAAGAAACTTTTTTCAAACAAAACTCTTTTTATGAGACAGAAGGAATAAATTTGTTATGTTCAATAATAATAAATTTGAAATTTAAAGTAAATAATTTAATTTTATATTAATTATTGAAGTAACCAACATACGTGATTGAATATAATCATCAATCACACTAAAACAATTTCTACAATTTAATTATTATTAATAATAATAATAATAATAATAATAATAATAATAATAATAATAATAATAATAATAATAATAATAATAAAATTATGATGTAATTACAATTATTACATTCTAAATACATATTAATAAAAATAAAAATATAATATAAAAGTAATTGTATTGAAAAATTTATTATGGGGACATGTGTAACTGGGGTGGGGAAATAGAGAGAGTGAGAGGGGAACGTCGCCATGTGGGGGGTTTTGGGGTGAGGTTTTCAGATGGGTGGGGAGATTTCTAACGGTAAAACAGCGAGATTTTGGCGAAATCTCGCGATATTTTAACAAAACGTTATGTCGTTTTTTTTTTTTTTATCTCGGCTAGCATTTTTTCGCGAGATTTTGGTGAAATCTCGCGATATTTTAATCCTTGGTTTTAGTTAAAGTTATGTGTCGTAGGTGTTATTTTTATATTATGGAGTCCAAATTATGCAGGTAAAGGCAAAAAAAGAGGCAAATGAGTGCAAAAATAAGGTGACAGACCTTGAAAAAAAGGGTAAAAACGGAGAATAAGGGAGGCACGGTCTAGCCCGTGCGCATCAAAACTGAGCTACACCGGTTGTGCCTCAAATAGAAGCGTCCAACGGTGCAAAACATGTAGCACGACCCAGATCGTGCACAAGCAAAGGGGTCTGCACGGGCCATTCTGCCTCCGACCCAGTCCATGCGCATCACAAAAGGGCCACACGGACCGTGTGCCCTTATACCGAGCTGAATTTTTTTAACTTCAACACACGAACAGTCCTTCATTCACCTTCATTTTTCTTCGCACAATCCACCTTAAACCCACACAAAACGCACGCAATCTAAACACGTTTATAAAGACCCGATTTCCAAAAGAATTTACAAAACACTTAAAGATCACTTACTTGGCCAAATTAACATAAAAGAGTCCCAAAATTAAATAAAGAACAATTCAATTTGAAAGGACAATCTATCAGGAAGAATAAATTCCATAAGTTTTTCTTTTATAAGAAAATTAATAATAATGATGATAATAAGCTAAGAATTAATATAACAACTAACTCATATGTCACAGTCAACCAATTTTAATAGAAGAAATAATTAAAGCAAACATATTAGTTTATTCCAACTTAAATATAAATCTTATTCTCTAGTGGCAGAAAATAATTTTCTAACAAATTAATAAAAATAAAATCATGAAAATCTCCATAAGCTCAAAAGCAAATCCATAAGTATCAAAGTAGGCTAAGCACTTATCAATTAATCCTAATCAATTACCAAGACAATTTAAAATCCAACTATAAACACAAGAAAGAAAAATAAATAATCCAACTAAACATAAATATCACTAAAAGATTCATATGCTAGACCGCCCGTCTCGACTCCTATCACGCAACTCCAAGTCAACCTGAGGATCAATAAAGGCTGGGCGAGCTTCCTTCTGGTGATTATTCAAGTCAATATCATTGTACAGTTGAAGCATCATATGAAATAGCAATTAACTTATAGCTTAAAATAACATACGCGTGCACAAGTTTCCTTGGATCAAAACAACTTATAAGATTGATCAATCAACTTATAATGCAACTTAATTCTTGCATATCATATCATAACAGTTAATCACATAAAAGAATCAAACAAATATAATCGATGAGACAAGTAAAAGTCCCACCTGAAAAATAGCAATTCGAGTAAAATCTTGAAATTCCACACGAAGGTCGAACCACCGTGTTCTTGATGAGAGTAACTTATATTATAAGTAAATTATCATAATTAATCTACTATTAAACTTAAGATAGTTAAAAGAAAGATCATGGCTTTACGACATACTACAGAAGAAAAGAATTAAAGAGATGGCTAGGTAATTAAAGGGTAGTTATTTGGTTGGGATTAAATATCCAATTTCTGGAAACAAATTGGTAATTAGGTGGAGTCCTGGAATGGAATTTAGAACATAATGTGGACAAATTAAAAAGGATTAAGTTTAGGGATAGATTCCCTTTTTCTATACATGTACTCTGCCCTCACTCCCCCCCGCCCCCCCGCCCCTTCCCCCCGCCCCCCCCCCCCCCCCTCCCCCCAATATAAAACAACCACCCATACACCCCATTTTCTTCCTTCATACCCCTCATGATCATACCCACTCACCACTGCACACACATGCACATACACTCGCACCCATAACATAGACGCACACATTGTCATGACCCACCCACACACCGGCATGGGGCACACACACATCGGTTGCAACAGTGTTACGACCCCACACACTCCTTTGGTCGGATTTCGATTCATTGGTTCAGGCTTGACTGAGATGGGTTCGAGAAAGTGGTTTATTTTCTTAAAGGGTTGTTCATAGCAGTGAGGTCGCCACATGTTTGGGTGATGGTGAAAGGTGGAGAATCAATTACATGAGATGCTCAAGGTTGTAGAGTTAACCATTATGGTCTCTACGGCTGAGATGCTACCAAACTACGAGAAAATAACAATATATATGTATATATATATATATATACACACGGAATAAAAATATATGTAATCATACATGCGACTGCTATGAAAAATAAGATCCATCGTTCTGAAAATTTCTGGTGTGTATAAGGCGTGTATTATGTGTATATTTATACTGAGGGATCGATAAGTCTCTTACTAGGGTAAAGGGGAGAAAAAGAGATTCTATATCTTAAAAGATTATTATACTAATTCTTCTATATATCTGATCAAGAAACACCAGAATATAAGGCATTTTATGGATATGTAGCTTAAAATAAAATATGACATGGGCCATTTTCATAAAAAAAAATAATGACTTTGGGTCCAAATAAATTAAACAAGAATTGGGCCTAAAGTATGTAATGATGCTTGAAATAGGCTAATTAATACAATACATGAATATAAAAATAATATCGTATATATTTGGCTCAATTATAAATTCAATATAAATTCAAGATATAATTTCTTGAATTATAGTTGACTTACAATAAATAATATTATTTTGGGCCTAGAAATATAATTAGGCCAAAACTTGGGAAAATAAAATAAAATATAGCATATAAATTATATATTCAAAAAAAATATTAATACGACAATAAATAAAATAAAAGACGAAAAATCCAGGCGTGATACGTTCACTTGGACTCGATCTCAAGACATCATAACACTCCATAATCCTTAAATCTCCAAGGTATGTGCTTCAATTGATCTTAAAATTCGAATTGTTTGGAGATTTTCGACAAATTAGGGATTATTGTTCTTTCGTGACTTCAAATTTGAATTTCTTATATATTTGTGGATAGAATATTTTGATTTGCACATGTTGATTATTGAACTTGAGGATTGTATGAAAGTCGAGATTGTTGCATTTTCAAATAGAAATTCTTTTGGGCACTTCATCGAACATTTGGTGTGCAACTGTTTTGTGCTGATATTTGTTGAAGAAATGGCCAATTGGTGCTTATTTTTGGTCATTGTTCCAATAATGTGTTTTGATTAAGTGTGTTGATGATGAATTCGAGTTGCTTGTGAGCAAATAGCAAGACTTGCACAACTTGAGAGTTTCTTATAATTTTTAGTACATTTTGCAATATTCTTGTTCTTATTTTTTTGAATTCATTTAATTAAGAGTAAGAATTGATTTCATGCAACTCAAATTAGTATTTTGCAATATCTCAAAGCACATATTACCGACCAAGTTTGAGGGAGTCATAATTTAGATTTGGATTCTTATTGCATATTACATGGAATTAACTCCCTCATGTTTGGTAGTGAATTTGTATATGTGCCTCAAACTAATTGGATGTATTGTGCCTTATGCAAATTTTTATCTCAAGCATATACTACCAACCTAGTTTGAGGGAGGTTTTGTGCATTTAAGCTTGAATTGTATTGCATGACAAGCATTCTTAATATATTGTTAGTTATGATGTTGATTAGCCACCGAACTAGTTTGAGGGCGTGTCCTCATGATCATTGCTTAAGCATTCTAAGACATGCCTCAAATTTAGTTTGAGGGGGTTGATTTACACTCTTGAGATATATTGGGATTTCTAATCTTAATAAGCCCATGAGCTTGCCGAAATTGTGGGTGATGAGTGTGTTGGTTGTGATTTCAAACTATTCGTGAGGCAATGTGTACATATGACTCTTAAATTGTTAAATTCTCATACACATGCGTCAATTATAGTTTGAGGGGTTTAATAAAAAAATCATTGAATTTTATAGGATTCTCACACTAGTCACTATGGCTCCAAAAAGGAAAACTTCCAGTTCTAGTGCATCAAGCTCAAGAGCTCCTCCTGATCTCCCAGAGCCGGTAAGGAGCCCAAGTGATTTTGATATCGATTTTGGGAATCATTGGGACATGGAAGAAATAAGGAACCAATGGAACAAGGTCATAAATAGGGAAGTTTTGCCCACATGGTATCTTGATGAGCCATGTATGAACGCCTTGGGGGATCAAAGAGGATATTGAATAACTATTCGAGAGGATGGACCGGACGCACTTCATGCAAGGCAAGTTATCTACATACAAGGAGCTAACTCTGGAGTTCTTCACAACAGTAGCAGTGGGTCAAGACCATGATAAGTTCCCGATGAGTAAAAGCTTTTACTTTCGGATTAGGTAACCAAGGACACCACTTGAATCTTCAGGAGGTAACTAACATATTCAAATTCTCCATTTTTTGCAAGTACTTAACACCCAATAACTACACATTTTTACGCTTTTGCAAAAATATAGCGGGAAATTAATCATTCACAGCTAGCCGCATAAAGGCCACCAAGATTCACAATCCTACTCTCTGAGATATGTGAAAGATCATCTCGAAGAAGATCTTGGCAAGGGGTGACCCTGGAACAATACGGAGGGACAAGCTGTTTCTATTGTGGTGCATGTTAAATTCAAAAAAGGTCATCTCAGCTGCCCACGTGATGAGTCAATTCCAAAATGTTGCCAAGAGCACAAGAGAAAATCTAAACAGGGGGTTGGTAACAACCATTGCTTGTTATTTGGAGATTAACCTTTCTGGACGCTAATAAGTACCGGGCAAAAATAGGATAAATTTGCGGTCATTGAGGTCACCGATGTACCTACAAAAAATCATCTTTCTAGATGCTCCAACAAAAAGACAGTGACCCATTCCCCTTGCCTAATCCAACATTGACAACAATCAAAGATCCAAGAAATTGGCCGATGAGGACTACAGCCCATAAAGCAGAGCAGAAATGAGTTGAAGTAGTCCTTGTCATTGGAGCGCACATAGTTCATACCCTTATAGAAGAAGATCAAGAGAGTGACCATGTAACGACCCGATTTTCAAAATATTTATTAATAAAATATTTCTCCTCAATTCATTTAATAATTAATAAAATTTCTAAAATTTTTATACAAGTCGTTACTAACTACCTAAATTATAAAAAAACCTAACTTCACAAACCCACCTGTATAAGCCAATACATAAACAATAAATAAACAGAAATATATTTTTGCTTAGTTTCCCAAAATTACTAACTAAATAACCCAATTTCAAGGTTAAATAAATAAAATAAAGCAAACGATTATTCCCTAATAAGAAGTAAATAACAATAATTAAATTGAACTAGTGCGGAAGCATTTCCCTAAAAATTTCTTAGCTAAAAAAAATAAAATCAACTAACATGGCAAAAATCCAAAACTTAACGGGCGAAATACTGAGTTAAAAATGAGTTCAAATATCAACATCAATTAATAATCATATGCCCCGATCCGCCTCGCTCCTCCGCCGACACCAAGCTAATCTGTAAGGATCAATAATGGGATGGGGTGAGCTTCCTTCAGCTCGTGGAGGATTACCATTTATCACAAAAAATTATATAACAAAAAGGCATTCATTGTACATTTATAATGATGTGCTTGTATTGGCAAGTCACATAGAGCTAACTTGTATTGGCAAGCAGCATACTGGTAATGGCTAAACTTGTATTGGCAAGTAGCAAATAGTCAATTACTTGTATTGGCAAGCAATAATGAAATAAAAGCACATGTAGACAATCAATTATACAATTAAAGTAATAAAACAGTAAACTCCCACCTGAATTGTCTTGAGTAAAATTGATGGAATGACATGCAATATTAAGCCCGGGGTCCGAATTCCATACAACCTCTACCCGATTGTAAGAATGTAGAGATAGTGGCAAGGATGCGGTGGGAATCAATCTACAGCCTTTGATCGATGCTACGGGAAGTATGCCGAATGTATAATTTTATTTTATAAGAACGTGTTATGAAGAAGAATTTGGATTTCGGTGACTGCGTATTATATAGTGTATATTTACTAGGTTTAGGGTTATCTAGATAGAATTATCAGATTTTTATAAATCTTCACCATCAGTAATTAGCGTGATATAGTTGTTGGAATTTTGGTTCCCTTTGGGCTCAAGACATGGGCCCTTGCATATTAGTGTATTGGACTTGAGTCTTGGGCTCAAAGAGATGGGCTTATTATAACATGTATAAATAAATGAATGAATGCAATAAATTAATTCCTATTGAGACATCGGGCTTAAATAAATTAATAAATAAACGAGTAAATTGCAAATAAATGGACTTGCAAGTTAATAAAAATTCCCAATATAACCGAGCTTGGAAAATATCAAATAAGCCAAATCGAATTGTTGTTGGGCCTAAACCCAACATTGGAAAAATGAATAAAATGATTGGCCAATTTGATAAATCAAGTCAATTAATAATAATAATAATAATAATAATAATAATAATAATAATAATAATAATAATAATAATAATAATAATAATAATAAAATACCGGGCGTTACATCCTACCCCCGTTGGAAAAAATTTCGTCCTCGAAAATTGCAAACGTACCTCGAGAATAAAATTCAGGATAACGAGCTCGAAGTTCCTCCTCTCGCTCCCACGTAGCTTCTTCTTTGCTATGGTTTCTCAATTGCACTTTCACCAGCACCGTCTCCTTATTTCGTAACTTGTGCACCTTCTTGTCAAGTATTGCCTCGGGTTGTTCGTCATATGTGAGGTCCTTGTTAACTTCCAAAGTAGAGTAGCTAATGATATGACTCGGATCGTGCACGTACTTCCTCAACATGGATACATGAAAGACATCGTGGGCAGCTGAAAAATCTGGTGGCAAAGCCAATCGGTATGCCAAATCCCCAATTCGCTCGAGAATCTCGAATGGTCCCACATATCTTGGTCTAAGCTTACCTCTCCTTCCAAAACGAACCACCCTTTTCATTGGGGCCACCTTCAAAAATACCTTCTCGCCAACTTGAAACTCGAGATCTTTCCTACGTTGATCAACATACGACTTTTGTCGATCTTGAGCCACTTTAATCCTCTCTTGAATCTTCTCTACCACCGCAATTGTATCTCTAAGCATCTCGGGCCCCAACAACTTATTTTCTCCGACTTCATGCCAATAAACTGGTGATCTACATCTCCTCCCATAAAGAGCCTCGTAAGGTGCCATTCCGATCGTCGCTTGATAGCTATTGTTGTAGGCGAACTCCACTAATGGCAAATGACGTTCCCAATTATCTCCCATGTCGAGCACACATGCCCTCAACATGTCCTCAAGTGTCTGAATAGTTCTCTCGGACTGTCCGTCGGTCTGTGGATGATACGCAGTGCTGAAATTCAACTTCGTTCCCAAAGCCTCTTGCAAACTCCTCCAAAATTTCGATGTGAAACGGGTATCTCGATCGGAGACTATCGAGACAGGCACGCCATGAAGTCTCACTATCTCCCGGATGTACAACTGAGCATACTGGTGCATTTGATAATTCATCCTCACAGGTAAGAAATGCGCTGACTTGGTGAGTCGATCTACAATAACCCATATCGCACGATTCCTCTTCTCGGTTCGTGGCTGACCCACTACAAAATCCATCGTGATATGCTCCCACTTCCACTCAGGGATATGGAGTGACTTTAGCAATCCAAAAGGCCGTTGGTGCTCCGCTTTCACTTGTTGGCAAACAATGCATCGTCTAACAAAATCGGCAACTTCCCTCTTCAAACCATACCACCAAAAAGTCTCCCTCAAATCATGATACATCTTAGTGCTTCCAGGATGAGCAGTGTAGGGCGTAGAATATGCTTCTTCTAGAATCAACCTCCTCAACTCCTTGTTCTTAGGCACGCAAATTCTCCCTTGAAAGTACACCGATCCATCATCCAATACCTCAAATCCCTTGCCCTCTCCGGCAAGAGCACGTTCTTTCATCAACAGTATGAACTTGTCTCGAACTTGACCCTCCTTGATTCTCTCCTTCAAATTAGGTTGCACTGTCAAGGCTGTCAAGTAGGAGTTAACAGTCTTCGGTGGTGTAACTATCTCAAGACTCATTCTCTCAAATTCTCGCACTAGATCCTCCTTCGCAGTCAACACACAGTTCAAATCTCTCCTCGTCTTGTGGCTAAGGGCGTCGGCTACCATGTTCGCCTTGCCAGGGTGATAGTGGATAGTAACATCATAATCCTTCACCAACTCTAACCATCTTCGTTGCATCATATTCAACTCCTTCTGAGTGAACAAGTATTTAAGGCTCTTTTGATCAGTGTAAATCTCACACGTACCTCCGTAGAGATAATGCCGCCAAATCTTCAAAGCATGCACGACTGCAGCCAACTCCAAGTCGTGTGTGGGGTAATTTACTTCGTGTGGCTTCAATTGCCTTGATGCATAGGCTACCACTTTGCCACTCTGCATTAGCACACATCCTAACCCCTTGCTTCGATGCGTCACTATAAATCACGAACTTCTCTGATGGATCCGGGATGACTAGAACAGGGGCAGTTGTCAACCTCTTCTTAAGCTCTTGGAAGCTCCCTTCACACTTCTCATTCCACAAGAACTTCTCTCCTTTTTCTTGTTAATCGCGTCATCGGAGCCGATATCTTGGAGAATCCTTCAATGAACCTCCGATAATAGCCTGCAAGCCCCAAGAAACTGCGAACCTCATTCGCACTCGTCGGCACTTTCCAATCATTGACCGCATCAACCTTGGCTGGGTCAACCTCTATTCCTCGAGCTGTGACAACGTGCCCAAGAAACACTACTCTGTCAAGCCAAAACTCACACTTGCTAAATTTGGCATATAACTTCTCCCTCCGAAGTGTCTCCAATACGATCCTCAAGTGTTCCTCGTGCTCCTTTCTATCTCTCGAGTACACTAGTATGTCATCGATAAAGACAATGACAAACTTATCCAAGTAAGGGTGGAAAACTCGGTTCATCAAGTCCATGAACACAGCTGGCGCGTTGCTCAGTCCAAATGGCATAACTACGAACTCGTAGTGACCATACCTCGTCCGGAAAGCTGTTTTAGGAATATCACTCTCCCTAATTCTAAGTTGATGATATCCGGACCTCAAATCGATCTTCGAGAATACTCCTGATCCTCTCAATTGGTCGAACAAGTCTTCTATGTGGGGTAGTGGGTACTTGTTCTTTATCGTGAGCCGATTCAACTCACGATAGTCGATGCACATCCTCAAAGTTCCGTCCTTCTTCTTCACAAACAAGACTGGAGCACCCCACGGTGACACACTTGGTTTGACGAAACCAATATCAAGTAGCTCTTGAATTTGCACCTTGAGTTCTTGCAACTCCTTCGGTGACATTCTGTAGGGGGCCTTCGATGTAGGAGCAGCACCAGGTACCAAATCAATGGTAAACTCTACTTGTCTATTTGGTGGAACTCCGGGTAGATTCTCTGGGAAAACGTTCGCATACTCTCGAACTACTGAAACATCATTCACTGTCACCGTTGGTGTTGTGTTGTCGACCATATTCACTAGATAACCTTGGCACCCTTCTTTCTTCAACATCTTCAGTGCTTTCATTGCCGTGACCACACGTGGAACTCGATCTCTCTTTGATCCTTGGAATTCAGCGGTTACACCCTCGGGTGTTTGTAGTATAACTCTCCTCTCTAAACAACGAATGTCGGCTCGGTAGTGGGACAGCCAGTCCATCCCCAATATAACGTCAAAGTCATTCATATCGAGAATATACAGATCAGCGGACAAACTATGCGGATTCAAATCTACACTTATACCCTCAACTATGGAATTAGCAGTAACTATACGGCCCGCAGGTATACTAATGTCTAGGGGTTTTAAAGCTTCAGAGCTTTTGCAACCAATCATTGTAAAGAATTTTGTAGAAATGAACGAATGAGATGCACCAGTATCAAATAACACATAAGCAGGAATTCCAGCAATAATCAACATACCTGCCAAAGTACTTGGATTCTCATCCCCTCCTGATTCTGGCAAACTGAATATTCTTGCTCGTCCTCCATTTCCTTGACTTGTACTTCCGCGGTTAGCTGCTGGAGCATTACCCTTCCTCGGACATTGCCATATCATGTGGCCGACCTCGTGACAGTGATAGCATTTGTTCTGACCCCTCAGACAAGGTCCCGAGTGTCTCCTCTGACAGGTGGAACAAACCGGATTACTTCCTTGGGCCCTAGGCATTGGATGTCCCTCAACCCGGTTCCTCTTCTTGTTGCTATTCTCCGCTGGTGGTTCATACCTCTTTCTCTTGTTCGATCCCTCAGCAGCGTGGACCCTGGACCTCTCGAGTTCGTGACTTGCAGCCACATCTTCCGCACGTACTACTGCATCAGCATATGTCAAAGGCCCATGAGTTGCCAATGGATGGCGTATGTGGGCTCGCAAACCCTCTCTGAAACGCTGACCCTTCTTCACTTCAGTATCCACCTCACTAGGGGCAAAACGACTCATGCGGTTAAACTTTCTTTCATACTCCGTGACAGTCATTGACCCTTGCACTAAGTCATGGAACTCCCTCTCCATCTGTCTTTTGTAGCTTCGTGGGAAATACTTTTCCATAATAAGGGTCCTGAAGTCCTTCCATGTGAGTGCTCCTCGCTCAGCAGGGTCCCTCAACCTCCAATGTGTGCTCCACCAAGTGCGAGCATCTTCTTTTAGTTGAAACACTGCACACGATATTCTCAATTCATCTGAGCAGCCAATATGATCGAAAATGTCCTCCAGCGAGGTGATCCACTCCTCAACGGCTTCTGGGCCTTCATGACCATGGAAAGTAGGCGGCTTGAAATGAGTGAACTGACTTATCACTCTAGAATGAACCTGGTCTTCAGTAGGTGTTTGTGCAATAGTGACGTTCTGCAGAAGTGTTGCTAAACCCGCAAATAGTTGCTGCGGATCAGGCGTCGCATTAGGCGCTGCATTAGGCGCTGCAGGTTGAGCATCTTGGGCATTGTTTCTGTTGTTATTGTTTCTTCCATTGTTCCGAGACATGTTTCTGCCATCCGCATGGTGTATTCGTGAGACGTGATACGAGAAATGAGGTTGAGGAAATAGTTTTAACAATAAAAACATCATAATTGCAATTACAAGACAACCACAATCACAACCACAATTACAATCATAACGTTAGTTATAATCATAATCATAATCACAACCACAACCATCAATATAATCCAACCATAATCTTTATTATTAATCAAACCATGCATGATACGTCATAACACTAGATCATCGAACGTTTAAAGAGTCCTCTACTCGAAATGTAATTCCTCATAAGTCCAAATTATTCCAAGTGTACTATAGCTAGTACCAAGACTATAGCAAAGATCAACCAATAATATGCTATAGCACATAAGTATAGCAATTCAGATAAGCCTTGTCTCAATAAGATGATATTGTAATATGGATGCATGTATTGTATTGTCATTGCATGAATTTAATTCAAGAGTAAAATGAATATGAACTTGAAATTTCAACATGTAATGTATACATACCTTGACGCCGAGCGATGAAGCAGAGGTGGCCGAAAAGCATATGATATTTTCTTTCAACTTACTTACCCAAATAAATAATAATAATAATAATAATAATAATAATTTTTTTTTTAATTTTTGTACGAGTCTACAGGAATGTAAACCTCGCTCTGATACCACACTGTAACGACCCGATTTTAAAAATATTTATTAATAAAATATTTCTCCTCAATTCATTTAATAATTAATAAAATTTCTAAAATTTTTATACAAGTCGTTACTAACTACCTAAATTTTAAAAAAATCTAACTTCACAAACCCACCTGTATAAGCCAATACATAAACAATAAATAAACAGAAATATATTTTTGCTTAGTTTCCCAAAATTACTAACTAAATAACCCAATTTCAAGGTTAAATAAATAAAATAAAGCAAACGATTATTCCCTAATAAGAAGTAAATAACAATAATTAAATTGAACTAGTGCGGAAGCATTTCCCTAAAAATTTCTTTGCTAAAAAAAATAAAATCAACTAACATGGCAAAAATCCAAAACTTAACGGGCGAAATACTGAGTTAAAAATGAGTTCAAATATCAACATTAATTAATAATCATATGCCCCGATCCGCCTCGCTCCTCCGCCGACACCAAGCTAATCTGTAAGGATCAATAATGGGATGGGGTGAGCTTCCTTCAGCTCGTGGAGGATTACCATTTATCACAAAAAATTATATAACAAAAAGGCATACATAGTACATTTATAATGATGTGCTTGTATTGGCAAGTCACATAGAGCTAACTTGTATTGGCAAGCAGCATACTGGTAATGGCTAAACTTGTATTGGCAAGTAGCAAATAGTCAATTACTTGTATTGGCAAGCAATAATGAAATAAAAGCACATGTAGACAATCAATTATACAATTAAAGTAATAAAACAGTAAACCCCCACCTGAATTGTCTTGAGTAAAATTGATGGAATGACATGCAATATTAAGCCCGGGGTCCGAATTCCATACAACCTCTACCCGATTGTAAGAATGTAGAGATAGTGGCAAGGATGCGGTGGGAATCAATCTACAGCCTTTGATCGATGCTACGGGAAGTATGCCGAATGTATAATTTTATTTTATAAGAACGTGTTATGAAGAAGAATTTGGATTTCGGTGACTGCGTATTATATAGTGTATATTTACTAGGTTTAGGGTTATCTAGATAGAATTATCAGATTTTTATAAATCTTCACCATCAGTAATTAGCGTGATATAGTTGTTGGAATTTTGGTTCCCTTTGGGCTCAAGACATGGGCCCTTGCATATTAGTGTATTGGACTTGAGTCTTGGGCTCAAAGAGATGGGCTTATTATAACATGTATAAATAAATGAATGAATGCAATAAATTAATTCCTATTGAGACATCGGGCTTAAATAAATTAATAAATAAACGAGTAAATTGCAAATAAATGGACTTGCAAGTTAATAAAAATTCCCAATATAACCGAGCTTGGAAAATATCAAATAAGCCAAATCGAATTGTTGTTGGGCCTAAACCCAACATTGGAAAAATGAATAAAATGATTGGCCAATTTGATAAATCAAGTCAATTAATAATAATAATAATAATAATAATAATAATAATAATAATAATAATAATAATAATAATTAAAAAAAAAAAAATACCGGGCGTTACATCCTACCCCCGTTGGAAAAAATTTCGTCCTCGAAAATTGCAAACGTACCTCGAGAATAAAATTCAGGATAACGAGCTCGAAGTTCCTCCTCTCGCTCCCACGTAGCTTCTTCTTTGCTATGGTTTCTCCATTGCACTTTCACCAGCACCGTCTCCTTATTTCGTAACTTGTGCACCTTCTTGTCAAGTATTGCCTCGGGTTGTTCGTCATATGTGAGGTCCTTGTTAACTTCCAAAGTAGAGTAGCTAATGATATGACTCGGATCGTGCACGTACTTCCTCAACATGGATACATGAAAGACATCGTGGGCAGCTGAAAAATCTGGTGGCAAAGCCAATCGGTATGCCAAATCCCCAATTCGCTCGAGAATCTCGAATGGTCCCACATATCTTGGTCTAAGCTTACCTCTCCTTCCAAAACGAACCACCCCTTTCATTGGGGCCACCTTCAAAAATACCTTCTCGCCAACTTGAAACTCGAGATCTTTCCTACGTTGATCAACATACGACTTTTGTCGATCTTGAGCCACTTTAATCCTCTCTTGAATCTTCTCTACCACCGCAATTGTATCTCTAAGCATCTCGGGCCCCAACAACTTATTTTCTCCGACTTCATGCCAATAAACTGGTGATCTACATCTCCTCCCATAAAGAGCCTCGTAAGGTGCCATTCCGATCGTCGCTTGATAGCTATTGTTGTAGGCGAACTCCACTAATGGCAAATGACGTTCCCAATTATCTCCCATGTCGAGCACACATGCCCTCAACATGTCCTCAAGTGTCTGAATAGTTCTCTCGGACTGTCCGTCGGTCTGTGGATGATACGCAGTGCTGAAATTCAACTTCGTTCCCAAAGCCTCTTGCAAACTCCTCCAAAATTTCGATGTGAAACGGGTATCTCGATCGGAGACTATCGAGACAGGCACGCCATGAAGTCTCACTATCTCCCGGATGTACAACTGAGCATACTGGTGCATTTGATAATTCATCCTCACAGGTAAGAAATGCGCTGACTTGGTGAGTCGATCTACAATAACCCATATCGCACGATTCCTCTTCTCGGTTCGTGGCTGACCCACTACAAAATCCATCGTGATATGCTCCCACTTCCACTCAGGGATATGGAGTGACTTTAGCAATCCAAAAGGCCGTTGGTGCTCCGCTTTCACTTGTTGGCAAACAATGCATCGTCTAACAAAATCGGCAACTTCCCTCTTCAAACCATACCACTAAAAAGTCTCCCTCAAATCATGATACATCTTAGTGCTTCCAGGATGAGCAGTGTAGGGCGTAGAATATGCTTCTTCTAGAATCAACCTCCTCAACTCCTTGTTCTTAGGCACGCAAATTCTCCCTTGAAAGTACACCGTTCCATCATCCAATACCTCAAATCCCTTGCCCTTTCCGGCAAGAGCACGTTCTTTCATCAACAGTATGAACTTGTCTCGAACTTGACCCTCCTTGATTCTCTCCTTCAAATTAGGTTGCACTGTCAAGGCTGTCAAGTAGGAGTTAACAGTCTTCGGTGGTGTAACTATCTCAAGACTCATTCTCTCAAATTCTCGCACTAGATCCTCCTTCGCAGTCAACACACAGTTCAAATCTCTCCTCGTCTTGTGGCTAAGGGCGTCGGCTACCATGTTCGCCTTGCCAGGGTGATAGTGGATAGTAACATCATAATCCTTCACCAACTCTAACCATCTTCGTTGCATCATATTCAACTCCTTCTGAGTGAACAAGTATTTAAGGCTCTTTTGATCAGTGTAAATCTCACACGTACCTCCGTAGAGATAATGCCGCCAAATCTTCAAAGCATGCACGACTGCAGCCAACTCCAAGTCGTGTGTGGGGTAATTTACTTCGTGTGGCTTCAATTGCCTTGATGCATAGGCTACCACTTTGCCACTCTGCATTAGCACACATCCTAACCCCTTGCTTCGATGCGTCACTATAAATCACGAACTTCTCTGATGGATCCGGGATGACTAGAACAGGGGCAGTTGTCAACCTCTTCTTAAGCTCTTGGAAGCTCCCTTCACACTTCTCATTCCACAAGAACTTCTCTCCTTTTTCTTGTTAATCGCGTCATCGGAGCCGATATCTTGGAGAATCCTTCAATGAACCTCCGATAATAGCCTGCAAGCCCCAAGAAACTGCGAACCTCATTCGCACTCGTCGGCACTTTCCAATCATTGACCGCATCAACCTTGGCTGGGTCAACCTCTATTCCTCGAGCTGTGACAACGTGCCCAAGAAACACTACTCTGTCAAGCCAAAACTCACACTTGCTAAATTTGGCATATAACTTCTCCCTCCGAAGTGTCTCCAATACGATCCTCAAGTGTTCCTCGTGCTCCTTTCTATCTCTCGAGTACACTAGTATGTCATCGATAAAGACAATGACAAACTTATCCAAGTAAGGGTGGAAAACTCGGTTCATCAAGTCCATGAACACAGCTGGCGCGTTGCTCAGTCCAAATGGCATAACTACGAACTCGTAGTGACCATACCTCGTCCGAAAAGCTGTTTTAGGAATATCACTCTCCCTAATTCTAAGTTGATGATATCCGGACCTCAAATCGATCTTCGAGAATACTCCTGATCCTCTCAATTGGTCGAACAAGTCTTCTATGCGGGGTAGTGGGTACTTGTTCTTTATCGTGAGCCGATTCAACTCACGATAGTCGATGCACATCCTCAAAGTTCCGTCCTTCTTCTTCACAAACAAGACTGGAGCACCCCACGGTGACACACTTGGTCTGACGAAACCAATATCAAGTAGCTCTTGAATTTGCACCTTGAGTTCTTGCAACTCCTTCGGTGCCATTCTGTAGGGGGCCTTCGATGTAGGAGCAGCACCAGGTACCAAATCAATGGTAAACTCTACTTGTCTATTTGGTGGAACTCCGGGTAGATTCTCTGGGAAAACGTTCGCATACTCTCGAACTACTGAAACATCATTCACTGTCACCGTTGGTGTTGTGTTGTCGACCATATTCACTAGATAACCTTGGCACCCTTCTTTCTTCAACATCTTCAGTGCTTTCATTGCCGTGACCACACGTGGAACTCGATCGCTCTTTGATCCTTGGAATTCAGCGGTTACACCCTCGGGTGTTTGTAGTATAACTCTCCTCTCTAAACAACGAATGTCGGCTCGGTAGTGGGACAGCCAGTCCATCCCCAATATAACGTCAAAGTCATTCATATCGAGAATATACAGATCAACGGACAAACCATGCGGATTCAAATCTACACTTATACCCTCAACTATGGAATTAGCAATAACTATACGGCCCGCAGGTATACTAATGTCTAGGGGTTTTAAAGCTTCAGAGCTTTTGCAACCAATCATTGTAAAGAATTTTGTAGAAATGAACGAATGAGATGCACCAGTATCAAATAACACATAAGCAGGAATTCCAGCAATAATCAACATACCTGCCAAAGTACTTGGATTCTCATCCCCTCCTGATTCTGGCAAACTGAATATTCTTGCTCGTCCTCCATTTCCTTGACTTGTACTTCCACGGTTAGCTGCTGGAGCATTACCCGTCCTCGGACATTGCCATATCATGTGGCCGACCTCGTGACAGTGATAGCATTTGTTCTGACCCCTCAGACAAGGTCCCGAGTGTCTCCTCTGACAGGTGGAACAAACCGGATTACTTCCTTGGGCCCTAGGCATTGGATGTCCCTCAACCCGGTTCCTCTTCTTGTTGCTATTCTCCGCTGGTGGTTCATACCTCTTTCTCTTGTTCGATCCCTCAGCAGCGTGGACCCTGGACCTCTCGAGTTCGTGACTTGCAGCCACATCTTCCGCACGTACTACTGCATCAGCATATGTCAAAGGCCCATGAGTTGCCAATGGATGGCGTATGTGGGCTCGCAAACCCTCTCTGAAACGCTGACCCTTCTTCACTTCAGTATCCACCTCACTAGGGGCAAAAAGACTCATGCGGTTAAACTTTCTTTCATACTCCGTGACATTCATTGACCCTTGCACTAAGTCATGGAACTCCCTCTCCATCTGTCTTTTGTAGCTTCGTGGGAAATACTTTTCCATAATAAGGGTCCTGAAGTCCTTCCATGTGAGTGCTGCTCGCTCAGCAGGGTCCCTCAACCTCCAATGTGTGCTCCACCAAGTGCGAGCATCTTCTTTTAGTTGAAACACTGCACACGATATTCTCAATTCATCTGAGCAGCCAATATGATCGAAAATGTCCTCCAGCGAGGTGATCCACTCCTCAACGGCTTCTGGGCCTTCATGACCATGGAAAGTAGGCGGCTTGAAATGAGTGAACTGACTTATCACTCTAGAATGAACCTGGGCTTCAGTAGGTGTTTGTGCAATAGTGACGTTCTGCAGAAGTGTTGCTAAACCCGCAAATAGTTGCTGCGGATCAGGCGTCGCATTAGGCGCTGCATTAGGCGCTGCAGGTTGAGCATCTTGGGCATTGTTTCTGTTGTTATTGTTTCTTCCATTGTTCCGAGACATGTTTCTGCCATCCGCATGGTGTATTCGTGAGACGTGATACGAGAAATGAGGTTGAGGAAATAGTTTTAACAATAAAAACATCATAATTGCAATTACAAGACAACCACAATCACAACCACAATTACAATCATAACGTTAGTTATAATCATAATCATAATCACAACCACAACCATCAATATAATCCAACCATAATCTTTATTATTAATCAAACCATGCATGATACGTCATAACACTAGATCATCGAACGTTTAAAGAGTCCTCTACTCGAAATGTAATTCCTCATAAGTCCAAATTATTCCAAGTGTACTATAGCTAGTACCAAGACTATAGCAAAGATCAACCAATAATATGCTATAGCACATAAGTATAGCAATTCAGATAAGCCTTGTCTCAATAAGATGATATTGTAATATGGATGCATGTATTGTATTGTCATTGCATGAATTTAATTCAAGAGTGAAATGAATATGAACTTGAAATTTCAACATGTAATGTATACATACCTTGACGCCGAGCGATGAAGCAGAGGTGGCCGAAAAGCATATGATATTTTCTTTCAACTTACTTACCCAAATAAATAATAATAATAATAATAATAATAATAATAATAATAATTTTTTTTTTTTTAATTTTTGTACGAGTCTACAGGAATGTAAGCCTCGCTCTGATACCACACTGTAACGACCCGATTTTCAAAATATTTATTAATAAAATATTTCTCCTCAATTCATTTAATAATTAATAAAATTTCTAAAATTTTTATACAAGTCGTTACTAACTACCTAAATTTTAAAAAAATCTAACTTCACAAACCCACCTGTATAAGCCAATACATAAACAATAAATAAACAGAAATATATTTTTGCTTAGTTTCCCAAAATTACTAACTAAATAACCCAATTTCAAGGTTAAATAAATAAAATAAAGCAAACGATTATTCCCTAATAAGAAGTAAATAACAATAATTAAATTGAACTAGTGCGGAAGCATTTCCCTAAAAAATTCTTAGCTAAAAAAAATAAAATCAACTAACATGGCAAAAATCCAAAACTTAACGGGCGAAATACTGAGTTAAAAATGAGTTCAAATATCAACATTAATTAATAATCATATGCCCCGATCCGCCTCGCTCCTCCGCCAACACCAAGCTAATCTGTAAGGATCAATAATGGGATGGGGTGAGCTTCCTTCAGCTCGTGGAGGATTACCATTTATCACAAAAAATTATATAACAAAAAGGCATACATAGTACATTTATAATGACGTGCTTGTATTGGCAAGTCACATAGAGCTAACTTGTATTGGCAAGCAGCATACTGGTAATGGCTAAACTTGTATTGGCAAGTAGCAAATAGTCAATTACTTGTATTGGCAAGCAATAATGAAATAAAAGCACATGTAGACAATCAATTATACAATTAAAGTAATAAAACAGTAAACCCCCACCTGAATTGTCTTGAGTAAAATTGATGGAATGACATGCAATATTAAGCCCGGGGTCCGAATTCCATACAACCTCTACCCGATTGTAAGAATGTAGAGATAGTGGCAAGGATGCGGTGGGAATCAATCTACAGCCTTTGATCGATGCTACGGGAAGTATGCCGAATGTATAATTTTATTTTATAAGAACGTGTTATGAAGAAGAATTTGGATTTCGGTGACTGCGTATTATATAGTGTATATTTACTAGGTTTAGGGTTATCTAGATAGAATTATCAGATTTTTATAAATCTTCACCATCAGTAATTAGCGTGATATAGTTGTTGGAATTTTGGTTCCCTTTGGGCTCAAGACATGGGCCCTTGCATATTAGTGTATTGGACTTGAGTCTTGGGCTCAAAGAGATGGGCTTATTATAACATGTATACATTCTGTTGAGGATTCATTGGCACTGTCCTGTGTCTCTTGATTCCTCTTTCTTCACAGAAGTTTGTAAACTCTGTAGAGAGGTACTCCAATCCATTATCAGTCCTCAGATGCTTCAGCTTCTTCCCTTTGACATTTTCCAGTTGGATCAACCATGTTTTGAACTTATGAAAGGCATCACTCTTGTTCTTCAGCAACATGATCCATACTTTTCTGCTGTAATCATCAATCAAGGACATGAAATATCTGGCACCACCATAGGATTCTGTTCTTGCAGGGCCCCATATGTCAGAGTGAACATAATCTAATGGTTCTTGAGTTGTATGAACTCCCTTTCCATAGGGCAACTTCTTGGATTTGCCCAGAGCACACTGATCACAAAACTCCAGTTCTTGATTTCCCAGATTTCCAATTACTCCACTCCTTGCCAATTCCTTCAGTCCTTTTTCTCCTATGTGTCCAAGTCTCTTATGCCATTTAGCAATCTCAGAATTGTTCAAGACCACATCTACACTTCCAACAATAGGTGAACCAATCAGGATAAATAGTCCATTATGCTGTCTTCCTTTTATCACCATTTTTCCATGTTTTGTGATATGCAAGAATCCCTCTACTGAGCTAAACTGACATCCACTGGTTACCAATGAGCCAAGAGATAGAAGATTCCTTTTAAGGCCAGGAACATACCTAACATTTGAGATGATTCTGATCACCCCATCAAACATTCTTATGCTCACTGATCCAACCCCTTTGACCTTGCATGATTGGTCATTTCCCAGGAGAACATTTCCACCATCTTCTTTCTTCAGTTCATTAAACCATGACTGATGAGGACACATATGAAAAGAACACCCTGTGTCCAGGACCCATTCCTTCACCATTCTTGACTACTATAATTTGAATGATTTAAACTAAAAAACATGCACATTTATCATATGTAGTCTATGCATTTACTTACCTCTCATTGTAACCAATCTATAATATGAATGACAACCAAGACAAAGATAAATAGTAAGGTGATGCAAGGTAAATGACCAAAAAACAAAATTACCAACATAATGTAAATTCGCAAGAGAAATTTTACCAGTTTTTGTTATAAGACTAGTGCGAAATTCTCTGAATGTTTGCGAAGATGCCCCTTGTCCCATATGATAGATTGAGCTAAATCATCCTTGAAGAGTATGATTGACTAGGTAAACTAAACTGAACTAGCTCTTTGCCATCCTTGCAGATTTGCACTATATTTTTTAAAGTTAATATTTACTTGTACACTAAAATTTGATAATTTACACTTAGATAATAAAAGAATGTTGAAATAACCAAAATAAGCTAGCGTCAAGTTTGAATACACACGTACTGAATTTTTCGTGTCAACCAATCCAATACTTTTTTGTTTAAACCCAAATCATATCATATAGTAGCTGGAATCAGCCAGCACTGATTGACAGAGAAAAGCGGGAGTAGAGTCCCAAACAGTATAGTCTAAATTACATGTTTTCACATAAGATGCGATATCATGTGCAACATAATTAGAACATCTATCTATCTAATACAAACTAAAATTTGATAAGGAACGCAAGAGACAATAGATTTCAACTAACAGGGGAAGATATTTTTCCGAACAGTCTGCATCACCAAGTGAAGCCAAATTAACTAGACTATCTCCCATAATGTGAAAATCTAATAGCCTCATTTCTTTTACCAACACCAAAGCTGCCTTAAGTGCCACACATTCAGTAATTTCAGGATTGATAGTACTTGGGCACTTGCAAGCGAAAGCATGAATGAAAGTTCCATAAGAATTATAAATATAAACTCCTTCGAAGACAGCATGACAGCTATGGGAAGTGGTGCCATCAAAATACACCAAAATGCATGTCAGTGGTGGATTGCGGAATGGAAAGCAGCGCCTCCGTGCATGTTCACAGCTCGATATTCCGTCAACAAGCGATGAGAGTGAGCGACAACAACATAAGGGTCATCATGAATATCTGAAAAAATGAGGTTGTTGGGACTATACCATAATGAGTTAGCCTACACAACAACATATTTGATAATATTGGAATCATCCAGGCTAAGCAGATACGAAACCATAAACTAAAACTGGATTCAGTGAATTGCAAAATGAGTACCCCAATCCCTGTCCTATCCCAAACCGCATTCGAAAATGAACATAAGAAGAAAAGATTAATAGTTGAGTGATCAACAACATTGCACAACTGGCAGCTGGGGGAAAAAGATAAGTTCCTCCTAGCCATATTCTTGCATGTTAGGAGTGTGTCGGAGCAACATCGCCATAAGAAGTGGAGGATATGCAGCGACATATTTAATTTCCATAGTCGATGCCAAATATGAGTGGTTCTGCCACTTGAAGACGGGTGGGTGGTATACCAAGTCTGTCAGGGGACGATTTAAGGATGAAGTGATAAGAAGATTTTACCGTAAATTTACCTGATTTGTTGTAGTGCCAAATCCATCTGTCAAAAGAAGTGTGGGCACTTAGAGGCATTTTAGAAATACTATTAGCTTCAACTTTATTTGGATTAACAAAAGATTCTAGTTTCCTGAAGGTGAAAGTTGCAACAAATTAACTATGGTAGTCGCTGGAAGAATAGATATTAGGCTTGTATCTCGGAATGCAGTAGCTGGTCGTGGAAGCCAGTTATCGGCCCAAATTCTAGTTTGAGAGCCTCTTAATACCAATCGACAACAGCCCCTTTCAATCACTTGGCAAATTTCCATAATGCTTCTCCATGTATAAGACGATATGTTCCCCAAACGGGCCTCCGGGAAAGACACATTGGGATAATATTTCTCTTTGAAAATCGGGTTGTCAACGAGGTGGGATTCGTAAAAAAAATGACATGCTTGCTTACTACGCATGGCTATGTTGAAAGCCTTCATGTTTCGAAATCCCAGGCCCCCCCCTAATTCTTCGGTCTTTGCAAAGTAGTCCAAGATGCCCATCTCGTTTTACGGTCTCCTTCATTGTCTCCCCACCAATAAGACCTAGCCATCCATTCAATATCAAGCAAAACACTATCAGGAAGTTTAAAGCATGTCATAGCATATCAAGGGATGAATTGAATGACCGCCTTGATAAGGACCTCCTTGCCAGCCTTATTCAAATGTTTTTCTTTCCAACCTGAGATCCTCTGCCACACCCTATCTTTAATGCTTGCAAAGATTTCACTTTTGCGCTTCGCTACAACAGATGGCAAGCCGAGGTACTTAGAGTGGGAATCAACTCTATTAATACCAAGAATGGCACAAATTGATTGAGCGATTTGCATACTGGTGTTGGGACTGAACAGAATCCCTGATTTGTCATAGTTTATTCACTGCCCAGATATGGTTTCGTACTAATTAATGGGATGTCGGAGATACTTCGCTTCATCAATAGTGGCCTTTCCAAAGAGTAATGTGTCGTCCGCAAAGAAGAGATGCAAGACGGCAGGAGCGGAAGGAGAGATTTTAATGCCATTGATATTCCGGCATGACTATAAGTCCTGCAAGAAACATGAAAAAATCTCCGCACACAAGATAAAGAGATAAGGCAAAAGTGTATCCCCCTGTCGGATCCCCCGTTGTGGGACAAGAGAACCAAATTGGTGACCGTTCAACATGAAAATGAACTTGACAGATGAGATGCACGTTAAAATAAGATCACATAATTCAATTGGAAACGCCATACGAAGCAAGATCATGTGTACAAAATTCAACTCAATTCTATCAAACGCTTTACTCATATCTAATTTAATAAAAATTAGACCTATTCTACCCACTCTTTTATTCTTCATGTGATGATGAATTTCATATGCAACAAGAGTACTGTCAGTAATAAGTCGGCCTGGAACAAAGCAGACTGAGACTCAGATACAACGTAGCTAAGACAAGGTCTAATACGGTTGGCTAAAACCTTAGCAGTTAACTTATAAACCACATTGCATAGACTGACATGATGAAATTGTGGCACAAGCTCTTGCTTATGAACTTTAGGAATTAAAAAAAAAAAAAAAAGAGGTTTTATTCATCAAAACAGGTAAGACGTTGAAAGTAAGAAAATGAAGCACAAAATGGGAGACATTAGAACCTACAATAGACCAAAATTTCTGGAAAAAAAAAAGATGGGACTCGTACCGTCTAGGCTGGGTGATTTGAGGGGATGCATTTCTTTGAGTGCTATGACAACCTCTTTACCAGTGTACGATTTTCGAAGATCCGCCTGCATCTCCGGAGTGAGACTTGCCCGAACACGACAAAGAGCTTGATCAGTAAGGGATGGGCAAGGCTAAGAGGATGAAAATATGTCTCTAAAGTAGTTGGAAACAATATTCTCAATATCTTTATTTTCATAACAAAGGAGACCAGCTTCATTCTTTAGATACTCAATGTGATTGGTTTCACGACAAGCTGAGGCATATGAATAGAAGAACATTGCATTTCGATCTGCCTCATGAAAGCGATGTTGCTTCGCTCTTTGCTTCCAGAATAGGCTCTCTATGTCTAATAAAAGTTCACCCAGGCTTTGAGCTAAAATATTTTAGACTGCACTGATGTCGTAATGATCCCCTTCTCAAGCTGGCCCAAATTCTCCTTGACTAGTTTGATCTCATCTTGTATCACAGAATGTGTATCACCCTCCCCCCTCCCCATGCAAGAAGGCCAATGGCACAATTTTCTAATTACTCCTCAAGATTAGATAAAGAAGTGGACCATGAATCGTCAACAATTTTGGCACAATCAGAACTATGGAGCTAAACAGCTTCAAAGCGAAAAGGTTTACCAAGTGAAGGACCAGTAGAGGAGAATGTTCTTCGTCTACATTGGATCCAGATGATGGAATGGTCCGAGAAGTAGGCTGGGATATGAGTAACATTGGTACGGGAAAAGAAAGCCCGCCACTCCGAGTTCGCACAGCTCTATCCAAACGACCCCGGATATTATTCGAGAAAATGGATAATCATTGCCATGTAAAATGATTCTCCCGATATCCAAGATCTAATAATCCACAGTAGCTTAATGCTTCCCTGATTCATGCATTTGCCATTGGGAAAAAATCGGTTGATAAGAGAACTTTGTAAAATCCCCTCCTCAAATCTATGGCATGGAAGGGAGATTGTGCAGCAGACGAAAGAAATAACCAAGATGAGCAACGGAGAGATACCACTGGCTCTTCATAATAACCAGTGACTCGGCATAAGTTGTTATTAATAGCAACCGTGGCATCAATGTGTCTGTTAGACATGGATAATAGGGTAACATTAGCTGATGAGAGCATAGCAAGACCACCAAATAGGCCTTGCGAAGGAACAATAACACCGAATAAATGGAACTGATTGTTTAATCTATCAATAAGAACAATTGAACTCTTGGTCTCTTATAAAAACACAAGATTGGGTCTCTTCTTGCGAATTACATCACCTAGCTCTTGAACTGTATGGGGGTTCCCAGGCCCCCTACAGTTCCAGAATATAAGATTCATTGGGTTCGGCGGGACTGGGCTATCACACCAGTCACCGCTGTTGAGACCATTTTCCTGGTTGGAGAGTTGAGGATGACAGGTGTAGTGAATAAGTAAGGGTCATTGGGGGGAGGAGGGATTGAGATCCATCAGAATAGGCGATGAGTTCCAGTGAGTGTGAATAGTATATGTTGTGGTACATGGGAGGGGGGAGGGGGGAGGGGGGAGGGGGGAAGAGTGAGTGGTGGGTGGGGATTGTCAGAGGCTGCAGTAGGGAAGATTCACTTCCACATAAATGGCTTTATGTAACACTTCGTTTGTAGCACTTTTAAAATTTTGACATATATGTAACACTTTTGTAACACTTATGAATATGTAACACTTTCATGTAACACTTTTGTAACATCTGCGAATATGTAACACTTTCGTGTAACACTTTTGGAATATGTAACGCTTTGAACGTAATACTTTTAAATTGTAACACATTTAGGTAACACTTTTAAATAAGTAACACTTTTTATGCAACACTTTTGAATAAGTAACACTTTTATGTAACACTTATAAATAAATAACACTTGTAATTAATAAAATTATTTATTTTATTTTAAACTAATTAAATATTTGTGGATTTATTTTTCTCACGTGACTTTTATCTTTATTGGTCACATATGTTACATCTTAATTACCACAATAGAATATCTGTAACATAGGTGGTAAAAACGATAGACTCAGATCTACAAAAATAACAATTTATTAAAGCACCTAAAGATTTACTTATTCGTTATAAAAAATACATTAAATTTTATTTATGACTTATTTGTGTGTATGGACATATATATACACACATTATATTTTTACCAAACAATAACAAAATAGACTTGTAACTTTAAAAATTTGAATAGATTTCTTAAGTGTGAGAACCTAGACTTTGGACATTTGGTCATGTCTCTTCATGCTTGTAAGTTTATTTTTTTATTTAAAATCTATAAAACACAATATTTAAGGTGTCTTATACATAAAATTATGGTAATTAAAGGTAATGATAGTGTCTTAAGATTTCAATACAATAATTAGATGTATAAAATTAATGTGATATAAAATAAGTTTTATATATATATAAATATGAGTGAATGAAAATGGAAAAAACAATTAATGAAAACTTTGTGTCAAATTGATATGGATAACCTAAATAA
The DNA here is from genome assembly GCA_958295605.1 of Ajuga chamaepitys. NCBI lineage: Eukaryota > Viridiplantae > Streptophyta > Magnoliopsida > Lamiales > Lamiaceae > Ajuga > Ajuga chamaepitys. The sequence continues at coordinate 34,188,396 of OY282502.1, read as the reverse complement.
AATTAAGTTTGATTGTAGTTTGATGAGAACTTAATTGTGAGTATATTTTATTGATGTTACAATAAAATCTTGTGTATATATTGTTTTTCTTAAAAAAATAACTAAAAAAGTTATTGTAGCCTAGTGGTTAAGACATTGTGCTTAAACTCCTGCAACCTAGCAACCTGGGTTCGAAACCCAGCAATGACAAATTTTTAATTTTTTTTCTTCAATTAAAAGTGTTACATAAAGAGAGGTTATATGTAACATTTTTTAGTGTTACCATAAAGTGTTACAATTTAAAACCTAATGTAACACTTATTAAAAGTGTTACTAAAGATCATCAAAAGTGTTACATTAGACTTTAGGTAGCACCGGCAAATGTAGCACCAATAAAGTGTTATCTAAAGTCTATAGTAACATATTTTAGTCTATATGTAACACTTTTTGGGTGTTACATTAGCTCATTTATGTTGTAGTGATTTCAGAGGAGGATGGCAGCAGTGATGAAATACGAGGTTCGTTAATGCGTGTGGCAGGTTCAGATTTGCAACTAGACAAAATTTCTTGTGGCGGGATAAGACTAGATGTGGAGGAGGAGGGAATATGAGTGGATGTATCAGTAAGTTGAAAGTTTAGTTTAGCAGGTTGGCGGGGTGGTGGGATGCTATTCTGCAGACTAGGAGATTTCAGGGAATTAGAGAGGGTTTGGATTGGATTAAAGATAGATCGAGCTGGAATGGAGGAATTATTGGTGGTAGCATGATAGGGAGAGGATGGATTGGGATTATGGAAGAAGATAGGATGTGGAGTGGATGAGGATGAAGAATCAGGGATGCGTGACTTGTTATTTGCAGTGGTAGCGGATGAGTGAATAATCAGAGCAGATTAGGATGAGATCGGAGGGCTATTTTTTGCATCAGAGGCAGTAGTGGAGCAACAAGATTGAGATTTAGCAGTGGAGAATGGGTTGGAGTTTGGTGCAACATGTAGCCAAGCACCATATGCGAAAGCAGATGGTGTCGAAGAATAAAGCAACGGTTTCTTCATGCATTCTTTGTCCGTGTGCCCAATACACCCACAATAGTAACAAAAAATCGGCAAAACTAACAACTAGTTATATGATTTAACATATACAATCTAATGCACAAAACTAGTTATAACCCATCTAAACAAGGATAAGAAGGTAACAACTGACAACACAAGATATATCTCCCTTGATATAAAGGCAAAAACTTGTGTGCACAAGTGTTATGGTGTACTTGGCTAATTTTTAACCCCTTTCCCCGTTATTTTTCTTTAGCTTTTTTTTTTTTCTAATTTTTTTACCGCTTTTCTTCCTCTGGGTGAAATAGATTTGTCTGTAGGATTGATATTCTTGCCGTCGACTGGCAAAAATTCCTCAAGTTGATGTAACCCTCAAATGTTCCATTTATTTCTCGTGATTGACAAAAAAATATTTACATGGATTCTGAAGACGTTCGTGCAATTTTATCACGATCGGGAGTTGAAATTAGCGTACTGATTGACCTTGCGATTGGTGTCGCAAGATTAGACTGCGGCGGCGAAGAGATGGAATCGTGGAGGCACTTTACGCTCCGGCGCTGAGCTGTGTAAGGAAACCTATCACTGATGATGATGATCTTAGTAATCGAATTTTGAATGGGGACTTCAGTAAGAGTGTGTTAACTCTGGAGTCAAACCATTGGGACCTTATTGATGGAGATGTGGAAGAGAATTTCAACACGTTCATAGGTTTGTTTGATGGAGAGGAGGAGGATTAAGTCAGAAAATGTATGGTCATGCCTACACATACGTAATTGCGTCAGGGGCACGCATTCGTTGAAATGGGGCTTTTTGTATTTGGTATTGAGGTGAAGTAGAGATTAAGAAACAAGGTTGGATGAATGATGAGAGGATTTGCTGGGGTTTTGTTATAGTATAAGTTTATTTTCAGTATTGTATAGTTTTAAATATTCATAATTATGCTTTGGCGATTGATAATCTTTTACACTTGTATTATAGTATACTTTGTTATTCTTTGTAGTATAGTTTCTGATTTATTATAGTATAATTTTAGATATTCATAATTGTGCTCTGACGATTGATATTCTTTATACTTGAGTTATAATATACTTTGTTATTTTTGTAGTATAGTTTCTGATTTGTTATAGTATAAGTTTATTTTCAATATAGTATACTTTTCTTTATTCATATTGTGCTCTGACCATTGATATTCCTTACACTTGAGTTATAGTATACTTTGTTATTTTTGTAGTATAGTTTCTGATGTGTTATAGTATAAGTTTATTTTCAATACTGTAACTCTTGTTATAATATTATACTGTTAGGTGTATTAAACTATACTATTAGGCTGAACAAACTATATTGTATCTACTAAACTACATTGTAAGTTGTCGAAATAAACTCTGGTTATAATATTATACTACTAGGTTGAACAAACTATACTGTAAATTGTCGGATAAACTCTTTTAATTGGCGTGAATTGTGAAGGATGCACGCAAATTTTGACAAGACGCAAAATTTGACTTTTTTCCTTATTTTGATTGTTTCCCTTTTTTACCAAGTGAGTTAATTTTAGGGAAGTGTACAATAAGCACTATTGTGCATTGGGTGCACCCAAGACTCACTCTAATATAACATCTGAATAGCCTTTGTACACATGCATGTCTTCATGTGATTTATTCTAAAATATTACTTTGAATCTAAATTGTGATTGAATTTAGTTTTTTCATAATATGGACACGTGTGGTACATACATAAGATGTAAGTTGACTTTTCATCCTCTACATTAACATCAAATCAAGTAATTTTGTTTGATATTTTTTCTTTTTTTTTTTTTCTCTCGAAAATTGAGATGTCTATAACGTTTTCATCTCAACATCATCTTTCATTAAAAATATCGAATTAAATATATTTTCGCGATCTTAAATTTGACATCCATATTTCTTACATACATATATAAAATACAAAGATGTAAATATAAATTATTTTTTATTAAGTTAATTTTGCTATATTTTTTCATCTAAAATATTTTCATATAGCAAAAGGAAGATTTTTGGAGAAAAAATATTATTTTTTTTGAATTAAGATTATTGAAGAATATTTTGTTGACATATTATTTGTATCTTAATAAATCTTTTTTCACATTATTTTATCATAAAAATTTATTGGTAAAATTGGCTGAAATTTGTTGGATTTACAATAATGCCTGTAATCGTATATTACAATTGAATATGTCTTTTTCTTAATTTTATGAAAAGAAAAAGGCGGCGACTATTCGCAGTCTACGAAATTTCTCAACGCAGTCCACTTCTTAATGCAGCCTACTTTTATCTAAAATTCTTTATACAACCCATTACATACCAATTATATCATTTTTCTTACTAAATTATAATATTTAATTAAAATAACAAAACAGAAAAAAAAAAAAAAAAAGCAAAAAAAAAAAAAGAAAAAACGAACGGGGCAGGGAGGAGAAGAAGAAGAAGTTGGCGCCGCCTATAGAGTTTATTTGTTTCACTTGGGTGTTTGACCATATATGAAGTTATTTTGAAATGCTTTAAATCTATTGAGCCTAGTTGTTTAATAGCCCAACTTGAATATTGGTGGGTGCATGATTATGTTATGGTGCACCTCTTTCTTACAGGGATTTTATGATGAGTAGCTAAATTTGGTTTTACGGGAAATAGTTGAAGACCTTTCTGATGAGCTGGTTGGAGGAGATAAGAGAGGGAAGGGTTTTGAATGTTGACTTAATTCGAATTCTGTGCGATTCGCAGTTGGTAATTAACTGACGAAATAAAAAAAAAAAAAAAACATTGTTGATATTAAGTGATTTATCGTTCTTAATTATGTCCTCCATTGATGAACCTTGAAAAAAATTAGGATTTGAATCTTCCTCCATTGATGAACCTTGAAAAAAACTAGAGTTTATAAAGTTATGGAAAAAAGAGACGTTTGATGAAAGATGAAATAGAACAAGATTTTTTTTATTTTTTTATTTCATATATATATATATATATTGTTTTTTAATGATTATGCTTATTATTCATTAAGGGTATTGTAGTCTTTACTAATTGCATTTTAATCAAGTAATGTGTTGCTTCTGGTGAATCTAGGTTATTATTCTTTGGAAGAAAATATTAATTTTTATTTTTGTATACAAACAAAGGTCTTTCAAGAATGCAGACACATGTTAAATTATAGAATTGATTTTTTCTACAATTTTTAAGAAAAGGGGGAAAATAACATTGTAATCACAATTTGAACTAAATTTTCTAATAATAGGTTAGGTTACTTAAACGTTTTTTTAATATCTGGCAATATAATGTTAATTTTTAATTAAAAAAGTTATATTCTATACTTTTCCAGATTCTGAATTTACAAATTGAAATATTTATAGTTATACTACAACATATTTAAAAATTGTTGATTGCATACCTCTTAATATAAAAATATAATTGTCCTTATGCACGTGTTTGCTTCTGGTGAATCCAGGTAACATTTCTATGATTTTTTTTTTTTTTTTGTACAAAGGTCTTTCAAGAATGCGGGGACTGTTTATGGAGTTGATTTTTTAACAGTTTCTTTTTAGAAAGGGGGAAAAATAAAATTGTAACCATCAAGATCAGTTAAACTAAAATTTCGGATGAGTTAGGTTGTTAAAAAGTATTTTTTGTAAAAATAACTTTCATTATAATGTTAATTTTCAATTTACTACATAAAAAAAATCATTTTCAATCCTATTTCTTTCCAACTTCTGAATTCACAAATTGAAATTAATATTAGTATTAATAGTTACTCCAATGTTACAAAATATTTTAAAATACTTATTATATATATTTAAAACCTGCTTATTATCACAAAAAGAAAATTGACATCCAATGTTAGTGTGATATGTAGAAAAATCTTTGATAATTTATAAAATTTCGAGCATTACTACATATGCATATTATCACAAAAATCCAACATTATATATATATATATATATATATATATATATATATATATATATATATATTCGTCACATATTATTGCAAAGAGTTTACTATCCCGTGCATTGCACGGATGGAAATCTAGTTAACACTAATGTGCAAATAAGTTCGTGAATGTTGTTGTCAAATTGAACTCAAATAAAAATAGAGGGTCCATTTGTTTAAGATTGGGGGTACTGGATCAAATTTGGTTGAGAGTTAATAAGTGTGCTTTATTGAGATTGATCCTCTAAATTTACTGAGCCCAATTTTAAAGAAACACACCCAAAGAATACAGGAGAGAACTATTATGAAAAGATTTTATTAATGATATTAAATCAATAATAATTTGGGGGTCTATATTAGATAAATTATCGCGTGGCTGTTCCTTCCCGCCACACAGAAAAACCCTAGCCCCTTCAACCTAAACCCCTAATTTCTGCCTGCCCAACATTCTGCAACAAATGGATGCTCAAGACGTGAAATCGAATGTGGTTTTAATCCTTGATTTTGGTTCTCAGTACACTCATCTCATCACTCGGAGAATCCGAGCCCTCAATGTCTTCTCCCTCTGTATCAACGGCACCTCCTCCTTAAAATCGATCACCGATTTGAATCCAAGCGTAATCATCCTCTCCGGCGGTCCCCACAGTGTTCACACGCCCGGCGCGCCGTGTTTCCCGCATGGATTTATCGAGTATGTGGAGTCCAACAAGGTCGCCGTTTTGGGTATATGCTATGGGCTGCAGCTCATTGTGCAGCAATTGGGCGGTGAAGTTACGGTGGGGAAGAAGCAAGAGTATGGAAGGATGGAGATTGTGGTGGAAAAGACGGATGGGCTGTTCGGGAATAAGAAGGTTGGAGATAGGCAGAACGTCTGGATGAGTCATGGAGACGAGGCCGTGAAGTTGCCGGAGGGCTTTGAAGTTGTGGCCAGGAGCAGGCAGGGGGTGGTGGCCGCTTTGGAGAATCGGCAGAAGCGGTTTTATGGATTGCAGTATCATCCTGAGGTATTTGATTTCTCTTCTCTTTTATTTGTTTAATGTTTGGGAAGCTGATGGGGTTTATTATTGTTCATTAAAAGTATGTTTTTGTTTTCTGTCTAAAGATGAACCACTTTTATTTGATTCGTTTATTTCTTTTTGGAAAAGTAGGATTCGGTTTAATGTAAAGATGAAGTTCTTATGTTGGTTTCTTGGTGCTGATTGGAAATTGCTAACTTGAACTTTTTAATTTGGTTTCTTGGAGAAGTTAATAAATATAATATTCATTGCTTGTTCTTTGTGGCAATTTAACTTTTTTTTCTTGCTTTATGTCTTCTTGTAAGAAATAGAAAGTCAAAACAGAGACTTTCTGATAAGGTCATGAAACTTTCCAGGTAACACATTCAGAGGAAGGAATTGATACACTTAAGTATTTCCTCTTTGATTTATGCGGGGTTACTCCTGGTTGGAAGATGGAAGATGTTCTTGAAGAGGAAGTAAAAGTGGTTAAAGAGACAGTTGGCACTGAAGACCATGTAATTTGCGCGTTGTCTGGTGGTGTAGACTCCACGGTTGCTGCTACTCTTGTTCATCAAGCAATTGGAGACAGGCTTCATTGTGTTTTTGTGGACAATGGATTGTTAAGGTTAGACTACATACATGATTTGCACACACTTGTTCTTGAAACGGTTGTAGCTTTATTTTTTCACTTCAAGGCATTTATATCTATTGTTTTTCATTGTTATTCTAATATATTTAGGTATTGTGAGAAGGAGAGAGTGATGGAGACATTTGAGAAAGATCTTCATTTACCTGTCACATGCGTTGATGCTTCTGAGCAATTTCTCAGCAAGCTAAAGGGTGTAACTGAACCTGAAAAGAAAAGAAAAATAATTGGAAATGAGTTCATCAATATATTTGATGCTTTTGCCCATGATTTGGAGGCAAAATTGGGAAGGAAGCCCGCTTATTTGGTCCAAGGAACCTTGTACCCTGATGTGATTGAATCCTGCCCTCCTCCTGGAAGTGGTAGGACACACTCCCACACAATCAAAAGCCACCACAATGTCGGGGGGCTCCCTAAGGACATGAAATTGAAGCTCATAGAACCTCTTAAGCTTCTATTTAAGGATGAGGTACGGGTTCTCATGTTCTGTAGCCAGTGCAATTCATCTTTTTTTATTATTATTAATTTCCAAAGGATATGTTGCCTGTTTTGATTTGAATTGAATGCTTGGCAGGTTCGTGCACTGGGGAAGATTTTGGGGGTTCCTCAGGGCTTCTTGAAGCGTCATCCCTTCCCGGGGCCTGGTCTTGCAGTACGTGTCCCTGGTGATGTTACTTTAGGAAACCGTTTGGAGATCCTCCGTAAGGTATACAATAATATGTTTGGGGCAATTAAGAAAATTACATATCCACCTCCACCACACCCATGAAAACAAACTTCTGTGTGTTCTTTTATAACTAGTCCTAAGTTTTTTTGTTGTCCTTCCAATGTTTTGTATGGATAACTTTATATCAGGCCGATGAGATTTTCATTCAATCTATCAAAGATGCTGGCATTTATGACTGTATTTGGCAAGCTTTTGCTGTGTTCATGCCTGTCCTAACAGTTGGAGTTCAAGGCGATCAGAGAACACACAGTTATGCCATTACATTAAGAGCTGTTACCAGCCAAGATGGAATGACGGCAGATTGGTATATATTTCTTTTTCCAGATTGATGTTATATCATTTCATTTTTACTGTTGATCTCTTCCAGTTAATTAATTCATCAACTATAAATAAGAGTTGTTGAGATACATTATTTTGAATATCCAGGTACTATTTTGATCATAAATTTCTGGTAGACCTATCGACGAGGATTTGCAATGAAGTTCCGGGGGTAAACCGGGTTCTTCTGGACATTACATCAAAACCTCCATCAACTATTGAATGGGAGTAAGTAATTGGTCATTGCCATTGATGCCCAAGTGAATCTACCCCCTCCCAACCGCCCTCTGAGGAATGTAGTCTCATTCTCATTTTTGATTATATTGAATTGGCTGTAATATGCATTAAATTTTTAACTTATATCAACCCAAGTTTGAGCTATTAGACGTTTTACGCTAGTGTACTTTTCATCTTTGATTTATGCTGTTTAATTTGGAGATATAATGAAGCAAGGTTTTGTATGTCTAGATTTAACAAATGGCAGTTGAAATAAAAAGTCCTATATATGCATAGTTAAATGATATCATTCAAAAAAGATAAAATATAGCTACGAAGATATTTCTGTGGAAAAGAAATACGAGGTAGCAAATATTCAATTCAGGATGAAGAGCGCAAATAATGGTACGTCACCAATATCATACAGACAATTTCGAGTAGAACACGTCTGCCGTTGCTTAGACATTTGATAACGATATAGAATCGAACATCGAAAAGAATTGTATAGAATTTGTTGCTTTACTTTCATCATTATTGTGGGTTTCTTTCGTAAGTAAAATGGATAAACTATACTTGCAGTCACCATTATGCAACAAACTAGTGGTAATTGAACATTTGATGATGCTTTAGTTATCCACCATTTAACATTATATTTTGAGGTCTTGATAATTGAATAGTGAAGAAAAAATAATTTTACACTAATTATTTGCAAAAGGTAAAAGAAAATAACTATGTAATTTCTCTATTTTATGTAATATTCTTAATTAGGCCATGGTAAGTGAAATCTTCATTTAGGAGGGATACGAAATTTGATAATTAATTATTAATTTCTTTTAATCACAAATAAACTTTATTTATGGAGTTATTTAATAGGCAGACTTGGTCTCCATACAAATTTGTTACTATATAGATGTTTTTTAGTCAGGTCTAAGACAATTTGATTAACTTAAATAAATAATTATAGTGTTTAACTTGGATAATTGTTTAATAATAATCAACGGTTGCATCTTTAAGTGTAAACAATAGGAGCAAAGACTTTAAGAAAATAGAATGAAATTATTAGAAACATTATATCTTGATAATTCATTTTTCTGTAATTGAATCAATTATTGATTTCATAAACATTATTTGTACTTTCTAGTGTTGGTGTTTAATATTGTTGAAACTCATAAACATATTAAAGGGGCTAGCATCAAACGTTTGTTTTCTAATGTAATTTATCTAATATTTTAAATTTAGAACATAATATATAAGAGTTTGTTTTTCAACCTCCTCAAAGTGTCCCTATTTAGTATAATTGTTTTCACCCAATCGAGTAAAATTCGAAAACTTTGCCCTCGTAAAATATATTCATAGATCTAACTGTAGTTTGGTCCCCCTCGATAATATTTCTGGGTCCGTCACTGGTGATTATAGGGAGATGGAGAAGACAAAGACTCAACTTGTCTATAAAGTTTGCAAGTGGGAGTATGTATGTATGTATGTATGTATGTATGTATGTATGTATGTATGTATGTATGTGTGTGTGTGTGTGTGTGTGTGTGAGTGAATGAATTTTCAATGATTACCTGCTTTTTGTAACCATGGATGGTTACAATGAATATGTGTGTAGTATTAAATGACATTTTACTTATTATAGTGGGTTAAAGATAATTTTTGTATTTTTTTTAATTCATGTAATAAGATTTCTTACGAATCTTTAGATTCAAAAGGTCATTTTGGTATTTTAAAGATAAATAATTAATGTTAATTTATTTGAAATCACAATTTCAATTAATATCATACATTTAATATTCAGGTTTTCTTTTAGTATATTAAAAAATGTGACTTTTTTTTTTTAATTAATTCATCTAATGTAAAAAAGATAAAAAAAAATAACTATTATAATAATAATTAAAATTATAAGTAATTTTAGGTAACTATAAAATTCCTCTTGTGATAGAAGTAATTGTAAGTAAAATTATACTAAAAAATCATATACTGAAAAATATAAGGAAAAAAATGAAAATCTTATTAATTTATATGTATTACTTAAAAAATTAGTAGTTTCACGTAGTGTTTGTGGAATAGGATCGGATTTCAAACCGGCCTTGCCACCTTTTCAAGGTTCAACCGGTCGAATAGGTTCACCCGTCGGTCCAACCAATTAAATACAACCAAATTGCATAATTTCAACTTTTTATTTGGAGTTGTTTATTTTCCTATATAATGATATGTAATGAATATACATTTAGGCTTAACATATCTAATAATAAATGATCAATAGATAGCAAAATCAGTTGATTTAAAAACACTTCAAAGTTCAAACTACATGTTTCAATTTTCAAGAACTTCCAAACTCAAAATTAAATATGATTATCATAACTTCAAATGTGCAATACTATAAAAAAAATATTCATAGATTTCTTAAAAGAAAAGAAAATAGAAACGGGTTTTAGCGGGTTGGCGGTTTGGCGGGTCAATTGGTTTTTGGACGGTTTTCAACGGGTATATCCGGATTAATGGTATATCCAGTTAATTAGCCGTACCGGACTTGACTAGTTGCCACTTCGAGGTTGGACCGTTCGAACCGGCCGCTCCGGTTTAGGGATGCAAGTCAAATCAAATTATACTGATTCGATTCGTGATTCGAATTCGTTTAGGATGATTCGATTCGGTAAAATTCGAATTCGAATTCGAATTCAAATCATATTTTATATTCGTTTATATTTCGAATCGAATTCGAATATATATGTATTCGATTCGATATATATATATATATATAATATTAAATATATATAATATAATTATAATAAATAAAAATATATTTAATAGTAAATATATACAAATTCCCTTAGTAAAACATATGGTTTCTAATTTTCGAATCTAGACAAATTTGATTTCGAATCGAATTCGAATCGAATATTTTCAAAAAAAATATTTTTTTTTTTTGTTGAAAATTTTAAATTTACGAATCACGAATCGAATCGAATATATTCAGAAAAAATATTCGAATCGAATTCGAATCAGATTTAAAATTCGATTTACGAATCGAATCGAATTCGAATCGAAGCCAAATTTCACGAATTCGAATCGAATCTCTTAATATTCGCTTCGATTCGGTTCGTTTGCATCCCTACTCCGGTTCCACAAACCTTGATTTCACCATATCCGTTTGACCAATTACTAGAGTCAACAAGTACCCACTATTTGACCTGATTCGACGTTTTGAATTAACAAATACCTACTATTTGACCCGACTTGGCTTATCGGCTCAACAAGTACTCATTATTTGCCTCGACTTCTCGGATCAACAAGGACCATTATTTGACACAATTCGACATCTCGAAACAAGTACCAATTATTTGACCCGTTCGGCTTATTGGCTCAACATGGACCAACTATTTACCCTAATTCGACTTATCGAATTAATAAGTACCCAATATTTGACCCCTTCGACTTCTTGAATCAACAAATACCAACTATTTGACTCGTTCGGCTTCTTGAATCAACAAGTACCTACTATATGACCGACTCGGCTTATCATCTCAACAAGGTACCACTATTTGACCCGATTCGACATCTTGGATCAACACGTACTAACTATTTGACTCATTTGGTTTATCGGCTAAACAAGTACCCACAATTTGGCACATCTCGACTTCTCTGATCAACAAATACCCACTATTTGACTCGATCGGCTCATCGAGTCAACAAGTATCCACTATTTGACCAATTTGGTTATCAAATAAACAAGAACCCACTATTTATCCCGATTCGGCTTATCGGCTCAACAAATACCAATGTTTGCCCCGATTTGACTTGTTATCGAATCAACAAGTACCCAATATTTGATCCGTTCGGCTTCTCAAACCAACAAGTACCAACTATTTGACCCGTTCGGCTTCTTGAATCAGCAAGTATCTACTATTTCACTGATTCGGCTTATCGGCTCAGTAAGGTACCAATATTTGACTCGATTCGGCATCTTGAATCAACATGTACCAACTATTTGACCCGTTTGGTTTATTGGCTAAACAAGTACCCGCAATTTGACCCGTCTTGACTTCTCGGATCAACAAGTACACATTATTTGACTCGTTTGGCTCATTGAGTTAACAAGTATCCACTATTTGACTGATTTCGTTTATCGGATAAATAAATATCCATTATTTGTCCCGATTCAGCTTATCGACTCAACAAGTACCTTTTGTTTGCCTCGATTCGACTTATCGAATCAACAAGTACCCAATATTTGATCTGTTCGGCTTCTCGAATCAACAAATACCAACTATTTAACCCGTTCGCCTTCTTGAATCAACAAGTACTCACTATTTGACCAATTCAGCTTATCGGCTTAATAAGGTACCACTATTTGACCTGATTCGATATCTCAGATCAACATGTATCCACTATTTGACTCGTTTGGCTTATCGGCTAAACAAGTACCCATAATTTGGCTCTTCTCGAATCAACAAGTACCCATTATTTGGCATCTTCATGATTGTATCATCATCATTAAATGGTCAATATTCCATTACTCTAGCATAAGATTAACTAATGCGTACACATATAATTATGGTCATTAGTCCATTACTTCATTACTTTAACATAATTAATTCTCCATTCCAAAGCATATCAACATAACATCAATTAAATGGTGATCTAGCTTGAAAAATTAACCTTTACAAAAACGTGAAAAAAATTTATTTACTAATTTTTTTGTTAACAAGAAGAAACAATAAACAATAGAAGATAAATAAACTATTTTTTAAAAAAAAAAAAGATTTAATAAGAACTATAGTTGTAGAACAAATTCATCACAAACAATTCAATTCACTATTCATTTTAATCCAAAAACAAAAATCCAAATTAAAAATAAAACACAAGTTAGATAAAATATTCTATTTTTAGTATTTGAATATGGATGTTAAATTAAAATTAACAAAAAGAAAATTAATTTGATATATCCTATGCTATAAAGGATTAGAATAAAAATATCATTTGACAAAAACAAAATCAACTTGATATATCCTATGCTATAAAAAATTAGAATGACAATATCATTTGTGTGACAATTATATAAATAAACAAATAAAATCAAAAAATAAATAATAAAATAAAAAATGGAATTAAGAGAAAAAAGGGGGCAACTAAAGTTAAAAACAAAAATGCCGCCTATACCCCAATGAAATAAACAATGTTGCTGCCTATATTATGGGAAAATATTAATTATAAAATGTATTACTTACATAGTTATTATTAAGGCAAAAACTCGTATGTGACCGTCACACGGTCGTCACACAGTATGACGGGAAAAAGTATCACTTTTTGTGGTAAAAGTATCACGTTTATCTGTAAAAGTATCACATTTTTTGGACAAAAAAAAGTATCACTTTTTGTAACAAAAGTATCATCTTTATCTGTAAAAGTATCAATGTAGTAAAAGTATCATTTTTTCCTGTAAAAGTATCAGTGTTTTCTGTAAAAGTGTATTCCGTCACACGTGTGACCGTTCACACACAAGACTCACTCTATTATTAATGTAAAGGTGAATTAAGTATTTACTTATTTTAAATTAGTGGGTAAAGTGAAATAGTAATTTTGATATTTAATGATTCTCATCAATCAAGGTGCATGTAGTACATGTAATAATATTCGAGAATCAATAATTCCTACTAAAATGAGAAAAAAGACATAGAATCTTTAGTTTTAGCTTTCTTAAAATTTAACCAAACAAATGACACATTATCATCGTAACCTATATGTCATTAGATTGCCCATTTTCTCACCATTAAATGTGTTGTATTCTTTTTAGGTGAATTAGATGCATGACCCCAACTACTCAATCAATCTCATCATTTGATTTTTTATATAAGGGCTAATATTAGGTAACCATCAATGCTAATAAAATGGAAGTAACCACTTAAATCTTAGCCATATATATATGTATATATTTCTCAAGAAATCCAAGATTAATAATCATAAACACTACGAAAGCTACAATACGTGGATCATCGGGCGTAATAACACTCTGGCGCGTTAACATTCGATTAAAATTAAATTCTAAATTTGAGATGATAGCAATAAGGATTTGGTTTATAGATTTAGAGGAGGTATCTATGTGATAAACTAAACTAAATTAAACTAAACTAAACTGAACCTAAACTAAATCGCCGCCAATCTATTTGAATATTACTACTCGAAAGTTACCGGCCTGCGTACCGTCCAAATTCTGTCCGAAAAAGTGGGTTTGCAAATTGGGTGTGCAATGGATTTAGGCAGTATTATGGCCGACAATTTTCGAGTAGTAATATTCAAATAGATTGGCGGCGATTTAGTCAATGTTAAAAGTTTATATGCCGAAGTGAAAAAGTGCTAATAGGCGGCCCTTTTGTAATTGTCTCATATATTAATGTGGGTAAAAGTATCATGGTGAAAATGTATAATCTTTTTATAATTAAAAACAAAACCGTCCCAAATTAGAAACTCTAATTTTTTTCTCCCAAACCCCTTTGCCGTTTCTTAAAAATATTATTTTTAGACATTATCGTTTGACAACAATGCAATTCATGTTAAATGGCATATATTTGAATAAAATAACATTATCTCAATACAATCGTAACTTCTCCATATTCAATAGAGATGTTCTCACAAACTTCCAAAATTAGTCCGAATTCATCTCCCACGTAATCTTTTTTGCGCAATCAAATTCTTTCTTGATTGAAATCGATTGTAATTAGAGCGCTGATTTGGTGAATCTCTATAGGATGTGAAATTTGTCTTCTTGGTATTTTGTACCTGCAATAGCCAATATATGGAAATCATATTCATAATATTGGTAAACATATCGTGTATAATTTATAGCCCCCTCCCCTAAAAAAATTTATAGTTCCAATATCTTCCATAAAACTACAAAATTATAATTACAGTCATGCTTATCAACTCGGCATCCATTATGTTTTAATATATAAGACGACACTTTCGTGACACCCAAGTATCGGCTTTCATCGATAAAAAATGATCTTCGTAGATTATTATTATTATCTTACTTAATACAATAATGAAAACGTCTATAAGTAATAAACATATTTTTTTTTGTTACTTTTATATGTTGATCACAATTTTCACTATATTATAACAATATAAATATATCAACTCTTATTATTATGTTAAATATACAACTCGTGCTCGCACGAGGATGATAGTGTATATAATAATATCTTTATCCAGAACAAGTGGTACATCAAGTATAAATCATGATACCCACACTGAATGGCACGTGCAACTGGTTCACATGAGACTTTGTCATAGACTGGTCTTTTGGCCAGTCTTCCTAGTCCTTTGCCACATGCCTAGTGTCCTTGTGGTTTTGCATTTTGTCTTAGATGACGTCTGTTGTTTAATTGTTCGGTATCATAGTAGTGATTTTTCGAATCCTAGTGTCCTACGTAGGATTCATTGCGTTTATGAAGCGATCGTCTAATTCGATTGCATATCACTTGGCGTGATTTTTTTTTTCTCTGCCTATCCACCTCTTTGAATGAGTCGTAATTTTACTGATTGAATCGAGAGTCTTATACTTATGGACATTGTTTAAGTAATAAGATTTTTATCTTTCATAAGAAAAAGAAAATCCACAATAACAATACTACCAATTTATTTTAATTTTGGTTTTCGAGTATTACCTTACTTCAATTTTATCCCTACTTAGTTTTAAGAAATTAAGATAAATTTGGGTGGTATAATAATAATAAGGAATTAGTGAAAACTTTACATTTCGTAATTCTTAACAAAAAGAATTGACAAGAATTAAGTGGAGCATTTAATGTGCACCCGTGCGATGCACAGGGTGAGTACTTTTTACATTTAGAGGATGTTTGGTCGAGCTTATTCAAAACATCTTATAAGATGTTTTTTGAGTTGACAAAATATTAAATCTTATTTACAAAATAAGTTCTTGAAGTGTTTGATTATAATAAGATGAGAGAGCTTATAAGATGTTAGTAATGACATTTTTGTAATTAAAATAATAAAAACAAAAGTAGTAAATCAAAATAAGATCTTATTTGAGAAATAAGTTGGACACTCCTTACTTTTTCAAAAACAGATTATAAGTCAACCAAAGACCCTCTTAATATCTTCCATTATCATAAATTGAAACTACCAGTTAGATTTTCATAATTTTTTTTACTATTCATTTTTTTTATATTTTTATTTTTAATATCTTTCATTATCCCAATAGAAACTACTAATTATATTTTCATAAATTTTGTTAATTCAATTATTTGAATGCATGATCTAATGATGCTGAATATTTTAAATAGAATTTTAAATACAAACTTGAAATTTGATTTATTCCTCTCCCTATTATTTACATATGCATATAAGGATAAAACAATGTCAAATATTTTGAAAAATTATCGTTTAGAAGCCACATATATTAAATAATACTCCCTCCATTCCAGCTAAATTTGCACACTTTCCTTTTCGGTCCGTTCCACTTAAATTTGCACGACCAAAAAATGGAAAATAAAGTCAACACAATCAGCCATATTATATTTACATAAATGCCATTTTCTCATCCTAAAAAACATAATTAACCTAAATGAACCGCCATTAATTAAGCCCATCACCACAATCTGAATTTAAGTAACTCACCCCCCCTCCCCTCACACATTCTCGAAACATTTCTCACAGCCCAGCCCACAATTTGTGAAACCCTAATCTATCTCTCTTCTTAGTTCATCCCCCTTCTCCCCCAAACCCAGATTGTGAATCTCAGAAACTCTAATCTATCTCTCTTCCCAGTTCATCTTAGCGCCGCTCCCCTCATCTCTGATACCAGTTCCATCCCTTTCTTAAGACCTAATCTAGATCTAAAACCCCATACCCCCTCCTCTCCATTTTATCTTTGTCGATGGCAAATTTTTCTGAGAGTTTCGATGACGCGATCATCTTTAATTCCGAGGTCACTGTCGCTCCTGAATCGAAGCTGGAAACGGGAGTTTAGAGCGATTTCGAGGTTGTGGAGGCTTCGCCGACGAAAGGCCATGCTTCCGCCTCCGGTCTGATGGCGTATCCCCTTCTTGGGGATGGATGGCTCGCGGATCCAGACATGCACGAGTTTTTCTTCGCATGTCTTGCAAACTGGTTCCCGATTTTCAGGTTATGCTGCTCTGACCTAATTTCTTATTTCTGAAACCATGTTGGATCTGTGAATCCTTATTTGTTTCCTCGAAGTATGTTCTTGGGATTCTGTGTTGTTGGCTTTGCCTATTTTTGGATCTGTATATCCAAATCTTTGTGATGATGCTATTTTTCTCGAATATGTGAATCTATGTGTGTGCTGATTCTTGTTATGCGATATTATTTCGGATCTGTGAATCCAGAATCTGTATTGATGCTGTTTATGCAATTTTTTTTGAATCTGTGAATCCAAATCTGTGTTGGAGCTTTTGATGCGACTTCTTTCGGATTTGTGAATCCAAATCTGTATTGGAGCTTTTGATGATGTGAAGCCAAATCTTTGTGATGATGTTGTTTATGTGGTATAGTCTTCGGATCTGTGAATCCATTATCTGTGATGTTGTTGAAGTGTGGCCAATCATAATGATGTTTTCAAAAAAGAACTTTTGTTGCTGCCCAACAAACATACAATGTGAGCAATTTTAATTGAAGTGATCAACTGATTTTGTGTTGGTTTAGGTTTCTTAAGTTAGTCCAGGCAGACTAACTTAATGTTACCACCAATACTTGTTTGGGCGTGGTTTTTAAACCCTATGATGAATAATTTCTGAGGGTAAAAAGCATTAAAAAAAATTCTAACAAAATGGGATCATTTTTTTGATCAGTTTTTGATAACTTCAGTAGGTTTTACTGTTTACAGTCTAAGCAAAAGAAACACGTCTATTGTGTTTATGTAAACACCAAACTCGAAACGTACTATACTTACCATTTTGTTTTCACATATAGCCTAGATCAGTGAGTATCCCACCCACCTCATAGTTTCCTTCAGCGTTTTCTTGAGCCATGACACATTCAATTGCCTCCCCTACTGTTTCTTCTTCCACGTCCAATGTTGTTGGTTGTGTTCCTTGTCTTGCATGTGTTGTTTTGCTATGTGTGGTAACCTGTAATTATTACTCCCTTTGTCTTTCATCACCTCCATTAAACATGCTTGCAAGCTCAGAAACACGTAGTTGAGCTTGATAGGTTCAAGATCTTCAAATGATTTAAGAACATTGTCTACCAAGTCCTGCACATTGTAACTCCTAGTTTTCACTTGTAATGACTGAATAGCCCGGAAGTAGCCTAAGTCTAGGACATTAGTGTCCGGGGAATTTGGCAGTTGGAACATCAATTGAATCTGAAATCCATCACTTGTAACAGCATTTCTGAAATCTATGTCAAAGTTGCTTAAGTAAGGTCTTGCCTTGTCCTGTTGTATGATTATTTGCTTACTTGCATGAACCGGCCATTTTGACTTGATTGCTGGAATTATCTGTACATTAATTCCCAATGATGAAACAATTTGCCTTAATAAATGCATTTCTGTGATGTCACCGATTTTGCCAAACAGATTGAAAAATCTGTTAGGTAAAATCAGGAGACTTGCAATTTTGCTTTATAAAAACCAGATGATGATTAATTTCTGATGGTTCAGATGGTTACCTTTTGAAGTAGAAAATCTTTAATAACCTATTTGATTATTGATTCGATTGGCTTGGTGACCATGGTCCCTCTCGGTCTGTTGGCACTGTTTCTGAGGGTCGGCTCCATCGTAATGAATGAAAACATTCCTATTTTCCCGTGAAATATTAATTCCACGGCTACTGTGTATTGTGGTCTCGTCACAGCACACATAAACATTACCTTGGGGATGAAACGTTTACTTTTACAAACCCTATATGGGTCTTCTTCGCCTACTAGCTTATATGTCCTCTCACTAGTTTGTAGCAAGTAAAACCATTTCTCATCAATATGAATTACGTTATGCATATTTTCTTGCCTGATGTTGTTTTGAATGATGTCCTTGTGGAAGAAACTGAGACTGTACTTTAGCCTTTGAAGCTTGTTCGATTCTGTTAACTGTGGCTTAACTGGGTTGGTGTGCGGTTTTATGACCCCCTGTTTATCCATCTTCCTACTTTGCTTTTGCTAACGCTGAGCTCACTTGCTAATCTTCTGATTGTTCCTCTTTTGGAGAATGGTATAGCTCTCATTGCATCTTCATCCAATGATGCTTTCTGTCTTGAAGCAGTTCTGGCCCTTATTTCCGGAAAAGAAACAGGTTGACCCTCTGAAATCTGTTTTTTTGCAGATTGACATATTAGTTGAATCGTTCGGACTAAAACTCCAAATGATGCTCCGACTTCCCTTACTTTGCGATGATTCAAAACTCCTCCGGTGTTGTTGGCTAGAAGAGTTTGAGCAATGAGGAGTCGATCTGATGGAGAAATATGGGGCCCCTTCCTAGTGTTTGTCATGTTCTTTTTCTGCTGTAAAATTCTGTTGGTTGGTGAAATATGCATTCAATGCTGTTTTGGGCTTATTTATAACCCTTATTTGGACATAATTTGAATGTAATCTAGTTTAAGAGGGAAGTTTGAGTGAAAATTTGGCTGTTAGCATTTTTTTTGCCAAAATTCTAGGTTGTTGAAATTTTGGTGGGAAATTTCCCCCTAAAACTGTAAAACAATTCGTTCCCAGTATATATTGAAAATATGACTTGAAATGTTTTTTTCTTAGTTTTAAATTTCTGCATTCTTTTACTGTTAAATATAGCAGAAAAAAAAAGGGAGGGAAGTGTTAATACACTAATCCCTCCCTTAAAAAAACTGATTAGAGATCCTCAAAAGTCAAATAAAAAACAGTCAACTGTTTTTTCTTAACATCCGTGTCGGTCAACCGTGCAAATTTAGCTGGGACGGAGGGAGTATAATATTATATTATTATGTCATATTTAAATAAATATAATTGAGTTATTATTTTTGTAGATAACATAAATTTTCTTTTCACAAAATAGGGAAAAAAAAAAAAAGCAAACTAATCAACCTATAATACTAAAAGAAGGTTGCTTAAAAATAGGAGAAAACACGTGTCGCTCCCACATTTTTTCGCGAAATTATTATTATTATTATTATTATTATTATTATTATTATTATTATTATTATTATTATTATTATTATTATTATTATTATTATTATTATTTTAAAATTACTCTTAAATACGTGGAGAACCCCTAAAAAGAGGGAGACATGTGTCTCATCCACCTTATTTGTGGGTTCCCCTCCAATCAATTCTTTTTCTTTTTCTTTTATCTTTTCCCTTTGAAATTTCAAGAACTTATAATTTTTTTGTTTCAACTCAATTTTTCATAAGAAATATATCAAATTATTCTTCTTTTGAAGATCTTCAATTTGACATCCATAATATATATATTATAATAAAAAATGATATATATATTTAAGTGTAAAGTACATTTTTAGGATTTTAATGATATATTTTTATTTTCTAAAAATGATATATTTTGATTTTTAGACATTAGTATATAAAATGATATTTTTATAGATAAAAGTGATACTTTTACTACAATGATACTTTTACAGATAAAAGTGATACTTTTTTTTGTTAAAAAAATGGTACTTTTACAAGTAAAAGTAATATTTTTACTACAAAGAGTAATACGTTTTTCCCATCACACGGCCGTCACAGCGTGTGACGGCTCACACAAGTTTTTGTCAAATTAAAATATGATATAATTCCAAAAACGATATTTTTTTAACGGATTGAAATTTTAAGAAGATTAAAATTATTTACTTTATTTTACCTTTTATCTTAATAATTTTTGGATAGTTTAAATTATTTTGTTTAAAAAAATCATAAAAAAAACAAATTGTTAAGTTTACACTTTACAATACAAAAAAAAAAAAAAAAAAAAGGTTTTGATATATTTGCTAAAGTGATTTGTTGATTGAATTAGTTTCCTTATTATTTTTTTTTATTTTGTGAAAACAAAAATTATGTTGCCTACAAAAATAATTAGTCTATTATTTTTTATTCGAACATGACATGATAATATAGTTTACCACTCATATACTCAAGTAACTAATATGTTTATGGCATTTTATACTAATTTTATATTATTTAATATATGTGACTTTCAAGCGATAATTATTCAAAATATTTGACATTATTTTTTCCTTATGCATTTGTAATTATTACAACCCATGCAATGCACACTGAAATAATAGGGAAAGAAATGAATTAAATTTCAAGTTTGTATTTAAAATTTTACTTAAAATATTCAGCATCATCAGATAATGTATTCAAATAATTGAATTAACAAAATTTATGAAAATATAATTGGTAGTTTCTAATTGTGATAATGAAAGATATTAAAAGTAAAAATATTAAAAATTGAATAGTCAAAATTTATGAAAATCTAACTGGTAGTTTTAATTTGTGATAATGGAAGATATTAATTAAGTGTGAAAAAAAAAATAACACATGTAAGGAGGAAGAAAGATAATTGGACAAAAAAATATCAACTCCCAATTTTATATTCTCAAATAATATATAGGCTGATAATTTTATTATTATTATTATTGAAAGTTTCCATCCCGTGCATTGCACGAATGGATATCTAGTTCAATCAATAAATCACTTTAGCAAATATATCCAAGTTTTTTTATTTTTTTTTATTTTTATTGTAAAGTATAAACCTTACAAATTTGTATTTTTTATGAGTGTTTTAAATCAAATAATTTAAACTATCCAAATTGTTAAGAATAAAAATAGGTAAAATTAAAGTAAGTAATTTTGATCTTCTAAAAAATTTCAATTCATTTAAAAAAAAATATCATTTTTGAAATTATATCATATTTTTATTTTATATAAAAATGTTTAAAAAATAAATATATCATTTTTTGAGAAAATTGAAATATATCATTAACATCCTAAAAGAGTATTTTACACTTAAAAACTAACATTTTAATTGTAAGATATGCATTATGGACGTTAAATCGAAGATCATAAAAAGATAAATAATTTGATATATTTCTTATGCAAATTCGAGTTGAGACGAAAAAGTTATAAGACCTTAGAAGATAATAAAAGAAAAGATAAAAGAAAAAGAAAAAAAAAATGATTGGAGTAGAACCGGTGGATGAGACACATGTCTCCCTATTTTTAGGAGATCTTCATGTACTCCCTCCGTCCCGGCTAAATTTTCACAGTGGATGGAGCACGGAGGTTAAGAAAAAACAGAAGTTGCTTTTTGGTTTGACTTACAACCCCCTTTCTGTTTTTTAAAGGGTGTAATTAGTGAAAATACAAAGTAATTAATTTTTCCTAATTTATGAACAATGAACAATAAAATGGGACTGTAGAAACAGTAAAAATGAGAAATACAACTGATACCTGAAAATTTTCGAATTTCACAGATAAAAAAAAAAAACTGGAGGGAAAATTACCACCAAATTACATTAATTTTCTGGATTACAAGGGTAGCATACTAAAATTGAAATTACATTCAAAATTCCCTCCTAATCAATTTCAAACACATGAAATTCACCATAAAAATTGTTACACTTCACAAAAATAACATTCAATGCTCTACATTCATTACATTAATTTTTTCAAGTTAAAAAAACTCAGCAATGGCAGAAGTGCCAAACCGAAGAACGGGGCCCAACTTGACTCCAACAAATCGACTCCTCATCGCTCAGTTTTTTATGTGCAACAACACCAACGGAGTTGTTCACAGTGGTAAGCTGCAGGAAGTCGCAACATTATTTGGACAAAAAAGGTTACATTATTAATACACTTAAATTTTGTGATCATTCACTGTTTCATCATTGGGTATTCACAGATTCTACCAACAATTAAGGCCAAACGACCCGCTGCAGCAAGTAAAAACATTATCATACAGTAGGATAATGCAAGACCTCATCTAAGCAATTATGACACTGATTTTAGAGGGGCTGCCTCAACAGATGAACTTAACATTCAAATAATGTGTCAACCCCCAAGTTCACCAGACACAAATGTGCTGGATTTGGGGTATTTTCGAGCAATACAGAGTCTACAAGTAGAGACAACAAGCTACACAATATAAGAGTTGGTGGATAATGTCCTCCAATCTTTTGACAGAATGGAAGTTACCAACCTCAACACCGTATTTCTAAGTTTGCAGGCTTGTATGATAGAGATGATGAAGGTCAAATGAGGGAACAACTATAAGCAACCACACATTGGAAAAACAGCACAAATAAGACAATGGACTTTGCCTATAGCATTAGAAGTACCAGAAGATGTTGTGAGAGAGAGAATTGATAATCTAATTGCAAATGAGCAGGCTTTAGGTACGTATGGCATAGGTGAATTAATGGCTGAATTGGGATACATGTTTAGATTAGTGGAAAGTCAATATCAATACCTTTTGCACAAATGTTTATAGCATAAACACAGAAATGATGTTTAGCATTGCTTTGGCTGTAAACATTCAGTGATTGTGAAGTTCAGTTTATCAAAAATATTTTGTTAAATTTCAGAATTTTTTTTTTTTGCTACCCTCAGATACTATCATCATTGGGTATCCTAAAGCCCATAAACCGTTGAGGACAACATTAAACTACACTTAAAATCAGTTTAAGCAGCAATACTCAACAATCACAAAGGGCAACAAACATGCAACAATCAGACAACGACATTAACATCATTCTACAGTAGACAATTTGTTGGGTGGCATTAATCCTCAGTATAATCAGGAAAAGAAAAACACATCATCAAATTAAGCCACCAAAATAACAAATTCGCAAAATACACCATCAGTTTAGGGACATATCATAAAGCTAAGTCACCAGCACATCATCAAATTAAGCCACCAAAACACATCATCAGTGGCAAAATCCGGATCCGAATGAATATCAACTAGCAAACAAAATCAAACCGAATAGGGACAAATTTTAGGGTCTTTTTATAGGGACATTATATTAGTAACACAGATAAGCACACATAAACAGATCGAGAGAGGTTTTTACCGAACACAGAGTTAGGGTTACAAACCAAAATTAGGGTTTTTCAAACCTTTTTTACACAAGGACACCAAACAGCCAAATATTCGTTGAAATTCCTTCGGAGTTCCTCCAAAGCAAACACACCAACAACAGCAGGTTGGGGATCTCCTGTTTCCGAGGCGGAAACTCAGCTCAACGACGAACTGGCTTCCACATTCTCGGACAACATCAACTCATCATCATCGAAGATTGTTTCGGCAATGAACGAATAGTCCGAATCACAGACGATTCGCTCATTAGAACTCGAAATCGTCATCAGACGAATCATAGTATAAACACGAGTGAGGAGGGGGATATTGAGAGAGAGGGGATTTACATATGTAGATCCAGATTTGAGGGGTAGCGCTGCAGTGGGAGGGAGGTGTTGAGAGAGAGAGAAGAAATTAGAGTTTGTGCTAGAGAGAGAATCGATTCAGTAGATGAATCTGTGGGTTGGGGGTTTGACAGGCAGGGGGGGGGGGGGGAATTTAATTTAAGGGGTGGGATTAATTTAGGGTTAGTTGTGGTTTAAGGTTTTAATTACGAAATCTGGTTTTTTTAAACTTTTTAAGTAATGTCATTTCTGTAATAATGCTTAAATATTGAGGGTGCTAATTGTTGACTTTATTTGCCATATTTAGGCGCGAAAAGTTAGCTGGGACGGATCGAAATGAAAAGTAGGATAAGTTAGCAGCGACGGAGGGAGTATTTAAGAACAATTTTAAAAAATTAAAAGAAAACAAAAATTCGACGAAAAATTGTTGAAGCGACACGTGTTTTTCCCTATTTTTATGCAACGTTCGTTTATTATTAAAGGATGATTTGAGAGAAGTAGGTCTTGTATTAATTAAACATTTGGAAATTGTAAATTTGAAACTTAAGTAAAGGCACTCGAATCCTTCTTTCAAGTGAATACATTAAAATAATAATCATAATAATTTAGAGTGCAAAAATTAAAGAGTATCTAACTATCTATATGTGTATAGTGATATGGATAGTACGGCCATAGCCATTGACGGACTTACATGTGCCCCATTGTCCCGGTCGAAATGTGCTATTATATGAGTGAAGTTTAGTCGATTTTAATACAATATAATTAAATAAATTAAATAATTTTATTGTTTGACTTGAATATGATTTAATAATAATAATCAATCCATGCATTCTTAAGTGCACACAATAAAGATAAAAATTTCAAAAAATAAAATGAAATGTTTAGAAACACTAAATCTTGATGATCTTATCAATTTATTAATCTTATCAATATCATTAGTACTTTTTAGTTATATATATATATAGTTGAATATTGTTGAAATTCATGGACAGATATAGAGACATCCCGTCCTTTTTTATTTTCTAAAAAATTAGTTTTAAATGTAACTTAACTAAATATTAAATTTAGAGTATAATATATGAAAGTTTTTTTTCTAGTCTTCTCAAGATGAACCACCTACTTAGTATAAAATTTATCTTCAAATCTCAGAGTTTAATTAGAAAATTTTATCCCTCGAAAAAAAAATTGAAAATTTTAGCTCGATAAAACGAATATCTAGATTGTCTATAAATGGAGTTCCCCTGGACAAAATTTTTGGTTCCGTCCGTGACCGTAGCTACAATAAATGCAACACTTTTTAACTAAAGAGAGCTTAAGTGAGTATGATTTACATTTACAGTAGAGTAAAAGTAGTTCAATAATTGAGAGGATATCCAAGAGGATCTGTATAAGGAAAAGATGTTGGCAGTTGTGAGTAAAGCAAAGCTGTTTCAGCTTTTCTGATGGTTATTTCCCTTTTCTCCTTATTGTTCATTTCATCATTCCAACCACTGCTCTTCATTGCATTTAGACACTCAGATTCCTTTTAATTTTAAATACTGTGTATTGTGAAAATGGTGTCGCAGGTGTCGTAGGTCCTGTCAGATCTTTGAAACTAACTTTATTACTCACTTAACCTTTTTTTTTAATGAAATGTCCAAAAAGTAGTGTGCTTTCATTTTTACCCTTGTTTTATGTCAGCCTTTGGATAAATTGCACCTGCCTGTGAGTCACTGCCCAACCCTCTCGTGTATCCTTGTGTAAGGCTATAAATCCTCGTGTACTCTCGTGTACAGGACAAACAAAACTCGTGTAAATTATATTATCTAATCTCGAGCAACTTTCGAATAAGCATCTCATGTACCCTCGTGTAAGGCCATAAACCCTCGTGTAACATCTCGTGTAAGCATCTCATGTACCATCGTGTAAGGCTATAAATCCTCGTATACTCTCGTGTATAGGACAAACAAAGTGGTGTAGATTATATTATCTAATCTCGTGTAACTTTAGTGTAAGCATCTTGTGTACCCTCGTGTAAGGTCATAAATCCTCGTGTACCTTCGTGATTTTCGTGTACAGGCAAAACAAATCTCGTGTATAGGCCAAATAAATCTCGTGTAGATTATATTATCTAATCTCGTGTACCCTCGTATAAGGCCATAAATTCTCGTGTACTCTCTTGTACAGACCCAACAAATCTCGTGTAAGGAAATAAACCCTCGTGTAAGGTCATAAACCCCCGTATAACTTTCGTGTAACTCTCATGTACAAAGAGGTGATAAAATAAAGGCGAAATGAGATAACTGAAATTGCTATAATGTAAGGGTAACTTAATGAGTTCACCAAAATGTAAGCATATTGAAAATAAAAAAATGAAATAAGTAAAAAAGACGGTAAAAATGCTTTCACAGGGACACTATAATTTTTTCTCCCTATTGTGTTTAATATTTTAATACAACATGTCTTATTCATATTCCTTTAGTTAGATGATTAATTCAACTGCAGTCAAACTGATTTATTGAAAATTTCTGTATAACTATTAAATAATCTTGGTTATTGTTTGATAATTTTAGATATAATTAAAAGAAAAAAAATATACCAAAATAGAGGAATTGAGAAATGACCGATCAAACCAGTTTTATCATTATTTTCCATTTGCTTTATTCTAGACTCAAAATCAAACCAGTCAACCGATCCTCAAAACAAGATTCCAAGGCTTCTGAATTTCTAGGAGAAAAAGAACTAAAAATAAAATAAATACCAAATTCTGAAGCTCAAAATGGATAAGAATTTGATAAGATGAAGTCTCTAGATCTCAAACAATAAGTGTTAGATTCATCTATTTTCTTCATACACGAGGAAAGGAAATCCTAGTTCTGCAAATTTTCCTTCACCAGTATTGAAGATTAAGTGATTGATTTACTGGGCAGGGAATTTATTAAAATGATCTATATAAAATACTTCAATCTACTAAACAACTTGGAAAAATCCCACAGTTGCATCTATTTTTGGTAATACAGATTTTTATACAAGTTACATATACTGCAGCAACATCATCAACACTTCTTGATTACCTTCTGAATCGCTTGTTTGATCACAACTGCTGATGCAACTCTCAGACCCTTGCTCTGCAAAAGTCATGTATCAGCTGTTAGTCCAAATTTGTTCATAGACAACCATAAATCATTGAAAAGTAACATGCATATTGCAATTTCAAATGTAATACAAATTCCAGCAGACCTTGGCTTTTATAGTCATGGAGAGAGTTCCATCGCTGGTCGAGGATTGGACACTCTGCGTATCCATACGCAGCTTGCTAATAACTTCCATTACTTCAAGCAGTGCATTCTCCTTGCAAGAACACCGCATCTCAATCAACACATCCTTGTCACTAACACTCACACTTATATCATCATTTGATAAATCTCTCAACCGGACTTTGCTATTTCCAGCTCCTATTTTATCCTTCTCACAAGCTTTTCTCTTGTTTGATGATGGCTTCTTCGTATTCCCGGTTTTATTGGGGCCGTAGTTGTCAGAAGTCCTCTCGATTTCATCCTGAGCTTTGCCGCGTGTACTTGACTCTAGCCCCGTTGATTCTTTGTACGATTCCAGCTCTTCGACCCTTCTCTCGAGCTCTCTCAAGTACTCTATTGTATGATCAAGTACCGATACTTTGTCAACCTGCAACAAGCATACCCGAGTTTATATATTTATTAATTTTTTAAAAACTAGATAGAGCGTAATCTGAAGAGTATATTTGAGTACCTTGCCACCAGATGGAACTAGTGATCCAAGAATCAGAAACCTCTCATTTATTTTCTCTCTTCTCTTCCTTTCAGACAACACATGGTTTCTATCATTTTCCTCAGCTTCTGGTCTAGAATTGACGTTTTGTTTACTAGATTCAACCCGAGAATGCATTCTAGGCACTTCAAAGAGTACTTTCTTGAGCAATTTTTGCTGAGTTCCTCTTTGGGTTAACCGGGCTTGGGATGAGCCCGGGGCTGGTAAGCTATCCTTTCTCCAGCAAACAAAGCTTGATTCCCTACTGCCCCTCCCAAT
Organism: Ajuga chamaepitys; assembly: GCA_958295605.1. Classification (NCBI taxonomy): domain Eukaryota; kingdom Viridiplantae; phylum Streptophyta; class Magnoliopsida; order Lamiales; family Lamiaceae; genus Ajuga; species Ajuga chamaepitys. Next base: position 34,160,091 of record OY282502.1, on the reverse strand, counting down.
GTACGGGCCCAGAATCAACTGGTGGGAACTCTTCAAAAGGTTGGAGAGTACACTGTGATAATGAACATCATCACCTTTCTGCTGATTGCATTCTTGATTGCTGTGCATAAAATTACTGGTTTCCTTATTCCCATCTGAAAGTGGGACTGTTGCATCAGGTTCTTCATGTGTTTGAGATATACAGTCACTGGAATTCGTCGAATTGTTCAGACAATTACTGATTGCATCATCCATAAACGACCAGCTTTGCAGTTGAGCAGCCTCTCCATTTACTATGTCTTGCACCAAATTCGATTCATCTCTTAGCAGATTGTCTGCAAAATCGTCTGAACAGTTCGTTGGAGAAGAAAGATCCATGTTTGGACTGTCCAAAAGCCGATGATCAACACCGAGTCCGGGCAAATCATTGTGGTTTGTGATATTGTCAAAGACATGGCTAGGAATATTGGAAATCGTCGATGGAGGACTCTCAAGGAATGAACTTTTTATATGCAGAATCAGATTCGGATCCTCTGAAACCTTTTGAAATCATATCAAAATAGCTTATAAGTATACGATAGATCATGGGCTGACAAAAGTTAAGACTAAGATTATAGAAGCATACTGGTTCGGTTGTTCCGAGCTCAACTACACCTCCTAAATGTGGAAAGCACACAATTGTCTGCAAAACAACGCATACTGTGAGAAACATGTTCTTCAGAAAAATATGCTGCTATTGGAATAATCTATAAAACTACAAAATCCAGAAGAACACTTTTGACATCGTTAGGTTCAGAAGAAACACAATCACACCTGGATTGATGCACTCTGAAGAAAGCAACGCACGTCCAGCCAGCCATATGATGCAGAAGCAATGAGAAACCAGAAACTTCATTTAATTTAAATCTTCAAAAAGCACATCAATAATTTTTGGGATTAACAAATCTACTTGCCTTTGCAAGCAAAGAACGAGAGAAAACTTTGGTGTCAGCACGGTGAGCATTGCAAAGCCATATTGGTTGGTTTTTGGCTAATGCCCTTCCAGGCAACCTTCACAATTCAAACGAGCATACACGTATCAGTTTCCGTTTCTTTTCTTTTACAATAAAATTGTTCGAGATACAATCATCCAGCAGACTCAAGCTATTGATTCAGCTAGAAGAAGAATTACCCTTGGTCGGCATGGAAAACGAAGGACATGCAAACCAAGAAATACCACTCTGCATCGGTGAGATCTTCAGGGGATAATGCAGCTGTAGGCCTTTTAGCTTGAGGGTTGGCTTCACCCAGTGACAGAGACTCGAATAGTTCTCTCAACTGATCGCTTCTCTCCAATCCCAGCTGATCCGTGTTCAATTCTGTGGCCTGAACTGTCTTTCTTGTTTTGATATCACCATTGTAGTAGCCATTATACCATTCCAACACCCTAAAAAAGTTCCATTACAGAAATCCTTTCAATATGCACAGTGTAAATCAAAATCAGATTCACATGTAAACATCCAAAAACACTGTGGCCGTTCCGGGGCAGGCTTCATTAACAAAATGGACATAAAATGTGGACAATAAAAAAAATTCCCTTAAAAATTTAACTTGCCTCCAAACTTCCCAGCTATCATTTCATTTGCTTAAAAAAATTATGTTGGCATAGCAGAAATTTATCTTCTGCGGCAACAAGCAAAAGGAAAAACAAGAACACAAGAAAATCAATAGTTGGATTTTCAGCATCCCTTCATCTGTCTAGATTTTCTTTTCCTTTTCTCCCTGTGGGGGAACTTGGGAGAGGGTTGTGAAAGTAAAGATTGGATCTTTACCCGGGTTGGCTAGATGAAAGAGACCAAAAGATTGCATAGCTCCATTGAATGCTTCTAACAGCAAGGGCAAGCTGCATCCTTAGATTCATTGGCAATTCCTCTTGGTTTTGGCTTACAGTCGCCATTTTTGACCTCTGCCTACCTCCACCTAACCATATATAGAACAATACAATAGAGAACAAGAATAAAGAAGATCCCAACTTAGAATTTGACCATATGATTAGGTCCAAGGCTGGCTGCTATTACACATACCAGAGATTAGGTTTCAGTTGACTCCAAATGTTCATCCACAAACCGGTACCGAATCAAATTGCAAAAAGATCCCTTCAAATTCAAGATTTAAGACTTGCTCCAATGGCATGCATGCATACTGTATGGCATAATGACAAGATTCTAGAAAATCATTTTGTGTGATGAAGATTGGTGGGAGATGTTGTTTGGTCAGGGGGTGGGGTAGGGTGAGGGTGTGGAGTTAGTTAACAAGGCAAAAATGTTAATCACATTTTTGTAAAAAGCCAGAAAAGAGAGTTAACTTATTGCTACTTGAAGTGGGATAAGGTAGAAAGAATTAAAGATCTGGCCTGCGATGGTACAGGAATTGACACTACAGAAGAGACGCAAGAAAGCACCTTTGATGGAGAAACTGAAAATCACACTTATTGTTTTTCTTTTAATAAAAAAATGGAAAAAATGGAAGAGTTGTTGAGAGCCAATAAAACATAAAGCGAGTAGAGCCAAATATGGTGGTTGGGGCTGAGAACAAGAGACGTATTCAACTATTAATATAATCAAAAGAAATAAGATAAATGCAAATTTCTTAGCAAAAGTCTGCAACCCAAAGGATGGAGATTTTCAAGAAGTCAATTGTTGACCACCCCCAACAGATATGGATCTTGTGAAAGCCCTCCCTGCATACACTGCGTCTTGGATGTTAAAATGATGTTGTTTCATCTCAATTCAAATAAATTTGTTATTTCAATCAAATTTACACTGTTTTATGTTCAAAATAATACTATTATCATTTTGATGTCAGCACATGGTACAAAGGTAGACACCTTCCTGAGTTCTATTTCCAACACAATCTCAAATGAAATGCAAAAAATAAATAATGATCTTTTCTTTAATTTTTTCAAAAGAAAAAAGAGTTGTTAGCGAATTAGTAATTGGACTTCCTGTATTGTCTTGATGAAAAACATGCATAGGACTCAAATTTAAATGAAGAAGTTAAGAAAACAGACACATCAAGAGATGCAATTGAGAACTCATACTTTATAATTATAATAGGACTCAAAAAAGAAAAAAGTTGCTTACTTTTAGGCTGATTTTTTTCATAATGTTTTTTGTCTTTATTTTTTACTAAAAACTTTATTACTTAATCACCATCCAAATCATTAAGTATAAAATGTCCAAAAAAAGTCATTAAGTATAAACTCATCTAACCCAAAAAGGATTATGACCAATCCAACACACGAATTACTAGAACTAAAAGAAAACAAGCATGACTATTCGCAACAAGTTACATTTACGAGACATACGAGCAAAACTTAAGAAGTCATTATGAAGTAGTACTCTAAATTTCATCTACTACCGCTCAATTGTAGTCCAACATACTCTCTACTCCCTAACCCTGTAAATATCTGCACACAGAGACAGACCTATTCCCTCCAATATGAAAACATGTGCCCCCACAAAAAAATATCTTTGATTTTTCACTTTATTTTTTGAATAATTAATACCAAGTTGAATAATAGTATTGTCCCCCCATATTTCAATTTTTTTTTAAAAAATATTATATGTAATATTTTTATATTATTTTTCATATTAATTGTGTCCTTGTAACAAAAAAATTCTGAATCCGTTCCTATCTGCACAACTAGCCAAGTATCTAAATAGACACCGACATTAGTAAATTCAAACTCCTAACAGAACCTAATAGCATTCTCAACACCCTTAACTCACCACCCAATACTAAATCAAGATAATTCACTAGATGACACCCAACCGCCATTAACTCACCAAATTACAAACTTATGAAGGTCTTCCACGAGTTAACGTGGTAAGTCTAGCTGTACTAGTCACTGTTAGTGCGATAATGAGGAATGGGATAACAATTATTTATTAATACAAAAAAGTGGTAACTTTTGTACATTGCACATGCTTAGACATTTAATTAGTTGAGATTCTGTTACCACTCACCATACTCCTCCAGTCAGGATTATGAGAATTAGTTCACTGTATCTACACTTACTGCAACAAAAGAAATTTTTTATACGATATCACAATTGTAATCACTAATAATTAATTATTGAAATACCAAAATTCGTGCGCATGTGCGATGTTTTTATGAAGTACGAACATAAAAAGAATAATAACATAAACGTGCAATGTTCTTAAACATTAAGAACAAAGATAAGAAAGTAGTAAGAAAAGTTTCGAGGAAGAATCCATCTTCCTCTCAGGCCTCTTTTATTAGTGAAGTGGTGTGCACATATATAGTTTGGACTTACAAACTTTAGTTGTAAGTTGTAAGTTGTATAGTTGGTGTGCACAACATTGGTCAACCTTTCCTTAGTTGCTTCAATTATCAAACCTGTCAACCATAGTAATCTCCAAACAATGTATTTTCGAATGAATACCATAATTTAGTAAAAAATTATTGTAACAATCTCCCCCTTGGCATTCAAGTTCGAAAAATATTGTTGATTGACTTGCAACAAGACACTTAGAAACAGAGTTCCTCCAGGGCATGAACACAACAAATAATCCAAAAACAGAGAAGTACTTTAACATTAGCAGCAACCTTCTCCCCCTTTTGCGACCTTGAATGCGAAGGTCTAAGAAAAGCCCGCAGGATCTTCTGATAATAAGACTTTGGTACACATGGTAGTGCACACACTTTTAGGTCAATTTAAGTGTCTTTTTACGGGCTTTTGTGTGCATTTTCACGTGTGTTTGTGCGTTTATTTCTCATTGGGACAATTTGACGTGTTTGGTTCATTTCCATGTCAAGACAGGTGAATTAAGGCCGAAAAACAGGTTCGAAGATCTCAAATTGACAAATCGAGCTCAAAGGAAGAAGAAAACAAGGAAAAACAAGGGATCATGCCCGAGGTGATAGTGCCACGCCCGTGGCTAAAGCCACGGCCGAGGCAGTCCAACGCCACGGCCGTGGTAAATCCTCCAGAGAGGGCCACATTTCAGCATCCCTTGCCACAACCGAAGCAAGAAACCGCCACGATCGTGGCAGTCCAAGCCCCACGACCGCGGGCTCAATCAGCCGCGGCCGTGGCCAATCCTCCAGAAGAAAGGCAAAATCAGTCCATCCAAGACCACGGCCGAGGCAGGAGCTAGACCACGGCCGCGGCCCCAAATTGGGCCCAAAACCCTTGTTTTCACCACGGCCGCGGCCAACTTTGTACCACGGCCGCGGCGAGGTTCCCTGTTTTAAAAACCCAAACACGTTTTTGCCTAAATTTGAGCTAACACTTTTTCCCCTATATATATATCCTCTAATTCGAAATTGACCTACCTTAGAACACATTTCCAGCCACTTTGAAGCCTCCATCCTCATCAAGAACACATTGGGAAGAAGATTGAAGGCCAATTCATCCTCAACCCAAAGTTCTTGATTTAATCTTCAAATTTATCATGTTTTCTTATGTTTTTAGTTATTTTCTGATTGTATTAGTTAATATGGGTGGCTAGCACCCTTTAATTCATCCTTGATCATTGTGGAACCTTGAGTTGAAGACATTGATGTGATTATTGCGGTTAATGTTACCGAGATTATTGTGCATTCAAGTGTTTTGTGTTATTTGCTGTTATTGAGTCACATTTATGAATTGATTATTGGATTGATCACCCTTTAAGGGATTTGTGAATGTGTTGCTAGAATAGGAAATTACTATCCGTAATTGTAGGATTTTCGATTCCCGTGTAGCAAACAATAGATTTATTTATTAGGGATAACACAAAGTTCAACCACTAAAACCGAGCTTGCGAGTTTTATGTTGAATTTATCTCGTTGTCCTAGTGTTTAATGCATTTGGTTATTGGATCCAAGAGAGCTTGTTCGAGGATTCGATTAAATTGAATAGGGTTAGTCGAAGAGCTTATTTTGATTAACTAAGATTAAGGGACAACAAGGCTATTAGAGCTTGTTAATAGTCTTGAGATAAGGGCTAGAATCACAATTTAATCGGGCATTAACAATAGTTGCATCAATTGTCTAAGTCCAAGGGGAAGCATGATCAAGGGTGGCTTGTTTTACTATTTGAGAACCAAAACCGAAAAAAGATCTCTTCTATTGTCTTTGATTATTTGTTTCTTTTAATTATGTTTAGTTGTTTTTATTTGTCACTAGTAGATTGTTAGTTCCTTATCAATTCCCCCCATCTTTATTGCTTTCTTAAGTATTTACTTATTGCATATTTAATCATAAATTTCTTAACATTGGAATCAAAACTGTTCGGCCGTTCCCTGTGGGATCGACCCTTATTTACCATTCTACTAAGTAGGATAATTGGTAAGGTTTGGTGTATATTTCTATACATTAATTTGGTAGTAAGAAACGACACTACCAGACTTCTGTGAAAAGGGCAGTCTTGGCCATGTTGTCAAAGATAGCAATATGTTGGCGAAGAAATGGTTCGAGCTATCCAGAAAAAGATCATGAATCGACCTGCAAAGGAACGCCAGGAGGAACAAGAATGTTCATTGTGCAAGATGACACTGCGAACGGTTTTGGAACTGGATCCAGAAAGTCCCCACGCCTGTCATCAATCATGATATTCTGGCTCTGAAGAATGCTCCAGATCAGGCTAGAAAAGGGTAACTTCTTTCGAGTTTCTGGTTGCCCAACAAACAATTTTATGGAGCATGTTGCGTTTTCACTTGACAGCTTCCTTAGTTCGGCCCATGGAGAAACTGAGAGAGAAGCCGTAGAGAAAAACCCTAGAATACACTTGGAAGAGAAGGGGAGTGTGAAGAAGACAAAGAAGCCAAAGAGGCTTATAAGAATTAAAGAAAGTGCGAAAAAATTAAGAAAGAGAGAAAATGCGGAATCCCGTATCAGCATATTTTGTGGAAAATATGAGAGATCAATTATTTAGGGATATAGAGGGCTTCCACAGATCATGGGAATTTAACCATTTTTTGCACTTATTATGCTCTTAGGAGATTTTTTTAATATTAAGGAAGATATGCACATGCCTCTAATGCAAAAAAGAAAAAGAAAAATATATCTTAAATCTCAAGACGTGATCTTTTACTCCACAAGGTTTAATGGACTACTGAGATGGAGCTGCTTCTTCAAAAAATTATGTAAAAATAGAGACAATGAACAAAAGAAGAACTGGAAAGAACAACCTTATATCACCCATTTTTTTATATAAATATTCATAATAGGGCCACATTTTACTTAAAGACGACATACATATTTTCTTCTGAAGTCTAACCCACTACTTTGTGGATTCCTTTTTGACCGCTAACCATATTTCACTTAGAGCTATCGGAACTTTTGCCCGAAAGCTACTCCATTACTTTATGATAACTTTTGTGCTCAAACATCACTTTCCACTTAAAGCTATCAGAATGTTCGCCCAAAAGTTACCCCACTACTTCGTGATGTAATAATGTATCATTTTTTGCTTAGAGCTATCGGAATTTTCGCCCGAAAGCTACCCCACTACTTCATGATACTGTGTGTACGAACATAAAGCAAAAGAAACACATCAAGTCACTTATCACAAAAAAAAAAAAAAAAAAAAAAAAAACATGATGCCTGTCATTTGCTTACACACACTCGGCCATTTTCTATGTATGAGACCCTTTTTTCTTACACAGACGGTTACTCACTACATCCTTTTTTGAAGGTAGCTCTTTCTGATAGTGAAGATATACACAAGTTTGAGGAAACAAATGTATTAAATCTCAACAACCAGTTCTATAGGTCACAAATCTATGGGTATTTGAGATCAAGAACCTTGAGGTGATATGAATGCGAAGTTAAAAAATATGACTAGTGTAGAAACCAAATATGCAATGCATGTGCTTGATTTTTTTTTAAAAAAAAACCTATCCTACAAATTAAGCAATGGAAATCCCTAAACACTTCCTTAAGGTTAAGAATTTATGAGCAAAAAGCGTTTTGGTAAAGATGTCAGCCAGTTGTTCCTGGGAAGGAACATGCTCCAAAATAATTGTTCCCTCTTCAACCAATTCTCGAATAGAGTGATATCGAATATCAATATGTTTAGTTCGAGAATGTTGAACGAGATTTTCGGAAATGCTTATTGTGCTAGTGTTATCACAGAACAAATGAATCTAATGCATGTCAAACCCATAATCAAGGGGCATTTGCTTCATCCAGATGAGTTGGGTACTACAACTACCTGTTGCTATGTATTCGGCCTTGCCTGTTGAGAGAAATATGCCATGTTCAGATTCAGTGACCCCATCAACTAAATAGATTTCAGTCTTGGGTTCTTTTAGAGGAAGAACTACAGTGGAACTATCAACATCCCGAGAGACTTCTTATGTGACACAATCATCTTCAGACCTGAAATTCGATAGATTAACAAGATGATCATTGTTAATATGCCCAAGTTTATGTGCCAAGTCTTCGTTTTGCTCAAGGTACTGGGATGACAAGAGATATCTTGATATAATAAGTAACAATTATCAGTTCCTTGTTCTTGTAAGAACACAATTATTCTTTTCATAAAAAACACGAAATTTATCTTGAGTAAACTTTACATTTGACCCTTGATCACACAATTGACTGATGCTAAAAAAATTTGCTTTTAGATCTTTCATGAGGAGGACATTTTTAGTAGGGGCAATCCATTAACATTCAATGTCCCCACTCCAATGACTTTGCTGCTCACCAGTTCTCTTACCACATTGCTTATGTCTTTCATACCAGAATGTTGATCCGTAGATCGACTCCCATCTCTTCTTGCATTGTGAGGATGAGTTGTTGAGTCGGGTGTTCGTGGACCTCTGAGTTCCTTCATGACTTTGGTAAGCTCATATTTTAACATATGTACTTCCTGGTCCTTATCAACAATAACCTGTTCCAAACCAAACATTTTGTGTTCCAAAGAATCAATTTAACAATCATTGAAAGAAATTACCTGCTGAGCTAGTTTTAATTCATTTGCCAAGAATGATGTTCAAATTGAGGATTGAATAAGAATTCCTCATGATTTTTCATAATGGACTGCGATTTAGACAATTGATTTATGAGATTCAAAATTTTAGCCTTCAATCGTTCCTTCTCCTTCATATCACCCTCCACATCGTGTTCTTCACATTCGTACCGCTTGACCTTTGCTTCAAGAGTTCTAATAATTTTGATAGTTTTGTCTACCCTTGATGATACTTATTCATACATGGCCATGAGATCCTCAGCTGTGGGACACGTAGTACTGGTGAATTGATCAGAATCAGACTTGTAGCCTTCATGTTCTAACATGTCATGTTCTTCTGATGTTCGAACATCCACCGTAAAATAGATAATATCACTAGGAGGATGAATGAACAACAGGGTGTTGAGTTATATCACCAGCCTGGTATTCATCATCGTTACTCCATGTGGCTTTGTATGCCTCATTTTTCCTCAGAAAATTTGGACATGTAGATTGATAATGTCCAAGGCCCTTACATTCTCGTCACTGTTTATTCTCCTGTTCCCTGCAAATTTTAAGAAAGAACTTTCATTGCCATCTTGTTCATTGAAAGAGTCAGAGTTTTTACCAAATAAAGTACTTCCAAGATTGCTGAACTTTTTTATCATTTGGTTATAGCTCCTATAAAGACGTGCAATTATCTCAGCAAAGATTTCAGCATCCATCACTTCGTCTTCTTCTTCAGCTTGTTAAGACACTCCAACTTTAAGAGCAATCCCCTCGTCTTTGATTGTATGATAACCATTATTTATCTCAAATGTCTGCAATTCCCCTATGATATCATCCAATGTCATGTCCTCAAATTTCATGAAGGATTCAAGCGCAGTGATTCTCACGAAATCTCTTTGGAAGCGTTCTCATGATCTTCTTTATTTGTCTGTCTTTTGAGATTGTCTCACTAAGTATATAACACTCATTAATAATTTTATAGAAGCGAGTATAATAGACATCAATATTTTAATAATCATACAAGCGAATATTGTCAAATTATAAAGACAACCTTTGACGTTTTGAAGATTTTACCAATGCATTACCCTCAAACTGAGTCAGTAGGATCTTCCAAGGCTTCTTTCTGACGTGCTTTTGACAATCAACTCTTGTCGTGTCTGGTCAATTAAATTCAAGATGACATATAAAACATTGAATTTGCCTCTTCTTATTTTCTATCATTATCACTAGACGATCTTTAGGCTGTCGGACAACCTCTTTCTTTTCATTGTGTATTTTAGGACATTTCCAACCACTCTTGACAGTATCCCATTATCTTATTGATTGTAAATAAACCATCATCATGGACTTCCAGTAGGAGTAGTTTGCTCCAACAAGGAATGAAGCGTGCATCATGCTAAGTTCAGATGCCATCACAGTTCCCTAGATCTACCTGTTTAAACAAACTGGAACTTGCTCTGGTGCCAATTGAAATATCGGAATGCATATGTGTGTGTGATGTTCTTATGGAGTACAAATATGAAAAGAACAATAACATAAACGTGCAATGTTCTTAAACAGTAAGAACAAAGATAAGACAATAGTAAGAAAAGTATAAGAAAATTTTCGAGGAAGAATCCCTCTTCCTCTCAGGCCTTTTTTATTCATGAAGTGTTGTGCACATATATAGTTTGGAGTTACAAACTTTAGGACTCCCTCCAAAGTGATCAACACTATATGCACTTCCCCTAACTAGTTGCCCTCCACCTGATCCCTCAGATGGACTTTGTGCAGATAATCTTTCTTGCTGCACACAAAAGCTCTCCTAAACTTACTAGCACAAATCTCCCGAATTATGTCCTAATAACGAGATGGTGTTCCTAGACAGGATGAACACCAACTAAACATCTTAAGCTTGATTTTGACCGAATACCAAAATACAAGAAAAAATCGATACAAGACTTCATTGTTGAGCATCTCTATCTAGTCACTGTATTTCTCTCAAGCTCCTCTTGATTTCAATCACCCTTCCATTAGCCTTTGATGATTATGGATTGCAATGGTAAGTTTGACTTGCTTTCCTTGACTTTAGGGATATGTTTTTGCTAATGATGGAAGGATTGACCTGTGTCTCATTGAAACAAGGGATTTGTTTATTTTTTAAGATGACATGATCTCCATTTGAATTTATTCATGTCAACCTTTCCTCAGTTACTTCAATCATCAAACCTGCCAACCAAAGCAATCTCCAAAAAAATGTATTTTCCAGTGAATGCCATAATGTTAGTAAAAAACTGTTTTAACAGTTATTTATGACCATTTGTTGTCACAAATCTCTCTATAAATTATTTGAGACCATTTTAAGATTACTTTTAGAGACAACTAGTTGTTGCAAAAAAAATATTTTAGACGTATTTGAGACCACTTTTGTCGTCACAAATATCTCCGAGTTATTGAGACGACTAATTAGTGACGACATGTTGTCTCTAATAATAAAGTTGTGACAAATATTCATTATTTGAGACCACTTTTTGTTATATTATAAGATCATATTTTTGTAGCAACTACTTTCGTCTTCTTATTTAGAGTTAAATATTATTACTACAATTTATAGAACTTTCTTTTAAATATTCAATTATTTGAATATATACAGTATTTTTATTTATTACTCAATTTCAAGTAACAATAAATAATAATGATAATTGTTGATCTTGAATGGTAGATGTTTAAAGAGGGTTAAATATAATTATATCTTTTTCAAAATTATTCTTAAAAGATATGGTTCATTTTCATGTCAATTATGAGTAAATCTTCTCTTTAGTAGAGCCTACAAGGTAAGTTTCTACTAATAATGAGCTTTTATGAGTAAATCTTCTTTTTAGTAGAGCCTACAAGGTAAGTTTCTAGTAAACAATGAGCTTACAACTTGCTGTGGATTCGAGACTTGCATTTGTAGAAACTTTTTTTTTCTTTTACTTTTTAATCCCAAAACCTGTAAATAGAACTAATCACAAGAGTATTTAACATATACCTTTACAGAATACATCTACCTGAATAAAAAAATTGGAAAGCCTAATGCATCTAAACTCACAAAACCTTTTACATTTCTACAATCACTACAATTGGTAAATTTTGAACTGTCTTCTTCAAAATGGTTCATTGGCAAGATAATATGCTGCCTTATTGTCTTCTCTATTTATATGCGAAATGAAGATTGATCCCTGCTCCTTTAAATTCACAAACCGTGCAATCAAAGTCTGGTACTTCTAATTTCCTGGAACAACCTATTTTAGGATATACAAAATGGCCAAGACATCTACTTCTACTTATATTTTCTAAATCCTAACTCAAAACAAAATTGTACACCATCTACAATTACTTTAATTTTAGCAAACACATCATCACAATGATCAATGAAAGAATAGCATCAAGTAACAAATTGAGAATCAGAATTTCAGATTAAATCCCCGGTCCCACCTACACCCAGATTTCCTTTAGATGATCCATCAGCACTTGTAGAAACTTAGAGTTCTTGCAGTAGATTAAAAAAAATTCCAAAACAATGTAATGTAAACAATTGAGTGCAGTGTATGAGAAATGATGACATTAATATACCACAATAATTTATAATAGTTCGAATATGGGTAATCCTTCTGTGTTTACTCTACTCTCTTTCACTTGGGAAAAATCTACTTAATTTATTATTAATACACATTGTTCATAATCAAAATCTAGGTACACAGAACCAGATATATCAACTAGTTGTTTACAATCTTAACATATTATAATCAGATGATTATAAAGATCTATAAATTCACACAGAACTTTAATCTTGTTGAATCCCATATTCAACCAAGACATGTCACATGTACCTCACTAAAGATAGTTTGGCAAGTAATTTTAACATGAAGCAACCTTTGGATGTTAAAGGTCCTTGTTCGAATATGAACTACCGCACTAAAGATGTTCTAATGCTGAAAATTAGCTCGTTGAGTTCGTTTAAAGTCAATATACTTGTTTCTTTGCACATTCTTAGTGAATTCTCCATCAACTCAAACTCCTCATACTATAGTGTTGAGATTCTATTAGTTGAAATTGATAGAATCTTCTGCATTAAATTAATGTATGGTTGTTAACAGTTGGTATTATCTTTAACTGTAGATTATGCGTTTAGTTTGTTAAATTATAATTTTTAATTTGATAAGTCTTGAGTGTCTCCTAGAACTCCATGTGAAGTCCAAAGTAAGACTTTTTGTTTTCAAGTAATGGATATGTAATTCACAAGATATATGTATTCATCTACTGTAAAAGCTCATGTATGTAGATGATTTTAGATGTAAGAAAATATTAATACAAGAAGCAAGAGCAGTAGTTTTGCAATCTATATCAAGTTCTTGTAGCCTAATATTTTTTAGCAATTTTTGTATGAGAGCCAAGGTTGATCCAAAGCGATTGCAAACCTAAACTCTATTTTCTCATATACCACAAGACAAATTCCAATCTTCAATGGTGACCATTACAACCACTGGAGTTCTCAAATGGAAACCATATTTCTTTCACAAGATCTATGGGACATGATTAAGAAAGGTTACCAAGAACAATCAAATTCAGTTAATGCTTTATGGACCACATGAAAAGAGAAGGAATACAAGGAGAATGTGAAGAGAATCTTCAATCAGAGGTGATTGAAGAAATTTATAAGGCAGAGGCAGAGGACGAGGACGGGGATGTGACTTCTCTCGGAAACATAAAAATGGTAATTCTGATTTTTATACTTCATTTGCCAAAATATTAATCGTAAGACAAAAGATTTTTGATATAAATGTCCAAGATGTAAAATTCCTAGCCATTCTGATAGAGATTGTTGGTTTAAAGAGAAGGGAGAAAATAATGTGAAGAAAAAGGCCATTCATTTTTCAGCAAAAGATGATGAAAATAAATAGTAAATGTCTATTGAAAATAAGGGGGAAATTAGAGAGATCTGGCATCTTGACAATGGTTACAACAATCACATGTTTAGAAATCAAATGGAATTTGTTGAGCTGGATAAAAATTATCCGCTCATGTTGAGCGTGGTGATCGAAAACATATAAAGGTTGAAGGGAAAGGAGTCATTGGAGTTCATACATAAAAAGGTAACAAAAAACTCATTCATGATGTCCATTACTCTCTTAACATTACCCAAAATCTCTTTGAGTATTGGCAAATGATGAGAATGGGCCATAAATTGATTTTTTATGGTGATAAATATGAGTTTTTTGACAAAAAAAATCTTGAGAACAAGTTACTACTGTGAAAATTGCTCCCAATATTTTTTCCCACTCAACATAAAATCTTATGTTGCCTTTGGAAGTGGAGTTTCCAACTATAATCATTTATGGCATTTGAGACATGGTCACTTGAATTTTAATGACTACAACTTTTGGAACATAAACATATGGTTGTTGGACTTCCAGAAATTACAAATAATGATGACGTTTGCGAAGGTTGTATCTATGGAAGGATATATCATCTCCCTTTTCCAAAAAATCCTTGGAGAGCTCATACACCGCTTGAGCTAGTGTACATGAACATTTATGGAACAACTAGAACACCATCACTGTAAGAACAAAAATGTATTTTCTTTTGTTTGTTGATGATTTTACATGAATGACTTAGGTGTATATCATTGAATAGAAATTTGAAGCTTTCACCAAGTTCATTATTTCAAAGATTTTGTTAAGAAGCAGAGTGGAATGAATTGAAGTGTCTAGAATGGATTGAATAAGGGAGTTCGTCTACAAGCCTTTTCTGAATTATTGCAAAGATAAAGAAATTCATAGACAAGTTACAGTCAGGTACACACCACAACAAAATGGTGTGCCCGAAAGAAAAAAAAGCGCAGTATCGAAGAAGTGGACATAACCTTGCTGAAAGGTAAAGGACTTCCAAATAGGTTTTGGACCCAAGCTATAAATACAGTTGTATCCATTCTAAATCGATTACCTACAAAAGCCGTTCAAAATAAGATGCCATTTGAAGCATGGGATGGAAAGAAACCAGTAGTAAGTCAATTTAATGTGTTTGGTTGCATTGCATGTGCTCTTATTCCTTCTCAAAACAAACTGAACTTTGATGGCAAAGGTGAAAAACTCATTTTTATTTGATATAGTGATTAATCAAAAGGATATCGTCGTTTTATCCAATAACTAATGACTTGGTGTTTTCGAGATAGATACTTTTTTTTGTGAAAATGCAGAATGGAGATGGGAAGTGAAAGTAGTGGAGCAAGTACTGATTGCTCCTCTAGTACCAAAATAATCAACTAAAACAACTGATGATTCGTCAAATAATAATGCCAATGAAAGTGAATTAGATTCAGACTCAAAATGCTTTGGGGAAGCAGTTCGAGAAGAAGTTTGGAAAAAAGCTATTGATAAAGAAAGCACTGAAAAAATAGATGTGGCAACTGGTAGATCTTCCAAAAGGAAAAGAAGCTATAGTGCTTAAATGGGTCTTTAAGACCAAGTTTAATGAAGATGGTAATATACGAATGGGTACAAGTTGAAGTTTCTTAGAATGGATCGAATAAGAGCTCATCTACAAGGCTTTTCTGAAATATTGCAAAGATCAAGAAATTCAGAGACAAGTTACAATCAGACACATACCACAACAAAATGGTGTGGCTGAAAGAAAAAATCGCACTACCGAAGAAATGGACAGAACCTTGTGGAAAGGTAAAGGACTTCCAAATAAGTTTTGGGTCGAACCTATAAATATAGCTGTACACATTCTAAATCCACCGTCTACAAAGCCGTTCGAAATAAGACACCATTTGAAGCATGGCATGGGAAGAAGCCATTAGTAAGTCAATTTAAAGATTTTGGTTCCATTGCTTATGCTCTTATCCCTTCTCAAAACAAAGATAAATTTGATGGCAAAGGTGAAAACCCCATTTTTATTGGATATATTGTTGGAAGACGATGTTTTAGTTAAATAACTTTAAGGTTCTGGAGTAAAATAAAAACAAAAAAAAGTTTATAGATTGCACATAGCTCTTTACGGCTTGGAACAATCATCGAGATGTTGTAACAACAAGATTGATGCATATTTTCTGAAAAAATGGATTTATCATAAGCCCATCCGATCTATCACTTTGAAGACAAAGGGAAGTGATTTCCTGATGGTTTGCATTTATGTTGATGATTTGATTTATGCCAGAACATCCAACCCATCACTTTAAAAAACCAATGGTGAAAGAATATGAAATGACTTATCTTGGACTAATAAAATATTTTCTTGGTACCCAAGTGAAGTAAGCTAAGGCGAAGATCTTTATCTCACAAGAGAAATATGTGGCTGATTTGCTTAAGAAGTTCCAAATAGAGAATTGCAACCATGTAGAAAAAAAACATATCAAAGTGTTTATAGAAGTCTTTTTGGTTCACTAAAGTAACACACAAACACAAGGCCGGATATTGTGGATTCTGTTAGATTAATTTTCGGGTACATGAATGAACCAAGTAAACTACATTTTGCAGCAACAAAGAGGGTTCTCTGTTATCTTCAAGGAACAAAGAAGCTTCAAATTAAAGAAGGACTACTATTGTGCGCCCCCTAAATATAATCAACTATATAAATAAACTAGAAAAGTACTAACAATTTAGATAAGATCAATAAGTTGATTTATCACAAAAAGAAAAAAAAAATCAAGATATAATATTTCTGTATTCATTATATTCTCTAACATCTTTATCTCTATTATTTATACATAAGAAAACATTCATCTACTTCAATTTTAAAAAAAAAAAAAAAATCCTCCTAATCTAAGCAACAAAGAAAAAAACCCTCCCCTCCCCTCCCCCCACGGTGACTCGAACCCAGGACCAAAGGCCTAGGTAGTAGATGCTCTGCCACTTGAGCTGTCCAACTTCGTCTACATTCATCTACTTCAAGTTAAACAATATAATTGTTTATTTTATTCAATTAAGTTATACTGAAGTCTACTAAAATACACACATATAATAACACATTATGACGGGACAAAGGGGAACACACATATATAATAGCACTTTATGACAGGGTCAGGGGGGCCTTCCCCAACGTGGGGCTGTCCCTGATAAAAAGTATCACTTACTTGGCCAAAAAGTATTACTTATTTTTATAAAAGTCCCAATAAAGTGATACATTTATTTATACTTTTATTAAAAATGAAATATTTTTGACTAAATTAAGTGATATTTTTCGCATCTTTATTGACCCAAACCGAGCGGATCTAATAAAAGGCGCCCAATCAAAATAAATAAAAATTTAGGAGTCAATTCATTTGACATGCATTATTCTAGCAGTTAATATTTTTTTCACGAAAAAAGTTATACTTTTTCGAGAAAAACTAGGTTTTTAGAAAATGCTATACTCATTTTTTGCATAATATATTATTCAAAAGTAAATGATGAGAATTAATATTGAAGTTATAGTTGGTGTACTTGTATATAAACTTGGTGGTGAGCGCTTATGTAGAGCTCGCGATAAGAACACATAAGTTAAAAAACACAAGAATTAAGTTTTATAATAAAGTATTGAAATACTTTTTTTAAAAACCGTATTATTTTTCTCAAGAGTAAAACTTTTTAGTTAATCCAACTAAATTATAGTTGAATACAATTTATGAGTTATAAATAGATTAATAAGTGCTTTTATAAAAAAAAAAAAAGGAAAGAATGTGACAATACACGAGACGTCAACTACACAAGCTGATAGGAAGCTAAAAGTCGAGCCGCACAGATGGATGAAAATAGATAAACTGAAAGCCGAAATTGACTACTACAAGTCAATAAAAAGCTTCAAAAAGCTAAACAAAATAACGTAGCATAAAACAACATAGCTCGAATGCACACGTCGCATCCTCTGGTGGTGACTGGCAAGACAACTGGTACACGCGTTTATTTATGCACTTTAAGTCTGTTAGAGTGATGAATTGTGATGTTTGCGTGTAGAATGGAGAGTATTTGGCTTGTTTTAGTGCCTTTGGACTATTTGACGTTTGTGTTTTCATTTTGAGCTAAATAGGTGATTTAAGGCTAAGTATTCGTACTCGGCCGGATGCACAACGAGGGAATGAAGTCCGGATGTTAAAAGGATGGAAAAATCGCCGAAAAATGATAACAGAGCACCGCGACCGCAGCACAATGGCGCGGCCGCGGTCAAAGTGAAGAAATAAGAGAAAAGCCCTGGACAAGTAGCACGGCCGAGGCATACTTGCGCGGCCGCGGCGTGCTGCTAGACTAAAAGCGGCCGCGGGCGCGGTGTTTGAGCGCGGTCGCGTCCCGTTAAGGCGGCTAATTAATACTTGGGCCACAGGAATTCCGTTTTAAAGCCCAAAATCAACCCAAATTGACTTCCTCTATAAAAAGGAACCCTTATGCTCGGGAATAGGAGACTTGGACATTACAAGAGAGCAAGATTGGGAGATTCCGAAGGGGACGAGCAATCAAGATCGGCAGTACTCGGGTTTTCTAGTCCTTAAGTCTTTTAATTATGTATTTTCAGTTTAATTTGTCTTTTGTCACCGCCATGAGCGGCTAGTAGGTTATTTCAGTCCTTAGTCGAGTCGAACCCTAGTTTTACTATCTTGTGATATTTACAGTGGTTATTAATCAGTTGATTCCTTGAAACGTTGTTATACTATTTGTTTATCCTTCAATGCTTGTGTGTTTATATGCTAGATTGATCACCTAGGATGATAATTGCATAAGTAACGCTAGGTTATAATCGTAATCCGTAATTGTTACGAACCTATAGCCACTTGGTAGCAAATAGCAAGTGATATTGCTAGGGTAGTATATAGCTCGGTCTGAATGGGTCCGAGCTTACGAGGTCCACACCGTGTCTATCCCTTTATCCTAGTATTCTAGGCGTCCGGTTAATGAGATCCAGAGAGCTTATTCTAAGGTCACTCAACTGGATAGACTAACCAAAGAGCTTGTTTTGGTTAGTTAAACATAAGGGGTAACGAGGTTAGCAGAGCTTGTTGCTAATCTCGGGGTAGGAGTTTTAAAGGTTAAAATTGGTTAATAATTGCATCTATCACAGGGTAGTAATAACTAGGGGGAGAAAAGATTAAGGGCTGGGATTCATTATTTTATAAGTAGAACAAGTCATAATTAATTTGCTTAATTTCTGTTTTAGTTCCTTAGTTAATATAAATCAATTCATAAACCCCCATTATTTATATATTTATATATGTTGCTAGTATTAGGATTTACTTAAACACTAAGAGTCTTCCTGCTCCCTGTGGGATCGACCCTACTTACCACTTCTACGAGCTAGAAGGGTAGCTAGGTTTAATTAATTTTACCGCATCGCGACAGTGCGGTCAAATTTTGGCGCCGTTGCCGGGGAGCGGTGCAAGATTTTAAGTGTTTATTTTTATTAGTTCTATATTGAGTCTCGTAATTC
Source organism: Ajuga chamaepitys (assembly GCA_958295605.1). Lineage (NCBI taxonomy): Eukaryota > Viridiplantae > Streptophyta > Magnoliopsida > Lamiales > Lamiaceae > Ajuga > Ajuga chamaepitys. The sequence continues at coordinate 34,140,746 of OY282502.1, read as the reverse complement.
TATTTTTTTTAATATCTGCGATACACTTGAACTCACCTAAAGTTCTTTTTGTTTTAGCAGTGAATGATCACTCGTTCACGCCAAAATAAAGAACTGCTCTTCGACCCTGAAATAACTCGTAGAGATCGCATTCCGAGAAGACAAGCAAGAGAGAATCTAGAAGAATTTGAAGCCTTACCTTTTGCCACCGAAAATTTTGCGTCTGAACCTGAGCCAGAAGCAATGGCAGCCGAAAGGACTATGCGGGAATTGGCCACCACTGGCACTACTCACCAGCCTCTATGCATCACCTTCCCTGATTTGGTGGAGGACACCACTTTCGAACTCCGATCAGGGTTAATTCACCCGTTACCCTCTTTCCATGGGTTAGCAGGAGAAGACCCGCACAAACATCTGAAGGAGTTTCACATCGTCTGTTCGAGTATGAAGCCGACGAAAGTCACAGAAGAACAGATAAAACTGCGGGCATTTCCTTTTTCTCTGAAGGATATGGCCAAGGATTGGCTCTACTACCTGCCCTCAGCATCTATAAAAACTTGGGAGGAAATGGAGGCCCAGTTCTTGGAGAAGTACTTTCCGGCATCTAAGGCCACGAACATCCGGAAGGAGTGGAGCGATACAACTGCCCGGAGAAACTTTGTACGAGTATTGGGAACGCTTTGAAAAGCTGGTGGCCAGATGTCCCCAACGTCAGATCACAGAACAGTTGCTCATCCAGTACTTTTATGAAGGGCTGACGCAGTCAAACCGGAACATGCTGGACTCTGCCAGTGGGGGAGACCTATGTGACAAAACCCCGACAGCTGCTAGAGCACTCATTTCGAAAATGGCGGCTAAGACTCAACGATTCGGGACAAGGGATGCTTCAACACGGATAGTAAGGGAGGTGAACGATTCTCAAATGGATGCGAAGATTGATCAGCTTACCAAAATGGTCCAGAAGGCTGTTTTGGGGGGGAGCTCAAATACCCGACCCTGCCGAATATGTGATACCACAGATCACACAATCGATAATTGCGAAGTTCTGGGTAATGAGCTAGAAGCACACGCCAATGCTGTCGGAACTAGAAACTTCCAAGGCCGAAAGTACGACCCATATTCCTAGTCGTACAACCCAGGATGGAGGGATCATCCGAATTTCAGCTATGGTAATCAGCAAGGCCAGTCAAGTGGGCAAAACAGACCTCCACCACCTAGAGGTATGTATTACACGAAGCAGCCAGCCGAACAAGCACCTGACTCATCCTTGGCGGATATTGTGAAGACTTTAGCAGCAAACACTGTGCAGTTTCAAAAGGATGCAACATCAAGCATCAAGAACCTCGAGACACAGATGAGCCAGATGGCAACTACTATAAGTCGACTAGAGAATATGCAGAGTGGCAAACTGCCATCACAACCTGAAATGAACCCTAGAAATGTCAGTGCCATCACATTGAGGAGTGTAACCAGCTTGGAGAGCTTAAGAAGCCCGGGCAACCACTGGAAGATGATATAAACGACATTTCGGACAAAACAGCAGAAGACAGAGCCGCGGCCGCGGCAGACTTGCGCGGCCGCACCCAATCTGACGGTGCTTTAGAAGAAAACTCTGTAGAAGTTGCGCGACCGCGGCAACCCAGCGCGGCCGCGGCCCCTGTTCAGCCAAAATCGACGAATTCTGCATCCATCCCGTCTCAACCACTCCCTTTCCCCAGTCGTATGATCAGACCGACACGACCTGACAAAGAGAAGGAGATATGTTTCGCAAGGTTGACATCAACATCCCCTTGATCGATGCTATCAAGCAAATCCCCAGATATGCCAAGTTCTTAAAGGAGCTATGTACCAACAAGCGTAAACTCAAGGGGGACGAAAAGGTCCTGATGGGAGAAAACGTCTCAGCAATCTTCCAAAAGAAGATGCCACCTAAATGTAAGGACCCAGGTATGTTTGTCATTCCATGTAGAATAGAGGGCACAAACATTGAACATGCCATGCTAGACCTAGGAGCATCCATTAATGTAATGCCAAGAGCGATATTTCATGCATTAAAACTAGGACCACTGAAAGAAACTAGGATAGTAATTCAGTTAGCAGATCGTAGTAATACATACCCCGATGGTCTAATTGAAGATGTCTTAGTAGAAGTAGGTGAACTGGTATTTCCCGCTGACTTTTATGTTCTAGACATGCAAGGAGATTCCACTACATCTTCCCCAATTTTGTTAGGGCGGCCGTTCTTGAACACCACCCAAACAAAGATTGATGTAGGTAAGGGGACTCTGAGTATGGAATTTGATGGCCACATTGTTAAGTTGAATATGTATGATGCTATCGGACATCCTGAAGATGCCAATTCTGTTTTCTTACCTGATGCGACTAACCCTGTTGTTGAGAAAGATTGTGAGAATAGGTGCAGGAGTAAGCTGAATTGGTCCGCATTGATGCGGCATAGTAAAAAGGAAGATGAAAGGCGGAATGGGGTAAAGTGCCTGAATTGGTCTGGGCCCATGTGGAAACCACCTTGGCACAAACGCTAAGGGAACATGCAGCCGTCGGGCCAACGACGTAAAACAACAGCGCTTGTCGGGAGGCAACCCGATGTTTACGGTTCTTTATTTATTTCGTTTTTTTTTATTCAGCATTAGATTAGTTCTCTTTCATGTTTTTGCATTTTTACATTATAAGGATTACCATAAAACACAAGACGGAGGATGATCGTCGGGCACAGATGCAGACGTGGTCAGAGCAACAGCAGGAATGGCAGAGGCAGCAAGAAGCTCAGTGGAAATACATGCAGTCCTTTTGGGGACAAGGGGGTCATCCACCCCCGCTGCCGCCTCAGTAAAGCACTGTAAGTACGTACCAAGCCGCACCACTTTTTCTTCCCTCAAACTCTGGTTTTCAACCAAGTTTGGGGGAGGGAGGTGTAACGTGGGGCGACTTGGCAGCGTTTTTAATATGCTGTCCGTTTCTATTTTGTTGTTGGGCCTGTGAGCTATTAGTTGAGGATTGGGCCTGTCTGCCATTGATAGCGTGTGGGCCTGTGAGCCATAGTCATCTGTTTCGTTATTTTGTTTTGTGGAGTCTTTATGATTTATTGTGGTAGAGTCTAGATCGAGTCTAGAAAGGGAAAAGAAAACTGAATTGTTCTGTAAAGATAAAATGAACACATCAAGGTGATGATAAGTTGGCAATGAGTTCATGATGATTGTTGTTAAAACTTGTTTACAATAGCATATGATAGAGCATGACGGGTAATGGATATGAAATTGAGCTGTAATTTGCAACGTTGATCAGTAACATGGCCCTGTGAGGACTTTGAGCCTATTTTGTACCTCCAGTCTTGGAGTAACTTGTACAAATTCTTTCGGTGTGATTTTCATTGATTATGTGCATATAGACCCTAGAACTTGCCTTGCATGTCTGTCGTGAATAAGTCAATGTGTGTTGTGGCTTAGGAAGTGATCTTAGGCATTTCTTGATTTTAGCCTACTTCAGACACTCAACACAATTATCCTTTTTTGACCGCAAACTTAAAAAAGAAATTTTCCTCAGTTAGCCCATTTGAGCCGTGAGCCTATCACTTGTTAGCCGAATATTACAAGCCGAATATCTTTCCAATTGGCCTTTGACCTTATCGGACTAATCTAGTTAAGAGGGAGGCGAAGGGAGAGGTAGTCGGGGATGTTATTTGGGATGCCTATGGGTTGAAAAAGGGGAATAACGTGAGAAATGAAAAGGGAATTGGTGATAGGAAAAGCAAGAAGGTTTACCCCCCTATGTGCTAAAAAGTTTAGACTTGTTGATTTGTACAATGCAAAAAGTAAGAAAATAAATGAGTTGGGTACATATGAAGCATGATTTGAGGAGGGGAGTACGAAAAGTGCTTATTGAAAGAAAAAAAAGAGAGAGAGAGGAATTCGGGTAGTCCCAGAAAATGTGGTACCCACGTGAAAAAAAAAAAGAGAAAAAAAGAAAAAAAAATATAGTAAGAAAAAAAAAAGAGAAGCACTTGGTTGTAAAAGATTCAGTCGTGGGGAGAAGAAGTCATTCCTTGGGATGATTTACTGAGATTTGGAGAGTGAGATGTGAGTGATTGTTTTGAGGGGTGGTTGAGTAGGAATAACTCGGTTAGTCCACGTTTTAGTCACTTTCATCCAAATTTTATCCTACCCTACCTAAGCCTTTATTACAACCGAATTAAAGACCTTTTTGATTCTTTGCCACACATGCTGAGCACTAGGTCCGACTTAAATAATTGGCAAGTATATGGTGGTCGGTGCATATAAGTCAGTGTGAGTGTAGTAATTTGCATATCTTAAACACTTGAGAGAAGAGTGATACACAATTCTGGTGAGGATCAATTGTTGAAAATCATAAGTAATGAAAGTAGTTGAAGTTGCCCTGTCAAGTATGCTCGTTTACATCATGTTGCTGTGTTTTTATTGGAAAACCTTTCTGAAACTCGTAATTGCCACTTAAAGTGCCTTAAAACCCGTGTCTTGATTGTTGTTGGATTTAGATTTGTTCGGGACGAACAAAGGATTAAGTTTGGGGGATTTTGGTACACGCGTTTATTTATGCACTTTAAGTCTGTTAGAGTGATGAATTGTGATGTTTGCGTGTAGAATGGAGAGTATTTGGCTTGTTTTAGTGCCTTTGGACTATTTGACGTTTGTGTTTTCATTTTGAGCTAAATAGGTGATTTAAGGCTAAGTATTCGTACTCGGCCGGATGCACAACGAGGGAATGAAGTCCGGATGTCAAAAGGATGGAAAAATCGTCGGAAAATGATAACAGAGCACCGCGACCGCGGCACAATGGCGCGGCCGCGGTCAAAGTGAAGAAATAAGAGAAAAGCCCTGGACAAGTAGCACGGCCGAGCTATACTTGCGCGGCCACGGCGTGCTGCTAGACTAAAAGCGGCCGCGGGCGCGGTGTTTGAGCGCGGTCGCGTCCCGTTAAGGCGGCTAATTAATACTTGGGCCACATGAATTCCGTTTTAAAGCCCAAAATCAACCCAAATTGACTTCCTCTATAAAAAGGAACCCTTATGCTCGGGAATAGGAGACTTGGACATTACAAGAGAGCAAGATTGGGAGATTCCGAAGGGGACGAGCAATCAAGATCGGCAGTACTCGGGTTTTCTAGTCCTTAAGTCTTTTAATTATGTATTTTCAGTTTAATTTGTCTTTTGTCACCGCCATGAGCGGCTAGTAGGTTATTTCAGTCCTTAGTCGAGTTGAACCCTAGTTTTACTATCTTGTGATATTTACAGTGGTTATTAATCAGTTGATTCCTTGAAACGTTGTTATACTATTTGTTTATCCTTCAATGCTTGTGTGTTTATATGCTAGATTGATCACCTAGGATGATAATTGCATAAGTAACACTAGGTTATAATCGTAATCCGTAATTGTTACGAACCTATAGCCACTTGGTAGCGAATAGCAAGTGATATTGCTAGGGTAGTATATAGCTCGGTCTGAATGGGTCCGAGCTTACGAGGTCCACACCGTGTCTATCCCGTTATCCTAGTATTCTAGACGTCCGGTTAATGAGATCCAGAGAGCTTATTCTAAGGTCACTCAACTGGATAGACTAACCAAAGAGCTTGTTTTGGTTAGTTAAACATAAGGGGTAACGAGGTTAGCAGAGCTTGTTGCTAATCTCGGGGTAGGAGTTTTAAAGGTTAAAATTGGTTAATAATTGCATCTATCACAGGGTAGTAATAACTAGGGGGAGATAAGATTAAGGGCTGGGATTCGTTATTTTATAAGTAGAACAAGTCATAATTAATTTGCTTAATTTCTGTTTTAGTTCCTTAGTTAATATACATCAATTCATAAACCCCCATTATTTATATATTTATATATGTTGCTAGTATTAGGATTTACTTAAACACTAAGAGTCTTCCTGCTCCCTGTGGGATCGACCCTACTTACCACTTCTACGAGCTAGAAGGGTAGCTAGGTTTAATTATTTTTACCGCATCGCGACAGTGCGATCACAACGCATGAATAATTGCCAAATAAAGCTACACCAATCCAGCAACTATGACCCCCACCACAACGGTTAGGAGCCTGTTGAGCTCGTTTAAAATTGATCAGTGGAAAATACCAAGGATGACAAAAATAGTACCAACCAAGGAAGCACCGCATGATCAAGCAAGGAAAACAATGTGCTTATAGAAACACACAAAAAACTTGGCAAAGGGAGTGCTGGAACATGGCCACCAATTGGGAGTCGCACACCATCTCCCAATGATGGTAACAACGTTAGGTTAAGCAGGAAAGTAAATCGTATAGTGTACGCGGGAGGCGTATCATTCATGCCAGAGGTTGGAAAAATTTCCAGGATCCGTATTCCATGTTGAGCTCTCGATAAACTCCAATGAGCAACCTTGAAAAAATAAAATGCAAAAGCAACAAGTAACTCAAGAGACACGGAAGTATTCGACATGAAAATTCTTGTAGACCAAGTTCGTGATATGCACCAGGGGCTGGTCCCACAAAGTAAATAAAGTATGCAACTTGGCCAGGGAATCCATCAGCAAGTTACCTAATACACATATTGTATGCATGCATTTAGGCCGATTTATGCAAGTGTTTTGGTAATGTTTGCATATAAATTTGATGGTTTTTTGTTGTACTTGATTATCGTGAGCCGAACAACGTGTTTGCTCATTTTGTAGCGAAAAGTGTGATTTTAAGATTAAAAGTACATTATGATGAAATTTGAAGAAGAAGCGAGCAAGAAAAGAGATGAAACAGTGAAAAGTGCGGAATGCAACGTCAAATCTTATCCTAACACGTCTTCAGAATTTCACCCATATCTTGAGATCTACAAGTCCGACTGAGGTGAAATTAGAGGCATTCGAAAGCTAAGTCCAAGGGTTACAACTTTGTAAGAAGGAGCCAAAGCCCAATTCGGACCGGAAGACCCTCAAATATCGCTTTGAAGTCGTACAATCAGTGCAAATTCGACCCATTATTTGGCCCCCAAGTCCATTAACGTGTTTTTGGCAAGATTTTTCTATTCCACGTCATATTTTCTTCCTCTTTATCCCAATGATGTATTCATGTAAATACCCGAGAATAGTGGTATAAATGCCGGTATGTTTCCCCTAACTAAAAATTAGGATACCAAGTATACCACTTTTTAAAAATGTCTTCTAACTTATCAAAAATTGGTGAAAACGCCTGTGACCGGCTATATGCTGTTACACAATCGGTCATTGATGATGTGAACTCTTTTTCTGACGTGGCATTAATTTTTCGTTTTTTATTTTATTTTTTCTATTGACTCACTTGATAAGGTGGAAAAAAATTCAAAAACAATATAAAATATTAATTTGAATTTATACAAAATTATAATCGCAAAAAATTGGTTTAAAATTCAAAAAAATAAAAAAATGTATTTGTGAGATTTACTTTAAAAAGTATTAAATTCATTTAAAATTTGAAAATTTAGAAATTTATTTTTGAAAATTATTTCAAAAATTATAAATTCATTTAAAATTAAAAAATTATCAATTTATTTCTGAATATTATTTAAAAAATTATTAAATTCATTTTAAATTCAAAAATTAAAAAAATAGTTCTGAAAATTATTTTAAAAATCATAAAATTCATTTTAAATTCAAAAATTAAAAAGTTTATTTCTGAAAATTATAAAATTTATTTTAAATTCAAAATTAAAAAAAATTATTTTAAAAATTATAAAATTTATTTCAAATTCAAAAATTAAAAGGTATTTCAAATGAGATATTTCAGATCGAATGTTTTTTTACCGAATTTCAGATCGAATGTCAAGAGGTACAAAAATCACCAAAATCATATCCAACCATCAATCTCCCATCCATGCCCCGTCCGAAACCTTTACCAGCGCCAAAGCCATAATTAATTATGGAGAAGTGCAATACCAAGCCAACAATGTTTTTCACCACTGCCAATCTAAGGCTGGAGTATGATCTTACTTTCTTCATCCTTACCTAGTCGCCCTCTCTTTGCCGAATCTGCCGCCGCCAAAGTCGAAGGCGTACGATCCACTTCTGGATCTGCTGCGGGTCTTCTAGTCAACGTCGACGACGAGCCTAGGTTGCACAACCCGACGGAGTGAAGTGGTGGTGGGGTGGGATATGGATTTGGGGACGGGAAAACGGGGTTGGAGCTTAGCTTTTTTTTTTTTTTTTTTTTAAGTCTGTGTGTATATATATGTCTATGTATGTTTGTGTATACATATATATATGTATATGTAATATATGTGTATGTATATATATGTAGCTGTATATAGTTGATTTTTTATAACCCTAATAAGTGAATCAACATAAAAAAAATTCGTAAAACTAATGACACATAAGAAAATAAAAAGACACATAATTTTTTTAATTTCAAATAAATTTTGTAATTTTTAGAAATAATTTTCAAAAATAAATTTTTAAATTTTGATTGAACTTTATAATTTTTGAAATAATTTTTAGAAATAATTTTTTTCATTTCAGATGAATTTTATAATTTTTGAAATAATTTTCAGAAACACATTTTTTAATTTAAAACGAATTTCATAATTTTTGAAATAATTTTCAAAAATAAATTTTTAATTTTTAAAATTTTGAATTTTATATTTGTGAAATAGTTTTCAGAATTAAATTTTTAAATTTTTAAATTTTAAATGAATTTATAATTTTTGAAATAATTTTTCAGAAATAAATTTTTAGATTTTCAAATTTTAAATGAATTTTATAATTTTTAAAAGAAATTTCACAAATAAAATTTTATTTTTCTGAATTTTTAAATAAGTTTTTGGGGATTACTATTTTTTTAAATTTAAATTAATACTTTATATTATTTTTTAATTTTTTTCCACCCTGTCGAGCGAGTCAGCAGAAAAAATAAAAATAAAAAAGGAAAAATTAATGTCACGTCAGAGAAAGAGCTCGACCTCATCACTGATTTTCACCAATTTTTTATAAGTAAGAAGACATTTTTAAAAAGTGATATAATTAGTGTCCTAGTTTTTTAATAAGGGAAACATATTGGGTATTTATACCAACTTTCCCTAATTACGCCAAGACTGTAGACAAATTAGAGACATCAACTCATAATCAATCATCACAAGGAACACCTGGACGCTTGAATCGAATAGCAAGAAGTGCGAAGTGGAGAAGATCAAGATTGATTACTCCGGGTTTAGTTGTTTTTATTTGTTTTATTTCTTTAGAATGTTTGTCTATGAATGTTCTTTGGTTTTAATTATAGACATGAGTAGCTAAACACATTTGTGTTTTAGGCTAGAAAGTAAGTTATGATTAATTATGTTTTGATTTATTTTATTCTAGACTCTGTTATTATCATTTATTTATGTGTTTGTTTTATTCTCATGATATATTCGAATTCATCACTTGATTATTATCTATAAGTTTATTGATCCGGCTTCGAGAGGAGAGTTTCATTAATATACTTACGACACATAGCGTAATTATCAATATTCGTCCGAAAGAAGTGAAATATTTAAGTAGGCATTGGTTTAAGGACTTTTGAGAGTCTTTAGGTTTAGTTGGTCCTAGAGGATGATTATTCATAATTGATCAACATATTAGCACTGTCCGAGAGGATGGTTAATCAACATAAGTATCGTCTAATAAACGATATAATTAGTTTAAAAGGTCTAGAATAATAAGGTAATCATACGTAGAAGATTGTAACTGAAATCAAACCCTAGAATACTGTCATTTACTTGATTTATTCCTTCGTGACTTCTTGTTGCTTGTTTGAGAGTTGTGCAATTTTTATTTACCGTTTTATGCACTTTTATTTAATAATTAAATCAATCACCTTTATTTGAGAGCCTAGATAAGGTAGGCTTATTATAATCGGGGTATTAAGTTGAATATAGGAACAATCTCTATGGGGATCGATCTTGTTTGCCACTAGTTACAATAGCACCGTACACGTGCAGTAACACTAGGGTTGTAAATAGCGCATCATTACCCTCCCAGAAAACATGTGTAACAGACTAACAACGAAATCTGTAAAAGATATGATATGCAAAACTTGAAACCAAAGGGCTTGTAGCCCAAGGAATAACGTTCGAGCGTGAGTGGAAGATCTCAACAACAAAAGTCGACTCAGATTTTCAACCATTATTTTTTGGGTGTCTCGATTGCACCAACGATAGCAACTGTAACGTCCCAATTTTCATAAAAATATTTTAAAGCATTTTCAAATAGAAATAAGTAATTGTTTTTGTTTTTCTTTTATATATCTATAAAAGACAATACTAGACAGGCCGCTAAAAGAATCAAATGAAAAATGCATCTAAATCTATTTGCGAACACAATTATCTTCAATAAGGGATTATTTAGTATCATACATTGACATGCTTATAATATAATTAATTAACAACACATAATATAACATTGACCGTATGGAAAGAGACCCATACGAGTGTACTTACATTGAGCGTATGGAAGGAGACCCATACGACTGTACTTTAATTTATCCTATTAAATATAAGTGTTTGTGTGTGTGAATATACAAGCATACCTAATGTACAAGCCTATATAAAATGCAAATCAATTCCTACTTAATCAGATTCTAATAACATTCACAACCAAAATAATTCACAAACTTTAACTAAATTTCATAAGTACCGCAATCTAAGAAAGAACTTGAATCATTTAAATAAAATATATATATATTGTTCCAACTTATAACAATTAGCAAAATCTAATTTTTAAGAAAATAATGTCTCAAACTAACTTGCAAATACCAAAAATAGGAAAAATTCAATTTATATTTGGAGCATATGCTTTCACCGTACCGTCATCTCCTCTACGTCCAGCCCCTTGACCTGAAATATTAAAAGTAGTGGGGGTGAGCTACATCCAGCTCGTGCTTGTCAAAACTAATTACACCCTTGATAGTATAACATGTAATAACAATTATAAACATGACATAAAACTTGAGGGTAAGTAATAAATACTTACATGACTTATAACTTGAGGGTGGGTAACGAGTATCCACATAACTTATAACTTAGGGGCATGTAGCAAAGTAGCATGCAAAGCTTGAGGGATTGAACTAATCAATCATACTTAGGGGTGCAAAGCACAAATCATATAATAAAAGTTAAACATGTACACATATCATACAGACATAATTAATAATGACAAACAAGTAAGAAACCCCCACCTTAGAAAAGTAATTCTGATAAAACCTTGAAAACCTTGCGTAAATGATTAACCACCGTGTTCTTGATCAGAAAACTCTGTTGTTGCTCGAGAAAAATATAAGAACGGCTGACTCCGTTTTCTTTCTTTTCAGCGTATAAAGATGGCGTGTGTTAGGCGTGAATATAATGGTGTATTTATAGTTAGGGATTAATAGGCCTCCTATTAGGGTTTCATATCTTATTAGATAAGGCTATATTCTGATAGGATGAGGATTAGGGGATCAATATCTAAGTGTATATCTTAAAAGATTAGGAATGTTAATTCTTGTATATATCGGGATCTGATCAAGAAATACTGTAATCTACGACACTTTACGGATATGTAACAAGAAAATAAATTAAATAAATAATAATTATTAAATGGAAATATGATGCATGTTTTGGGCTTGAAAAATTCGAATGGACTTACTTAACAACTAGTCGGGCCTTTGCTGCCACAAGGTGATTTGAGACTAAACCTCATAATTGGCCAAAATAAATAATATTTTTATTAAATATATAATATAGTTGTAAATAAATAATATGCAGAAAAATGTGGGGTGTTACAGCAACCATCTCGGCTTCAAACGTGAATCCATGGCCATGGACAGGGCCGGTCCGATATTTTAAGGGGCCTGGTGCAAAATGGAAAAAGAGCCCCTTGCACAAAAAACTAACAAGAACATATATATATATATATATATATATATATATATATATAACTAACAAAAACATATGTATGTGGGAACCTAAAAAAATATGGAAATGAACATAAATACAAAAAAACTAACAAGAAGGAGGTTTGATGTCATGACCTTTCAATTCTAAAAGGGTGCTGATCAAAACATTAACCACTTGAACTACTCAACTAATAATAATATATTTAGTAACATTTATATATATTTATTATATATATATATATATTAACAAAAAAAAATTGAAGCACGGAATGTCCGATGTGACGACACCGAGTTAACCGCCCCAGGGCCGCCCTGGACATGGAATAGTAGGAATCCCCCAAAAGTTCAAAAAATTGCACCACCATATATACGGCTTGAAATACTGTCAGCCCTGCCATGACTGTTAATTTTAATCCAGGGAGACAAGGTATAATGCCCCTGTCAGATAGTACCAACCCTCTTTTTTACTTAGTTGACTTTTTTCTTGATAATATGCCCCAAAATGACCAACTTGCCCTTTTTGTCCTTTTATAAAAAATGCTCTTCATTATTCTGATTTTTCTTTAAACGAGCGAGCATACTTTTATTTCAATTCAGTCCTTATATTTTTATCTTTTTGGTTTTGTCCAAATAAATTTTCGTCCTAATATTTTCTTAATTATAAATTAACCCCAAAATTAATTTCCTCATGCAAAATTAATCTTAAGTATTAATCTGGAAATAGTCCATTACGACCATATCAGGCCCATCATGCTTCCGTCAATTAACATCTTGAAACATAAACCAAGTTTCGTACCTTTTTAACCGTATTGCCGTCGGGTTGTATCCACCGATTTTTACGAACTGCTCCTCACAGCCCAACCACTCGATCGCAACCTATGGTTCCAGACGTAGATTCCTTCAACAGCAACCAACACAGCCTCGTTTCGTTTTCTACCTCGAGGCGTAGAGTATTCTTCTTGGTTTATGAACAGAAATAAAACTTTTGGAAGATGATGAACAAAAGCCCAACTTTTATTAAGAAATCATGAAATTATTATTACATTAGTACATCTCCTTTTGGGAGGAGACGACCTGTTTAGCTACTCATGGTAGCTACACTCTTCTTACACATACACTCGAAAACTAGAATGGAAAGACTGGAAACTAACTATTACAATGTTTATTTTGTAAGAAAACAGAGGGGAATGGTCGATGCCTTCTGCTTCCTTCTACCCTGTATTTATAGAGGTTCAAGACCCCTATCCTTGAATTATTGCGTCCAGTTGTAAGCTTTTGATTGGTCTCTCAAATTTCCTGGATGCAACATCTTATCTGGATCACATGCATGTGGTCCCTCCTTCACATAGTTCACATGTTGTGGACCCTTGCCTCACATGCAGACTTCAATTATTCTGCTGTGATTGCCTCCACCTTTTGTCGTTTTGGGTGGTGGTAATTCTCGTGACTCAACCCATCGCTGCTTGTAGGGGACCTCCTTATTAATTTTTTCTGGGTGGTCCCCTTGGCATCTTCTGCTTTCTCGATGGTTCGTTCTCGTTCCTCTTCCCTTTGTCATTGATGACAGGGAACGCTTGCCCGAATAGTGCCTTTTCCTGCTCTGGGCACCTGGGGCAAATCCGACTCGTCCACCGTCCGTTATGCGCCATATTGCAATATTTTCGGGCGGTTTCTGAACTTGCCGGCAGCTCGTTCTTCCATAACATCTCTCTCTTTTGCTCAAAGATGTTCTCCGCATATGGAGAGGTTTTGGATGTCATGGTATTGATCAAAAGTGATCCATTCGCCATCTTGTGGAAGACTTTGAAACTCCCTTTGATCTTTCTCATCTCCATGAGACAAACCCATATGCCCCAAGCTCTCCGTGTAGTAATATCATCCTCCGTGAAGGTTGATACTAGGGGAATCTTGTGATCTGGGGCAGACATGTTTTTGTTTGCCTGTCTGGGATCAGGTCTTTGTAGCTTAATGAAATGAAAAGCTGGATAAGACCCGTTCTTGTATGGTTCCGGAGCTGCTGATGTAAACTTCAGCTCCAGAATATCTCCTCGTTCGAGATGGTTGTTGTTCTCCCATGTCTCGAACACAGCATTGAATATCCATCCCGGAAGTTTTGAGATTTCCGGGAAACTTGGTGCCACAGTATGAACCGAAGCTAAAGCTCCAAAATCATACCATTCTTTTACATCTTGTGGACTGGCTCCTGGGTTCGTCCACATTCTCGGATATTTACCAGATCGATCAATCTGGCATTTTGCTGGGTTAACTCCAGCCCCTGTAAGAATTTTCTCCCATGTTCTTTGATAAACCTAAAAAGGAGAAACTTTAAGCTCGTTAATATCAATCTTAGAGGTACCAGCCATTGGCCTAAGATTGATCTCTTCCTCTTTTACCCCAGAGGTGATGGGTTGGCTTGAAACATCAGGAGGCGTTTCCTCCGTCTGTTCAATTGTTTCTTTAGCTAGATCCGTATAGGGATCTAACTTAGAACTCGTGCTCACAGTACTTGAATCTGTGGCGACCGGGTTAGAGGCCCGTTCTCGAAACTCGACCTTTTGCTTTCCTGAAAAAGCTTCCCGTCGGATAGGAATAATCAGGCTGTCCCAAAGGCAACTACTTGCCAGTTTGGTAGCCTTCAACGCGCTGTGGACTTTTAACAAGTCCTCCTGTTGTACTCCACCCGCGACCTTGGCTTGAATATCCAAGTCGTTGATCCTCTTGTCAAGCTCCTCCAAACGTTCCTGGAGATGCCTGTATCCTGTTAGGATGGAGTTGGCTTCACTGGACTCCATCTCTCGTTAAAAAGTCTGCAAGAACATTCTCATGAGACTTTATAATGGCAACCTCATAATCAAAATATTGACAATCAGCTTGCCATCTAAGTAATCTAGCTTTCTCAGGTTTAGATTCAATCTTTTTTGTTAAGAAAGCTTTGACACTTGTGTTATCAATTTTAAGAATGAATTTCTTAGGCAGTAGGAATAATGGCCATTTTCTGAAAGCCTTTCGCACTGCAAAGAATTCTTTCTCGTTGATGTGCCATCTTGCTGCTTCATTTTCTGCAAAGAGACCGCTGCAGTATCGGCATGGCACTTCTCCATTCGGGGTAGCTTTGGTTAATACTGCTGCCCACCAATGATCACTGGCATCTGTATAGAGTACCAATTCTTCATCATCATTCGGTATTGCAAGCTTTGGAAGATCTTTACAGATCTCTTTAAGTTGTAATACTGATTCTTGGTGTTCTTTTTCCCATTTGAAATCTGCATCTTTCTTTAACAATGGGCTAAACACCTTCCTGTATTTTGCTAGGTTTTTAATAAACATCCCGGCAAAATTGACAACTCCAAGAAAACTTTGAAGTTGCTTCTTGTCTTTGAGGTCTTCTGGAAATTCCTGCACCTTCTCCACTATATGTTTTTGAAGGATGATTCCCGACTCATCGATCTCGATCCCGAGGAACTCGATCTGTCTAGTGGCGATTACTGCTTTCTTTTCTGATAACACTAATCCTTCCTTATGACAAACTTCTGAAAAGATCTCCAGATGTTTGATGTGTTCCTTCATATTCCTTGAAGCGATGAGTATATCATCGACATATACGAACATGAATTTAAAATAATCCTTAAACAGATTATCCATCTTCCTTTGATATATCTCGGGGGCATTTGCTAATCCCATTGGCATGACGTTCCAGATATAATGTCCTTGTGGTGTGGAAAACGCCGTATACTTCTTGCTGGCCTCTTCCATCTTAATCTGATAGAAACCAGATTTGCAATCAAATTTAGAGAATACCTTGGCATTCTTGATGCAGTTTACCAAGTGCTCTCTACTCGGGATATAATATCCGTCGAATTCCAAGATATTGTTGATCCCTTTGTAATTGATCACCAATCTTGGCTTTCCTCTTTTCATTTCTCCATGGTTTCTCACCAGAAATCCTGGGCTACTGTATGGAGAGATTCCTTCTGAAATCAACTTAAGGTCCAGATGTTCCTTAAGTATTTTCTTCATATCCTCACGATCTGCCTGATTCATAAGGATTGGTTTGTACAGAACAAACTCATTTTCTTTTCCGGTTTTCACCTTCAAAGTTGCTTTGAGTTCATTCTTGTCCCACCATGCTAGAGGATCTTCATTGAAATTCCTCTTGATCCTCTTCTTGACATCCTCCAAAGATATTTGTTCTTCAATGGTAATATCAAGTTGTGGATTTGCTCCCATAGACGCCTTGAGGAATTGGATTGTCTCTTTTGACATTCTCTCATCCTTATCTCCGCCTAATGTTTCAGCTCGATATTGAAGGAGTGCATCTCCATATCTTCGCTGATCCTTCATTTTTGGGTGACTTAGTTTTCCTTTATCATCACACTTGCTGCGAAAATTAATGGGCATTTTTCGATGAAATGCCTCCCTTAATCGCTGAACAATAATCTTATGATCACATAGGGTTGTGAAGATAAGCTTTCTTGTTTCATTCTCTTGTGTGAATCGCTTGAATGTCTGTAGGAAATTGTTTCCTAACAGAATATCTGCTCCTGTATCATGGAAATAAATTGGTGGAGTCTTGACTTTGTACCATGGGGTATCTCCGGCTCCCCCAATCATGATTTCCGCTTGCTTAATTCCTCGTTTGAGGATAAGAACCCTCTTAGAGAAATCTCTTCCTGCAATAGCTGGTAGATCCTCTCCTACTCCTGTAGGAAAGATTTCTGGCTTTGCTGTACATATTCCTGCGCTGAGTCAATGTAGGCCGCGAAATATTCTGCTCGGTATTCTTCATATAACATCCCTATAGAGATGTATATTGAGAATGGACTAGTAGCCATTAATAGCGGGTCTTCATAGAACCTGATATTTTCTATGAGCCACTGTAAAGACCACCCTATCTGGCTGTCGTTCCCAAGGTTTGTGCCCCTCGAGAAATTCCAATCCAAGAATAAGACGCCCACTTTCTCGTCCTGCTATTCCTTGGATTATCAACTCGTTTTCTCCTAGCTGGAGAAGTCCTTCAAATCTTCCCAATGAAGATTGTTGTAGATAATACAAGACATCACAAGGAAACATGTTATCCTTTTGAGTGATATCGAACACTATCTCCACTTCTTTCCATCCCTCTGGACATTTTAATTCACCTTTCGTTGTGAATTTTTCTGGCTCCAGATTCTCTTGTGAGATAGGTCTCTTTTCCCATCTCCGACTCATGATTCTGCTATCATGAAAAGAAACTCTTCTTGGTTCGAACCTTTGACTTGTAGCTCTAGTCATAATAGGTTGATCCTCGATACGCATATCCATCTCATGGATTGGTGGTAACTCCATGATCTCCGGACGGACTGCATGTGCTACCTGCTTGAAGATATCCGGTATTTCGATGAACTCCTTTCCCACAAACAGTTCTGAATGGTGGGTATTGGACAGTGCATACGAAATACTGTAGGTAATAGAGTATGGTCTATTCCCTTCTTTCATCAACTCCTTGTTTTTGAAATCTTGATGAAGGGTTAGAACTCTATTAAAATCGCGATCTGCCAAGTTATAGGCAATCCTTGGATAAATGTAGGATACCAATTTCCCGGCATATAGATTTCCTGAGATTCCTCCCAGGCTTGCATCTCTCAAGTTCTTGATTCTCTTGTCGAAGATAGCAATATCAATCGGAGAATCAATTCCTTCTTTGAATGTTGATTTGATCAGAATTCTAATGGCTCCGATATGGATCCATTGCATCTTCTGAGCAATCTCTCTATTGATCCTGCTTAGTTCCTCTCTGACTTCTCTCATCGGAACTAGCTGCATCTCCATCACATTACTTGTCAATTCCATGAGGATTGCAATTTCCCCTGCCGTGACCTTGTAAATGATATGATGCTTTCTTTTCTTTAGGAAATGTCCCAAAGTCTTGTCCAATCTCCCAACTGCAAATCCATCATAGATTTGGAGTTTTGGATCTTCTCTCTTAATTTTCATAAGCGTCTTATGAGAAATTGACATTTGTGAGAAGAACCCGGAGAGATCTTCTCTCGTCTCCTGTCTGAAGACGTCCTCTTCTTCAGTCTGATTCTGATTCTGAAGACTCATCCTCGCTATAATCTTCTTCTTCGTAGATGCTTTCGTCTGAAGGGATTCCTTCAAACTGATATACTTGAATCAGATCTTGAAAGTATACAGCCTCTTCCATTTCTGGAGTTGCTTCAAACTTTCTGATTCCTCGTCTTTGATTGTCTGGACAGTCTGTTGAGATGTGGCCTTTTGCACCACATGTCCAGCAATTGCAATCCTTGAAACTTTCATTAGCTCTTGTATGAGCCCTTCTGAAAGTTTTCCTTGTTGAAGATGGTCTTCCCATGCTCATTTGATTTGAGCCTGAAGAGGAACTTCTACTCCGGCTTGGTCCCGACCTCTGCCCCGTTTTGTAACTACGGGCCTTCTGTTTGGACCAAAACTTTCTAGGTCTCCATGGAGTCCTAGATTTCTGGTTACCATCTCCTCTGGCATAAGGATGATTTCTCTTTTTCATCTTCTTTTGCCTGAATGTTGACCTCCCACAATAGTAGGAATATCGTTTTCAACACAGCATAGAGGAACACTTTTGTTTATTCCTCTTAGCCTCTTGTAATTCTTATGGAGCGCCGCTTGATAGCACCACTCAGCAAGCTTGGTTTTGAGGAATGACATCCTTCTTGCCACTGTATCCATGTTGTCCGCTAGAGGCGGATGATATTCTTTAATCAGCATTTCTCTCCAGGGACTGGGAATCTTGGCAAAGAATAATGGAATGGCGTCTCGTTCCTCGATTCTTGATTTCCATCTATACTCTGTAAAGAGTTTGATGAACTCATCTACGTGACAAATATCACGTAATTCCAGGCTATGAAGTGCTTGCCTGTATCGTCTGGCCTTATCGTCTTCAGCTCCTTCAAAGTAGCCTACTCCAACGAATCCTACTTTAAGCACCTGAGCCATCTTGTCGACGATCTCTGGTAAAGCTTCGCAAGCCCAGACATTTTCTACTATCGCAAGATTAGTAACTTCCCAGGCAATTCTCACGGATCCTTCTAAACTTATCTTTAGAAGTGAGATAAAGCTTTCTTTATCCAGCTCTAGTGTGCCAGTTGCAATCTTCATTGCTCCTGCCCACTCATCTATGAGTAGTTCTCGGTTCTTGAAATCTAATGTATCCAAGTTGAGGACTACTCCGTACGGATGTATTGGCTCCAACTGGGATCTCCCATAAGGCGATTGCATTATGTTTGGCCTTGGAGACCTCTTTCTTATCTCTGCTCCTGGAAAGGAATAAGCACCAGTAGAGAAACTTCCCGTTGGTGGTATATTCCCGCCTGCTGGAGGGTCATGGGATCCCTCTCTTTCCGCCACATTTGTCGGATTCTGTGGTGTATTTCGGGGAACCTGTTGATGCCCCGTAGATACATTCTCTTGCATCTTTAGATCTACAAGACCCAATCCTGCAAAGGACTGTGCAAGGTCGTGTAAATCCTCTAGATTTATTCTATCCATTAGGATAGACTCTTCCGGTTTAGAAAAGCAATCATCTTTTCTGTATCCGTCAGTTCTCTCTTTACTTCGGTAGTTTTCCCCTTTTGATGTAATAGGGGTTCTGTGCCGAAGGATGGGGAACCTTCTCTTCTCCTGGCCATACTTGGTTTTGTTTCCAAGATGGTCAATCTCCTTTGAACCTCCTTGAGTGTTTCAAGGATTTCCTTCTGTTGGTCGAGGATGGTCTCTCCATAGCTCTGGACCGTCCTCTGGATTTCTCTAAGATCTGTAATCTTAGATTTTTCTCCGCTCACTTCTTCCCAATTCGGTCCCTTCATGATTTTTTCCAGAAATGTAGGTGAGGTTTCTGGATATCCGATGGGGACTGATTTGGCCGCCTTCTCCAGATTTCCTTGGCAGGAAATCTTCCTTGGATGCTGGTGAAATGGATGAGCTCAGCTACATTCCCTTCAACAGAAATTTCCTGTTTAAGGGTCTTTCGTCTGATTTCTTCTCTCGTTTCATCAGCACTTGACATCTTGAAAGGCTGTCGAAACTCGTGGTTGAGTCTCTTAGTTTTTTCAAGAGTCCGTTCAACTCTTCGGAGAATTCCTGTTTCTGTCTTTCCAAAATATGGAAATATTCTTGATTACTTGAGCCCTCACTCAAGTATTCCTGTTGAGTATTTTCTCTCGAACTTTCGTTCGGATTCATATTCACTCGTATGTCTCCTCCGTTAGGATAGTACGTAACATAATAAATAAATTCATGACTTTCTTTAAATAAACCTAGGGCTCTGATACCATTTTTACGTTCGGATCGGATCTTGCATGATTGTTTAATTTAGAGGGTCAATTTATAAAATTGTGATAATTAATTAGGACTAAAATTTGATTTCAAAATTTTGTTTGGACTCAACTAAAATTTAAATTATAAAATCTGAATTGAAGTGAATATATATATATATATATATATATATATATATATATATTTTACTCAAGGGCAAAATGGGTAGTTTGCTCCATAAAAAGATATTTTGTCAAGTATAAAGTGAAATAAGTAAAATAGGAGTATTTTCTCATAACATGGGTACTAAGACCCATTTCCTCTTTTAATCCACTTAGGAAGGGGCAATTTATAAACTTACTTAAACACGTGAATAAAAACTTAAATTTGATAAAAACATATAATCATTACAAAAAAAGCACATGAATTATTAAGTTTTATTAAAAAACATTACGTCTTCCGGTTAAATGTATGGCTTGGACCTTTTTTTTAGGTCAAAATCTAATTTTATTAACACATAGGACATATATGGACTATGCTGTTGTCAGCCGGATATGGGATGTTCCAGCTTAAAAGTATTTTACTTTATGGATCGTCAATTCGGATTGTCCAGTTAATTTTCATTCAACTCTAATACCATTTTCATCATTACATAATCATTCAATCATTATCTACATCACCTTTTACAATTTTCAATACATTTTTTTTTATCATTACCTATCATCTCAATACTTATTGAGTTGACATCATTTTACACATCATATCCTACTGCATCCTTAAATAAAAATATATTTTTAATATTCAAATGGATGTACCAGCCGTAGATGTGCCTCAGTAAACGGAACACATTCCACTACATTCCAATCCAAATATTCGGCAAATTTAATTAAGTATTGTACTGTTCACAACAACATTAATATTATAAGTGGGAATTTTATTTATTTAACAAACTAAGTGAACTCGCCTGTGCCACATGCGAGTTCACTGTTACACTGACAAGGTTTGTTCAATGGCGCTCCTACCAAGGGCGACTTCAATTAAAACTTTTTTTTTTTTTTTTTTAATAACGCCCATGGCATAGGCGCTTTTACATTCTCTCTCTTTTTTTTTTTTTTAAAGCTATAAGTTTGATAATAATAATAATAATAATAATAATAATAATAATAATAATAATAATAATAATAATAATAATAATAATAATAATAATAATAATAATAATAATAATAATAAACACTTAACAATTAGGGGTGTGCACGGTATGATGTGAATCGAATATTTGAAAATATCTAAATCCATATCAAATTTAGGCTATTTAAAAAGTGAGTTTCTATCACCGATCCAAAAAATGGGGACGGTACGGTACGATTATTTGTTTTTTTTAGGACAATTCAGTTCAGAAATTTCGGACCTAACCGGTTCAGAAATTTTGGACCTAACGGAACGGTTAACTGAACCGAAATTTCTGAACCATTGGGTCCGAAATTTTGAACCAAATTGTCCCGAAAAAAATAAATAATCGCATCATCCCGCCCCGATTTTTTGGATCGGTGATAGATACTCACTTTTTAAATAGCCGAAATTTGATATGGATTTAGATATTTTCAAATGTTCGATTCACATCGTACCGTGCACACCCCTAGTTGTTATTATTATTATTATTATTATTATTATTATTATTGTTATCATCATCATCATCATCATCAAACTTATAACTTAAAAAAAAAAATAAAGTGAAAGCGCCTATGCTATGGGCGCTATTAAAAAAAAAAATTTTAATTGAAGTCGTCCCTGGCAGGGGTGACATTGAACAAACCTGTCAGTGTAACAGTGAACTCGTTTGTGGCACAAACAAGTTCACTTAATTTGGCAAATAAATAAAATTATCACTTATAATATTAATGTTGTTGTGAACAGTACAATACTTAATTAAATTTGTCCAAATATTTCATAGGCTATGTAAATTCTAATCAAAATTATTCTAATTAGTAATGTAGATCTTTTGTTGATTTGGTCCTAAAAAATCTTTTGTACCCCAAATCTTTTGTTGATTTGAAATTAACGTTTTTGGAAAATTTTCTGAATTTAATACTAGTATTTTATTTCGGCTTTGTCTAGGGAAAGGCCTAAGGTCTCACAAATTGATCTGCGTTAATCTGGTGCTTCCACGTGCAATTCGCAGCAACATTGCATTTAAGTCCACATGATTTGCCTTAATCTGCTGCTCCCACGCGTGCATTGCAATCAGACAATTCGCAGCAACATTGTAATAAGTGAAACCTCCAAATATATCATTTTATGCATCAAATAGAGGGATACGGGGCAAATAAACACTCGAACTCTACCCTTAAGTATAAATAGACACCTCAATTTTTTTTGTGTTCAATTACACACTTTTTATTTTAAAAGTGGACAAATAAACACTTTAACTTTTGGATTTGGAGCAAATACACATTTTCGTTATTTTTTTGCAAACACCGTTTATCTTCCTGCTGACTTGGCAGTGGAGGTCATTCACGTACAACACATACTGATCAGTACGAGATGAAAGGCGGTAAAATTATCGGAAAAAAAAAACCCTAATACTTTACACTCCATGAATTAACCTGTCGATTTTCACCTCTTTAATCAATTCTTATATATTTTTTTTTCTTATTGTCAATGCAGAATGGAGTGGTCTATTGATATAGTTTTTCATTATAAGGGTAAGTGGGTATTTTCACCTAAAAAATAAATTTAAGTAATGAGGTGAAAATCGAGAGGTTAATTAATGGGGTGTAAAGTATTAGGGTTTTTTTTTGTTTTGCGGTAATTTTACCGTCTTTCATCTCGTATTGAGCAGTATGTGTTGTACGTGAATGACCCCCACTGCCAAGTCAGCAAGAAGATAAACAGCGTTTGCAAAAAATTAACGAAAGTGTGTATTTGCTCCAAATCCAAAAGTTAAAGTGTTTATTTATCCACTTTTAAAATAAAAAGTGTGTAATTGGACACAAAAAAAGTCGAGATGTCTATTTGTACCTAAGGGTAAAGTTCGAGTGTTTATTTGCCCCTTCTCCCTCAAATATATAAAATTTTGTCCAACTTTGTAAAAATGTACTTTCTTCAGTTTTTTTCTTTTTAAATATCTTTTTAATTTTTATGTTTTATTTATAAATAGTTACTCTTTTAATTTTTTTTTCTTCTCTATATTTTGGCCAATAGTATTCCTATAATTATTCCTAAAAAACTCTAATTATTCCTATAATATATTTTCAGCATAATAGATTTAACACGATAAAGTAGTTTATCTCTCTTCTCTTTTCTTTCCCATCTAACTAATTATTATACACATCATTGCTTGTCCCACCTTTTATAATATAAACTAACATCAACTCAATCTCCAACCTTGACACCCATGCATTTAACTCGATTTACTATTTCACTTTATTTTTCCCCAACCTACATTATTACAGCCTCCTCTAACCATAAACAAACACAGTTTAGGTATACCATAATAATGTTATCTTTAAAGGTAATTTGATGCATTAGATTGCCCAAATTAAGATTTTCGTACCGTAATTAATCAATGTTCAGAAAGTATATAGATGCTCAAGAGATGTTATAAAATATCCCATCTTTTCAAGAAGACACTCATTGACACCCGTGTTCTTTTTCAGATGCGTCGTTCTCTGAAAAAGTCATCTTTATCTGTTGCATGTCTCTCCTAACAGATGCGTTCTCTTCTTTATTTCTTTCCTTTTAAATTTAAAAAAATAATAAATAAAATAAAATAGATCTTTTTTTATTTATGTGTAATAATAATAACAATATTATAATAATAAAACAAAATATGAATTAGTATTGCAAATAAATATTATATATATGTATATATATATAGCAGATGTATCGCTATATCTGTTTGTGGTGAAAGCCTCCAGTACTGTACATGCCTAAATATGATACCGTGTTTTGTGGTGAAAGCCACGAACCTCACTTTTCCATCTCTCTTTGTATTTAAAACAAATAAAAACTGTAATTGGCATAATCGATATTTTTATCTTATCCTCCTTTATTACTAAAAGAGAATCACAGGTGCACATATCAGTCACTCATCTGTTTAAACTCTTTCTTTTAGTTGCAACATGTTTTTTTTTTTCTTAAATTTTTTTTTGCTACAAATTATATTTTCTGTAACTATAAATTGTGTAGTTTGAATTTTGAATTTTTAGATTTTCAAATTTCAACTGTCATAATGTAAATCTAATTGTTCATATTCTTTGGATGTTAACTTTTATATATCACGTTAGTTTTAATCTTTTCTTTTATCTTTTCTCCTCAAATTTTAAAAGTGTGATTGATTTTCTTAAAGGTGTGTGTTGTCATGTGCCTTATATGAACAAAGTTTGTTCAAGACGCATGTATTTCAACAAGTCACAAAAAACTAAAACAAAGTGAGTAAAATTACAAAAGAGTAATCAGAGGGACAAAAAAAATGCAAATGATGAAAATATAGCGGACTAAAATAAAAAAATTCCAACATGAAGCAGGCAAGAAGAATAAACAAACATTAATGTGGGCACAAATTGGTAGGGTTAGTCTACAGAAACGTGTGCTTTTTGTTTCACTGTATTAAATTCAACACATGCCACCGCCTATTTTTTTAAGAATGGAATGATATTTCATATATACTAAAGTGGAGATGAGTCCACTAAAAAAGTAGCAAACAATCAAGATTTTGAGCCATAAAATATTCGAATCGACAAATCCAAAAGAGTTGGGCAGACGGCATTTACGAGCAGAGACGGCATTCAAATCATTTTTGTCGCCCAGATGACTAAATAGTAACGCCATGTTGTCTTTAATTATAACATTTTGACAGATATTCATAAATTGTGATAAATACTCATTATTTAAGATTAATTTTTATTGTTTGAAAATACAATTTTTTGTAGTGACACTTTTAGAAAGCAAATTGTCCATATATAGTAGGAGGGTTGAGGCTATGAGCTATGTCGTCGCAAGATGGTACGTACGAGTATCCAATACATGATATATATGACTGTTAGAAGTAGCTAATAACATTTGGTTGGAAGTCACGATATTTAATCTTCTTTAGTCTTTACCTTTAAAAAACAATTGGGACCTCAACTAACCCCCACTTAATTATTAAAAATGTTTGTGCCACTCCCACATTATGCTCTTACTTCATTAATTAAACCTGCCTTCTGCCTTCTTATTAAGTAATGCAATTAGTTGGATCACTACTAAAAAGTATTAGTAACCGCTATCTACCAACTCTAAAAAAATTATAAAGGAATACTATCAAATAAAATAATTAATTGATTGTTAAGATACATGTAGGCACCTAAATTTTACGCCCAATCAATTAAATAGTCAGTTAAATATTGTGAAATGTCCTCTTTTTTTTTTAGATCACGATAAAATTTTGTCAATATGTAAGAGAAATTACAAATATTTTTGTAACAAAATCAAATCAAATCATATATCCATATTGAAGAAAGAAAGTGTCATGAAATCATCAATGATCAATCAAATCGCGTCATTTTATGACAAGAAATCTTATCCCACACCTATAATAATATCCTCTTATACATTCCAAGACACACAACAATCTCTAGCATTCATGGTGTCCTTCGAAGACATTCAAAGTATTCTCATAGAAGTCCATCATAAATAGACGTTCCGAGTAAATGGTCATAGTGTGTTGATTTCTCAAAACTGAAATTGGGCTAGTTAGAAATTAATGCGCAAAGTTGGTCACTTCACAGATGGTATTTGTATAAGAATATGAGGGTGGAAAAAAACTAGGAACTCTAGCTCACATTGAAAAGTTGATGATGTGGATTCTAACTTATAAGTAGAACACCATAGAGAGGTGTTGAATGATTACACATGTGGGTGGACAACTGAGAATGACACGCGCGTGTGCGCACTCTTGGCTCAGCTCGGCTTGAAAAAGGTTAAGTTTTTCCACTTATATTCTACTCGGTTGATCGATCTCAAGTGACTGTTTGAATACAAGCCTGTAACCTCCAAGAGTTGTAACTCCTTGGAGTTGAGGGGCATCATGAACTATTAAGGGTAGTAACCCCTAGAAGCTATGACATGAGATGAATGTCATAAAACTACAATAAAGTTGTGTTTTCCTAGAACCATAAAGTCACCCATTAAAGGGCTATTAATCCCTAAACTTAAATAGGAGGGGGGGGAGGGGTTTTCATATACTACATAAGGCTGTTGTAGGAGAAAAAAAAGGCACATGTTGTAGGAGAAAAAACATACTTTTTGAAATACTTTAGCTACATCACATTAGCTTTACATTGCATTCTGAAAATTCTCCTGCATCAAACTTGTTTTTTGCATATAGAAACTATCCACTGTTTTCAACATTGTCCTACTTTGCTGGTGCATTTGGAATATTGGTGCTACTATTTCAAAAGAGGAAGTCGTTCAGCTTTGAAAATGATACGTCAAACCGTGAGCATTTCTCAGGGTGTATTCATTTTATGGAAAGAGGTCTAACCTCGACTCGACTTATCATTCTCCTTGTCTGGGCTTTCTGTCAATGTTGTTGTGTTCGTAGTTGGATCAACATTCTGTTCATTATCAGTTTCTGTTGATTTCTATAATCCATAATCAATAGAGTCCATCCATTCCAGTAGGTTCCCGGGTTTTATAACAAGTAGCATTTTAGCACAATGGAGACTTCTTCAACTAAAACTCCCATGTTTTCCTTTGAGGAATATCAGGATTGGGCCATAAGGATGCAAGCATACTTAGCCTCTATGCATGATGAAATATGGACTGTCATCACCGAAGGTCCACCAGTAATCACGAAGATCAACAATATTGTGTGAGTGGATGGAGAACCTGCACCTCCTCCTATGTTGGAAAAGACACGTAATGAATGGACAATTGATGATAGGAAAATAGGACAATATAGCCAAGATGTACTCTTTGCTACATTGGACAATGGAACCTTCGCTAAAGTTAAGGCATGCAAGACTGCCAAGGACATTTGAGATTTGCTGAGGGAAATCTGTGTAGGCTCAACTGTACTTTGAGAGAATAGGGTTACTACTGCAACTCTTAACTTTAAGCTCTTCAAGACTAGTCCTGGAGAGTCTCTAAACGATTTAGATACAAGATACACAACAATTTTTGAATGAGTTGGTGTCTGCTGGGAAAAAGTGCACTCAGCAGGATAAACACCAAGCTGCTGTGAGCTCTCACATCGGACTATGAAATATTCAAACGAGAAGCTTAAAGAAGCTAGGTAAGAAGATCATTCACGAAGTCTCTCTGATCTCAAATCCTTTTTATATGACATGTATCAAAGAAGGAAAGGAGAAGAAGACTAGAATATTGCTACCACAAAAGCCCCAGTAGCAAGCAACCCCTCACACAAACTCCAAATGGTTCCAGTAACCACCATTATGCTAAAACAACAACCTCATGTTGTTGCTGAGGAGGAGCAAGCACCTGAAGAGAGATTTTACTCATGAAACGCTTCACACATATTATGAAGAAGTATCCAAAGGTAAACTCATCCAAGCTTCATTACACCACACCCTCAGAACCCCGAAGGATGAGCAAGGAAACTTGAGATCTTTGCTACAACTGCATGATGACTGGTCACTTTGTAAGATAATTCCCACATCCTAAAGTGCACAAGTATCCTGAGGATGTTCGCTAGCAAAGAAGTGATAGAATGATGCAGGAGAAAGCTCAGCTAAAGACTCTATCAAGTGGAGCAGAACCCATCAAATTTGTTCCACTATCTTTAAGGGAACCTACAACATATGAAGATTCAGACTTCGACAGTGACTCTTCATACTCTGATAACGAAGTACTCATTTGCCTCGTGACAAAAGAGACTAACAATCATGATGAGGTAGATTCTCCAAGTACCTCTTCAAGATTAGAGAATATTGACTCTGAAAGCTTACTCATTTCGTTCAGACAGATTATGGCTGAATTTGACACAGTCAATCAATCATATGAAGTGGAAAAGGCTGAGAACATGCAACTTCTTTGACAAATTGTAGTGCTTATAATTGAAGTTGAGAAACTTACAGCTGAAGCAATTGACTGTTGTTTTCTTCAAGAGGAAGTACATAAGTTGAAGATGTCTCTCACCCATCAGACTGAGAAGGAAAAGAATTTGATGTCAACCATCATGTTTTTCAGTAGATCATCTAGGAATCTGGATGAAATACTAGATGTTCAGAGAAACCTATCTGACATGACAGTGATAGGATTTTCTGACACAGTTTCTAATTATCAAGTAGCTAGTACTTCTACTGATGCTCCAGTAGTAAGTACATTTGAGTCACACATGCTCCCAAAAAGTGTAAAAGTAAGTCTAAGAGGATTGAGAATATCCTTACTAGAAAACCTAGAGCAGAGTCAGGTTGTAAATCTGACAAGGGGAAGTCAAATGTTGTAAGCACACCGGACACTTATGCAGTAGGAAGTAACAGCATGGAGCAAGCTCTGGCTACTGAGTGCAGTAACTTCCAACAACAGCCTAAAAGCAACCAACAGAAGGCTAGGCTCGATGCTTAGAGGCCTCCATGCAAGGCAAGGAAGAACCATCCTATGTGAATCTAATCCAGGAAGCAATATGCTCTAGGTATATTGGAAAAGGGAAACCTTCCGTGGTGTATACTAAGCAAGCTGGCCCAGAAGAATAGCTTGCTGCTCATAGTTTTAGTTACAAAGGGATTGCAAGAAAGACTAATTCCCAAGGACCCACTAAGCAATGGTTGCCTAAGTCTACTTGATTACTTTGCAGGTCAAGTTGCCTACTAGACACAGTGATATCTGGTACATTGATAGCAGATGTGCTAGGCATATGACAGGCAACAAGAAGTCTTTAAGGGATTTCAAAGACTGCAAATGACCCAAGTTGGTCTTTGGAGACTATGCCAAAGGCATCACCAAAGGTGTTGTAACTTTCTCTAATAGCAAAGACAACATAGTAGATGTCTACTTAGTCGAGAGTTTACGGTATAATCTATTGAGCACAAACCAATAGTGTGACAAGGGACACTCTGTAGAGTTTACTGTTAGGGAAATGCTTAATAAGAGACGCCAAGTCTAACTAAATAAAACTCATAGGCACTAGAAACGGTAACATCTATCTAGCTGACTGGGAGACTACTGGAGGACAACTCTCTTACTTCAAGACTATCAACAAGTTGGCACGCAAAAGGTTAGTAAGAGGATTACCAGATGTAGCATACATGAAGGAAATTATGTGTGATGCATGCTTGAAAGGCAAGCAGATCAGGAAGTCCTTCAAACACAAACCTGCAAGGTCATCTCACAAGCTTCTAAATTTGCTGCATATGGACCTCTTCAGACCAATTAAACCAGTAAGTTTGAGTGGAATGGATTACTCACTTTTAGTAGTGGATGACTTCTCTAGATATACTTGGACTGTGTTTCTAACCAAGAAATTAGACACTTAGAAAAATCTTCCAGACCTTATGAAGTGAATTCAGTATGAGAAAGGCATCAACATTGTCAAGATCAGATCGAGGTACTCGATTCACTAACAAGTTCATCGAGAGTTTCTGCAGCAGCAACGGGATTAACCATGAGTACTCAACTGCCAGAACTCCTCAACAAAATGGTGTAGCAGGAAGGAGGAACGGAACATTGAAAGAAGCTGCTAGGACCATGATTGCAGAAACAAAACTGTCTAGGAGATTCTGGGCAGAGGCAACCAATACAACATGCTATGCTCAGAATAGATGTCTTATCAGCAAAGATCTGGATAAGACACCATATGAGCTGTGGACCAGAAGACGCCTAACATATCATACTTCTATATCTTTGGTTGTAAATGCTTTGTGTTGAGCAATGGGAATGAACATCTAAATGCCTTCGATGCTAAATCTAATGAAGAGTACTTTTGGGACACTCCTTAGTAAGCAAGTAATTAGAGTGTTCAACAAGAGAACACTTGTGGTCAAAGTCATGTCAACAGTTCAATGGTATGAAAGTCAAGGTCAAGCTAGCTCTCAAGCTTTACTACGGTCTTAATCTTTCATAGAAGTTGAAGAAAAACTTTCATTAAATCAATCTCGCGAAAGGTTTTTGAAACAAGAAGTCTTCGTCTAAATCTGGAATTTAAAGCGGACTTGTGTTCTGAGGAATATATGTACAATGGAGGAGTAGCCTCCTGATGAGAGGCAGAAACTATTGTAAGGAGCTAAGTTGGACTTAGACTTCGGAGTAGCTAAGTTGTACTGTGTGTAAACTACTTCGTGAATATCCCACTGTGTGACGGAAGAGTGGATGTAGAAAGATTACCCCCACCTTTGAACCACTATAAATATTGTTTCTACTTTTATATTGCTTTTATTACTGTTGCTGGTATACTATTTATCTACTGCATAGATTTGTAAGAAAATGTTTAAGCATATCCCGCTGCACGTAAAACTCCCTTGAGCTTTTCTTACGGTAAGCTACTTCTAGCCAGTCTGCTTGTGTCTGCTGCCTAAGTAAGCTTAATTATTGTACTAGTTTTTCTGTAAAAACCAGTTTCTTGTAGTAAGCAGCAATTTAGTGTTCAAAGTATTTAAGAAAGATAAAATCGAGTTAGAGGTTTATTCAAACCCCCTCTAAACCTCTACCAGCTGGGACCAACAAAAATGTTCATCATGAAGGTCTCCAAAGTGCAACATTTAATTCAAAATCAAGCTGTCAAGCATTCAGATTAACGTTATACAAGTCAAATCCAAGTGGAGACGATCCATATATCAACTCATCCATAAAGTTCCGACGAAAACCGAAGAGAAGAATCATAGGACATGTACTAGAGATTGTATTATATAAGTTGTTGTGCAATTTAAATGCACGAAATTATATTTACACAAGCTGTCACAAATTTAATGCACAAATTTTTTTGATTCAATCAAGTTGTTTTCACAATAGCGAGACATAATTTGATTTTTTTTTTTTTTTTACCAAACTCCAAAGTATTGATAATATGTTTTTCCACTCTGATAAGATTTTATCTTAATTGTCAAGAAATAAAGATTTGAATACTTAATAACATTTGCTTGAATATTTGTCTGAGCATAAATTTTATGTGCCTTCAATACGATCCACCAACTTCATCTAATTAGTTATTCCACCTGTCTAAGAACATATTAGATTCAAAAAAGTTTTTGTTCAAAAAGAGTTTTGTTTGAAAAGCTAATATGACTTTTTTCATTAGTCAAGAAAGACGATCATAATAATTTTAGTTTCATGAATAAGTAAATATGATCGAGTAAGTTAAATTAATAATCTGAAGAATCGTGCAAGTGATAGTTCATGATTTGCAAAAGATTGAATCTTGTCTACCTGACAAGAAAAAAAATTATGTCTTTATCAACCAAGGTTTTTTATTTTGAAAGGAGGAGCCTTCTTTTAATGGCTAAGGGCAAGGTTGCAAACAAATAAAGTTTTTGTTGAATAACTCGTTAACAAACTCGTTTATTTGAATAAACGAATGAATTTTTAAGCTTGTTTTAAAAACGAACATAGCTTGAACATGACCGACTCGCTCATTAAAAATTTGCGAACAAACTTGTTCGAAACCTAATTAATAATAGTAATAATAATAAAAATAAGAACAAAACAACATTATTTATACTACATACAATATAATATTCATATATCACCTCTTATTATAATGAAAATTTGGTTAAATTCCTTATTTTGTATGGAGATTAAGGAAAATGTTTGTTATTTGATGTTCGTGAATAAAATAATTAATTGTTCATGAACAAAAATATTTACGAATGACATGGTCAAACAGGTTCATGAATACAATCACACACTTTCAAATACGATTCAACTCGACTCGAGTCAATTTAAAAGTAAAATACAATACACAAACATCTGCAAGTTCGGCCCAACTTGAATCGTTTGCGGCCCTATTGATATATCAAAAGAGGAATCAAGTTTATGTTCTCCAAAACCATGCAGGCCAGTCAAATCCAAAAAAAAAAAACCCAAAACACAGAAATCGCAGGTCCTTTTTATACTCTCATTAATATTTACGTTATATTAAAAAATACAAACTTAGCAATTGATAAAGCGCAATCCGGTATCCAAGAAACTCAACGAAAACCTATGCAAGAAATATGAAAAAACACAAGATGTACGTGGTTCGATCCGAAGATCTACGTCCACGGGCTCAAAATAGCACCTGCCGAGGTGTTTCTTTCACTATCTCTTTGAGTGTACACGTAATAATTTCAGAATACAAAATGCGAACCCTAATCCTGAGAACAATTCTCCTATTTATACTCATCAATTCCAAACCCTAACTAACTCCCTATAATTGCGCCTATTTTCTGTTGCATGGAAGTTGGGAGCAGATCGTGGGCCTGGAATCTTGGGATACGCCGCAGTTGGGCCACGCTCTTTTAGGCCACGCATGCTTCTGGGCCGGTTAAGTTACTGGGCTGGGTCGGATCGGAGTGTCGACGCGATCCGAAGTTAATGGGCCATACCCATCAGATGCCCCCCCAGCCGGAGCGAGCAAGGAGCTTCGGTTATGACCGGGGTGGAGTCGCCAACAAGATGAGCCGCGGTTACGTGTGAGCCGAAGTATTTTTGGGAAGTCGAGAATTTCCGGAGCCGGAGTTGATCCGTGGTATAGTCCGCGGGGGCCGAACCAAACTAGGCTGAACATCCCCGAGGTGATAGCGAGGGCCCGAACACCCTGAAGGCAACAAAGTTTGGCGAAAGAAAACAGCAGTCTGGCCGAGGTGAAGGAGGCACCGGGGTGCTTTCCAAATCTTCCTGGGCAAGGATGGGGTTGATGTGATTGGCGGCGCCATCATGAGAGAGAGGGATGTGAAGTGACACGCTTTGCAATTTCCAATGAACTTGTTCCCCACGCGCCTTGGGAACCGTAAGGCGCGTGATTAGCACATCCAAATCTCAATCGCTGAATTTGAATAGGCCGTATCAGGGCCGTTGGTTCTCTGAGTATATATTTGGGATAATGGCACAGTATACTTCATCTTCTTCATTGCGATTTGCCAGTTTTAGAAAGCGGAAAAAAAGGAGAATTCTGTGCGCCTGTGATTCATCTCAAATAAAAAACTTCCCAAACTCAAACCAAGTAAGTATGCCTTCTTCATCATCTTCTTCTTCTGTTCAGGAAGTAGGGACTCAGAGCTCTCCGTTAGATGTGCCACCCATTCGATATGTTATTCCGGAGAGGAGTGAGATTAGGACAGTAGAAAGGGCCGACGGCATGGAAACCAACATTAGGATGGTCGATTTTTATGAATGTGCGGAGGAGGACTTTGAAGTGTCCACTGTAGCATCGTAGATGACGCGAGTGCAGATAGAGGCCTTAATCCCCTCCTTCTATTTCCCATTTAATTTAGAGTATATAGTGCCGGATTCCGGTGATAGAGCCTGTTGCCCCCCGCAGGGTTTCATTGGTGTATATATAGATCCGTTAAAAATAGGTTTGAGATTCCCCCTTTGGGACATAGTTATCCGGCTACTGAGATATTATAACATCGCCTTGAGCCAATTAGCGCCGAACGCGATTAGGCAAGTAGTCGGATTCACCGTAGTGTGCAAGACCTCCGGAGTGGAACCAACCGTAGAGCTATTTAGGTATTTTTATCAACTAAAAGCCTTTGGGAAGTCCAAGGGGTGGTACTCCTTCAGTCCCCGAGCACGAAGTGGCTTCAAGGTACAAAACCCCAGTAAGGTTGAGGGGTGGAAGGAGAAGTTCATCTTTGTGAAGACCGGGGTGGCCCTCCCGAGGTGGAGTCGGGAGGAGGTGCTAGATACTGCCCCGGTGGGGGACCCTGACGCCGAGGTTGTGGAGATATTCCGGGCTGTGGGGACCTTCAAGACCCTGTGTTCGGAGGAAGAGCTGGAGGATGCTGGACTAAGCCCCTATTATTCGGGTGACGTGGCGGGGAGGTCCACCCAGGGTCCAGAGTTGGGAGCCGGGGTTGCCGAGGAGGGTAGGAGTTCTCCTACCTGTTTAGAAATTATTGCCTTGTGCAGGGCTAATTTGAATTTCTGTATGCAGTGGGACGCTTCGGGAAGGAACCAGCGGGAAGCTCCACAGCGGCTGCAGCGGCCAAGAAGAAGGGAAAAGCTGCTGAGGTGTCTCCCCGGGGGAAGATGTCACCTTGTGCGAGACCCATCGTTGGGTCTGAGGAGCGGGTAGTGGTGGCGGAGCCCTCCCCCGGAGCTAAGAAGAGGCCGGAGCCATCCGGGACACCGCCGGCACCAGCAAAAAGACTCCGAACAGGGGGGAGTGTTGAGGTAAATCTAAAACGTCCTGTTAGTTACTGTTTACGCAAATGAAGTGTGTGCTCACCAATATTGATTTCTGTGTTCTGCTTTTTGTAGCAGTTGAAGGAGCAAGGGCCCTCCAGTCTACTGGGGTTGGAGGGGGCTGACGCTAAGGAGCTTCTGCGCTTGGCGCGAGGAATCTTGGAACTCGGCCGTAAGAGCGAGAAGGAAGCCACGGAGGAGCTAGCCGATGCGGCTAGAGACCTGTGGACGCGCAACGACAGGCTGACACAAGACCTGGCCGAAGCGCGCAAGAGGGCGGCTTTGGTGGAAAATGAAGTGGCGCGTCTGCGCGGAGTGGAGGCGGAAACCGGGGTCCTTCGGGGGGAAATAATGCAACTGCGGGCAGAAATGGAGGCTCGGGAAACTGCAATAATCGAAGGTCAAGAAGCGATGCTGAAAGCGTTCGCCGAGAAACTGTTCCAAACAAGCACGTTTCTTGACTTTCAGACCAACTTCGTTGCGATCGGGGACAAGGCCACGCGATCTGTGTTGCTGGAGCAGATCAAGGAAGTCTACCCGAATGTGGATGTATATCGTCCAGAATTCGGGTACGACTATGATGCCGTGGCCGGGGTGGAGAAGGCCTACTACACAGCGTTAGCGCATCTGCCGGAGTGGCCTCAGTTGAAGGCTTTAGCAGAGAAGAGACAAATTCTGAAGGCCGAGGAGATTGCTAACTGTGAGGTGGACCAGGACCAGGAATTCCTGGCATTCCGCCGGGGTGAGCTTATCTCCGAGCCCCGAGACAAGGAAACCCCCCCCCCCCCCGCATAGAAGCCGACGCAGTTGCCGTAGAGGAGGAGGCAAGAGCGGCTGAAGGTCGACAGGAGGAGGTGCCTGAAGAGGCCGAGGGGACCGAGGAGGAGGTCAGTCGTTCCCCTCAGATTTGATGTATTAGATTGTAGGAGTAAATGTAAATCCCCTGAACCGGACCATGGATTATGTAAACTGATTGTTTTGAATAGAAATTGCGTTGATTAACTGAGTTGTCGTTCATTGTGTGCTTGAGATTGATCTTTCTTGTTAATTCCGTTATCTGTTCAGAATACCGCGGAATTGCACGACACCATAAAGAAGCTCATGCAATCATTAGAGTGGTTCCGCGGAGAGAAGAATAACTTGCAAATGCAAGTAGTGCCGAAGCTAGAAAAGCAGGTGGCCGCTGCGGAGAGAAGGGCGAAGGAGGCCGAGGAGAAAGCCTGGGACCAGGAGTTGAAGTATCTGGCGAAAGTTGCTGAACTGGACCGAGTCCTCATCCATCAAAGGAAGTATGACCGAATACTGACCGAGTTCGGCTTACTGACATTTGAGGAAGTTGAGGCGCGGGTCGTAGAGATTCAGAATGAAATTTCAGCACTTATGGCGAAGGGCCCAGCCGAGTCCTCGGAGCTTGTAAGAAAGCGAGAGGTGTTGGAGTTACTCCTCAGCATGTACGAAGGATTGAAAGGCCGTGGCAGGTGGCGGCCCTCTGCCGAGGAATTCATTGCGAGTTCTAGCCGGAGCCAAGGTACTTCGAAAACCCCCCGGAAGGGTAAAAAGAAGCCAGCGGGAAAGAGCAAAGGAATTATTATTCGAGAGCCAGTTCCAGTGACTACGGTTGAAGAAGAGCCTGCTGTTGTCGCCGAAGAGGTAGTCGAAGAGCTGGCCAAAGAAATTGAGGTAATGGCCCCCGAGGAATGGGATCCTGTGCAATGGGCCCAAACTCCGAGGTCTACCCCACAGCTAAGTAGTCGGGCTCGCACAAGAGAAGAAACCCCCAGGCAAGCGCCAAGGACGAGTCCACGACGTCGGGGGGCCCGCGGAGGGGAAGGAGCCGGAGCCCAAGGCCGAGGAACGACAAGATCCTGGAGGACACGGCGTAGGTCCAGGAATAGACCTCAATGCCGGAGCGCCGAATACTGGCTCGGAGGCCGTAGATAATTGTAAAGAAAAATCTCTACTTTTTTGTTTGTTTGTTTGTTTTTTCTTTTTCTTTTTTTTTTTTTTTTTAAGGCTTATGTAAAGAACCTTTTGGCATTTAATAGAAAAAATGTAAAAAACCGTTTTGGTGTGCATAGTTGTGTTAAGGAAAACAACGAGTTATTAACCAGAAGTAATAATTGTTTTAACGGGTGTTCGGGAACACGATATGGACAGCGCCAATTTAAATCTCCCCGGACGGATCGGACGGGAGTAAACACCTCTCCGGTTAAATAGGCGAGAGAGTGGTACGAGTCCGGGGACGAAACGTGAATCTCCCTGGACGGACCGAGGGAGAGATTTAATTGTCCGGAGACGAATGATAATAATACGACTGCGTTAGGGCGTCTCCGTAACGTAGAAGAAAACACAGCAAGATGCATAAACAAAGAATATTTATTCAATGATGAGTGCCGGAGCAAATTAAAGGATACAAAGAGAGATAACAACGTAAAAGAAGTGTACAATGAGCATAAAGATGAGGATGATACTTGTCATTTGGTGTTCACAGATAGAAGCGTCTTAAGTTGGTAACATGCCAGCTTTGGGGAATCGGGGTTCCATCGAGATGCTCTAACTGGCAGGATCCGGAATCGTGTACAGCAACGATGCGATAGGGACCTTTCCAAGAAGCGTGTAATTTCCCCTCGGGGGCGGCTTTGCTGGCTGAATTGAGTCGGAGTACTAGGTCCCCGACATTGAACTGAGTGCCCTGAACCCGGAGGTGATGATACTGAGCTGCACGTTGTTTACACTTGGCCTGCTGGATGAACGATTGATCACGACGATATTCGAGCTCATCCAAATTTGTACGAAGAGCTTCGTCATTATCCTCGAGAGTCAAAGTTACGAGTCGGGGGCTCGGTATGCTGATTTCCGCTGGGATCACAGCTTCGGAGCCATAGGTCAGACTGTAGGGGGTCTCCCCGGTAGCGGTATGTGGCGTTGTGCGATAAGACCATAGGACATGCGGAAGATTTTCGGCCCAAAGACCTTTAGCACGATCCAGACGTTTCTTCATACCCGCAAGGAGAGTACGGTTAGTGACTTCTACCTAACCATTGGCTTGAGGGTGAGCCACTGAGGTGAAAATTTGTTTAATATGGAGCTCCTCGTACCATGTTCGAAAGGGATCATTGGCAAACTGTTTGCCGTTATCCAAAATAATAGTGCTCGGTATGCCAAAGCGACATATAATGTTTCGCCAGACGAACTTCAATATGTTTTGACCAGTGATGGCAGTAAGAGGTTCGGCTTCTACCCACTTAGTGAAGTAATCGACGGCAACAACCAGAAATTTTAATCCCCCCGGAGCGACTGGGAACGGGCCGACAATATCGATTCCCCATTGGATAAATGGCCACGCACTCTGAATTCCAGTGAGCTCGGTTTGTGGCAGATGCTTCACATGAGAGTGCAGTTGACACTTGCTGCACTTGGTCACCAAATCGTGGGCATCGTTAAATAAGGTTGGCCAATAATATCCCCATAGAAGAATTTTCTTGGCCAACGTCCGTGAGCCGATGTGACTGGCGCAGGCCCCTTCGTGCACCTCCCGAAGAACCTGATCGGCCTGGGCCGGAGCAAGGCACCGGAGATTCGGTTGTAAGTACGACCGCCGATACAAAATCCCATCATGGAATGAGTACTTGGGTGTCTTAAGGACTATCTGCCGAGCTAGCAGCCTGTCATTAGGCAAAGTTCCATCCCGGAGATACTGAATAATAGGAGTCATCCAATTCGGATCACTATCTATCAATACCGAGACCGTTGCCTCATGAATCGCCGGATGAAATATATCTTCGACCATAATATCCGGAGATACATTAGTGCGAACCGCGGAGGCTAATTTACTGAGCGCGTCTGCTTTGGCATTCTGAGTGCGTGGTATTTTCTGGATAACAACCGTATCAAAAGTTGACATAAGTTTGAGTGTTAAAGCGCGATACCTGATCATCGTTTCATCCTTAGCGACATAAGTACCCTGGATTTGCTTGGACACAACCTCGGAGTCCGTGAAGAGCTCAAGATGGCGGATAGCCAAGGATTGAGCTAGCCGGAGCCCAGCGAGAACTGCCTCGTATTCTGCCTCATTATTGGTCACCTTAAACTTGAATCGAACAACATTCTTAACTTCAACTCCCTCGGGGTCAATGAGAAGCACCCCGGCACCACTTCCGCGAGTTGTGGATGCACCATCCACATATAATTGCCACTTACGAGGTGTGGGTTCAAGGGTAGCAGGGTGATGAGTACCATTGTCTGCTGAAGATTCATGATTATCCCCTGGGGTTTCAGCCAAAAAGTCTGCAAGTGCTTGACCCTTGATAGCTCGGCGGGGAAGAAATTGAATATCATACTCTCCTAATTCGACAGCCCACTTGGCGAGGCGCCCTGACACCTCGGGCTTGACAAGAATCTGACGGATGGGATGATTGGTCAGAACCCGTATTTCGCGCCCCTGGAAGTATGGCCGCAAACGCCGAGCTGCCATGACGAGTGCGAGTACTGTTTTTTCCAACATGGAGTA
This sequence comes from Ajuga chamaepitys, assembly GCA_958295605.1. NCBI lineage: Eukaryota > Viridiplantae > Streptophyta > Magnoliopsida > Lamiales > Lamiaceae > Ajuga > Ajuga chamaepitys. The sequence goes on along the minus strand of OY282502.1, from coordinate 34,101,749 downwards.
CCGTGTCTCTTCCCCGTGAAGTACTCGGCTTGCAAAATACACCGGATGTTGAACACCATTGACTTCTCGCACAAGAGCGGCGCTAATGGCTTCCTCAGCGGAAGCCAAATATATATAGAGCGGCTCTCCGGAGAGAGGAACTGATAGAGTGGGCAGTTGTTGTATATGACGCTTTAAGGCCTCGAAAGCCTCGGTGCACTGCGGAGTCCACTCAAATGACTTCGCCTGTCTCAAAATTTTGAAGAATGGGAGTTGTCGCTCTGCTGCTTTGGACAAAAAACGGTTCAAGGCCGCCAAACCACCCGTGAGGCGTTGAACGTCTCTGAACGTCTTCGGTGGTTGCAGATCTAACACATCCCGAAGCTTGGCTGGATTGGCCTGAAGGCCATGCTGCGAAACCATATACCCGAGGAACTTTCCGGAACCAACGCCGAAGGTACATTTTGCCGGATTAAGTCGCAAATTGTAACACCGCAAAGTACGCAATGTTTCAACAATGTCTTGCACACATGAAGAATGTGAGGCGCTTTTGATGACTAGATCATCAACGTAAACCTCAACATTGCGGCCAATTTGATCGTGAAACACGCGGTCCATGAGACGTTGATATATGGCCCCTGCGTTCTTGAGCCCAAAGGGCATTTTCTTAAGAGCAAAACACCCAAAATCAGTGATAAATGCCGTTTTGAGGGCATCCTGACGATCCATGAAGATCTGATGGTATCCCTTATACAAGTCTAAGAAACAAAGCGCCACATGCCCAGTAATGGCTTCGGCTTTTTGGTCGATGGAGGGCAGGGGATAACAGTCCTTCGGACAATGTTTATTGAGATCGGAAAAATCGACTCACATTCGCCATGCCCCGCTGGACTTTAATACCATTACTGGATTGGACAACCAAGAAGGGTAATAAACTTCGAACAAGATATCTGCATCTAAAAGTTGCTGTACCTCGATTCGAATGGCCGCATTTCGCTCCGGAGCGAATTTCCTTTGTTTTTGTTGTACAGGCTTAACGCTGGGATCGATGTTTAGCTTGTGTGTTATCACGTCAGGAGAGACCCCGGGCATATCCAAAGGGGACCATGCAAAGACATCGGAATACTCTCGCAAGGTCTGGATTATGGCATGATGAAACCACGGCACATCCACGGCACCGACAGTTACTGTTTGTTCAGGCTTGGATGGATCGAGCGGCACCTGGACAGTGGTGTCCCCTAATGATGTACAGAAATGAGGTTCACAAGCTGAGGACGCCACCTGAAGTTGCTGTTTGGGAGGAGCTTTGGTTGCCTTTTTGAGTGCGACGTACATGCACTCTTTAGAGACCCGCTGACTGCCGCGGATAGCCACTTCACCGTGGGACGTGGGGAATTTTAGCGCGAGGTGGTATGTGAGCATATGGCTTTGGCGGGAGTAAGCCAATCCCGACCCAAAATCATATTATACGGGGACGGGGAATTAACCACGTAAAAATCCACAAAAATGATTTTTATCGCCGGATAAGTTCCCAGAGACGCCGGGAGAGTGATGACGCCTTCTGGCTGGACTTCACCCTGGGTGAAAGTCTGCAATGGCCCGGGGGCCGGCCGAAGTTGATCCCGAGGAGTCCCCATTTTTTGGAAACAGTCGGCGAATATAACACTCACTGCGGCTCCATTGTCTACGAAGACTCGCTTTATTGTTGTGAGGAAGTGTTCAATCTCATCAAGTGAGCTATATTTTGAAATAGGATGTGTCTAGAATGTGGAACCGGGATCATGAAGTGAAGAACCGGGTGGATAGACCGGGTTTTAGCGTGTAGAAGTGAGTCTGGGCAGAATAAACCGGGTTCAGGGTTGTTGGAGGATAACCGTCAGTTGTGACGAGTTTGTTACAGTTTTGTGACGGAATAAACCATCACATTTGTCCGGTAGCAGCAGTCTCTTTCATTCAGTTAGAACTTCTCAATCAGTTACATTCGAGCTACAAGACCTATATCATTGAAAAGCTCTCTTCAAGGAGAACAACACTACGTCGAGCAATTTCCAGTATTCATAGATTACAGAGAGAATTTGAGAGTGATAGTTTTCTGCCCTAATTTGTTCCAGAATTGGGCATATTCATTTCTGAGTGTAATTTCTGTAATTGATTGGATATCTTAGTGGATTGAGGTGTGCCTTGCCTCCGTGGATGTAGTTCATCTTGAACGAACCACGTAAAATCGATTGTGTGATTCATTTATTTTCAGTTCTGCGCGAAGCTCACTTCGGCCACAACTCTGGCCGAACAGTTGTGTATTTTTCAGAAGTTTCATTTTCGAACTCGTTCCAGTTTCTTAGTGTTGTGTGATTAGGAGTTGATTTGTCTAACAAGTGGCGCCGTCTGTGGGAATCAACTCGCACAGTTTGAATAAGATGAGGAATGGCTGGTATGAAGATGGATTTTGAGAAGTTCACTGGAAGGAATGACTTCACATTGTGGAAGATAAAGATGAACGCAGTCCTGGTTCACAATGGCCTTGATCTTGCACTGATACCTCTGGAATCATGGGAAGAAACTGAGAAACCTAAGTTTGCATCAGTGGATAAGAAGGCCCTAAGTCTTATCTTCTTGTGTTTAGGTGATAAACCGTTGAGGGAGGTTTCAAGATGCAAGAGTTCCTTAGAAGTATGGAGGAGATTGGAAGAACTGTATCAATCAAAGTCAGTATCCAACAAACTGTTCCTGAAGCAGAAGATGTTGGCCTTCAAGATCACAGAAGACAAGGTAATTTCTGATCAACTTGATGAGTTCATTAAGATGATTGAAGAATTGGAAGATCTGGATGTGAAACTGGAGGAGGATGACAAGGCATTGATGGTGTTAAATATTCTTCCAAAATCCATGGAAAGCTTTAAGGATGCTTTGATGTATGGGAGAGATGAGCAGCTGTCCTATGATGGAATAGTGAAGGCTCTGAGATCAAAATGCTTCCAGACTCAAGGAGACAAAGGCATGGTGCAATCTGGAGAAGGTTTGAATGTCAAATTCAAGAAACCGTGGCAAGGCAAGAAGGGTCAGAATGCTAAGGATCCAAAGTCAGGGGATTCAAATCCTAAGAAGGGGAATGACTGGGTTGAAAAGAGGAAATGCTTCAAGTGTAAACAGCCAGGTCACCTGAAGAAGGATTGTCCTAAGAAGAATAAGAAAGCTGGAAATCAAGGGGCAGAAGCTGCTGCCATTGATCATCAACAAGACCCTCCAGAAGTATTAAATGTTACCGATTCAAGAATGGTGAAGGAATGGGTCCTGGACACAGGGTGTTCTTTTCATATGTGTCCTCATCAGTCATGGTTTAATGAACTGAAGAAAGAAGATGGTGGAAATGTTCTCCTGGGAAATGACCAATCATGCAAGGTCAAAGGGGTTGGATCAGTGAGCATAAGAATGTTTGATGGGGTAATCAGAATCATCTCAAATGTTAGGTATGTTCCTGGCCTTAAAAGGAATCTTCTATCTCTTGGCTCATTGGTAACCAGTGGATGTCAGTTTAGCTCAGTAGAGGGATTCTTGCATATCACAAAACATGGAAAAATGGTGATAAAAGGAAGACAGCATAATGGACTATTTATCCTGATTGGTTCACCTATTGTTGGAAGTGTAGATGTGGTCTTGAACAATTCTGAGATTGCTAAATGGCATAAGAGACTTGGACACATAGGAGAAAAAGGACTGAAGGAATTGGCAAGGAGTGGAGTAATTGGAAATCTGGGAAATCAAGAACTGGAGTTTTGTGATCAGTGTGCTCTGGGCAAATCCAAGAAGTTGCCCTATGGAAAGGGAGTTCATACAACTCAAGAACCATTAGATTATGTTCACTCTGACATATGGGGCCCAGCAAGAACAGAATCCTATGGTGGTGCCAGATATTTCATGTCCTTGATTGATGATTACAGCAGAAAAGTATGGATCATGTTGCTGAAGAACAAGAGTGATGCCTTTCATAAGTTCAAAACATGGTTGACCCAACTGGAAAATGTCAAAGGGAAGAAGCTGAAGCATATGAGGACTGATAATGGACTGGAGTACCTCTCTACAGAGTTTACAAACTTCTGTGAAGAAAGAGGAATCAAGAGACACAGGACAGTGCCAATGAATCCTCAACAGAATGGAGTTGCAGAAAGGTTTAACAGGACTCTCCTTGAAAGAGTGAGGTGTATGCTGTTGGATGCTGGGTTGCCAAAGGTGTTTTGGGGAGAAACCATTGCTACAACATGCTATCTTATTAACAGATCACCCTCATCAGTGATTGGGTTTCAAAACACCTGAAGAGGTGTGGAGTGGACAGAAACCAAGTTATGAAGGATTAAGGGTGTTTGGGTGTCTTGCCTTTGCTCATATCAAGCAAGACAAACTAGATGCAAGGGCCCTCAGATGTGTATTTCTTGGATATCCGGATGGGATTAAGGGTTACAGATTGTGGTGCCTAGAACAAGGAAATCAGAAGATAATCACAAGTAGAGATGTGAAGTTTAATGAGAATGTGATGGCTTATACTTCTACAGGCTCTAAAGAAGAATTTGATGCTGCTAAAGAGACAGAGGAGATATCAATTCAGGTGGATCAACCTGCAGAAGATAATCACACACCTCAACCACAAGCAGATGAACAAGACAGTGACTCATCATCTGAAGAAGAAGCACAAACTGGACCTGCACAAAATATCAGGGAATACAGCATTGGAAGGGATAGGCCTAGAAGAAAAATCAACAGACCTGATTTCTATGGCCAAGCAGGGAGTGTATATTATGCCTTAAGTGTTGCTGAAGACCTGGAATCACAAGAGCCTAGCAGCTTTCAAGAAGCATTAGATTGTGAAGAAGGTGAACACTGGATACAGGCAATGACTGAAGAAATGGAGTCTCTAGAAAAGAATAAGACCTGGATACTGGTGGAGAAACCAAAAGGTCAGAAACTTGTAAGCTCCAAGTGGATATACAAGAAGAAACTAGAAACTGCAGGGTCCAAACAGGTGAGGTTTAAAGCAAGGTTGGTAGCCAGGGGCTTTACACAAAGAGAAGGAATTGATTACAATGAGGTCTTCTCTCCTGTAGTAAAGCACTGCTCAATCAGGTTGCTTTTATCAAAAGTCACACAAGAGAACATGGAACTACAACAACTGGATGTAAAGACAGCTTTCTTACATGGAGAACTCAATGAGGAAATATATATGAAACAGCCAGAAGGCTTTGTTATTCCTGGGAAAGAAGACAAAGTATGTTTACTGAAGAAGTCACTATATGGACTTAAACAAAGTCCTAGATAGTGGAACAAGAGGTTCAATGACTTCATGATCAGTGCTGGTTTTGTAAGAAGCCTTTATGACAGTTGTGTTTACTTCAACAAAGTTTCAAAGCAAGATAAAGTTTTTCTTCTATTGTATGTGGATGACATGCTAATTGCCAGCAGAAACAAGGAGAGGGTACAATGGTTGAAGGATAGACTTAATGCTGAGTTTGACATGAAGGACCTGGGAGAAGCTAAGAAGATATTGGGAATGAACATTCTAAGAGACAGAGAAGCTGGAGTACTTTGGTTATCTCAGAGACAATACCTACAGAAAGTATTGGAGAGGTTTCATATGCATGAAGCCAAACCTCTCTCCACTCCAGTTAATCTACAGAAGAAACTTTCCAAAGAACAATGCCCAAATACTGAAGAGGAGATCATACAGATGAGCAATATTCCCTATGCAAGTGGAGTTGGAAGTCTTATGTATGGAATGATTTGTAGCAGGCCTGATTTGGCATATGCTGTATCTTTGGTAAGCAGGTTCATGTCAAATCCAGGAGTTGAACACTGGGAAGCTTTGAAACATGTGATGAGGTATCTAAAAGGATCAGTGAACATGTCACTGAAATTTGAGAAGAAAGCAGATGGAAGTACTGTTGCATTGGAGGGGTTTGCTGATTCTGATTTTGCAGCAAACGTGGACACAAGGAAGTCAATTTTTGGATTTGTGTTTACCTTATATGGGACAGCCATCAGCTGGAGGAGTGCACAACAATCTGTTTTGGCACTATCAACTACAGAAGCAGAATATATCTCTTTAACTGAAGCTATCAAAGAATCAATCTGGTTGAAAGGGCTGTTGAGAGACTTGGACATCAAGCAGAAGTGTGTGGTAATCTACTGTGATAATCAAAGTGCGTTACATCTTGTGAAACACCAAGCATTTCATGAAAGATCAAAACACATTGATGTGAGGTTACATTTTGCTAGAGATGTCATAGATTCTGGGTCTGTGGAGGTGAAGAAGGTGCATACTTTGCATAATCCTGCTGATTTTCTTACAAAGGGTGTACCTGGAAACAAAGTGGATCATTGCTCGAGCTTGCTGCAGCTTGAGCTGTGTCATGAAGAGCAATAACAGATAAGCAGTGAAGAGGCAGGAAGAGGCATACTTGATTCATTGAGGTGGAGATTTGTGAGGAAGTGTTCAATCTCATCAAGTGAGCTATATTTTGAAATAGGATGTGTCTAGAATGTGGAACCGGGATCATGAAGTGAAGAACCGGGTGGATAGACCGGGTTTTAGCGTGTAGAAGTGAGTCTGGGCAGAATAAACCGGGTTCAGGGTTGTTGGAGGATAACCGTCAGTTGTGACGAGTTTGTTACAGTTTTGTGACGGAATAAACCGTCACATTTGTCCGGTAGCAGCAGTCTCTTTCATTCAGTTAGAACTTCTCAATCAGTTACATTCGAGCTACAAGACCTATATCATTGAAAAGCTCTCTTCAAGGAGAACAACACTACGTCGAGCAATTTCCAGTTTTCATAGATTACAGAGAGAATTTGAGAGTGATAGTTTTCTGCCCCAATTTGTTCCAGAATTGGGCATATTCATTTCTGAGTGTAATTTCTGTAATTGATTGGATATCTTAGTGGATTGAGGTGTGCCTTGCCTCCGTGGATGTAGTTCATCTTGAACGAACCACGTAAAATCGATTGTGTGATTCATTTATTTTCAGTTCTGCGCGAAGCTCACTTCGGCCACAACTCTGGCCGAACAGTTGTGTATTTTTCAGAAGTTTCATTTTCGAACTCGTTCCAGTTTCTTAGTGTTGTGTGATTAGGAGTTGATTTGTCTAACAATTGTAACATTGGCTACAGCCATGTCGATGACGATGGCATCAGTATGGGGTGTAATCTCTGGAACCGGATCTCTATATGTGAAACTAACAGTTTCGGATTGATGGAGGCGCTTATGACGTGGCTCCTCGGGAGGAGGACGGCGAGCCTCTGCCTTCAAGGCATTTCGCGAAGCCCCAGTGGGGAGAGCCCCATATATCACGTTTATGACGTGAGTAGGTGCATTGTCTCCGGGTCCTCCCGGAGGAGGGGGTGGTGGCAAAAAACGAGGTTGTTGACGATTGCCAGGGTCTTGCCGTGCATAATTGTTAGACCCCGGCCGATTATTCTGCCACGGCGGCCGATTTTGTTGCAAGCCCCGGTCATGATAACCTCCGCGGTTGTGGGACGAACCCCCATTCTGAATTGTCCGAGGCTTGTCATCGGTCCGCGCAATATATTGTCGCAAGAGACCTTTCCTTAAACAATCCTCAATTTCCTTGCTGAGCTCTCGGCACTCTTCCGTCTCGTGCCCATGATCACGGTGGTACGCACACCACTTTCCGCGGTTTCGCTTTTCAGGCGGGGCAGTCATCCGCGGACAGGGCCGTAAATCATTCTTGTGAACATAAAGAATTTCAGCTCGCGATTTTGTCAGCGGGGTGAATTGTGGAATATCCCCTCGAGATTCTGAACGCCCCTGGTTCAGACGAGAAAAGGCACTAGGTCGTGTGCTAGGCCCAACCTGTGCCCTATCGGACTGCCGTTTGCTAGCATGTTTCTCACGCTTTCGACGAGTTTGCTCTTCGGCCTTAGCATATTTGCACACAGTATTAAATAGTGCTCGGGTTGTGACCGGTGGATTACGAACCAACTCGGTGTAGAGTGGCCCGGGACGGAGACCATTCATGAATGCATTGATGATAACATCATCCGAACAGCTTCCTACCTTAAGACTCTCCGCTGTAAAGCGGTCAAGGAATTGGGTAACGGTTTCGCCGTCCCGTTGTTCCATATTCATGAGATCGGCCAAAGTGGCCATGGGCTTGGCACGTGCTTCGAAACGCGCCCAAAAGTGTTCGGCAAGTTCTCTAAAAGAGGATATGCTATTACGAGGGAGAGAATCAAACCAAACCCGAGCCTCGTCCTGAAGATACTCGGGGAAAATCTTACAGTAGTGAAGAGAGGTAGTATGATCGCGGCTAAGCATGTTGTGCCTAAAAGCTCCAAGAAAATTGGCTGGATCTCCCGTGCCGTCGTAAGGTGGTATGGCAGGCCTTTTGAACCCTTCGGGAAGGGAGGTGGCCATGATTTCTTGAGAGAACGGTGTGATAATGTCCCCATTGGCATCAAGGCCTAGGATTCTGTCTAGCTCGACATTGCGTTGGACTCGCTCATACTCCTGAAGATCTAGGGTATGAGGATTGGCATAACGAACTCTTTTAGCCGCGTTAAGTGGACGGCGACGATCGGCATCTGCAGGTTCGTTGTTGCGCTGTTTTGACCCATTAGAACTCCCATGGTCCTCGGGAGAACCGGGTCGCTCCCGTCGCCGATCCTGACGCCCGCGGTGCACTGGGTCTTGTCGATCGTTCGAGTGCTGACGATGTGGATGCACTGCGGGATTGGTAGCGTGTCCGGCAGGTCCCTCAGGATTAAGGCGATTGGCCGCTCAGTCTTGAAGAACATGAGCATGTTCTTGTAGGAAAGCCTGGAGTAATTCTGGAGTTATCTGAATATTAACCTGCGGCCGAGCGGCGGCGGGATTAGGGTTTTGCATGTCTTGTGGGGGCAGAGGTAAGAATTGGTTGCCCGGATTCATAACCGGGCCTTGGTTGCCCTGCTGATGAGATGTATCCTGCATCGGCGATTGCCTCGAGGGCAAAATTTGATCCACGGGTGGATCTTGGTTGATCTGATCACCTTGGCGAGACTGATTTAAGCGAGTTGTCACCATAGTTTACCAAATACAACGTCAATATCACAATCACTTGCGGTTCCCACAGACGGCGCCAATTGATAAAGCGCAATCCAGTATCCAAGAAACTCAACGAAAACCTATGCAAGAAATATGGAAAAACACAAGATGTACGTGGTTCGATCCGGAGATCTACGTCCACGGGCTCAAAATAGCACCTGCCGAGGTGTTTCTTTCACTATCTCTTTGAGTTTACACGTAATAATTTCAGAATACAAAATGCGAACCCTAATCCTGAGAACAATTCTCCTATTTATACTCATCAATTCCAAACCCTAACTAACTCCCTATAATTGCGCCTATTTTCCGTTGCATGGAAGTTGGGAGCAGATCGTGGGCCTGGAATCTTGGGATACGCCGCAGTTGGGCCACGCTCTTTTAGGCCACGCATGCTTCTGGGCCGGTTAAGTTACTGGGCTGGGTCGGATCGGAGTGTCGACCCGATCCGAAGTTAATGGGCCATACCCATCAGCAATATTTTATAATATATCGTAGATTTATGTTGATATGTATTAATATAAAATATACTACATTATTATATTATCCTTTTTAAAAAGTTGTGTTTTTCTTTTATCTTATTTCAAGATTTACTTATAATATGAGTAAGTTTTAAAGATAAGTGGAAGTTATATCTTAGATTTCTAAAATGACAATTAATTTATGAAAAAAAATCATATGCTAGATTGATTCACCGTTCTATATAAGTGATGTATTGAATATTTCTTTGTAATACATTTCCACTTAATTTCAATCAAAATATCATTTACCCGTAACTATTTTTTAATTAACTATATTAAAAATGATATAGTAAATTCTTTTATAATAAAAATATTTTGTACTCTGAATTTTGGAGTTGACTAATTTTATGAAAGGGACAAATATTCACTATATTGGCATGGTGAAACGAAAACGTGTGCGAGCTAGCATCGTGAAACTTAGCTACCCAACTGTGTTGGTCCTATCCCATAATCAAAATCTTGTAGTATTATCTTCTTCTTATATCTATGTACAAGTACAGGATAGCTCTCTTATACATTAATCTAGATCAGTATAATTAAGTTATTAGCAGTTTTTTTATAGAAAATATTAATATTTATACTGAAAAATATTACTTTGTTCTGAAAAAAATGTATCATGCGAATAATGTATTGGTTATACTGAAAGATAAAATTTATTCTGAATAAATGTATAATATTGTAAGGTAATACATTTTTTCAAAACAAGTAATATTTTTCATTATAAATAAATAAGTATACATCTTTCTGAATTCGTTCTTTAATCTAAATTAAATCCATATATCCAATGCACATAAGAATTAGTTGAAAAGAATCAAGGGCGAATAGTACACGTAGTCTCTACCTCTATAAAATATTTTTCTTTAAAAGAGATCCTATTGATTATTTTACAGTTACTACAAGGAAAAAAAATCTAAAATGATCTCTTATACAACTTTTAGTATAATTCTAATCACCTTATAAAATTAGTATAATTTTAGCCTATCATTATCCTTCTTGGATAACCAACAAAGTAGACCCCTTATCTAATCCATATCCCTTATCCAATCTATATCCATTATCCAATCCCCTCACCCACAAATTACAACCCCAACTCCCCAAACCTGCTCCCTGCACACCCCCCCCCCCCCCCGCGCCCCGCGCCCCCTCTTATCCCAAGCCATTTTTTTTTCTGTTGTCCTTTTGAGATTTTCTTTTTCTTTTTTTTAAAACCCTGCTTTACGACAAATACTTGCCACAAAAATCTTATCACGACACATAGTAACAAATCCTCATTTGACACGATATACACTTGCCTCGAATCGTGTTGCAACACACACTTGTTGCGAATTGTGTCACGACACACTTACCACGAATCATCATTTGATACGATACACACTTGCCACATATCGTCATTTGACACGATATACACTTGCCACAGATTTGTATAATTTTACCATTTCTTATGGATCTGCCACATGTGCCACGGAACTGCCACATGTGCCATGACATCCACTTTCCACAAATTCTAATACATTTGCCAAGATACGAATTATCACGACTTTATATTAGTCCTTCTTACTGTCGTGCCAATATTACCACGACACGCACTTACCACATACATTTGATAAGATACGCATTTGTCATGATACACAATTATCACAAATCTTCATTTGATACGAAACACACTTGCCACGAATCGTCATTTTACACGAATTTGTGTAATTCTACCATTTCTTACTGTCGTGTCACTATTGTCACAGATCTGCCACATGTGCCACAAATTATGTGGGGCTAGAGGCTAGGGGATGAGAGTGTAAAAAAAATGGCTTAGGGTGGGGGGATGGAGTGGTGGGGCTGGGGATGAAAGCAGTAAAAAGAATTTATTTTTTATGTTGGGGGTGGGGGTAGGGTGGGGGTGGTGGTGGGGGTGGTGGTGGGGGGCGGGAGTGGGGCTTCGGGCAGAGGATGAAACATTAAAAAAAAATGACTTTTAGGTGGGGGTGAGGCTGGTGGGCGGGGGGTGGGGCTGGGTTAGATGCAGGGGCAGTGGATGAAAGCAGTAAAAAAAAAAAAAAATTAGCTGGGGCGGGGGTGAGGGAAAGGGATGAAAGAAGTAAAAGAAAAAAAAATTGGCTTGGGAATGGGGTGGGGGTGAGGGTGGGGTGGGGTGGGGTGGTACACGTGTTTATGCATGCATTTTAGGTCGAATTAAGTGTTGTTTTAATGACATTTGCGTGCGTATTTGACCGTGTATTGTTCATATTTATATTATTGGATCATTTAATGTGTTTGAGCTCGTTTCAGGATAATACAGGCAGTATAGGACCAAAAACAAGTCTCGAAGAAGTCCAGAACGAAGAACGAGCCAAAGATGAAACAAGAGGGAAGAGGTTCGAGCGATAAGTCGTGTCCGCGACCAATCTAGCGAAACCTAGCCAAAAATCCAAGACACGGTTTGCATCCGCGACCGAGTCCGCGAAGCAAACCCTGTCTCAAGAAAAATAAAGGGTTCGCGGCCGCGACTCAGGTTCGCGACTGCGATCCAATACACTGTTTTTAATTCTAAAATGCGTTTTTAGCCATTTTTCAGCCTAACACTTTCTCCCCTATATGTATAAGGTAAATTTCGAATTTAACCTAAAAAAGCACCCATTACTCACACATATTCAGCCACCATTCACCATTAAAAGCAATGAATTGGAAGATGGTTGAAGATCAAGATCATCAACTCAATCTTTTGGTTCATTCTATCTTATTTTAATGTCTTCTTTGATTTTCACTTGTTTTATCTTTGTAATAGTTTATATGAGTGGCTAACACTCTAATTTCAATCCTTGATCATTAGTTGAACCTTGGATTTAGGATGTTTATGTAATTTTTACGGTTATTAACAGATTGGATTATGTTTTGGAATGTACTATGTTATTTGGGATTGTTGATTCACACTTATGAATTGAATTGTGGTTTGACAACCCATTTGGATATTTATTTGTGTTGCTAGAATTGGGTTTGTAATCTGTAATTGTTATGAATGCGATTCCCATGTAGTGAACAATGTATTTAATCTATTGGGAATAAAGAATTCGACCACTAAAATCGAGCTTGTGAGTTTTATGTCATATCTACTTCGTTGTCTTGATTCTTAATGCATTTGACTATTGATTCTTAGAGAGCTTGTTCTAGGAATTGATAAGTTGAGTAGGATTAATTGAAGAGCTTATTTTGATTAGTTATACTTAAGAGACAACAAGGTTAAAAAAACTTGTTATTAATCTTGGAGTAGGGATTAGGCAAAATCAATCGAGTAGTAACATCAATTATATAGATTATTCGGGCCAAGATGATACTCGATCAAGGGTTGAATATTTTTTATCATTTATAAAATAAAAATCATTCTCTTATCTTTGTTTACTTGAATTGTCAATTTGCTAAGTACTTTTAAAGTAATTGTTATTTGAGTTTTAATATAAATTTAGGTCTTAGTTGTGATTCCATCAAAACTTCCCCACCCCCACTTCTTTATTGTTTACTAACTTATTTATATTAAATTGCTTGATCATAATAGTTTAATACACAAAGCAAAATTATTCGACCATTCCTCGTGAGAACGACCCTTATTTACCACTCTACTACTAGTTACAGTAGTAGATCAAGGATAAGTGTGTGTGTGTGTGTGTGTGTGTGTGTGTATATATTAATTTGGTAAGGCGAACAACGCGTCTCCTACCAAATTTTGGCGCCCTTGCCCAAGAGCGGTGGTAGCACGGTTTTGTTTTAGTGTTAAGCACTATTTTTATCATTCTAGTTAAGTGTTTTTGTTACGTTTGTTATTTTGACAATCATTTGCTATTGTTTTTGCCTTAATACAGTGGATGTTCACACGTGCTCAAGGGCACAAGGAGCTATTGTTTGAACCCGATATAGTTCTTTGAGAATGAGGTTTGAGGAGGCAAGCAAGAGCAATAGAGCAATTTTGTGGAGAATTCGAAGGATTAAATCTTGAACCTGAAGAAGAACCGAGAGAAGAAATGGAGAATGAAAGGATACCTGAGAGGACCATGAAGGTGTTAACAAACATGAAGGTCACACACCAACCCCTATGTATTACCTTTCCCGAGTTAGAAGAGAACACAATTTTTGAATTGAAGTCGGGTCTTATACACTTGCTACCGTCTTTCCACGGTCTTTCGGGAGAAGACTCATATAAGCATCTCAAGGAGTTTCATATTGTATGTTCAAGTATGAAGCCTACAAAGGTAACGGAGGAGCAAGTAAAGTTAAGGGCATTCCCCTTTTCTTTGAAAGATCTAGCCAAAGATTGGCTATACTACCTTCCATCGGCTTCTATTACAACGTGGTAACAAATTGAGAGACAATTCCTTAAGAAGTACTTTCCGGCCTCTCGGGCTACGAATATTCGGAAGCAAATCAGCGGTATTCGACAATGCCAAGGAGAAACACTATACGAATATTGGAAAAGGTTTAATAAGTTAGTTGCTAGTTGCACACAGCAGCAGATCACTGATCAGCTTCTTATACAGTACTTCTATGAAGGTCTGTCCTTGACCGATCGGAACATGATTGACTCGGCAAGTGGAGGAGCATTGGTTGACAAGACTCCAACAACCGCTCGTTCGTCAATTTCCAAGATGGATGCAAATACCCAACAACGTGGGTGTCGTGAGCCAACAAGGACAGTTAGGGAGGCACATGATTCGACCATTGATGACAAATTGGAGCAGCTCACTAATTTGGTCAAAAGGGTAGCCTCGGGCAACACTCAAGCCCCTAGGCCATGTAGGATTTGTCAAACCACCACACATAATACCGACACATGCCCAATCTTGGATGAAGAGATCGAAACTCACACAAACGTCATTGGCAACTTCAACGGGGGAAGGAGACATGACCCTTATTCTCAAAGTTACAACCTCGGGTGGAGAGATCATCCAAACTTTCAGTATGATAACCAAGGTGACCAACAAAGTGACCAAGGCCAAGGTCGAGCACCTCAACCGAGAGGGATGTACCACCAACATCAATCGACTGAATCATCATCAGGTCCATCATTAGAAGACATTGTGAAGAGCCTAGCAATCAACACAGTCCACTTTCAGAAGGAAACTCAATCGAGCATCAAGAATCTTGAAACACAAGTGAGCCAACTTGCAACCACAGTTTCTTGACTCGAAAGTGGTAACAGTGACAAACTGCCGGCTCAACCGGAAATCAACCTCTAAAAATGTCAGTGCCATCACCCTCAGAAGTGGAGTGATGCTTGGAGAGCTTAACAAGCCCGGGCGTCCTTTTGAGGATGTAATTCAGGGAAAAATTGAAGGAGAAGTTGAAACTGGAGGTAATTTATAAAAGGAGATGGCGCCCGCGACCCCCTGTCGCGCCCCCAACCATCTCTGCGAAGGCACACCTCCTGCTACGTTAGTCAGTCGCAGCCGCGGCCCCTGCTGCCCAGAAATTTGAAGTTTCACCTCCTATCCCGACTCAACCACTCCCGTTTCCAAGCCCAGTCATAAAAGCAATGGATAAGAACAAACATAAGGAAATGCTAGAAGTGTTTCAGAAGGTAGAGATAAACATTCCCTTGATTGATGCCGTGAAGCAAATCTCGAGGTATGCTAAGTTCCTCAAGGACTTGTGCACTAACAAGAGGAAGCTTATGGGAAATGAAAAGGTAATCATGGGGAAAAATGTCTCCGCAATCTTCCAAAAGAAGATTCCACCGAAATATAAGGATCCCGAAATATTCGCAATCCCATGCAAGATAGGTAACTATAAGATTGAACGTGCAATGCTCGACTTAGGAGCTTCAATTAGCGTTATCCCTCGCTCAATTTTTCATTATTTGAATTTGGGACCGCTCAAGGAAACACGAGTCATCATTCAACTAGCTGATTGAAGCATTTCATACCCCGATGGAGTGATTGAAGACGTGCTAGTTGAAGCTGATAGCCTAGTATTTTCGGTTGATTTCTATGTTTTAGAGATGCAAGATAATCCATAAATCCTCACGCCTATCTTATTGGGGAGGTTGTTTCTAAATACCTCCCGAACTAAGATAGACGTTCGTGAAGGCACACTCACGATGGAGTTTGATGGAAGAGCCGTGCAATTTAATATTTTTTATGCCGAGCAGTTCCCAAAGATTTCCATCCTGTTTTTCCTCATGATGTTGTTAATCCCCCTGTTGAGAAAGAATTTGAGATAAGGTGCAGGAATAAGTTGAACATTTCCACATCTTTGAAGCATCGTAAAGAGGAAGGTGAGAAACTACATGAAGTAAAGTGCTTGAACTGGTCCGGGCCAATATAGCAACCACCTTGGAACAAACGCTAAAGAGAAAAAGCTTCCGTCGAGCCAACGACGTTAAACAAAGGCGCTTGTCGGGAGGGAACCCGATATTTATTGCTTCTCGTATATTCAATTTCGTAGTTTAGATTGTTTACTTATATATTTTGATATTGTCTTATGGTTTTTTTAGTGTGCAGGGACTATAATGACAAGAATCCGACCAAGCTATGAAATTCAAAGTGATAGCACCTAATGGGGGTGACGGAGCCCAAAAGCCACTGTAAGTTGGAGCACCAATTGGCCGCCCGCAAGCTTAATTTTTGTATGTTACTCTATTTCCTTTGGGATTGATTAGACTTGGATTGGATTTGGTATCTTTGTATGTATTACTCTTTTGCATTGTTAATTTGAGTCAATCAGAACCAATTGATAGTGTTGATTGATTGATTGCCTATTCTAGAGCACCAATTCGTACCCCTTTCTTTCCCACAAACTTTGATTTTTCAACCAAGTTTGGGGAAGAGGGTGGTAGGTGTACATATTGGCCGTTCTCGACCTTGTCTTGATTGTGGATAGTGATGGGGATTGATAATTGGAGAATAGTTAATGATAAAGCAATTTTTTTGCAAAAAAATTGAAAAATAGCACATGATAAAGCATGATAGGCAATTGAGGTGAAATTGAGCTTGTACTCAAAACTTTTGATCAAGAAAATTTTGCCTTGTGAGTTTTTTAGCCTCAATTGTACTCTCATTTTTGGAGTTACTTATACCTTCTTTCGGTGTCTATTTCATTGTTTGCATGTGATTGTCTCTAGAACTTGCCTTGATTCTCTATTTTGAATAAGTCGGTTCATTGTGTGACTTAGAAAATAATCTTAGGCAATTCTTGACTTTTAGCCTATTTGTAAACTTGAAAATGTTATACATTTTCACCAAAAATTAGAAAATTTCCCCTAGTTAGCCCCTTGGGCTTTTAGCTTTTCGTTTGATAGCCCAACTCTACAAATCGAGTACCTTTCGATTTAGCCTTTGACCCCACTACACCGGATGCTCAAACTGGCTTGATAGTGAATGGACTCGACCATCTTGACTTCAGTTTTCCCGAAAATAATCGCAGTCGAGAGTTGAACAATAGGACTTGTTCACCGGCTTCAAAAGTTCGATTCTTTATCATACGGTCATGAAACCATTTGACACGCTCCTTATACAAACTGGAATTCTCGAATGCTTAGTTTCTGAACTCCTCCAATTCGTTGAGCTTAAGAATCCGCTCTTTCCTAGCAGCCTCAAAGGCGAAGTTCAGCTTCTTGACTGCTCAATAAGCTCGATGCTCTAATTCCACCGGTAGATGACATGCTTTCCCAAAAACTAGTTGATACGGCGATAGTCCCAAAGGAGTTTATATGTCATCCTATATGCCCATAGTGCGTCATCTAACTTCATCGATCAATCCTTCCTATTCTCATTCACTGATTTCTCAAGAATTTGCTAAATTTCTCTATTGGCTAGCTCCACTTGACCATTGGCTTGAGGATGATATGGGGTCGTGACTCGGTGCTTAACCCCATATTTGGCTAATAACACAGAAATTCACTTGTTGCAAAAGTGTGACCCCCTCATCGCTTATCAAGGCTCTCGGAGTCCCATACCTAGTGAGAATATTTTTTTGAAGGAATTTTAGCACTACCTTGGCATCATTTGGTTGGGTCGGAGTAGCCTCCACCTATGTTGACACATATTCTACAGCTACCAAGATATATTGGAACCCATTCGAAGATGGAAAAGGTCCCATGAAGTCTATACCTCACACAACAAATAACTCAACTTCAATGATAGTGACGAGGGGCATCTCGTGCTTTCATGATATTTCTCTCGTTCATTGGCATCGATCAGATTGTAGAATAAAGTCATGACAATCTTTGTGGATCGTCGGCCAATAAAATCCGCTTTGGAGCACCTTGGCGGCTGTTCTTGCTGATGCAAAATGTCCCCCACTTGGGGAAGAGTGACACTGTGCGGTTATGTCTCTTACTTCAGTATAAAGAACACACCGTCGGATAATAGTGTATGCACATCTTCTCTAGAGGTATGGGTGGTCACATATGTAGAACTTGGAATCATGATAGAACTTTCTCTTCTTATGAGGTGATAGGTCCAGTGAAATGCCACTCACTATGTAATTTGAAGTATCACTATATCATGGAGCATCTTCTACAACCAACACCTGCTCATCCGGAAATGCTTCATTTATTGCCTTCTGTTGTCCCTTTGTATCCGCTTCATTCTCCATTCTAGATAAGTGATCAGCAACGACATTTTCGCATCCTCTTCTATCTCGGATCTCCAAGTCAAACTCTTGCAACGATAATATCTACCTTATCAGTCTTGGTTTCGAATCCTGCTTAGCAAGCAAATACTTAAGAGCTGCATGGTCAGTATAAAACTAGTGTCTTTGCCTGTATTAGATATGATTGAAATTTATCACATGCATATACAACAGCTAACATTCCTTCTTTGTTGTAGTGTAATTCGTTTGGGCTGAGTCAAGTGTTTTGCTCGCATAGTAGATGACTCAAAAAAGTTTGTCTCTCTTTTGGCCCTAAACAACTCCCACAACCATATCACTCGCATCACACATTATCTCAAAGGATTGAGACCAATCTGGTGTGATCAGCACTGGAGCAACTATCAATGCTCTCTTCAATGTCTCGAATGCCTGCATACACAAATCATTGAATACAAAAGCAGTATCTTTTTCTATTAAACGAGATAAAGGTTTAGAAAATTTTTAAAAATCTTTTATGAACCTTCAATAAAATCCCGCATGTCCTAGAAAACTTCTAACTCCTTTTTCATTCTTCGGAGGTGGTAATTTCTCTATGGCAACTACCTTAGCTCTGTCTACTTCTAGCCTTTCAGACGAAATCTTATGACCAAGGACTATACCATCCCTAACCATGAAGTGACATTTTTCCCAATTTAAGACTAGATTGGTGTCTTCACACCTTTTCAACACTTGAGCTAAGATATCTAAGCAATGATCAAAAGACGACCCCAAAATAGAAAAGTCATCCATAAACACCTCCATGATGTTCTCTATCAAGCCCCCAAATATTGCCATCATGCAACGCCGAAAAGTAGCAGGTGCATTGCAAAGCCCAAACGGCATTCTACGAAACGGAAAGATACCATAAGGACACACAAAGACTGTCTTCTCTTGATCCTCCGAGGCAATCATAATCTGATTGTAACCCGAATAACCATCAAGAAAGCAGTAATATTCATACCCTTCTAATCTATCAAGCATTTGATCTAAGAATGGGAGAGGAAAATGGTCTTTACGGATAGCTGCATTAAGTTTTCTATAATCTATGCACACTCGCCAGCCCGTAATCAACCTAATAGGAATGACCTCATCTAAATAACCTTTTACTATTTTCATTCTCCCTTTCTTAGGTACTACTTGGGTTGAACTTATCCATTTACTATCCGAAATTGGAAAGATTATTCCTACATCTAACCATTTAATGATCTCTTTCCTAACTACTACATGCATCATAGGATTAAGCTTACGTTGATTTTGAACTGAAGGTTTATACTCATCCTCCATTAAGATCTTATGCATGCATATTGTGGGACTAATTCCCTTCAAATCAGCTGTGGACCAACCTATCGCATATTTATACTTTCTCAAAACACGCAACAATTTCTGAATTTCAAACCCAATTAAAGAGGAAGAAATTATTACCGGATATCTTTGTTCGCTATCAAGGAATTCATACCATAGATGATCTGGTAATGGTTTAAGGTCTGGGCACTTCACCCCCTTTTGGTACTTCCTCCAAACCTTTCTTACCTATGTCCTCTTGAGTTAAGCTTCCTTTGGGAGCTTCTTGCAAAGCATTAAGAGCACTAACACTTTCTACAAGATCAAGGTTAGTAGGGTCATGGTGATTAATACGAAAGACATAATCAGTAAGACAAGCTTCAAGGGAATCATAATCACTAGGTGAGATCAATTTCTTATATAATGTGGCATCTAGCGATTGTATAGAGCTACATGTTTCTATTTGATTCACTTCCTCACTTGCATGTTGCTGAAGAGCTTTATATATGGAAAAAGTAACCTTCTCTTTATCTACCCTTAAAGTTAGTTCCCCTTTTTGAACATCTATTAATGCTTTACCCATTGCTAGAAACGGGAGACTTAAGATCAAGGGAAATTCCTTGTCTTCTATCATATCTAGGACTACAAAATCAGCAGGAATGATAAATTTACCAACTTTTAATAGAACATCCTCTACAATACCCCTTGACCAACTCATGGAACGATCTGCCATTTGTAGGGCAATTGTAGTGGGTTTCATTGTGCCTATGCCTAATTTTTCAAATATAGATAATGGCATTAAGTTGATACTAGCTCCTAGATCACACAGTGCTTTATCAAAAGTTAAGCTACCTATTTTGCATTCAAGAGTGAAACTACCTGGATCTTTGTGTTTTAATGGTAGCTTCCTTTGGATGACTGCACTGCATTCTTCTGTCAGGTTCACTGACTCGTACTCTTCCCACTTTCTTTTCTTTGCGATCACCTCCTTTAGGAACTTCGCATAGTTAGGCATCTGTTGTAGGGCCTCCACAAAATGTATGTTAATCTGAATCTTCTTCAGCACATGCAATAACTGTGCTAATTGCTCAACTATTTTCTTCTTCCTTAGGACCTGTGGAAACGGAACAGAAGGGGCATATGGTGGTATATCGGCTTTGATATCTACCCCTCGTTTGGTTTCAAAGCATCTTTTTGCTTTTTTGCCTTTCCTTGCATTTTTTTTCCTTCTTCCAATTGCTCCTTCTCCACTACCTTTTCTTTGTCAACTGGCAGCTTCGGACCTTCATACTTAGTACCACTTCTCAGCTGAATGGCTTGGCACTTCTCTGTTGGATTCACCACTGTATCGCTCGGGAATTGCCCCTGCTTATGTTGGGCTCTAACAATCTTTATCAGCTGACTCATATTGGTAGAAATTTAATTTATACTGTTCTCGAGTCGCTTTATGTCTGCTCCCTGACCAGTCATGTTCTTATTTAGCTCAATAAATTTTCCATCCATCTTTCTTTCCAATTGAACTAACTTTTCATCATATTTGGTGAACTGAGACTGTACAATCTCCTCTTGTGTTGGCTTCTTACCATCATGAATCATATCATTCGTGACAGCGAATTCGGGTGACGGATTAAGTGAATTCTTCGTGTTTCTATAAGAGAAGTTCTAGTGATTCCGATTAGGAGGGTACTGATTGTACCTTGGCTGATTATTTTGGAAGTTGTTGAAGTTCCTCTGATTTACAAAATTAACATCTTCAACCTCTTCTTGGCCCACTAAATGCTGTGGTGAAGTATCATTATGATGTGATAACGTCAGACTAATTAGCAAACTTACTTGGTTGGTCAAAGCTGTCAATTGAGATGTGAGATTTTCAATCGGCTCATTCTAGACGGGCACTGCTTCTTTAACACTGGCCACTCTTCTTGGCTAATTTCTCTCGTTAGGCCACTGATAACTAGTTCTGGCCATCGCATCCAAAATTGAGAATGTTGTTCTCACATTTTCTCCAGCAAACGTCCACCTGCGGCTACATCTACATGATCTCTCGCTAGAGCAAGTAAGCCATTATAAAATTTTCAAACTGGTTGCTTCTTTGAGAACCCATGTTGAGGACAACTCCGGATAAGATCCCGAAATTGTTCCCAAGCCTCACCGAACGACTCTTGATCCATCTACTTGAACTGGTTTATTTTGTTCTGTAAATCCAACATCTTGCTCGGTGGAAAGTATTTCAGAAGGAATCTCGTGCTCAGGTCTTCTCACTCTATGACATTGTCTAATGAGTTATACCACCGCAATGCTTTGTCTTTTAGAGAAAATGGGAATAACCTCATCTTCACTTGCTCATGTGGCACATGGTTCATTTTTATAGTTTAAGCCAATCTGCGGAATTTGTTCAGATGTACATTGGGGTCTTCTAATGCGCTTCCACCAAACTGATTCTATTGAACAATGTTTATCAGCGTGGGCTTCAATTCAAAACTGTTTGCATTCAGTGGTGGCGGTTGCACTCCTCCAATTGGTTGATTTTGCATGGGACGAAGACAATCACTTATGGGTGTGATGTCCTTGTCTGTGTCATCGTCCGCAACTGAGCTTGCCTTCGCTGCTGTAGTGGTTGTTGCCACTGCAAATTAGTGACTCTCTCATCTAAACTGGCTAAAGCCCCCAGTATTCGAGTCAGTGCTTCCTCTTGGGTCAGGTTCTGTGGAATGTTCTCCGTCTCGAATGTGGGATTTCTTCTCGTACAGTATCTACGGGCAGTTGCTTCAATTTCAGGATCCAAAGGGACAAGCTGTACTTTCCCTTTGACCTAGTTTGCATACGAAAACCTAAAACACCACCAAAAAACAATACCACGTAATAAAAAAAATTAAATAAATAAATAAAAACGAAAATTAAATGACAAAATTGGATTATGGAAAATAAAAATCTAGTCTAGTATCCTCCTATTACTCAGAATAAAAACTAAAACACTATACCTATTCCCCGGCAACGACGCTAAAAACTTGACAGACCTAATTTCTAACCCTAAAATACCACAAGTATAGGAAAATTCAACGACACTATACTTGTGTAAGAATGATCTTAATAAATAAATTGCTTAATCTATTTAACTGACTTAAGAAACAAGGAAGTTCCAATTAACAAGAATGTATCCTAGGGCATAGATTTCATGAATTACTCCAATAATGATTAAGTTTAACTTATAGACTTCTACAAATTTTAATATCTATTAGACGACACTTAAATAATTTAACCCTTCTCTCAAAGCGACTAAGTCGTTGATTGATTAGGATTACTACTCTCTCGAGTCAATTAATCCTAAAAACTCCCAAAAGACCCTTGACCTTTGCCTACGCAGTCATAGACAACTACGCTATATGTTGTACGTCTATTAACAATTCCCTTCTCTCGAAGCTGAATTGCTAAACGGGTAAACTAAGCCTAAGTGATCAATTTATGCTCGTTTATGGAATAAAACAAACATATAGATAGATAACTGAAATAGGAGTCTATAAATCAAAATTTAAATCAAAATTGTCATAAAACACTACTCTCTAACCCTAGGACATGAGTAGTTTAGCTACTCATGCCTAGTACCAATTCCATACAACTATCTATTGAATACATTCTAAATAAATAAACACAAGAAAAGAAGTAAATAAACCCGATTATGTCGGCTCGTCGATCTTCGTGTTCTCGCTCTCACCCTTCTACTCCGATGCACAAGTGTGAGATTAAGTTAAGAATCCAATGTGCCTCCCTTGAAAAACGAGCTTGGCCTCTATTTATAAGTTGAGGTTAAATTCCTTAAGTGATTAGGACAAGAATTCCTTTAGAAATCCGGATTTGCTATACAAACGACTTTTGGCACGACGGCGCCAAGCCCCAACGCGACCGCGCCCTGGCTTCGAGTCTAAAAATCTTGTTTTGATCAAATTTTGGCGCGACCGCGTCACTTGCTGGCGCGGTCGCGTCCAAGCCACTGGAATTGTTATTGAGTCACCTTTTGACGCGGCCACGTCCAAGCTTGGCGGGGTCGCGTCACTTCTTCAATGTTTTGGGCCTCACTTTTGGCTTAATTCATGGCCCATCTTATCCTTTCTTCAACCCGTTTCTTCATGTCACCTCACAAAGTCTTCATTTTAGCCTGAAAACTATGAAAAACACTACAACACAAGCCAATACACGTTAAATGGTCCAATATATCACAAATGATCGATTCTTGACCAATTCTACACTCAAATGTTAAAAAATACCTACGTAAGTTGCCCTAAATGCATGCATACACATCGTGTATCACCTTCTTTAAACCGACTTGAGTCTTGGCCGAGAATGACTGTCTCAGCCGAGCGTTATGTACCAAATTCTTGGTCGAGAATGAGTGTCTCGGGCGAGCCAATTCCACAGCCAAAATATAGCTTCCATTGCTCCTTTATCTCGGTCGAGCCTGATTGTCTTAGCCGAGCTCCTCTTACTTAGGCTTGGCTCAATTTTTGCTTCCCTTTTGGACTTACGATACTTTTTTTCTACGTTCATCCTTAGTCGAGTTCGACGTTTTGGTCTAGATTTACCCAAATAGCTTCAAAACAAGTCACATAACCTCAAATTGTCTAATAATACAAATATGAGCAATACACGGTCAGTTATGCATACAAATGTCACTAAATGAACACTTAAATCGACCTATTATGCATGCATAAACACGTGTACAAAAATCCCCCAAACTTAAAGTTTTGTTGTCCCGATCAGTGCAAAACAAAGACAAAACACAAAAGGACACGTGTTAAGGGAAATTTAAGTGGCAAACATAGTTTCAGACATATTTTTATAAAGCAAGACAACATGATAATCCGAGCATATCCGATATAGCAACATCAACTACTTTCGAGACTCGATACTTTCAACAAGTGATCCTTACCGGTTAAGTGTATCACTCGTCTCTCAAGTGTATAAGGTAAATTCAATTTCACTCACATTGGACTATATGCGATGCCTACCATATACTTGTCAATCATCTAAATCGAAACTCGTTCTTGACATGTGTGATGGAGGATCGAAAAGGTCTTTATTTTTTGTTGTAATGTAGGCTTAAGGTAAGGTGGAAAATTTTGGGTAAAAGTGACTAATCTTTGGACTAATCGAGTATTTCCTACTCAACCACCCCTCAATACAATTACTCTATCCTCACTCTCCAAATTTCAGCAAACCATCCCACAAGAAGGTTTCTTCACCCCTTAAAAGTACTTACAACACCTAAGTGTTTTTCACGTTCTTTTTGGGTACCACAATTTGGGACTACCCGGTTTCTCTATCAACTCAAACAATCAAGTACTTTTAGACTCATAACCTTTCCTTAAACAAAAATAATAACACACTTATGTACAACGACTTTTTCTTTTCTTTTTTTATTTATTATTTATTTATAATTACAAAGCAAATCACTTCTAGTAAAAATAATCAATACGTCACACTTACACCCCCTCCCCCAAACTTGGCTGGAAATCAAAGTTTGTGGGGGAAAAGAGTGGGATGAATTGGTTCTCTAAAAATAACATGATAACTAGGAGATGTTATTCAATCTCGATTTCTTTGCCTATCATTTTCATATCTCTTTATTTCTTCAAAACTTATGATATTTCACCCATATTGATCCCAAGATATTCCCGACTACCTTCCAATCCTCCTCCCTCATACTCACACTTAGTCCAAATGGGTCAAAGGCTTAAAGTGAAAGGTTTCGGCTTGTAAAGTAAGGTTACCAAAGAAAAAGCTACAAAGCTCGAATGGGCTAACTACGGAAATTTTGCAACTTTTTGGTCAAAAGGAAAACATATTAAGACTAAAAAATAGGTAGAGATAAAAAACCGCCTAAAATCATTTCCTAAGTCACAACACGTCTGACATATTCACAATAGAGAATCGGGGCAAGTTCTAGAGATGACCACATATAACCAAATAATTCACACCGAAAGAATGCATATATTACTCCAAAGATGGGAGTACAAAAAATTGGCTCAAAAACTCACAAGGTCATAGTTGATCACAAGTCTCAAGTACAAGCTCAATTTTATCTTAGTCACATATCATGCTCTATCATATGTGAAATTTTCAAATTTTAAGCAAGAATCATGATCATCATTAACTTGTTGCACACTTATCATTTTTCAATATCTTGTCCTTAAACATGCATTAAAATCAAATTACAATCTCGGTTGACTCAATCCTAGACTCAATTACAAAACAAAATACATAGTAACTAAACATAACCTAATTGACACAAATAGTGGCTCACAGGCCAGATAATCAACCACATAGGAGAACAAGCAAAAACCGCAGAAACAACTACATAACCTAGCAAAAACAAAAGACAAAGCAAAAAGCAAGAAAAAGAAAATGCATCCAATCCGACCCACTTACACCCCCTCCTCCAAGCTTGGTTGAAAACCAAAGTGTATGGGGACAAGAGTGGTTCGAATTGGTGCTGACTCAAAGTGCACCTACTATGGTAGTGGGTGAGGCGGGTAGCCTTTGCCCCAATAGGGAGGCGGCTATGTCCAACACTCCTCTTGCAACTTTTGCCAGTTCAACTGCTGCTGATGCCAAGCCTATTGTTGTATCCAACGTTCGTCCTCCAACTGATGCCTAGACTGAATCTCTCCACGAAGGAGAGTGACATTGCGCTGGAGGGAGGTGATCAAATCCTCCAAATTCTCATGATACTCCGCCTCAGATCGGACGACAGTAGCAGTCCTCTTCTTCCTCGGCTGGGCCTGTCGACTACTTTCCTCGACTGCTGGCTCGGCTGTAGCCGTAACCTCTTCCTCTTCTGCCTCTGCCTCTGTGTCTTCTTCTTCATCCTGGGCTCTATAGTGGGAACTTGGGCCACTTGGTATTTCCAAGCATCAGCAATGTCCGACACTCGAGATGCTGCTATATGAGCTGAAGATGACAAGGCTAGATTTCGAGCATCTCAGAGGCTGTTGGCCACTGTCAACTGTGGGTTTGGCAGTATAAAAAATGGGCCATTAGTCTGAATCATGAATGGGACTGTCCGGTTAGCCTTTGTGCGAGCAACACCAACAGGAAAATATTGGACCACCATCCTCATTCTCTCAAAGTCGTTCCAATCGAGTTGATAGTGACGGAAACCGAGGTCAAATCTGGTAATGGGACCCCAAAATGCTCGGTGATCGATGTAATGAGACCGCCAATATAAATTGGATTCTTCCTTTTAATAACCACTTGCTCGAACTATTCGACCAAGATCTCAGCAACATCTACTGTGTAGCCCTTCATGATGGAGTATAACAGTTCAATCTCTTGGGTTCGGACAGCCACTGTCTCTTTTCTCGCAAAAATGGTGAGTGCGAGAAGCTTTTGTATGTATCTCACCACTGGGGTGCGAATCCAAGAAGTCTTCGAGTTCTTGGTGTAGTGCTGGGGCTCAACGAGCCCAAGAGCAACAATGAGCTGCCCCTAGAACTCATAAATGTCTGAAATAACCCTATTGCTAAGGAAAGTGAGATTATCACGATACTGGCCAAATATTTTGGAGAACTTTTTCATTTGTAATACTTGCGACTCGCCATTGAGTTGGAACGAGAGGCTGCCATGTTTGTTCCCACATTTTTCTGGGTCAGGTGTGATCTCGAGAGAGCTAAGAAACTCGAGGGTAGGGCCTGTGTATGTGGCTTGGGCTTTCATGAACCCAAGCATCCCGGCATAGTTCAATAGGGTGTGGACATTGTCGAATAGGCATAAGCTGCAAAGGATGTCATCGTTGCCAAATCGAGTTGGCATAACTAGGCATTTGCACAACTCATTAAAACGAGCCCAGTGGGAGTCCTTCTCAAGAACGAAGCCGAAGTGAAGGCTGTTAGTAATCAAAAATACTTGAGGCTCGGGTGTTGGCTCCTCAACCATGGGCGCTTTGCCCTTGCCCCTACCCCTACTCGAAGAACCTCTCCTACATGTCATTGTGCTAGCCTACACACATAGAACAAAACAATGTACGAGTTTAAATGAGGACTTAAAACACCATATACACATTCAATAGCAACTAGTTGTGATTACTTCCTCCTACACTTTTGAGTAATTCGTATATAGTGACAAATTAGTATGGTTCACTTCAGTATGAATCAATATATCTCCAATATGGATGAATTTTCTCAAAATGATTAAAGCAGTCAAACTAACTAGCTATTCTAAATAAACAAGGTAATGCATACAAGGTGTTCGACAAATGGCCTCAATGAACTATAACTCGTAATTTCAACAATGTCCCCCAAAATTAGCTTACCCACAACAAAATCGACACACTATCATTTCTACCCTATCAAATTCGTGTAAGGAATGCAATCAATCAGAACAGTTTAATCAATAACCCAACATAAAGAGTATATATAAAAAAAAATAAAACTAAACGAGCAAGTCAACACGATATCCCCCAAACTTCAACTTAAAATTGAAATTAAAATACTAAAAGAATTGGGGTAAGGGTAAGCTTTACTTACCGGATGATTTTAGACAAGAGAAGTTTGAATGAAGTCGGTTCGCGCCCTTTTTAGTTCATCCAAAATTCTGCACCAAACTCGAATATAATCGGTGACAAGTGTGTGAAATCGTGTATATGACTTATTTGGTGTGTTATTGTGGAGGAAATAGGGGGTTTTGGGGACTGTTGGTAGTGTGTGTGTGCGTTATGTGCGCATAAATTGAAAGGAGGATAGGGCTTTGCTAGTGGAACCCTCGTTTTACACTAAAACGACTAGTGGCTCGGCCAAGAAGGTTTGTCTCGGTCGAGAACCATGTGTATAAACTTCTCAACCGAGACATGTGTCTCGGCCGAGCCGTATTAGCAGAGCGATTTTACTCTTAAAATGGGCTACATATCTCGGCCAAGAGCTATGTATAAAATTCTCGACTGAGAAGTCTAGTCTCAGCCGAGCTGACTTACCTGGGTTAGTTTTCGTCCTTTTGACCCACCCGTTCCATGCTCTATCCTTCGGAGTTCATGGCTCGGTGATATCAGGTCATGTTATTTCCTACATACTCAGTACAAAATATGAAAAATGCACAAAATAAAATAAAATGAAATAAACATAATAAAAAAAATTGGAAAACACAAAAGGTAAATATCGGGTTGCCTCCCGACAAGCTTCTTTGTTTTATGTCGTTAGCTCGACTGATACGAAGCTCAGTGGGTTGGAGGATCCTCGAGTCGTATGTTGTACTCGGATAGCTAAACGTCTCGAAATAAGATTTGAGCAGATGCCCATTGACCTTAAATGTCTTCCCCGTTTTCTCACTCTTAATCTCAACTGTGCCATGATGAAATGCATTAAATACAACAAATGGACCTATCCAACGGGAACGCAACTTACCAGGAAACAATTTAAGGCGAGAGTGATAGAGAAGCACTTTTTCGCCAACAACAAAAGTCTTCCTATTTATACAAGAGTCATGGAAGGCTTTCGTCTTTTCTTTATATATTAGTGCATTCTCAAATGCCTCGTTCTGGATTTCTTCGAGCTCCTGCAATTGCAGTTCGGTGTGTGCCGGCTGCATCATAATCCATGTTACACCATTTGATTGCCCAATAGGCACGGTGCTCGAGCTCAACCGGTAGGTGACATGGCTTTCCATAAACCAATCGATACAGTGACATGCCAATGAGTGTTTTGTACGTAGTTCGGTACGCCCATAAAGCATCTTCAAGTCTCAAGCTCCAATCCTTCCAGTTCGGCTGAACCGTCTTTCCAAAATGGATTTGATCTCTCGGTTGGATGTCTCGGCTTGACCACTTGTTTGGGGATGATAAGATGTGGAAACCTTGTGCAGAACATGGTATTTTTACAACAATGCCTCGATAGTGCGATTGCGAAAATGTGTCCCCCTATCACTGATGATGGCTTTCAGAATCCCAAACCTAGCAAAAATGTTAGGTTTAACAAAATCTGCAATACTCGAGAATCATTAGTCCGAGTGACCTTGGCCTCCACCCATTTGGAAACATAATCAACTACAAGTAAGATGTAAAGATTTCCATATGATGAAAGGAAAGGTCCCATAAAGTCCATGCCCCAAGTATAAAAAAATTCATAAATCAGAATGGGGTGTTGGGGCATCTTATTCCTTTGGGAGTTATTACCGGTTCTTTGGCAGTTATCACAAGTTTTACAAAATAAATGTGCATCCCAAAACAACGTTGGCCAGTAAAATCCACTCTCTAGAACTTTGTGTGCAGTTCTCTTAGACCCAAAATGACCCCCGCATGCATATGAATGACAAAATGATAAGATAGAATGAAATTCAGGCTCAGCTACACCTCTTCTAATCATTTGGTTCGTGCAATGTTTTCACAAATAGAAGTCATACCATACATAATATCTTGCCTCACTCTTAAGTGTATCTCTCTATGCCTTAGACATCCCCTTAGGAAAAATACGTACAACAATGAAATTGACTAAATCGGCGTGCCATGGTACCTCAATAGGTGGCATTGGGTCCAAGTATGGTGTTACCTCAAGCAGTTGTTCGCCGGGGAAGCTCTCCTTTAGTGATGTTTCGCTCTCTTCAAGGGTCAACCGGCTTAAGTGGTCGGCGACAGAGTTCTCGGCTCCCTTATTGTCTTTTATCTCCAAGTTGAACTCTTGGAGGAGGAGGATCCACCGTATAACCTCGGTTTCTCCTGTTTCTTTGACAAAAGATATCGAATTGCTGCATGGTTAGAATAAACAACAATTTTAGTACCCAATAAATAAGAGTGAATTTTTTCCAGAGCAAAAAAAATAGCTACAAGATCCTTCTCAATCGTGGTGTAGTTTTCTTGAGTCAGGTTCAAGGTTCTCGATGCATAGTAGATAACATGTATTACTTTCCCTTTTTGTTGGCCCAAAACAACCCCACCACATAATCACTTGCGTCGCACATAATCTCGAAGGGCAAGTTCTAATTCGGTGGGTGAATGATGGGTGGTGTTGTGAGCCTTTCCTTGAGTGTGTCAAAGGCAGCTTTGCACTTGGTGGTCATCTAGAACTCCACATCCGTTTGCAACAGTTTGCACAAAGGGGCTGAAATCTTGGTGAAATCCTTGATGAATCTCCAGTAAAAACCTGCGTGGACAAGAAAAGAATGAACTTTCCGCACACTTGCGGGGTAATGCAAAATAGTAATGATGTCAACTTTCGATTTATCAAACTCTATCCCTTTAGAGGAAAGAGTATCTCTTAAGACTATTCCCTGTTCAACCATAAAATGACATTTTTCCCAATTAAGCACAAGGTTTAGTTTCAGCAAATCTTTTTAGAATCAAGACTAGATTGTCTAGGAATTTTTCAAATGACTCTCTATATACACTAAAATCATCCATAAAGACCTCTACGATATGACCTACGTATTCAGAGAAAATGCTTACCATACACCTTTGGAAAGTTGTTGGAGCATTGCAAAGTCTGAATGGTATCCTTCGCCAGGCGAATGTCCCAAAGGGACAAGTAAATGTCGTCTTCTCTTTATCCTCTGGTGCTATGGCAATCTAAAAATAGCCTGAAAAACCATCTAGAAAGTAATAAAAAGAATGTCCCACTAAACGCTCAAGCATCTGACCAGTAAAAGGTAAAGGAAAACGGTCCTTGAGAGTCATTGCATTTAACTTGCGGAAGTCCATGCAAACTCGCCACCCAGTTTGAAGACGGGTGGGGACCAACTCACCTACTTGGTTCTCCACAACCGTGACCCCCGATTTCTTTGGAACTACTTGAGTGGGGCTAACATACTTACTGCCCGAGATGGGGTAGATAATGTCGACATCTAGCAGTTTATTTACCTCCTTTTTCACAACCTCCATCATTGGTGGATACAATCGCCTTTGAGGCTCTCTCCTAGGTTTTACATCGTATTCAAGGTGGATTCTATGCATGCAGAGTGAGGGACTGATTCCCTCAATGTCGGCTATGGTCCACCCAATTGCCTACTTGTGCTCCTTGAGCACAGCTATCAATGAATGCTCTTGATGTGGGGATAACTTTGATGAAATGATGACCGACAGTGTCTCACTTGTCCCCAAGTAAGCGTACTTCTTCAGGAAGATATTTTAGCTCGAGAGTGGGAGCTTGGACCGTGGATGGAAGCATCTTTGTATGAGAGTCTGGTAGTGGAATGAATTTATGCCTCGGCTTTGCAAACTGTGGTGTTTGAAGGGTTGCCACTAACTCAACCAAATCTTTGTGGGTCTCCCAAATCTCGTTTAGTCCATTTTCCAATTGTTTAGTAAGGAATATCTCCAATATTGGGTCCCTGCACAACTGAAAAACTTCTTCGACAAGAGGGTTAATGACACTAAGAGAAAACAGAGTGAACATCCTCAGAAAATTTTATAACGTTATATATATTAAACTTAATAGTACGGCCATCGAACTCCATTTTGAGGGTTCCCTTAGGAACGTCTATCTTTGTTTGGGAGGTGTTCAAGAATGGCCTCCCTAACAATATAGGCGTAGAGGTTGATCAGCATTCATATCTAACACATACTAAATTACACTAAACTAAACTAAATTGAATCCGCAGGAAACACTAAGTCGCGTACCTCCACTAACACATCTTCTATGACCCCATCAGAGTATGAAGTGCTACAATCAGCTAATTGAATAACTTTCCTAGTTTCTTTTAATGGCCTACGATTCAGTGCATGAAAGATAGAACGAGGCATGACGTTTATTTATTCACCTAGATCTGGCATAGCTCGCTCTATGGTGTGATTACCTATCGTACAAGGTTTAACGAACATATATGGGTCCTTTCACTTCGGAGGGATCTTCTTTTGGAAGATGACTGACACATTCTCTCCCATAATTACTTTCTCGTCCCCATTCAACTTGCGTTTGTTAGTGCATAAATCTTTAAGGAATTTAGCATACCTTGGGATTTTTCTGATCGCGTCGATTTTTCTAAATACCTCTAGGATCTCCTTTTCCTTATTATCTTTCATTGTGTTCGCAAGTCGACTAGGAAACGAAAGTGGTTGAGTCGGGACAGGTGGCGAAGTGAGCTGCTTCCTCTAGCAGGGTGGCTCGGCCGAGACAGATGGTTCTCGGCCGAGAGGGTTTGGGAGAGGGACTTGGTCTTGGCCAAGACCAGGCGACTCGACCGATATTGATTGCTTGACCCTCCCTTTAGTTTTCTCGATTCTTCCGTCAACTTCCTCTTTAGAACTTTGCCCGGGCTGTTTAGGCTCTCGAAGTTCCTTTCTACTCCTCAATGTGATAGCACTCACGTTGATCGGGTTAATCTCAGGGTGGGCTGGTAATTTGCCACTATTTGCATTCTCCAAATGACTCGCATCAGTGGCTAATTGACTCATTTGAGTTTAAAGATTCCTAATGCTTGATTGTGTATCTTTCTGGAACTGAACAGTATTAGTTGCCAAAGTCTTGAAAATGTCCTCTAAAGATGAACTGGGAGCTTGCTTAACCTGTTGCTTTTGTTGGTACATGCCCCTTGGAAAGCGATTTTGGTCTCCCCACTGTTGTGGCTAATTTTCATACCTCAAACTTGGATGATCCCACTATCCTAGATTATAGGATTAAAAGTAGGGGTCATACTTCCTTTGCCCGAAATTATTTGTGCCAACTGCATTAGCATGGGCTTCCATCTCATTTCCTAGAACTTGACACTCGTCTGTCGAGTGCTCCATCGTCTCATTAATACGGTATGGCTTGATTACTGCCTTGCTCCCTAAAGCGACCTTTCTTACCAGATTCGTTAATGCCTCAATCTTGTCATCTATAGATGAGTTGGTTGCCTCTCTCACTGACTTGATCGGTGCATCTGTACACCTGAATTGCTGTGAATTAGCAGCCATCTTCGATATCAGTTTTCTAGCTGCCGTTGGAGTTTTATCCACTAGCACTCCTCCACTAGCTGAATCTATCATGTCCCGGTCTGCTAGTGATAATCCTCACAGAAATACTAGATTAGCAGTTGATCGGTTATCTGATGTTGTGGACAGCTCGCCACCAGTTTCTTGAACCGCTCACAATATCTTACAAATCCTCATTGTGCATTTGTGTAGCTCCACTTATCTCTTTTTTTAGGTTTTTTGCTCTAGATGCAGGAAAATATTTTTCCAAAAAGAGCATCTCCATCTCCTCCCATATAGTGATTGAAGATGGGGGAAGATAGTAGAGCCCATCCTTGGCCAATCCTTCAAAGAGAAGGGGAAAGCCTGTAATTTGATCGCCTCTTCACTAACAGTAGCGGGCTTCATACTAAAGCAGACAGTGTGAAACTCCTTCAGATGTTTGTGGGGATCCTCGCCCGAGAGGCCATGGAATGAGGGCAATAAATGGATTAACTCGCATTTTAGTTCAAACGTAGTGTTTTCTCCCGAGTTAGGGAAGTGATGCAAAAGGGATGGTGAGTGGCTCCAGCGTTAGCCAATTCTTTCATAGACTTTTCTTGTGCCATGGTACACGTCATTTTAGGTCGCTTTAAGTGTCGTTTTCATGATATTTTCATGCATATTTGAGCATGTATTCTGCATATTTATGTTATTGAGCAGTTTGACGTGTTTATTTCGTTTTCATATCAAAACAGGTGAATTAAGGCCCAAAAACTGGTTCGAAGATCTCAAGTCGACAATCCGAGCTCAAAGGGAAAAGAAAACAAGGAAAAACAGGAGACCTAGCCTGTGTTGCTGATGCCACGCACGGCCGAGGCTAACTAGTCCACAGCCGTGATAAATTGTCCAGAAGATTGCCAAAATTCAGCCTTCAACGCCACGGCCGTGGTAAATTGTCCAGAAGACTTGGCCAAAATTCAGCCTTCAATGCCACGGCCAAGGCAAATTCAGGCCATGGCCGTGGTAAATTCTCCAGAAGACTTGGCCAAAACTTAGCCTTCAACGCCTCGGCCGAGGCAAATTCAGGCCACGGCCATGGCAAAGGATCCTGAAGATGGGGTGAAATCCAACCCAACCAGACCACGGCGGAGGCAAATTCAGGCCACGGCCGTGGCCCCAAATTGGGCCCAAATCCTTTTTTTCACCACGCCCGAGGCCAATTGTGCGCCACGGTCGCGGCTCGACTCCCTGTTTTAATCTTGAAACACGTTTTTGTCAATTTTTCAGCCCAACACTTTCCCCTTTATATATATATGGTCATTTTCGATTTTGACCTAACCTTGAACCCATCCCACACACATATTCAGCCACTATTCCCCATTGGAAGCAAAGGATTGGAGGGGGATTGAAGATCAAGATCATCAATCCTATCTTTTGGTTCCTTCTATCTTATTTTCATGTTTTCTTGGATTTCTCTTACTTTATCTTTGTAATAGTTGTAATGGGTGGCTAGCACCCTAGAATTCACTCGATCATTAGTTCAACCTTGAGTTTAAGACATTTATGTGATTATTGCGGTTAATATTACCGATTGGATTATGTTTTGTGAATGTTCTATGTTATTTGGGATTGTTGATTCACACTTATGAATTGAATTGTGGTTTGATCACCTATTTGGGATATTTGTTTGTGTGTTGCTAGAATTGAAAATTACTATCCGTAATTGTAGGATTTTCGATTCCCGTGTAGCAAACAATAGATTTATTTTATTGAGGATATCATAGAGTTCGACCACTAGAACCGAACTTACGAGTTATATGTCGAATCTACTCCGTTGTCTTAATTCTTAATGCACTCGACTATTGATTCTTAAAGAGCTTGTTTTAGGATTTGATAAGTTGAGTAGGATTAATTGAAGAGCTTATTTGATTAATCATACTTAAGAGACAACAAGATTAGTAGAGCTTGTTATCAATCTTGGAGTAGGAGTTCTAAGGCTAACTAATTGGGTATTAACAATAGTTGCATATCTCGTCCAAGACCAAGGTGAAACATGATCAAGGGTGAATCATTTTAGGGAAAATTGGTATAAATGCCCCGTATGTTTTCACTATTTAGAAACTAGGACACTAAGTATACCACTTTTTACAAATGTCTTCTAACTTACAAAAAATTGATGAAAATGCCCTATGACTGGCTATTACAGGTATACTAACCGGTCATATGTGATGTGGCATTTTTTTTTTTTTTTTTCTGATGTGGCTTTAAATATTTCATTTTTATCTGACCTACATTGTTTGTAAAATTATATCCTAAATTAAAATATATATGTTCATCTTCCCAAACCTAAACCCAAACCCGTCACCCCACACCCCCAGTCCATCAGTGAACTCCGGTGAATGCACTTCTGAGTAGAATTCCTCAAGTTTAATCCTGCATGCGGCGAATTGGAACGAAGATGGGAGGAAGCCGCAAATTATTAGTTGAATCTAACAAGAAAGGTGTATGAATATATGAGTCCATCTATTTCAATGGCGCCCACACCATTGTTGAAGTTTAATCCTGATTCTTAGAATTTTTAGTTGCAAATTAGTTGGTTTGTTAATTTTTGTTATTTTACTTTGTCAGCACTCCAGTTTGTAAGATTTCCCATTGTTAAAAGCTATATAGCTCAGTTTTCTCCAGTTCAGATTTTTAGCAGTATGATATATATATATATATATATATATATATATATATATATGTATATATCTTCTCATTTACTCATCAACCATCGGCAGACGAGGACACAAAGCGATTTATTGAGTCGACGATTAGGCACATGTACTCGCCGGATCTGAAGTCGGGTTGGGGAGTCCATGTGGTCCAGGAGGTAAAGCTTTTGGCGAAGAAGCAAGATCGGTGGGTCTGGACTCCCCCATTGATGAGCTTGTTCAACTTGTTATTTAGATCTGCCTTTTTCTAACATTTTTAGATCTTGTTAATTTTAGTAAAAAAAAGTTGCAGAGAGGGGGAGGGGTGAGGTTGGGGGTGGGAAGAAGATGAAGTTGGGGGCTGGTCAGGTTTGAGGGGTTTGGGGGGCGGGGTGGATTTGGTTGTTTCTGGCTGAGGTTATGTTGAAGAAGATGAAGTTTCAGGTTGGGAGTGGGATGACTTGTCTTTCTAAATAA
Organism: Ajuga chamaepitys; assembly: GCA_958295605.1. Classification (NCBI taxonomy): domain Eukaryota; kingdom Viridiplantae; phylum Streptophyta; class Magnoliopsida; order Lamiales; family Lamiaceae; genus Ajuga; species Ajuga chamaepitys. The sequence continues at coordinate 34,065,251 of OY282502.1, read as the reverse complement.
ATTTATATAAAATATATTAAAATTTGTTTATTTAACCAAGTCAGCAATAAAAATGAAATATGTAAAGCCACACCAGAAAAAAAATGCCACATCACATATGACCGGTTAGTATACCTGTAATAGCCGGTCATAAGGCATTTTCATCAATTTTTTGTAAGTTAGAAGGCATTTGTAAAAAGTGATATACTTAGTGTCCTAGTTTCTAAATAGTGAAAACATACGGGGCATTTATACCAATTTTCCCATCATTTTATTATTTGAAAACCAAAAACCGAAAAAAAAAATCATTCTATTTGTCTTTGTTTATTTGAATTGTTAAATTGCTAAGTATTCTTAGAGTATTTGTTATTTCGTTTGCTTAATAGAAATTTAGGTGTTAGTTGTTATTTCATTAAATCCCCCCCACCCCCAACTTCTTTATTGTTTTTCTAGCTTATTTACATTATATTTCTTGATCATAATAGTTTAATGGGTTAATTTCCAAAAGCAACCTGTACTTTGCGGGTTTTTACACTTTGCAACCTAAATAATTTATTTTTTCCGATTGGAACCTGTATTATGCGTTTTTCTTCACTTTGCAACTTCCGACTATATTTTCCGGTATGTATAGGCCATGTGCCCAGCACATGCCAAAGAGACCAACAAGGTGCTGACATGTGGCCACCAATAAAAATAAAAATAAAAATAACACATATATATATTTCTAAAAATTCGAAAAATAAAAAATCCAAAAAATAGCATGACATATATTTTTAAAAATTCATAAAATTTATTTTAAATTAAAAAAGTTATTTCAGAAAAATAATTTTAAAATTATAAAAATGTAGTTAAAATTTTCAAAATTATGTTAAAAATTCTAAATATTCAGAAAATTTAAAGAGTAAAATTCTGAAAATTATTGTAAAAATTCTAATATAAATATAAATTTCTAAAAATTCAAAAAATTAAAAATCCAAGAAATAGCATGACATATATTTAAAAAAATTCAGAAAAATTATTTGAAATTAAAAAAGTTATTTTAGAAAAATAATTTAAAATTCTAAAAATGTATCTAAAATTTTAAAAACTCTGTTAAAAATTCTTAATATTAAAAAATTTAAAGAATAAAATTCTAATTTTTTTTATAAAAATTCTAATATAAATATATATTTCTAAAAATTCAAAAAAATTAAAAATCCAAAAAATAGCATGATATATATTTTTAAAATTCAGAAAAATTATTTGAAATTAAAAAAGTTATTTCAGAAATAAAAATTTTAAATTATTTTTATAAAATATCGTTTTTAAAAATAATTTTAATTTTAGGGTTTAGGTCTGAAATAACTTTTTTAATTTCAAATAATTTTTCTGAATTTTTAAAAATATATGTCATGCTATTTTTTGGATTTTTAATTTTTCAAATTTTTAGAAATATATATTTATATAAGAATTTTTTCAATAATTTTCAGAATTTTACTCTTTATATTTTCTAAATATTTAAAAGTTTAAATACTTTTTTAGAATTTTTAAATTATTTTTCTGAAATAAATTTTTTAATTTCAAATAATTTTTCTGAATTTCTAAAAATATATCTCATGGTATTTTTTGGATTTTTTATTTTTCAAATTTTTAGAAATATATATTTATATTAGAATTTTCACAATAATTTTCAGAATTTTTCTCTTTAAATTTTCTGAATATTTAGAATTTTTAGCATAATTTTTAAAATTTTAAATACATTACTAGAATTTTAAAATTATTTTTCTGAAATAACTTTTTCAATTTAAAATAAATTTTATGAATTTTTAAAAATATTTGTCATGCTACTTTTTGGATTTTTTATTTTTCTATTTTTAGAAATATATATATATATATATATATGTTATTTTATTATATTTTTAATTTTAATTGGTGGCCACATGTCAGCACCTTGTTGATCTCTTTGGCATGTGCTGGGCACATGGCTTATACATGCCGGAAAATATAGTCGGAGGTTGCAAAGTGAAGAAAAACGCATAATACAGGTTCCAATCGGAAAAACTAAATTCTTTAGGTTGCAAAGTGTAAAAACCCGCAAAGTACAGGTTGTTTTTGGAAATTAACTCTAGTTTAATCCATAAAGAAAAATTATTCGACCGTTCCTTACGGGATCGACCCTTAATTGCCACTCTACTCGTTAGAGTTGTAAGTTACCGTTAAGTGTATATTTCTATACATTAATTTGGTGGTAAGAAACGACCCCAACTAAATTTTGGCGCCGTTGCCGGGGAACGGTGTTAGAATGATTTTATTTTTAGTGTTAAGCATTGTTTTTTATTATTTTAGTTAAGCATTTTTGTTACGTTTGTTTCTTTGATAATCATAGTAAAATAAACACAAAATGTCGTTGGAGGATATGATAAAGATCTTGGCTTCCAACACTCTACAATTTCAGGAAGATACACGTTGAGAATCATGTCTTGAGACTCAAATTAGTCATTTGATTACCGTGCTAAGCAGGTTAGAAGGACAAGAACACTTGAGTAGGGATGATGAATCTTTCCCCAAAGATGATCTCTGAGAGATGTGCAAAGCACTCACCAAAGAAGACCCAAACCTTCAAGAGGTAGAACTCGAATCTCAAAAACTGTTTGAAGTGATTGATGAATTTGAGAGTGAGGTTAACGTCGTCGAAAGTGTTCTTAGTGAATGTTTTGACATAGCTTACGATGTAGAATATGTTTGCTTTGATGACTTCTTGGTGTATGATTTTTCTTGCAAACGTCTTCCAAATGAATTTTTTTCCCTTGATGCATTTATTTATTTAGGTGAACCCTTCACTTGTACTTTGGAAGAGGATGACGTCTAATTTTGGGAGGATTTTCAAATTAAGGGCATTCGTGATGAATTGAGCATTGTTTTGAGTGAATCCTTCGGGTTTACTTTAGAAAATAATGACGTCAAAATTTTCAAATCTTGAGCATTCCTCATTTCCAAAAAGTTTTTGATGTAACACCCTCCACCCATGTTGATTTTCAGGTTTGTGTGGAACTACCCCTATTTGAGAGCGATAAATGTTTTTCAAGAAAATGTGGAACCCCTAGACTTGACAACTTGTCTTCGAGGCATTTGAATTGCATCCCAGCCCCTTCATATTTATCACAAGATGTCATGGAAGGGTTTTTAGAAATTGCCAAGCATGATTTTGTTGGGACGGAAATGTTTTCCTCACCAACTAACTTGACTTTCTTGAAAATTGGCATTGTTTTAAAAATTCTTTCAAATTGGGAAGAAAATCTTATGGTAAAAATTGAAACACCCTAATTTGCGAAAGGTATCATGAGAGCTTAATCATATTGGCTAGAATTGTCATATATTCATTGTCTACAGTTAAACACTTTGTTCTTGTTGAGAAACCTTTTTGTAAGGAGGGAAGGAAGCCAAAGGAAAGACGGAAGGTGGAGAACATATGGGAAATGATGGAATGAGAATTCCATGGATCAAGAAAAGCGACTCGTTGGAGATTTGCTAAAGGGCAAAGCTGTAAAGGCTCATACGAGAATTTTACTTCGAGCCCCCTTGACAAACAAGAGGATGATAGGGTCAAGCTAATGACCTTAAAGAAGCGCTTGTCGGGAGGCAACCCGGCGGTTACTCGTTTTCTCGCATTTCAAATTCATAGTTTAGTAACTTAATGAATGCCTTGTGGCATATTTGATGTTTTTGTTGAGAAATGTGCAGGTATAAATCAGAATAATCGAGAGATAGCATGAAATGGGGGTGAAGGGGACGAAAATGAAGAAAAAGTGCAGGAGAGGCCATCTTGGCCGAGACACACAGTGAATCTCGGCCGAGACGTCATGCAGGCAAAACAGGGCAATTCCTTGGAAGCACATCTCGACCAAGAAACATAAAGCATCTCGGCCGAGATTCAGGAGAGCCCAACCTGGCCAAAATCTCTGGAACGATATCTCGCCCAAGACACACATGCATCTCAGCCGAGACCCACGGTGAGCCGATTGCTGTCTTTTATTTATTTTGGTTATGTTGATATTGTCTTTATTAAATTTTGATACCTTGCATATTTTTAGGAGTAGGATTGTTTTTGTTAAGTTAGTAAGTTAGTTCTTGGATTGGGATAAATTGGTAAATAAATGGTTAAATTCGACGAGCACCAATTCGTACCCCTTTCTTTCCCACAAACTTTGGCTTTTCAACCAAGTTTGGGGAAGGGGGTGGTAGATGTACGTATTGGCCGCTCTCGATCGTGTTTGGGGTTGACATTGGGCGAATGGTTAATGATGAGATGATTTTTGAATTTTTTTTTTTTTTAAAAAAAATGGCAAGTGGTAGAGCATGATAGGCACTTGAGGTGAAATTGAGCTTGGACTCAAAACTTTTGATCAAGAAAATTTTGCCTTGTGAGTTTTTTAGCCTAAATAGATACTCTCATTTTTGGAGTTACTTATATCTTCTTTTGGTGTGAAATTCATTGAATGCATGTGACTGGCTCTAGAACTTGTCTTGATTCTCTATTTTGAATAAGTCGGTACATTGTGTGACTTAGAAAATGATCTTAGGCAATTCTTGATTTTTAGCCTATTTGTAAACTTGAAATGTTACACCTTTTCACCAAAAATTGGAAAATTGCCCCTAGTTAGCCCCTTGAGCTTTTAGCTTTTCGTTTGATAGCCCAACTCTATAAGCCAAATACCGTTCGATTTAGCCTTTGACCCTAATTGGACTATTTGAGTACAAGGGAGGCGGTTGGAAGGTAGACGAGTATAATTTGGGATTAGAAGGGTTAAACTATTGGGAATATTGAAGGGTGAAGAGGATTGAACAATAGGCAAAGAATTAGGGAAACTAGTCTCCCCTAGTTTGTAAAAAAAAGAAAAAGAAAATTCGAAAATTAGGAAAGGGAAGAAAAAGTCGGATGTATATATTTAGTTCACTGCTTTCGATTGGGAGAGACTAGTAATATAAATGCTTCTTGATCGGTGTTCTCAAAGTTGGAAACAAAATTCGAAAGAAAACACACCAAAGGGAGAAATGGAAAAAAAAAAAAAAACAATTAGGTTGTGAGTTTTTAGTAAGGTGAAGAAATCAATTTGGGATTAGTTTACTAGGGAAGTGAGAGAGTGAGGAAGAGCGAATGTTGTTTGAGGGGTGATTGAGAGTAGCTAACTCAGTTAGTCCAAGAATTAATCACTTGTGCCCATATCTATCCCACCTTACTTCAAGACAACATTATAACAAAAAAAAAGACCTTTTTAATTCTTTGTCACACGTGTCGAGTACAAATTCGAATTTAGAAGATTGGCAAGCATATGGTTGTCGTTGTCTGCATTTGTGAGCCAAAAACACTACCTATTTGATACACTTGAGAGTCGAGAGATACACTCACCCGGTGAGAATCTTTAGTTGAGAGTTTTTCAAGTCTCAAAAGTAGCCGAAGCTGTTATATCACATATGCTCATCTTATCATGATTGCCTTGTTTCTGAAAACGTCGTCTGAAACTGAATTCGCTACTTAAATCTTCCTTGACACGTGTCCTATTTTCTTTTTCTTTGCTTCGATCTGTTCGGGACGAACAGAGGTTTAAGTTTGGGGAGATTTAGTACACGTGATCATGCATTCATTTTAGGTCGCTTTAAGTGCCGTTTAGTGATATTTTCTTGCATATTTGATCGTGTATCGTGCATATTTGTGTTATTGGGCAGTTTGACGTGTTTAGTTCGTGTTCGTGTCAAAACAGGTGAATTAAGGCTGAAAAATAGGTTCGAAGATCTCAAGTCGACAATCCGAGCTCAAAGGGAAAAGAAAACAAGGAAAAACAAGAGACCTAGCCCGTGTTGCTGATGCCATGCCCGTGGCCCAAGCTACGGCCGAGGCTAACTAGCCCACGGTCGTGGTAAATCATCCAGAAGATGGCCAAAATTCAGCCTTCAACGCCACGACCGAGGCGAATTTAGGCCACGGCCGTGGTAAATTGTCCAGAAGACTTGGCCAAAATTCAGCCTTCAATGCCACGGCCGAGGCAAATTCAGGCCACGACCGTGGTAAATTCTCCAGAAAACTAGGCCAAAATTCAGCCTTCAATGCCTCGGCCGAGGCGAATTCATGCCACGGCCATGGCAAAGCATCCAGAAGATGGGGTGAAATCCAACCCAACCAGACCACGACCGAGGCAAATTCAGGCCACGACTGTCGCCCTAAATTGGGCCCAAATCCTTATTTTCACCACGCCTGAGGCCAATTGTGCGCCACGGCCGCGGCTCGACTCCCTGTTTTAATCTTGAAACACGTTTTTGTCAATTTTTCAGCCCAACACTTTCCCCTCTATATATATATGGTAATTTTTTATTTTTACCTAACCTTGAACCCATCCCACACACATATTCAGCCACTATTCCCCATTGGAAGCAAAGGATTGGAGGGGGATTGAAGATCAAGATCACCAATCCTATCTTTTGGTTCCTTCTATCTTATTTCATGTTTTCTTGGATTTTCTCTTACTTTATCTTCGTAATAGTTGTAATGGGTGGCTAGCACCCTAGAATTCACTCTTGATTATTAGTTCAACCTTGAGTTTAAGACATTTATGTGATTATTGCGGTTAATATTACCGATTGGATTATGTTTTGTGAATGTTCTATGTTATTTGGGATTGTTGATTCACACCTATGAATTGAATTGTGGTTTGATCACCTATTTGGGATATTTGTTTGTGTGTTGCTAGAATTGAAAATTACTATCCGTAATTGTAGGATTTTCGATTCCCGTGTAGCAAACAATAGATTTATTTTATTGAGGACAACATAGAGTTCGACTACTAGAACCGAACTTACGAGTTATATGTCGAATCTACTCCGTTGTCATAATTCTTAATGCACTCGACTATTGATTCTTTAAGAGCTTGTTTTAGGATTTGATAAGTTGAGTAGAATTAATTGTAGAGCTTATTTGATTAATCATACTTAAGAGACAACAAGATTAGTAGAGCTTGTTATCAATCTTGGAGTAGGAGTTCTAAGGCTAACTAATTGGGTATTAACAATAGTTGCATAAATCATCCACGACCAAGGTGAAACATGATCAAGGGTGAATTGTTTTATTATTTGAAAACTAAAAATCGAAAAAAAATCATTCTATTTGTCTTTGTTTATTTGAATTGTTAAATTGCTAAGTATTCTTAGAGTATTTGTTATTTCGTTTGCTTAATAAAAATTTAGGTGTTAGTTGTTATTTCATTAAAATCCCCCCCTCCCAACTTCTTTATTGTCTTTCTAGCTTATTTACATTATATTTCTTGATCATAATAGTTTAATACATAAAACAAAATTGTTCGATCGTTCCTCGTGGGATCGACCCTTACTTGCCACTCTACTAGTTAGAGTTGTAAGTTAAGGTTAAGTGTATATTTTCCTTACATTAATTTGGTGGTAAGAAACAACCCCTACCATACCTTAAGTGTATACCTTATCCTACTACTCTAACTAGTAGAGTGGCAAGCAGGGGTCGATCCCACGAGGAACGGTCGAATAATTTTGCTTTTATGTATTAAGCTATTATGACCAATAAATATAATGTAAATAAACTAGAAAGCAATAAAGAAGTGGGGGGAATTTAATGAAATAACAACTAACACCTAAATAAACAAAGACAAATAAAGAGATTTGTTTTGGTTTTTGGTTTTTAAATAGTAAAACAAGCCACCCTTGATCATGCTTCCCCTTGGTCTTAGACCATTGATGCAACTATTGTTAATGCTCTATTCAATGTTCTAGCCCTTATCTCAAGACTATTAACAAGCTCTAATAGCCTTGTTATCCCTTAATCTTAGTTAATCAAAACAAGCTCTTCGACTAACCCTATTCAATTTAATCGAATCCTCGAACAAGCTCTCTTAGATTCAATAATCAAATGCATTAAACACTAGGACAACGAGATAAATTCAACATAAAACTTGCAAGCTCGGTTTTAGTGGTTGAACTTTGTGTTATCACCAATAAATAAATCTATTGTTTGCTACACGGAAATCGGAAATCCTACAATTACGGATAGTAATTTCCTATTCTAGCAACACATTCACAAATGCCTTAAAGGGTGATCAATCCAATAATAAATTCATAAATGTGAGTCAATAACAGCAAATAACACAAAACACTTGAATACACAATATTTTCGGTAACATTAACCGTAATAATCACATAAATGTCTTAAACTCAAGGTTCCAAAATAATCAAGGGTGAACAAAAGGTGCTAGCCACCCATTTTACCTAATACAAAGATAAAATAACAGAAAATTAAAGAAAACATGAAAATAGGATAGAAAGAACCAAAAGTTAGGGTTGAAGATCAAGATCTTCAACCCCCTTCCATTCCTTTGCTTCCAATGGAGAAAAGTGGCTGATTATGTGAGGGGGATGGGTTCTAGGTTGTGTCAAAATCAAATTAGAGGATATATATATAGGGGAGAAAGTGTTAGCTCAAATTTAGGCAAAAACGTGTTTGTATTTTTAAAACAGGGAACCCCGCCGCGGCCGTGGCACAAAGTTGGCCGCGGCCGTGGTGAAAACAAGGGTTTTGGGCCCAATTTGGGGCCGCGGCCGTGGCGTAGTAAGGGCCTCGGCCGTGGTATTGGTTGGGCAGAATTTGCTCTTCTTCTGGGGGATTGGCCACGGTCGCGGCAAATTTGGACCGCGGGCGTGGGACTTGGAATGCCACGGTCGTGGCGCTGGCTGCCTCGGTCGTGGCATTAGAGCTGCATTTTGGCCTTCTCTGGAGGATTTACCACGGCCGTGGTATTGGGTTGCCTTGGCCGTGGCCTTAGCCACGGGCGTGGCACCCTCACCTCGGGCATGATCCCCTGTTTTTCCTTGTTTTCATCTTCCTTTGAGCTCGATTTGTCAATTTGAGATCTTCGAACCTATTTTTCGGCCTTAATTCACCTGTCTTGACATGAAAATGAAACAGACACGTCAAATTGCCCAATGAGAAATAAACGCACAAGACACATGTGAAAATGCACACAAAAGTCCGTAAAAAGACACTTAAATTGACCTAAAGGTGTGTGCACTACCACGTGCACCAGTTTGCCCCAACTTAATTGACGCAACCCATAAATGACAAATTTCTGGCTCTCTGCTCGCACCAACTTCAGTAATTTGCTTTCGTGTCTCTACAAATTCCACGTAACTAAAGTTATAGGTTTTTTTCAAACAGAATAATAGAGATAGTCAAACAAATATTTTTTGATAAACAATACCTGTAAAATGGATTTGATCCCCAAGAGGACATTTAAACCCTTATTTAATCTCTCTGCTCAATGAGTATATCAACTTAGTTGAGCCAGAAAATACTATTACAAAAATTTCGACTCCTCCTTCATATGAGAAGACAACAACATCACCATCAGCAGATATATTTGTAATAGCAAACTCCTTCCAGCGGAAAGTCAAGTAGTACTGATCATCAATTTTTCAATCATTACCGACCAAGTATCTTTATCCATATTCTCAAATGTATAATATCGGGGGACTTTAAGTTCAAAGATCTTGAAATATTTCTTCGGGATCAACAATGGCTATAAAATCAAATACCATAAATTAGAAAAATAATAACATAATAAGGAAACACGAATTATTAATTAAAAATTACAAAAATTGAAAAATTATTAGTAAGATTAAGAATGACCGCTAAGTGATTTTCACCTGATTTTAAAAAAACTGCATCCTCTCTGAAAATACAATAGAACGACGGTGGTCTCTCTTGATAGTTTATCAAACAACCTTCATTATCGTGCACATCAACATAGATATTACATGTATTAATATCATACTCAATGAAGAAATAATTTCCATCAGACAGCCCATTCTCATCTACGAATTGTCTCCAACCTTTAGTCAATTTTTTTCCCCATCAGAATCAGTACTTATCTCCAGATCAACCTTTATTTTTTTCATTGGTTTCTAATGTGCATTTTTTTGCGTATTTGATATCCTATAAAATTTATAAATGCTACAGGAAGCTCCTACATAAACAACAAATAAAATTAATAAACGATAATTATATCCTAATGAAATATATGAAATACTAATTACAAAAAAATCACATACCATGGATTCATAGCAAGAACAAATAGTGAATATTTGGTAGAAATAACATAGATGACTAAATCTGCAAAAAAACAAAATATGGTTGATTGAGAAACTTTTATAAGTTATAATTTAGTGTAACAGTTCACATGTAACAAAACAAACATAAATTAAACCTAAATGGCAATTAGGATTTCTATAAGCATGACTAAGTAATATTCATTAGAATTAATTAACATTACATTCAATGATTGATATATTATTTAATTAGAAAATACAAATTAAAAAAATATCACAAAAAAAAAAAAAAACTTACTGATTTTCGAAGACATTCTCCTATTGCGGGCCATTAAATCAATTAGAGCTCGAAGCAAAAAAATAGGTAGTGTACCTATTGCCAAATTTCAATATCAGATCTGGTATTACTAATGAAACATTTCCTAAAAAACCATTCGTTTAAAACACTAAGCATGTTCTTGATTAGAAGATATCCCTTTGTAAAACATTGTTAGTAATGGCTTTTTTTTTTTTAAACAACCTACAATTTTTGTGATTGAATATATCATTAAATACTTATAAGATACAATCACAAAACAAAACCATCAAAACAGTTTAATTTACCAAAGCAATATATAAGTTTACAACCAAGACATTTTTTTTAAGGAAAGCCATTATTCTTGGCTATAAATCAAGAAAACCTTTACTAATGAAGACCTCAATGTCCAAAATCTGAAAAAAAATATATATATATATATAAAAAATAATAATCAACAAATCAATATATATCCTGATTAGAAGAAGACATTATTCTTGATTATAAGTAAAAAAAAAAAAAAACCCTCAAATAATGTAAAATTCAATGTCCCGGTCTGCTAGTGATAATCCTCATAGAAAATACTAGATTAGCAGTTGATCGGTTATCTGATGTTGTGGACAGCTCGCCACCAGTTTCTTGAACCGCTCCCAATATTCTTACAAATCCTCATTGTGCATTTGTGTAGCTCCGCTTATCTCTTTTTTGAGGTTTGTTGCTCTAGATGCAAGAAAATATTTTTCCAAAAAGAGCATCTCCCTCTCCTCCCATATAGTGATTGAAGATGGGGGAAGATAGTAGAACCCATCCTTGGCCAATCCTTCAAAGAGAAGGGGAAAGCCTGTAATTTGATCGCCTCTTCACTAACAGTAGCGGGCTTCATACTAGAGCAGACAGTGTGAAACTCCTTCAGATGTTTGTGGGGATCCTCGCCCGAGAGGCCATGGAATGAGGGCAATAAATGGATTAACCCGCATTTTAGTTCAAACGTAGTGTTTTCTCCCAAGTTAGGGAAATGATGCAAAAGGGATGGTGAGTGGCTCTAGCGTTAGCCAATTCTTTCATAGACTTTTCTTGTGCCATGGTACATGTCATTTTAGGTCGCTTTAAATGTCGTTTTAATGATATTTTCATGCATATTTGAGCATGTATTGTGCATATTTATGTTATTGGGCAGTTTGACGTATTTATTTCGTTTTCATATCAAAACAGGTGAATTAAGGCCCAAAAACAGGTTCGAAGATCTCAAGTCGACAATCCGAGCTCAAAGGAAAAAGAAAACAAGGAAAAACAAGAGACCTAGCCCGTGTTGCTGATGCCACGCACGGCCGAGGCTAACTAGCCCACAGTTGTGGTAAATCGTCCAGAAGATGGCCAAAATTCAGCCTTCAACGCAACGGCCGAGGCGAATTTAGGCCACGGCCGTGGTAAATTATCCAGAAGACTTGGCCAAAATTCAGCCTTCAATGCCACGGCCGAGGCAAATTCAGGCCATGGCCGTGGTAAATTCTCCAGAAGACTTGGCCAAAACTTAGCCTTCAATGCCTCGGCCGAGGCAAATTCAGGCCACGGCCATGGCAAAGGATCCAGAAGATGGGGTGAAATCCAACCCATCCAGACCACGGCCGAGGCAAATTCAGGCCACGACCGGGGCCCCAAATTGGGCCCAAATCCTTTTTTTCACCACGCCCGAGGCCAATTGTGCGCCACGGTCGCGGCTCGACTCTCTGTTTTAATCTTGAAACACGTTTTTGTCAATTTTTCAGCCCAACACTTTCCCCTCTATATATATATGGTCATTTTCGATTTTGACCTAACCTTGAACCCATCCCACACACATATTCAGCCACTATTCCCCATTGGAAGCAAAGGATTGGAGGGGGATTGAAGATCAAGATCATCAATCCTATCTTTTGGTTCCTTCTATCTTATTTTCATGTTTTCTTGGATTTCTCTTACTTTATCTTTGTAATAGTTGTAATGGGTGGCTAGCACCCTAGAATTCACTCTTGATCATTAGTTCAACCTTGAGTTTAAGACATTTATGTGATTATTGCGGTTAATATTACCGATTGGATTATGTTTTGTGAATGTTCTATGTTATTTGGGATTGTTGATTCACACTTATGAATTGAATTGTGGTTTGATCACCTATTTGGGATATTTGTTTGTGTGTTGCTAGAATTGGAAATTACTATCCGTAATTGTAGGATTTTCGATTCCCGTGTAGCAAACAATAGATTTATTTTATTGAGGATAACATAGAGTTCGACCACTAGAACCGAACTTACGAGTTATATGTCGAATCTACTCCGTTGTCTTAATTCTTAATGCACTCGACTATTGATTCTTAAAGAGCTTGTTTTAGGATTTGATAAGTTGAGTAGGATTAATTGAAGAGCTTATTTGATTAATCATACTTAAGAGACAACAAGATTAGTAGAGCTTGTTATCAATCTTGGAGTAGGAGTTCTAAGGCTAACTAATTGGGTATCAACAATAGTTGCATAAATCGTCCAAGACCAAGGTGAAACATGATCAAGGGTGAATCGTTTTATTATTTGAAAACCAAAAACCGAAAAAAAAAATCATTCTATTTGTCTTTGTTTATTTGAATTGTTAAATTGCCAAGTATTCTTAGAGTATTTGTTATGTCGTTTGTTAATAGAAATTTAGGTGTTAGTTGTTATTTCATTAAAGTCTCCCCCCCCCCCTAACTTCTTTATTGTTTTTCTAGCTTATTTACATTATATTTCTTGATCATAATAGTTTAATACATAAATCAAAATTGTTTGATCGTTCCTCGTGGGATCGACCCTTACTTGCCACTCTACTAGTTAGAGTTGTAAGTTAAGGTTAAGTGTATATTTCTTTACATTAATTGGTGGTAAGAAACAACCCCTACCATGCCATATCTTCTAGTTCAGGTTCTGACTCAAACAGGTTTTCAGTAGTGAATGGCAATGCTTCGAACTGCTCTCGTATCTCTCTCGCTTGTTTCCTCAGAACTCGATCTCTTCGCGTAATCTCAGGGTCGAATTGCAGGTCTTTGTTACAGTGTGAACGAGTGATCATTCACAGCTGTAATTAGATGTAAAGTAACAAGTAAGAACCAAATATATCAGGACAAATAATAACAAAACTTTAAATAAATAATGGTTTATACTAAAATGTAATTAATTTTAACCGTTCCTCAGCAACAGTGCCAAGATTTGGCCGCATTGCCGGATGCAGTCAAATTATTTATTAATTCCTAACTAAATGGTAGACAGGGTAAGTGAGAGTCGATCCCACAGAGAACAGAGAAACTAATTGTATTATTGTATTAAACGAAATTATGTAAATAATTATAATAATATATAATATATTATAGGTGAAGTTGTTTTGAGTTAGTAACTAAAGAAAATAACAATTAAACTAACAACTAGAGATGAATTCAAATATGATAAAATGTATTTTTGCCTTTAACCCAGCATCCCCCTACTCTAAATTATTCTTGTAATTAATGCAACTGCTTGACAAACTAGTTCTGAAACTCCTATCCCAAGAATTAGCAAGTACGCTCTGCTAATCTTGCTACCCCTTAGGTGTAATTAATCACAAGTTCGCTCTGTGATTAATCTATCTGATTAAATAGTCCTAGGATACGATCGCTAAAACACCATTAATCAAACGCATTATGTCTTAGGACAATAGAATAGATACAATGTTGTACTTACAAGCTCGGTACAAGTGATCGCGATTTATGTTATCCTAACGAATAAATTCACTATTTGCTACTTTTAGGCATAAACTCATAACAATTACTGATTATGAACTACGACCTAGCAACAATTATATGCCTAATACCCGGGTGATCAATCCAAATAAAACATACATAAAAGAATGAAGAATTCAAATAACATAAATAATTTCAGAACATAGTTTAATCAAACAATTACCGTAAGAATTACAAAAACATCGTTCTAGGATTCAACTTAATTAAAGACGAAAATAAAGAGACTTTAGCCGATCATAGCGATGGCTAAAAATAAACTACTAATGAAAGAAGTAAACATGAAACTATAGAAACTGGAGACGCCGAATCTTGATTCTTCGTGTTCTTCGAAATTTCCAAGTCCGTGCTTCAAAATCAATGTAAAAGTCTCATTTTCGGACTTGGGGGACTTCCTTTTATAGATGAGGATGAATTAGGCTTAATCTGGGCATGAAAAGGACAATCTTCGAGCAAATCCTTCCTTAAACCGACTTGAGTCTTTATTCTTGGCCGAGCGCTATGTACCAAATTCTTGATCGAGAATGAGTGTCTCGGCCGAGCCAATTCCACAACCAAAATATGGCTTCCATTGCTCCTTTGTCTCAGCCGAGCTCCTCTTACTGAGGCTTGGCTCGATTTTTGCTTCATTTTTAGACTTGCAAGACTTGTTTTCTACGTCCATCCTTAGTCAAGTTCGACGTTTTGGTCTAAATTTACCCAAATAGCTTCGAAACAAGTCACATTGATTTTACGAATGTCAATTATGCATACATAATGATCAATACACGGTCAATTATGCATACAAATATTACTAAATGAACACTTAAATCGACCTATTATGCATGCATAAACACGTGTACCAGTGCTGCAATAACTTTACGAATAAACAACATAAAAAATATTGAATAAAAAACCAAAAAAAAAAAAATAAATATCTTTACCATTTACTGACACATTGATTTTCGTTAGAATCATTTTTCGGAAAGCGTGGGTGATACAACCTATAAATTTTTTCCTTTTGAATGAAATTACCGTCAGCAGTCATATTTTTTTATTTATTTTATATTTAATATAAATTTAAAGAAAGTTGGATGAGGATAATAAGTTGTAGGTATTTATTTATGAAAATTACGTTTTATCTTAATTAAGGGAAATGAATAATTTTAATTATTACAAAATTAATTATGACAATAATTCCATATAATTTTAATTAATTATGCATTTTTTCATTGACTTACTACAAATGATGATCGTAATTGTAGAAAATATATCCATCATAATATAATTTTGAATTAAATTTGATTTACGAAAATGTTGGATGACTTTTTTTTTTTTTAATTTTCAGTATTTTCTCTTTGTTTAAATTTTACGTTTAAATTTGCCTAATATTATAAGTCCCCTTTTTTATTAATTAAAATAATTAATATGTTTGAATTTATTAAATAAATTCAAACATACAAAAGATAATTGATAGAAGTAGAGAATAAAATTTGCAATATTATAAGTCCCTTTTTTATTAATTAAAATAATTAATTATTAATTTATTAAATAAGATATTATGTTTGAATTTATTACAGAAGATAATTGATAGAAGTAGATAATAAAATTTGAAAAGTATTGGGTTTGAACCCATGACATTTTATTTGAAGAACAGGTTGCTTAACATCAGACTACTAAAGCTCATTATCCTCTATTTCAAAATAATAATATATAAAAAAAAGTTCAAGGCAATAGGGGCAACGGGGATTCAAATAATAATATATAAAAAAAAAAGTTCAAGGCAATAGGGGTAACGAGGATTCAAACCTACGGTCCTGTAGAATGGACAAACAATCCAACCACAAATAAGCCAACATGTCTTATGATGTATACCCTAATTTGTTGAAAAAGAAAGAAAGTGCACAATAAATTTATTGTGTATTGAATGCACCCGATACCCACTCATATATATTAATTATTGATACTCAATTTTCTCTCTTCTCTTTCTGCCATATCAAGTGTTGCATATGACTTTGAATCCTAATACGTTGATTTCTTGTTTTTTCAATGCATTATACTTCAACACTGTGGTATTTCAATAATTTATCATGTAGTATTTTATTCAAAAATGCTGTCTATTAACTATTTATCTTGATATATATTATCAATTATTTTGAAAACCGGAATTAATATGATTGAATTTGGCCTGATTTCAAAAAGAATATACTTGAGTTTGTCCATGGAAAAGGAGAATAGGAAGTTAGACATTGGGAATCATCAATAAGATGGTTTTACTTTTACTGCAACGTCGAAACTTGTAGCGCTATTTGCCAAAGATTAAAGGCCAAACCACCATGTTTCCCAAATAAAGATACTCGATAAGCTAATCTAGTAAAAATATTCTAATTATCTACATCATATTTAAGGGATTTGAGGGGAGATATAAATCTAGACGAGATCAGTTTATTTATTCTCTTCTACCTCTTAATGTTGTTATCTTAGTCTAAAAAGATATTTACAAAAACGAAGGTATTATATAGAATTAAAAGAATAAAAGAAAAAAAAGGAAAAAAAAAAGTAAACAAGTTTAGTTAGAGTAGTCTGGACACCACCGTCTTAAGCTCTCTAGATTCTAGAGGCCAATTAAGCACCTGGCTGGCACAGCATGATGCAGAGATTAAGGGTGTTCAATTTTCGATTAAAATGAAAAAGTCAACCAAATTGAACCGATGATAACAAAATTTTGGTTCAATTATATATTATTCAGTTCGATTTCGATTTTCAATTAATGAAGAATTCGGTTATCGGTTTCGATTTCGTTTTTCCATTGAAAATTCGAAATATAACCAAAACCAATCAATTATAACAGGTGAGTTTGTAAGTTTTATGTTGATGTATTTGTCTTGAACTTAATGTTTTGTTGCTAAATAAGGTGGTACCTTATTTGGACTTTGAGATCAGATCAATCTTCTTTGGTTTTTTAATTTTGATGGTTCTTTTTTAGTGAAAACATTTAAAAATTTAAATTTTAATCTTTGAACGTTAGTTATCGTTTTTTACTGAAATCAAACCGAAATATTTTGATTCGGTTAATGTTGATTTTCAATGGTCGATATTGATTTCTAAATCTTAACAATTTTCAATTTTCAATTTTCGATTTTGTAATATCGATTTAGTTCTCAACCGACGAATTCCCCTAATGCAGATATAAGCCGACCTCACGAGGACCATAATTAGCGGGTCTACGTTTCTTGATTCTAATATATATATATAAAAGTAAAATGGAGGGTGTTAATGTCATTTTAACTTTTCCTCTCAAATTTTTATACCATACAATTGGTAATTTTTTCTTATTTTTGGTAAGTTCATAACTTTCTTTTATTTTTTTTAAACACAAATAATTTTTTTCATTTTTAATCCAACTTTTATGCATAATGTACCAAATTATTCATCTTTTTTCGATCTTCGATTTGACATCCATATCACATATATTATAATGAGATATTTAATTTGAATAAACGGATTATTTGTCGGTTAAATATTTATGTTAGACTGATGTTTATTGTGAATTAAACTATGTTATTTTTGTTTGAGTTGCAACTAAAATTAGTAAATAATTTCTTTTAGAAAAAACATGAGTATTTTATTTTATTTTTTATAAAAATACAACTATCCAATTTATTTTATTTGATTTTCAAATATTTTTGTTATTTTAGTTATGTAGGGAGAAAGACTATTGTTTAAATAATGAAAGTCCTACTTTATTAAATCAAAGGCAAAAAAATCAATATCTATTTTGTAATGAATTTATATCATCAAATTTTGCTAATATATATATATTTTGTATCACAAAAGTACTGAAGATATGAGCATATTTATAATTGTGTATTAAATTTTTTATTGAAATTATTTATAATTACCTATTTATATTTTAATGATGTGTATTTTTTTTAAATTACTCTTTTAAGGAAATTTATTATCTGCAGCCTAAATTATGAAATTTGTTACATTTTGCAATCTTTTTTAATTTTTTATTTTTACTAAAACTTCAGTTATATGTTTTTACACTTTGTAAGCTAAATAATAATTTGTCGCACTAATCAATATCAAATACTTTTTTTACTCTTAACAATCTAAATAACTTTGTTCGCACTAATCAATTTTTATCGTCAAATAAAT
This sequence comes from Ajuga chamaepitys, assembly GCA_958295605.1. Classification (NCBI taxonomy): domain Eukaryota; kingdom Viridiplantae; phylum Streptophyta; class Magnoliopsida; order Lamiales; family Lamiaceae; genus Ajuga; species Ajuga chamaepitys. The sequence goes on along the minus strand of OY282502.1, from coordinate 34,046,964 downwards.
AGACTATTTATAAGAAAAATATAACATTTATATAAATAATTTACAATACCAAAATAAAATACGAAAATATTAAAATATTTTGAAGAACTCACAGAATTTAATATGTTATTCGAACTATTGAATAACTTTTGAATTTATTTTGCTAAAATAATAATTTATTAAAAAAATAATATTTAAGTGTATTTGAAATCACCAAATGAAATGTTAAAAGTTGCAAATGAAAATCTCAGAAAGAGAAACTTAAATATATATAATTAGAACCTGAAAGTTTAATTAGATCAATTAAAAAATATATAAAATAAAAGCAGGGACATAAAGAAAAAAAAAAAAAAACTTTACATTACATATGAAATATCCAAATAAAATATCATTGTTCCTTTTATTATCTATTTCATGGTTATTTTTAATTATTTATAATTAGAATTTAAAAATTATTTTATAAACTAAAATATATATATATTTATATATATAAGCCACAATGTGGACATTCTATAAGCAACAGTTTCCACCTAAAATTTTAGACTGTGATTGGTAAGTTGTTGTTACATTTGGTTAGAATCAAAATTTATTTTATTTTCTAAAGTTGCAAATATCTTTTTTCATTTCTAATCTATTTATTATGTATACTAATCATGTTTTGATGATGTTTGATTTGACATCCATATAATAATAATAATAATAATAATAATAATAATAATAATAATAATAATAATAATAAGAAGAAGAAGAAGAAGAAGAAGAAGAAGAAGAAGATATTCTATTTAAAATATTATAATTTGTTCATTGATTATTTGAGTAAGATTACAATGTTTATTGTGGGTTATACAGTAAATACAATATTGGTTCGCAATACAATTAAAAATCATACAAATAATTCTCTTTTACAAATTATTTTACATAATTATTTCATTAAAACCACAACTAATGAGTTAGTTTTATCCGACATGAATTGTCTCAAATTTTCTTCATTTATTATATTGAGGGAAAGCTCAATGTATATATAATTGAACACATACTTTATAAAAGTAAAAGCGATAAGTCAATATTTGATTTATAATCAAAATATTAAATTATTAAATTTGCAATTATTTGTTATAATAATTATTTTTGTTGATAAATCACAAAATTATGATTTGTTGCTCATATATATAATTTTATATATGATCATTAATATTACTTTTTTATTAATTTTTTTTTATCTTTTACATATATTAATGTTATTTTCTATAAATAATTACAATTTGCAACCTAAACTATGATATTATACAAGTTGCAACTAAACATTTTTTTTTAAATAAGCAAAATTAATCAACTTGAATTATATATTTTTTAAGACTTTGTAACCTAAATAATACTTGATCACATTAACCAATCTCAATTATGTCTTTTTTTTTTTTTTTTTTTTTTTTTTTACCTACATTTTGCAACCTAATTAAGCAATTTTTTTTTTTTTATATTAACCAATTTGTGTCTTTAAGTGAAACTACTATTTACAATATAAATTAATTTAATTGAAACTTTCAACATATGAAAGTATTAAGAAATATTGAAGAACTCATATGTTTTATTTTGTTATTTCAACTATTGAATTTTATTTTCTTATTTTATTATTCTTTGTATATCTGAAATATCAAGTGAAGTATTAAAACTTGCAAATAAGATTTTTTAAAAGTAAATAGTTATAGATAAAATTTAAACTTTTATTTAGATAAATTTAAATATTTAAAGTAAACTGAAAATAAAGATAAATAATCTTCTTATAACATTATTTAGTTTTTTTTTTAGTTTTTTTATTTAATAATATGAGTTGATATTTAGATATTTATGTTTGATTTAACATTAATAATTAATTAAGCTATATGCATATAGGTGAAGAATGACACATACACACTAAATGTGTGTTTTGATTTCAAAGATAAGAAATTATCATGTTGAAAAAGATTTTTATTATATATTTAATATTTATCTTGATGTTAATATATATATATATATGTGTGTGTGTGTGTGTGTAAAAAGTAAGTTATATTAAATTCATATATAACGTGCGAGAAACTTATATTTACATTACTTATAATTTTATTTATGTTTTATCCTACATTATTAAAAAAAATATTAGGATCAAATGGCACATATTTAAATATTAGATTATATTATATTGAGTTTTATTAAAATAATTATTTTTTAAATAAACTTCCGTGCATCGCACGAGAATATTACTAGTTTTGTTAAATCTTAAATATCAGAAAGAGACATAAAACTAGAAACAAAATTTATTTTTATTTTTTTAGTTTTATTATATATTCAATAAAAGTGAACCATTTAAAAAGGAAATAAGGTATATTTTCCTGCTCATTTTACTTTCTAAAATAATAGGCTTAAATCATAACTAACATAATAAGAGATTTTTATATATAGAGGTAAATATTTGTATATATATGGTAAAAAATTTCCCAAAATTACTTACAAATTTACTTTTTGTTGGAAATTTGCTTACAAAAAATTATAGGTGATGATTTTTTATTAATTCTTTTTAGAATAAAATTAAAATAAAGTAAAAAACAAATAATTTCTAGTTCTTTTTCTATTTTTAATGAAAAATATATCAAATTAATCTTTTTCATGAACATTAATTTGACATCATAATTGTCTATTTTAATATAATTTATATAAAAAAATAAAATTATTTGTTAATTGTTTAGTTTAAATTTATTTATATAATATGAATTATTTGATAGAGTTTGAGATTCAAATAAAACTCAAAAAAAAAAAAAAAAAAGAATATTTTGTATAAATACTTATTAACTAATCTTTTGAAAATATTACTTCATCTTTTATATTTTTAAAAACTTTAATTTTATTTTATGAATAAATTTATATATGTACATTTCCTACAATATTACAACAATTTAAAATAGTAAAAACTAACTTATTTTTAGTTTCTAGATTCACATAAAATATTTGATTTTTTTATAAAGAACAAAAAAATAACATTTGCAAAACATCGTGGATGAAAAAAATTTAAAGATCTGCTTTATTTTTTGTGTAACTCTTTTTTTTTTCTCTCAAATGTTTTTATTTTTTCAATATGGCCCTGATATCTTTTTTTGAATCCATTTCTTTTATTTGCAACAAATTATAAGCAAATCTCTTTTCGTAGTATATAATCTAATATTTATATTGAATATTTTGATATAATATATTAAATATAAAATGATTAATTATTTGTTGGTTAATTATTTTGCTTAGATTTGAATATTTATTTTGAGTTGAACTATTTACACTGGATATAAGTTGTAAATAAACTAAATAATAATTATTAATAAAATTTTAAGCCATTAATATTTCTTTATTTTAAAAAAAAAAAGCTAAGTTATTAAATTATTTTGTTCGATTATTTAACTTTAACATCTTTTACCAAATAAATATATTTTTAAATTGTGCGATGAACGACGAAGAATTCTAGTCTGAAAAGGTAAAGTGGACTCCTATCTACATTAATAATTCAATCATAAAATCTAATAAATTAAGGTAACAAATCAAATAAAATGTCTTAAAAGAAATCTATAACAAATCAAATATATTATAACAAATAATTAAACTTGTATTCTTACCCCCTCGTAGATTTTACCGGAATAATAATAGAGCTAGTATTGGGAAATATATGACCGCCATTCAAGATTATAAATACCCGAGTCCTCATCACCATTCACAATACACTATTTTTTACTTTGGTTGAATTCTGCTCAATCTCAATGTTGATTGATCCCACAGAGGATATGCCGTCATCATCAGCAATAACAGTTGCTGCTGTACCAAATCTCCTGAAAATCTCCTATCACGATGCTCCCATTGTTTCGTCCTACAACGATCGGATTCGGCCGCTGCTGGACACCGTGGACAAGCTGCGCCACCTCAAGATCATGCAGGAAGGCATCCAACTCCCCACCATTGTGGTGGTTGGCGATCAGTCTTCCGGTAAATCCAGCGTTCTCGAGTCTCTTGCCGGCATCAGCCTCCCCAGGGGCCAAGGCATTTGCACCCGAGTGCCTCTCATTATGAGGCTGCAGAATCATCCCAACCCCGAACCAGAGCTTTTTCTGGAGTTCAATGGAAAAACTCTCCCCACTGATGAACAAAACATTGCTGATTCCATAAGCTTTGCAACCCAAGAGATTGCTGGAAAAGGGAAAGGGATATCGAACACTCCCTTGACCTTGATTGTTAAAAAGAATGGAGTTCCTGATCTTACTATGGTTGACTTGCCTGGAATCACTCGAGTTCCTGTCCATGGCCAGCCTGATGATATCTATGAGCAGATATCCAAGATTATAATGGAGTTCATCACACCGGAAGAGAGTATAATCTTGAATGTTCTGTCTGCAAGTGTCGATTTCTCCACCTGTGAGTCTATCAGGATGAGTCAGCGTGTGGACAAGACGGGATTAAGAACCCTTGCTGTTGTGACCAAAGCTGATAAATCTCCTGAAGGCCTTCTGGAGAAGGTAACTGCTGATGATGTAAACATTGGATTAGGCTATGTCTGTGTCAGGAATCGAATTGGAGATGAGTCTTACCAACAGGCCCGTGCTGAAGAGGCTATGTTGTTTGAGACTCATCCCCAGCTTTCAAAGATTAACAAGTCTATTGTTGGGATTCCTGTTTTGGCCGAGAGATTGATGAAAATTCAGGCGACAATTATTGTCAAGTGTTTGCCGGAGATTGTTCGCAAGATTAATCAGAAACTCTCTGCCAATTTAGAAGATTTGAATAACATACCGAAGCATCTGACTTCAATTCCTGAAGCTATGACAACATTTTTACATATTCTTGATTCGGCTAAAGAGTCATTGAGGAAGATCATATTGCAAGGAGAGTTCGATGAATATCCTGATGCAACTGATATGCATTGTACAGCTAGACTGGTTGAAATGCTTAACAAATTCTCTCAAAAACTGCAATCAATTGAGAATGATTCCAGCAAAAAATTTTTAGCTGATGAGATAACCGTTTTGGAGGAAACAAAAGCCATTGGTCTCCCAAATTTTCTGGCTAAATCTGCTTTCCGTACTCTTCTGCAGAAGAAGGTGAATGCCATATCTGTGATCCCCTTGGGTTGTGTAGAGAATGTATGGAGCTATATAGAAACTGTTGTGGTTCGTGTTCTGTTGCAACACTCTGAGAAGTACCCACAGCTTGTGCCCAGTACAAGACGAGCCGCTCAAAATCTGATGGCAAAGAAAAAGGAGCAATCAATTGAGTGGATGAAGGAGATCATTGAGATGGAGAAGCTGACTGATTACACATGTAATCCTGATTACACAGCAGCATGGAACAAGCTCATGTCTGATCAGGAGGTATTCATAAGGTTGGTAAATGGGAGGCAGTGGCAGGCAAAAACTAGTAGATTCGGAGAAGTTGCAATCGGTCATCTGCATGGGCTCAGTAACGTTGCACAAGAAGCGTTTGATCTGAAGATGAGAATGACAGCATATTGGGACATTGTTTTGAAGAGGATTGCAGATAACATGGCGTTGCATTTGATGTTGAGCATTCAGAATCTGGTGAAGAAAGAGATGCATCGTGAGATCATAAGCGAGTTAATGGGGTCGCAAGGCAAGGGGCTGGAGAGGATGTTGGAGGAGTCGCCATTGGTTTCGGAGAAGCGGAAGAAGATCCAGAAAACTATCAGTGTGCTGAAGGAGGCCAAGGATGTGGTTGCCAGCATCATGGATAGGGTTTCTGCTGATGTCAACTAAGTTTTTTATTTACTATCAAGTAATGTTGAAGGTTTGTTTTTTCATGTTACTACTTTCAGTTGAATCCTTGTGTCAATGACTTTCATTCACTACTGATTATCGATAATAGATAATCTCTCAAGTGTTAAATCCATTGTCGCTAATTTTACAGTCCACTGGGGTTGTTCATTATTTAGATTTATTCATATTATCTGAAAATTCATCCGAACATTTTACTAGTTCGAATATTTTAGTTAGTTATATGGATTACCAGTTCGTATATTTTAGATTTGGATCGATAAATGGGCTCTCCAAAATTTTTGAATGGATAAATGAATGGATCCGGACATTACATTTTAATTCGAATTTCATTTGAAACCCGAATAGAAATAGAAATAGAAATATATATATATATATATATATATATATATATATTTATATAATTTTATTTTCATCAAGATTAGTTATATATAAAAATTATATTCAATTATAGCTAAGACCCAAACAATAAGTTCATCGATTAAATGTTGTATGGAAACAAATAGGATACTATTTTGGCATTTTGACATATTATATTATGTGGTAGTGATTGCTAAATTGTATTATGGCACACCACGATCGTAAATGATAGAATTGATTTTATTTGTTTTTTTCACTTGATATATTTAGAAACGTAAATGTGTTTTTTGTTGCAGGCTTGGAAATTTTATAATTTGATATCCGATCTTATTAATCTGATACTTGAATGTGAAAGATAAGTGTAAAAAATGTTGAGTATAGTTGAGGTAGAAGTTGCTGAGAAAAGCTGAGAAGGAAAGAGATAAGCTACAAGCTGGAAAAGCAGGAGAAAACAGCTTCTGAAAAGCAAGAAGAAAATCAGTTTTTTCTGTTACATAAAGGACAACGGTTTGTAACAGAATAACTGTCACAAAACCGTTGTCAATTAAGCTTCCAGAAACAGTTTTCTGTTTTGGCTCTTGAATCCGTTTGGCAGTCCAGCAGCGGTTTTTTCTTCACTCCAGAGACTTATATACACATTAGAAGTTAGTCAAAACGATGTGTAACAAATCATAGAGACTAGAACAAGAAATTGAGAGCTTGAGAGGAAGATTAATCTCAAAGTATGAGAGATTAATTCTTGAGTGATTTCTTGTAACCTTGTGATTCATATTAGTGATTCTTCCTTCTGGTTTTGCTCGTGGATGTAGGCATTTACATGCTGAACCACGTAAATCATTTTTGTGCTTGATTTCTGTTTTATTCTTTTTCATTTTTCATACAAGAGAGTTGAGTGATCTTTGTGAGATTTGAGTTGATTGTTTGAGTGTTCTAGTCAAGATTTACAACAGTGGCGCCGTCTGTGGGAACAACAGAGAAGTGCAGAAGTTAAGACTCATTCATCATGTTAATCTCAAAGTTTGAAGCAGAGAAATTCAACGGGAAGAATGATTATGGTCTCTGGAAATTGAAGATCAAGGCATTGCTGATTCAACAAGGGCTGGGAGCTGCTCTTAAAGGTGAAAAGGGGTTTTCTGCTTCTATCACCCCTGATCAGAGGTTGGAAATTCAAGAAAAGGCTCATAGCTTGGTGATTCTTTGTCTATCTGACAAAGTATTGCGGGAAGTTTCAAAAGAAACCAGTGTTGAAGGAGTAATGGAAAAACTGGATCAGATTTATCTCATCAAGTCCATGGCAAACAGGTTATACTTGAAACAGAAATTATTTTCTTTCAAGTTTATGGTAGGAAAAGGTGTGGAGGATCAATTGGATGAGTTTAATAAAACTTTGGATGACCTTGAAGCCATAGAAGTGAAAATGGAGGATGAAGACAAGGCAGTGTTACTCCTGAACTCTTTGCCTCAGTCATGTGATCATCTTAGGGATGCTATGCTCTATGGAAGAGATTCTAGCAGAGGTTCAATCATCATTGAAAGGGAAAGAACTACAAAAAATGAAACAAGGAAAGCAAGAAAGTATCTCTGAAGGACTAAACATCAAGAAAGGCAGATTTCAGAAGCAGTTCCAATCTGGAGAAAGTTTCAAGAAAACTCCAAATTCAAAGCTGAAACCGACTGAACAAAAGGAGTCCAGGAAGTGTTTCTTCTGTAAGAAACCATGCCATTTAAAGAAAAACTATTTTGAATGGAAGAAGAAACAGAATCAGAAAGGAGCATCTACCTCAAATGCTGTAGAAATTGCAGAGGCCTCAAATGATGACCCTCAGGTACTAAATATTGCTGACTCTAAATCTATGAATGAATGGATATTAGATTCAGGGTGTAGTTTTCATATGACACCACACTTAGACTGGTTTGAAAACTTCAAAGAACAGAATGCTGGAACTGTTTTGCTAGGAAATGATCAAGTGTGCTGTGTAAAGGGTATAGGTGACCTGAAATTAAGGACACATGAAAACAAGATAATTGTCCTAACTGATAAGATATATCCCTCAATTAAAGAGGAATTTGATAAGTCTTGGAACCTTGGAAAAGAAGGGTTGCTGGTTTAAATCAGAGAATGGTTTTCTAGATGTTATTAAGAATCAAGCAGTAGTTCTAAGGGGTGTAAGAAGGTCAAGCTTATATTACCTAATGGGATCAGTGATTCTTGGAGAAGCAGATGTAGTTGAGAAAATTAGTCTAGACTTATGGCATGCAAGACTTGGGCATGTCAGTGAATCTGGACTAAGACAATTATCAAAACAACAGCTCATCAAACTGAAGGAGGAAAGTCAGAAAAGACTCTGTGAAGACTGTGTCCTTAGCAAGAGCAAGAAACTCCCTTATCCTGAAGGTAAGAAGTGCTCAAATGCTCCTCTTGAATACATTCATGTTGATCTCTGGGGTCCCTCAAGAACACCAACTCTGGGAGGAGGCAGATATTTTCTAAGTATCATGGATGACTTCTCCATGAAGTTATGGTTATATGTCCTGAAACAAAAATCAGAAGTTCTGGACAGATTCAAAATATGGTGCAAGCAGGTGGAAAATGAAAGAGATTCAGCTGTGAAGTGTTTGAGGACAGACAATGGTCTTGAGTTTGTATCTGAAGAATTTAATATTTTTTGCAACACAAAGGGAACCAAAAGGCATAAGACAGTTCCAGCAAATCCTCAACAAAATGGCATTATTGAAAGGATGAATAGAACCATACTAGAAAGAGTCAGAAGCATGTTATCAAGCTCAGGATTAGATAAGAGATTCTGGGGAGAAGCAGCTTCTACTGCTGCTTATTTGATTAACAGGTGTCCCTATGTTGCTATAGAAAACCTGACTCCTGAAGAAAAATGGTCAGGAAAGTCTCCCAGATATGATCACCTAAGAGTTTTTGGATGCAGAGCTTATGCTCATGTAAAACAAGATAACTTGGAAGCTAGAGCTGTCAAATGCTTGATGCTTGGATATCCTGATGGAACAAAAGGGTACAGACATTGGAATACTGAACCTGGAGCAGGGAAGATTATCATCAGTAGAGTTGTTGTATTCTCAGAGGAGGACATGCCATTGAAAGAAGCTCAGAAGGTCAGAATTCAAGCTGATGACATCAATAAGAAATTATCAGTTAAGGTGGAGTTAGAAGCTGGAGTAGATGAAGATCTTGAAGGAGAATCAGATTCAGAATATCATGATCAACAAAGTCTACAGGATTATCAGCTTGTGAGAGACAGGGAAAGAAGAGTACCAAGACCTTCTACCAGATATGCTGATGAATATCTTACAGCATATGCCTTGGTCACCGCAGAAGATGTTGACAGTTTTGAACCTAGAAACTACAAGGAAGCTATTGAAAGCAATGAAAGGGTTCAGTGGATGCTTGCAATGAGAGAAGAATTAGACTCTTTGGAGAAGAATCAAACATGGATTCTGGTAGAAAGGCCAAGGAATCAAAGATTGGTCAGTTGCAAGTGGATCTTCAAGAAGAAACTTGAAGTAGCTCAGACAGAAACTGTTAGATTTAAAGCTAGGTTGGTTGCCAGGGGATTCACTCAAAAGGAAGGCATTGATTTCAATGAGATATTTTCTCCAGTGGTTAAACATTCCTCAATAAGAATTTTGTTGGCCATTGTCACTCAATATGATCTGGAGTTGGAACAATTAGATGTAAAGACAGCTTTCCTGCATGGTGATTTGAATGAGAAGATATACATGGCACAACCAGAGGGTTTTATTGTTCCTGGAACTGAGAACAAAGTATGTTTGTTACAAAAGTCTCTGTATGGTATGAAACAAAGCCCTAGGCAGTGGTATTTGAAGTTTAACAGTCATATGCAGAGCAGTGGTTTTCAGAGATCAAAATATGATAGTTGTGTGTATCTGAAGTTCAAAGGAAAAGAAGTTGTGGTATTTCTGCTATTGTATGTGGATGACATGTTAGTAGCCACCAGGAGTAAAGAAGAGATCAACAATCTGAAAAGAGAACTTCAATCTGTATTTGACATGAAGGTGCTGGGAAATGCAAGAGGAATATTAGGAATGGACATCATTAGGAACAAAGCTGCTGGAGTGTTATGGTTAAACCAGCAGAGTTATATTCTGAAAGTGCTGTCCAGATTCAACATGCAAGAGTCCAAACCAGTGTCAGTTCCACTAGGATTACATTTCAAACTGAGTGAAGAACAGAAACCACAGACAAGAGAAGAAGAAAATGAGATGAAGAGGATCCCTTATGCAAATGCAGTAGGAAGTGTGATGTACACTATGATTTGTACAAGACCTGATGTAGCTCATGCTATATCAGTGGTCAGTAGGTACATGTCTGATCCAGGTGGAGCTCATTGGAATGCCTTAAAATGGTTGCTCAGATATTTGAAAGGAACCAGTGGTTTTGGAATATTATTCAAGAAGGATGACATAGATACTGGGAATGTGTTATGTGGTTACTGTGATTCAGATTTTGCTGCTAACCTGGATTCCAGAAAGTCTCAATCAGGTTATATCTTTACTTTGTTTGGTGCCGCTGTAAGCTGGAAGTCTATGCTACAATCTGTAGTTGCTTTATCAACAATAGAAGCTGCGTTCATGCCTATTACTGAAGCAATCAAGGAAGCTTGCTGGTTGAAAGGAATTCTGGAGGAGTTTGGTTTTAAGCAGAAGTCAGTCAAGGTGTTTAGTGACTCACAGAGTGCTTTGCACTTATCTAAACATCAGATGTTTCATGATCGTAGTAAGCACATAGATGTAAAATTCCATTTTGTCAGGGACATTACTGAAAAGGGGACAATGGTGTTAGGAAAGATCAGGACTGAAGATAATCCATCTGACATGCTTACAAAGGCTCTAACTACAGAGAAGTTCTATCTTTGTCTGCAGTTAGTGCAGATAGTTAACATGAAGAAGTTTTGGCTCCGAGACAGGAGCAAACTGGTAAGAGCAGAACTAGTCACTATGGTTGAGTTAAAGGTGTGTTTTTGTTTCTATAACATTGTTTGACAAGGTGGAGAATGTGAAAGATAAGTGTCAAAAATGTTGAGTATAGTTGAGCTAGAAGTTGCTGAGAAAAGCTGAGAAGGAAAGAGATAAGCTACAAGCTGGAAAAGCAAGAGAAAACAACTTCTGAAAAGCAAGAAGAAAATCAGTTTTTTCTGTTACATAAAAGACAACGGTTTGTAACAGAATAACTGTCACAAAACCGTTGTCAATTAAGCTTCCAGAAACAGTTTTCTGTTTTGGCTCTTGAATCCGTTTGGCAGTCCAGCAGCGGTTTTTTCTTCACTCCAGAGACTTATATACACATTAGAAGTTAGTCAAAACGATGTGTAACAAATCATAGAGACTAGAACAAGATATTGAGAGCTTGAGAGGAATATTAATCTCAAAGTATGAGAGATTAATTCTTGAGTGATTTCTTGTAACCTTGTGATTCATATTAGTGATTCTTCCTTCTGGTTTTGCCCGTTGATGTAGGCATTTACATGCTGAACCACGTAAATCGTTTTTGTGCTTGATTTCTGTTTTATTCTTTTTCATTTTTCATACAAGAGAGTTGAGTGATCTTTGTGAGTTTTGAGTTGATTGTTTGAGTGTTCTAGTCAAGATTTACAACAGAAGTCTTTCGAATCGGATTACGAATAATTTTTTAAAACTTTCAAATCCGACTAATTCGAACCCAAATAACTCTAAACCTAATTATTTATCCAACTGAACACCCCTGATCCAGGCCCTTGCTGACGATAAGCTTCTTACTTATTACTTCTGTTTCAAAGGTTATATCAAATTAAACTGTATCATATTGGGCACTGCTCAATACTTGCAAGTGAATAATACCCGTATACATGGCTGGCCAATGCTGTTGAATGTTGAACCGCGTTTTTGACTTATACGATTTGACATTTTACCGTCTAAAAATAAAGAAAATATAAATATTATAATGTTCAATTAAAAGACAAAATATAACAAAAGATATACATTACAACATCCTATGTGTGCAAATAAAAGAATGCGGACAAAATATATCATCGACGGACGCGATTAGATATTAACTAAAGGGCGGAAAACATGAAATTTAGGTTGTATATAATAATAAATAAAATGTAAGAAATTGTATGAAACTAACATAGTACGATATATAACTGACCTTTGTGTATAAAATATACATGCACGTTTGTGTGTGAGAGAATATATACGTGTGTGAATGCTGGCACATAAGATGATAAAAAAACAAATCTTTACTAAAAGTGCAATAATTCTTTTAAATAGATTAGTTATTCATATTGGAGTGTCATAGTGAAACTGGGTTCGACACTACAGAAATTGTTAGGTCCGAAAAGGATTTCAGGTCGGGCCTCGTCTTCGGTCTCCGACTTCAGGTTGAGGGTTATCCGACTATCGATCTATTGAACCTGCAAAAAATCACGTTAGGAAGGGGCCCGTCACGGGACCTCTGACGCTTAAGTCAGTTCGTGCATATTGTTGGGTCGAAAATGTGTATACTCTATTGGGTATTTTTGAGAGAGTGAGTAGACAAGATATCGAAGTGTGTAGTGTTAGAAAACTTACTTTAAAATAGGAGAATAGAATAATTTATAGTATTCTTTACCTGAGGGTATAATGATCATTTTAATGTGACTAGGGTTGCCATTGGGCATGGGCCAACAATGGGCCTTCTTCCGTGGGCTTGGTGTTTACCAATTATTTAAGTGATATAAGCTTGGTGAAAAAGGCCCAAAATGGTGGGATTGTGCCTTAGCTATACTTCTTAGGGGGTATAACCCATTATACACCACATGTCTCCCCTTAATACTCCGAGTAAGGAGATACAAAATTATCCCGGAGTGAATATTTTCTTCTGTCTGGTGGACGCTTGAGTAGTCTTGAGCTCGTTTTCAGTAAGTTAACGAGATCGGGAAAAACCTGAAATCATACTTAAGAGGTTAATGAGATTAGAAAACCTAAACTCAAATATATGAAGTAAATGAGGTCGGGGAAGACCCGACTCAGAAATAAAAAAGTTAGCGGGATCGGGAGGTACGATCTCATCATCAAGAAACATTGAGATCAGGAAGAACCCGAGCTCAAATTTGATAAGTTGGTGAGATCAGGAAGCTCAGACTCACGTTTAAGGAGTATTAAGTCGGGGGAAAAACCGAACTCAAATTCGATAAGTTTGTGAGATCGAAAAGCACGATTTCACCTTCAAGAGTGTTGACATCGGGGAAACCCGAACTTAGATATGATAAGATGGTGAGATTGGGAAGCATGATCTCACCTTAAAGAGGTATTGAGTTGGCAAAGACCCTTATTCAAATTTAATAAATCGTGAAGAACGAACTCACCTTCAAGAGTGTTGAGATCGGGGAAACCTAAGCTCAAATTTATAAAGAAGTGAGATCGTGAAGAACGAACTCACCTTCAAGAAGTGTTGAGATCGTGGAAATCCGAGCTTAAATTTGTAAGTAAGTGAGATCGTGAAGAACGAACTCACCTTCAATAAGTGTTGAGATCGGAGAAAATCGAACTCAAATATGATAAAAGGGGTGAGATCAGGAAGCATGATATCTCCTTCAACAGGTATTAAGATTGAGGAAACCCAAACTCTAATTTTTTTTAAGTAGTGGAGATCGTGAAGAACGAACTCACCTTCGAGAAGTATTGAGATCCGGGAAACCCGACCTCAAATTTGTTAAGATGCTGGGGTCGATCTCACCTTCAAGGAGTATTGGGTTAGGCGAACCTGAACTCAAATTTGGTAAATTGGTGAGGTAGTAAAAAACGAACTCACCTTCGAGAAATACTAAGATCAGGGTAACTCGAACTCAGATTTAATGAGTTAGTGAGTTCACGAAGAGAGAACATCGCTTTCTTAAAGTATTGAGATCAGAAAAACCCGAACTCAGATTTTAATGAGTTCATGAAGAACAAATTCAGCTATGGAAAGTATTGAGATCGGAGAAGATCCGAACTCCAATTTAAAGAAGTCGTCGAGGCCGTGAAGAATGAACTCTCCTTCGAAAAGTATTTAGATCAGGAAGGGCCCGAACTCTGATTTGATAAGTTGGTGAGATTGGGAAGCATGATCTCACCTTCAAGGTTTATTGAGATCGGGGAATACCCGAACTCCAATATATGATAAGTAAGTGAGGTCGTGAAGAACGAAATCACTTTTGAGAGGTATTGAGTTGGGCTAAGACCCGAAATCAAATTTGATAAATTGGTGGGATCGTGAAGAACGAACTCACCCTCAAGAAGTGTTGAGATAAGGAAAACCTGAATTCAAATATGATAAGATGGTGAGATCAGGAAGCATGATCTCACCTTCAAGAGGTATTGAGATCGGGAAACACGATCTTAAACTTGTTTATTTATGTTTTTATTTTTTCAAAATATTTGAAAGAGGTTCAGGTGGGTAGTGGTAGGTACACTACCCTATTTCCCCTAAAAAACTTCGCCACTTTAGCAGCCGAAGTGGCCAATTTATTTATGATTCTTTCTTCGTGGTCATTCTTGCACGAGCTTTGGGAGTTCATGCCATTGGAAAATATTGAGATTGGGAAGGCCCCGAACTCCGATTTGATAAGTTAGTGAGATCATGAAGAACGAACTCACATTCAGAAAGTGTTGAGATCGGGAAACATGATCTCACCTTCCAGAGGTATTGAGTTGGGCGAAGACCCGAAGTCAAATATGTAAGATTGTGAGATTTGGGAAGCATGATCTCACCTTAAGGAAGTACTGAGTCGGGGAAATACCCAAACTCAAATTTGATAACATGGTGAGATCAGAAGCATGATCTCACTTCAAGAAGTATTGAGATCGGGGAAACCCAAACTCAGGTTTTAATGAGTTCGTGAAGAACGAACTCACCTTCGAAGAGTATTGAGTCGGGAAATACACGAACTCAAATTTGATAAGATCGGAAAGAACAATCTCACCTTCAAAAAGTATTGAGCTCGGGAAAGACCCGAACTCCTATTCGAGAGGTTGGTGAGGTTGAGAAGCACAATCTCACCTTCAATATTTATTGAGATCAGAGAAGAATCCGAACTCAAATATATGACAAGTAAGTGACATCGTGAAGAACAAACTCACTTTCGGGGGGTTCTTAAGATCGGAAAGGACCCGTACTTCAATTTGATAAGTAGGTGAAGACGTGAAGAACGAACTCTTCTTCGAGAAGTACTGAGATCGGTTCAACCTGAACTCAGATTTGATAAATTGGTGAGTTTGTGAATAACGAACTCACCTTCAAGAATTATTTGAGATTGTAAAGATCCGAACTCAGATTTAACAAGTAGGTAAGGTCGTGAAGAACGAACTCACCTTCAGGAAGTGTTGAGAATGGGGAGACCCAAGCTTATTTTTCAAAAGTTGGCGAGGTCGTAAAAAACGAACTCACCTTCGAGAATTATTTAGATCATGAAGCACGATATAATATTTGTATATTTGTGTTTTTCAAGATATTGAAAATGGGTTCTTGGTAAGTAGTGGTAGGCATGCTACCTTACTCCCCCCAAACTTGGTTATTTTTTATAACCATAAAGTAAGCATTTGTACGATTCTTCCTCTCCGGGCATCCTTCATTGCTTCTTCTTCTTATTTTATTTTATTTTATTTATTTATTTTTTTTTCTGAATTGCTCTGTAGCTTGCATGAAGTGGTTAGGAGGAATATTATCGATATTCTTCCATTTGGTTTAGGCTCTTTTGGTGAGAGCGAGTCTGAATATTTTCTTCATATCAGAATAAATTTGGGCTTCGCGTTTTACCAAAGCGGGTCTGGTTGTCGTTTTCTTCCATAGTGGGTATGGACTTTTCTTCATGCTCGATCTTTAGATCGGGACTTTAGTTGTGCCAGAGCGGATCTGAACTTTTCTTCGCTTTTGTTGTGCTAGAGCGGATCTAGACTTTTCTTCGTACCCGATCTTTAGTTCGGGACTTTAGTTGTGCTAGAGCGAATCTGGACTTTTCTTCGTGCCAGAGCGACTCTGGACTTTTCCACTAAATAATTCGTGCCAGATCCGGGGGAACCTGGGTTTCCCACCATTCCAAAGAAAATCTGAACTTCCTCACGGTTTACCTGCACCAAGCTTAGTACTTGGGTTTACTTTCATGCCAGAGCAACTCTGGATTTTTCCACGGAATTATCCATGCCAGATCCAGGGGAACTTGGGTTTTCCACCATGCCAGAGCAAATCTGGACTTCCTCACGGTTTACTTGCACCAAGCTTAGTACTTTGGTTTATTTTTTTGCCCGATCTTTAGATTAGGAACTTTTCGTGCTTGGTCAAAACCAAGGCTCTTGCCTGGTTAAGACAATGGCTTAATGCCTAGTTAAGACCAGGGCTTATGCTTGGTTAAGACCAAGGCTTATGCCTGGTTAAGACCAGGAATTAATTCCGTGTCCAATCTTTAGATTGGGACTTTAGTTGTGTCAGAGTAGATCTAGACTTTTCTTCTATCACTCCCACTTCTTTGGGTGTAGACTTCGCGGGAATTTGTCCTCGCAAAACACAAAGAAATCATCAAACACACATTATTTTATGGTTAATTCTAATTGTCACTTGGTTAAGTGCATCAAAAGTTTGTAAGAGACAATTAATCAAGCATAACATGAAACACTCCATGAAATAAGGTTAGACGTAATTTAATTTCCAATATGATGTCAAATGCAAGGCCACAATTTTAAGAGTGCAAACTATCCATAATTACTTAGACATAGATAAATTATGTATTTCACATTTTCAGAGTTACCCGACACTACTAGAAAATTTTCCTGTTAGGACATCTCTATTAGGACACTTCCATGTTAAAAGTCCTATTAAATATATAATAAGACAGTTGTTTAAGGAAGGTCCCATTACAACATGTCTCCATATCATGTGGGACTATAAGACTCTTTTATGAGTGTCCTATATTCATCTCTTTATAGGATGCTTTAAGGTGTCCTATATGATGACAAATTAACAATTATTTACATAATTTTAAAATTATTAAACCATACTTTATTAAATTGGAAACTAAAACAAATAATATGCCATATATTTTAAGGTGAAATAATATACTAAAAGAGAAAAGGTAAAACAATGAACCGGATATCTCTTATAACATTAATATTACATTTTTTAGCAAAATATTCATTCATTCTCAAAAAAGGGGAAGTTAATATTAATATTAATATTATATATATAATATATCTAAGAACATTCTAGATTCTCACCCTCGTTCTCGTCGCTCTCGCTCAGCTCTTTATTCTCGTTCTCACTGTGAACCAAATCGATCTTCAACTCAGGCTCAACTCTTCGCGTGGTGGTGGATGATAATAAAAATTTTTCGGCTGGTGTTTGAATATCCACTGTAGAATGATACTTGAATCAACTGGCGAAACCACCGATTTCGTTGAATCACGGTCATTGGCTGCGATACAGCACCATATTGATCAACCTCTTTAATTTGGTGAGTTGTGTGCCCTAGTTTTTGTAAGATTTGTTGCAACATTTTCTGAATAATTTAAACTAATCTCTCTGAATTATCTCACTAACTGTTTCTCTCTCTACCTCCATTTCTCTCTCTATAGCGGTATAGTGAATGTGAAGAATCATTCTGCACAACGAGAATGTACTATTGTATTTCCTTTTCTTAGGTTAATAGATTAGTGATAAGAGGTGTTTGTTAGCTTTGCTTTATTGGTGATTGTTGTTGTGTTTTGGTAAATCAATGTTGACAGAATCTGTGCAAGTTTTACAAGATATGTAAATTTGAGCACATAAAGTTCATTATTACAAGATTGTGTTGATTCACATTAAAATAAATTTGAGAATGACTTGGAACTTTTCTAGAAACTCTGTCAAATTTGTCAAGTTACATTTAGTAGAAAATTCATTGAGGTTGTTTGGTTTACCATGGATTTGAAATCCAATCGCTTTCATTTGTAACTGACTTTGGAGGGATTGTAGTTCCAATGCATTTCAAAATCCCTTGATTCAAATGCAACCTCAAAATATTTAGTGAATACCTGCACAATGCTTCATAAGCCTACAATATACCATTGCAAGATATACATATATAATCAAACTCAATAAATAATTAGAAAATTGGTGGTCTTCCAGCATTAATGACCTGTAATGATTTCTACTTCTCCAATATTTTAATTCTTAGATCCCACGTTTTCTAGAATTATTTTATCCGGGATATCACCACTGATGTTGCATTAAATTTCCCGGTTCATTAAATTTGCAGTCCTTCCTATATTGGATATGGAATTTGTAGAGGGTGGTATTGAGTAACAAAATAAAAATAGCTTTCAGTCAAAGAGCATTCTTTAGTCAGTTCGCAAGGCATAAGCATTTGCTAGCTGTTCATAGATTATTTCGTAACAGGAATGAGGTTGTAAATGGCACGGATGTAGATTGTAATAGAGCAATCAAAATATTTAAATTGGGTAAATAGGAAGATACAAAAAGCACTATTATTTAATTCATTCTCTTGAGGTGAAATAAAGATACCATCAGAGACGCTTGAGAGTAATGTGCATAGTGATTCACCAACAAATTACTAGAAATTAACATTCAGCTTCAAAAGTTATCTATTTTAGTGTCCCAAATTGATTTGAATAAATGGACCAGAATAGACCTTCTATTTTGACCATAATCTTGTGGTGGTTTTGGACTCGCTTCCCTTTGAGTCCACACTGCATCACAAATGCAAACTCCCCTACTACGCATCTAGTTGTCATGTTCAGTGGACTTTCATTAATGTACCTCTGTTATAGTTTGGAGTTTTCTTTTCTTTCTTTTTTATTTTCTGACTTCTCTCTTTTATTTATTTGAAGATCAATTTTTCGTTTCACAGTTTGAAACAAAAAATAAGAGGCCGAGGGCGAGCAGTGATATACAAACTAAAGCTTCATCATCACAGTCTCAAGCCACAAAAAATTCTACTGAATTCTATGGTATTCAGTTTCTAAATAGAGAGCTGCATCAAAATTTGTTATATTTTTTAACTTTAGTTTGACTTGACATTTATTTTTATGGTTCTATAATTGCAAGATATTCTTCCTCAAATCATTGACCAATTGGGTAAGTGTCATTTTCTTTCCTTTGGGGATTCGTTTTTTCTTTTTTCTTTTCTTTCAGTTTCTTCATTAACACCAACTCATGATGCTTCATTCTGAATAACTCGGGTCCAGATGATTTGAGCGTTTGAAGAGATTAGTGGATCAACTCCATAAGAAGGCACATATCGCTGGTAGTGGTAAAACTTCTAAAGCAACTGGGCCACCTGAAGATGACGACACCTGAAGATGATGATTTTGATGTGTCAGAGCTCGAACCTGGTGAGGAATCTATCATGTTAGTTGGGCTATTTGTGGAAATATGAAATATGACAACTGAATACAAAAACATTATTATCTTATCTACTTATTCAATACTTTAGGCGCGATCATAATTTAGAATCTGCAAGAATGTAAATCATTTCATATCTGCACGAATATCATTTCAGAAGTGTTCTCTTAAGATTATACAAACGCTTGAGGCTATATATGTAGGTCCCATGTATATGTAATATTTTGGTTTTCCTATTTTAGTACTTGGCATTTTCTCTTTCAAATTCCATAAATCATTATCTATGAGAATGGGACATATGGCCGAATATATACTATTGAAATTATCACCATTTATTTGAATTGTGTATGCCATTTTTTATGATGTTACCATTTCAAGAAAAAAAATCCTAAAACGAGAAGCAGCAGGGGTAAAAATTTGAAAGTCAGATTCTCAAAGAGTCAGAGTAATTGAAACTCTTGATGTTATTGCATCTATTCTACAACTATCTCATTATGAAATAGTTAACATGAAATTTACTTTTTGTTTTTTCTCTTTCAAAGTGATGCCTAGGGTTCAAAGGTCAGCTGCACAAAAGAAAATAACACATGGATTACGAGATGAAGATGATGTAAAGGAGCTTGGCAAGAGCAAAATCAACATGTAACTCAACATCCATTTGAGAAACAAGGTTATATACTCATATATTTAAGTATGTAAATAAGGAACTCATTAGTGTTAGTCTAAAATAACATTTTGTTCATAGTGATACATAGGGTTCGAAGATCAGCTTCACAAAAGAAAGGAAAACATGGATTACGAGATGAAGATGAGGTAGAGCAGCCTGAACATGAGCAATATCATGAGCAGGTCCTTCAGCAGTCAACCAAGAAACAAGGTTATCTTTTTTATATTTTTTTGTTATATGTACAATAAATAAGTTTCTAGTCAGTAACAGTATAATATTTTGTACATAGTGATGTCGAGGGTTCGAATATCAGCTCTACAAAATAAAGCAAAACATAGATTACAAGATGAAGATGAAATAGTTGAGCTTGCCATGAGAAAAATGAACAGGCCACTCAACATCAATCAAGAACCAAGGTCAAAATAACTTATTCTCAAATAATAGTAGACATCTAAGAAAGTACAAATTTAGTGCATGAATTATAGATCATGTGATTTGTTATTGGGGTATTGATGGCCACAAGGACTCGAAAATAAATTGTCAACACAAAGCAGATTGACCAACAACAAAATCAACATCAACCACAACTAAGCCAAATGCAAAGTATGCACGAACCACAACAAAAAAGCAGCCAACAAACAAGTAGGTGGCAACCACAGCTGCAAATCAACCCACAAGGTTTTTTAGGAGCAAGGTTAGATATTCATTTCATATTATTTTCTAGCATATAATTGATTTTACCATTTTTACTTAATCTATTCTTTACTATATTTTAAGAGTAGCAAAATGAGGACCCACTTACTTAAAAATAATATTATGTTCATAGTGATGCCTAGGGTTCGAAAATCAGATGTAAAAAGAACAGTGAATAGTGAGTTACGAGATGAGAATGAAGTAAAAGGAACAACGAATAGTGAGTTACTATATTGTGTTTTGAGTGCTTGTTATCTCTCTCATACGTATTTCTGCATTTGTCTTCATCATCGCTGCACTAATTTGACCTGCAGTTTAATTATTCTAAAGACCCTAACCCAAATTAAAAAATCGCACACTTATTAATGTACCATAATACATTTGCATCTCACATATCGCACACTATAAAATAGTGCTAGTATTTGCCTAACTCTCACAGGACAAAGTCTGTGAACAGTTACTTTGAAGACAAATTCAATATCCACTTAAACTCTTCCATTCTCTCTCTCTCTCTTTGCAACAATGAGCCTCGTGACTCCAGATACATCATGCTCGCAAACAAAATCCATGGACATTTTAGACTGCAACCCTGGACTGTTTGTTCTTCCCAACTAACTCAAGACCAAAAAAATCGTTTCCAGTTTATTTTTCTCAAATCCTATTAACATAAAACAAGTGGGCTATGTGAAGATTTATTGTGTTTTGAGTCTGCTTGTTATCTCTTTCATAAGTATTTCAAGTAGCAAAAAAATCTTTTTCCTAATGCGTATTTGGTTAATAAAAAACATTGTCTCACATGTTTATCTTCTAGACCTTCATGAACAAACATGCCTTAAATCATCTCTCTCAATTTAATAACTAGAGTAATTGGTCATATGTTCTCCGTAATTGATGGTGATTTCTGGTTATTGAATACTAAATTTTTGTATCTAGTAGCAGAAAGAAACTGATTGTCGTATTATTGAATATCTAATGATGGTTCTATGCCCCCCCCCCTCTCTCTCTCTCTGTCTCACTCTCTATCCCCCCTCTCTCTCTTGGCTAGCAAAACGAGGACCTACTTAGTTGCTTGATGTTTGGGCAAGAAAACCAACTGAAGGGCGCATCCTTGTTAGTTTCAACAAAAGAAGTCAGCCTATTGGCCCCAAACAAGCAAGTGTTACAAGATACATATGTAAATTGACGTGAATGCATGCGTACACAACGTGTATCAAAATCCCCTAAACTTAAACTTTTGTTCATCCTGAACAACATACAAAATAAATAGAACTAGACCACATGTATTTAGGGCGATTAGACGATGAATCAAGTTCCAGATTGATTTTTTCAAACAGCTAAGCGACACTGTGTAATTGAGCATATGTGATAATGCAAAAATCAACTACTTTCGAGATTTTAAACTTTTGAACTATTCAGTCCTCAACGGGTAAGTGTTTCGCTCATCTCTCAAGTATTTTGGTTAAAACATATTTCCACTCAAATTGAACTATATGAAAAGTCTACCATATGCTTGCCAATTATCTAAACTAGACCTTGTACTAGATATGTGTGACAAAGGATAAAAAAAGTCTTTTGTTTTGGTTGTAATGTGGGCTTAAGGTAAGGTTGGATATTTTTAGATAAAAGTGACTGCTTTTGGACTTATCGAGTTACTCCTGACCCGACCACCCCTCAATAAAATCACTCACTCTCACTCTCAAATTTCAGTAAATCACCCCGCAAAGTGACTTATTCACCTTCTCAAGTCCTTACAACTTAAGTGCTTTTCATTTATATGGGTACCACATCTTGGGACTACCCGACTTTTCTATTCAATTCAACAAGCCTCTCCTCAAAAGTACTAAACAACTTATGTGCAACAATTTTTTCTCTTTTTTTATTTTTTATTTTTATTTTTCACAATATGAGAGGCTATTCTTCTCGATTGTTCACCTATCATTTTGTTCTTCCTTCATCTTTTTAAGTATCCACTAGTTTTCCTTTTTCTTCCCAAATTTTTTCACCCAACTACCTTCACATGCTCCTCCATCTTTACTCAATTAGTCCAACTAGGGCCAAAGGCTTAAATTGAAAGGTTTCCAGCTTGTAATATCAGGTTTATCAAATATTCTTAGTTTAAGCTCAATTTCATCTCAAATTACCTCCCATGCTTTGTTGTGTGCTAATTTATCATTAATTCACTCATAATCACTTCATCATTAACACATCATCGTCCATCGTTTCCCCAAATTACTCTCTTTTTACAACTCGATCAACTACTACTCGGGTTCATTATTTCTAGACTCCAATAAACAAAATAACAACGTAAAACCTAAAAACTACTATGACCAACATGACTAGTAATGTAAAGAACACACAAATGGGCTCACAGACCCAATGAATTCATCACAAAAATGCCAACACACAATGAGCACACAGGCTCCTCAAAGCATAAAACAAATAACTAAATAAGCAAAAAGAGACAAAGCAGATAATGCGCAAAAATGTAAATAACTGCCAAGTCGTCCCACTATTCACCCCTTTCCCAAAACTTGGTCGAAGACCAAGTTTGTGGGAAAAGAGTGGTAGGTCTTGGTTTTCAACTCATAGATCATTGCGGCGGTGGTGGTTGAAATCCGTGTTGGCTCCAAAATTGAGCCATCGCATCCCAACGGAAATCTTGATGTGTTCTCCAAACTCGGGCCTAATGTCCTTGTGCTACGATCGTGCGCAACATAGGGTTAATTTCTTGAAGAGCTCCTCGATTCTCTGTCCGATGTCTTTCAAACCAAGCGCCCTCAGCTTGAATAGAAGCTATCATCCCCTTAAGGTCTTCATTTCTCTTTGAAGACGATGCAACAATAGTGGCTACTCCTTTTTCCTCGATGGACGAGGACCATAATTGCTTCCTTCAGTTATTTGGCCCGGTTAAAAAACCGCATCATCTGGCCTTTGGGAGTTGGCCAAATTCTCGTCAGTAAGATATAGCAAGATTGCCTTTATCATCAAGACTCATAACAGTGGTGAGCTCAGAAACAGGGAGCTGGAAATATGGCCCTACATTTGGGAACACATATGGAACCCTTCTATCCTCTCCCAGGATAACCACCTACATACTCTGTAGGAGTTCCCATGAAAAACGAACGTCTCCCTTTACCAGGACCATATTATCAAGGGGAACGCCACAATAGGCAGCGATCAAAGTAATAATACCTCCAATTGAAATGTTGTCATTTTGCTTTTTGATAACATTAACAAATTGTTCTGCTAAAAGGACCGCATTATCAAGTCTGCGGTTATATAGTACATTACACATGAAGTGGAGTTCCTTCCGTCGGATTGCGCCCGTCTCTTTTATGGCAAAAAGTGTATGCGCCAACAACTTATGGAAGTATCTAATTGATGGGTTCTGAATCCATGACGCTTTTGTATTTCTCGAGACATAATCCTACGGAGACTGTAGCGAAGGAGCTGCTGTGAATCGTCCCCCAAAAATCATTCGGGTTAAACATCTCTGGTGACTCACTTTCGGTCGAAGCTGAAAACTCGAAGATCTCATCAATCTCTATGAATGTCACTTCCTGCGGCTCTCATATCAACTGAAATTTAATCTTATTCTGTCGCTTCTGCTTAGGTTGACTGGCTACTATGATCTCAAAAGTGCTGAGAAATTCGATTGCCAGCCTCTGATATGTTTGCTCATGTTTCATGAACTTTATCAATCCTGCAACCTCGAGAAATGATCTTACATTCTCATGTATCGCCATGGCTTTTGTTAACTCAGAATTTGAGAATTGGGTAGGCACAATTGTGCCCTGATGAAGCATGTCAAATCTCTGTCGGTGCTTGTCTCTCTCTAGTGCAAATCCAAATAGGATTCGACTATTACTTGGTAGTATCACTACCCTCTCTAGGTCAGGGATAGAAGCTTCTTCATCCAACTTTTTATTTCCCTTGCTCTAACTTGTGCTAGCTTTTCTTGGAGCCATTTTAGAGAACCTGTCTAACTTGTGCTAGCTTTTCTTGGAGCCATTTTAGGGAACCTGACACACATCAAACACAACTCAACTTCGACAACCAATGAGGATTGATAAATGATGACTAACTTAAACAACCATCATTTCGTTTTTTAAACATTATTTACAATTAGTGCTCAAATTAAGGTTTTGAAAGTTAAGTCAATCATCTTTATCTAACATGCATCTCACTTAGCAACATCCCACAACTTGTAGCTCAACTATCACCCCCTATACTATTCGTATAATCTAATTTGCTCAACTATGGTGTATGTCGAATCTTATGAATGTCTAACAAATTATATGTAAGGAATTCATCATCTTATTACACCTATTAAGCCTAAGAGGATTATAAAATAAAGCTAGTTTCAACCTATGCACATAACATGTTCGATGAATTTCCTTAATGAAGAAAACATGCCAATCATAATAATGTTGCTAATTATCCATTCCCAACATCACAAATCACCCATATGCATGCTCAATTCACACCAATATCATCCAATTCAAACGACCCAAGCAATAAATCATAAAAGATGGCACTACAAGTGCCCCAAACTAAGGAATCATAATAGAACAATCCACAATCTCAATTACAACAAAACTCAACAATAATCGAGCATAACTAAAAGATATTAAGCATAAAAGTTCGGGATTGCAAGTCTTACCGGAGAGTTTTAGTCGGAATTTAAGGTTTTTGGAATGTGCCCTACTCTGCCCAAATGGGTTTGTCCAACCCAAATTGAATTCATAGGTTGAAGATATCGGTGTGTGAATGTGTTGGTGACTGGGAGTGTGTGATTTGGTGGTAATTTGCAAAAATTGTGTGCTTGTGTGTGTTTTATGTGTGTTTCACTTAGAGAGAAGAAGAAGAAGAAGAAGAAGAAGAAGAAGAAGAAGAAGAAGAAGAAGAAGAAGAAGAAGAAGAAGAAGAAGAAGAAGACGAAATAATGACCTGACGCGGCCATTTAAATTCTAAATCACGAACTAACGCGACCGTGTTGTGGGCTGGCGCGACCATGCCCAGCATACTGACCTGCAAGTTAGCCGGCGATTTTGAAGCGATCGCGTCAAGATTTCGGCACGACCGCGTTGGAGTTTCTGCGTGACATAGGCCAGTTTTCAATCTTTTTTACCCCTACTTTGTGCTACTCCTTCTTTCGCTTTGGATTCGTCAATGTTGGTTCCTTATATCATAAAAGAACTAAAGAGAAATATATTAGTAAAATATAAACAAAATAACATAACAAAAATATTTGAAATGAAAGAAAATAGGAAACATCGGATTGTTTCCCGACAAGCGCTTCGTTTTACGTCTCAAGCTGGACGACCTGTTTGGTTCAGTTGAGCTCTTTCAACCGCACTTCATGCATGGTTTGAATTTTGTCCGACTTGTAGTATTTCTTGATTCTTTGTTCATTGACGAGAAAAGTGCTGCCAACCATGTTCATCGATTCTACTACCCCGTATAATCGCTGTCGAGAGTTGAACAATAGAACTTGTTCACCAACTTCAAGTCTTCAATTCTTTATCATGCGGTTGTGAAACTGTTTGACGTGCTCCTTGTACAAACTGGAATTCTCGAATGCTTTATTTTTTAACTCCTCCAATTGAGCTTAAGAATTCGCTCTTTCCCAACAGTCTCAAAGTCGAAATTCAACTTCTTGACTGCCCAGTAAGCTCGATGCTCCAATTCCATCGGTAGATGACATGCTTTCCCAAAAACTAGCTGATACGGCGAAAGTCCCAACGATGTCTTATATGCCGTCCTATATGCCCATACTGCATCATCCAACTTCATCAACCAATCCTTTCTATTCTTATTTACTGATTTCTCAAGGATTTGCTTGATTTCTCGATTGGCCAGCTCCACTTGACCATTGGCTTGCGGATGATAAGGAGTTGTGACATGGTGCTTTACCCCATATTTGGCTAATAATGCATATAGCTACTTGTTACGAAAGTGTGACCCCCCATCACTTATCAAGGCTCTCGGAGTCCCATACCTAGTAAGAAAGTTCTTTTGAAGGAATTTCAGCACTACCTTGGCATCATTTTTTTAGGTTGGAACAACCTCCACCCATCTTGAGACATATTCTACAGCTATCAAGATATATTTGAACCCATTCAAAGATGGAAAAGGTCCCATGAAGTCTATACCCCACACATCAAATAGTGCAAATTCAATAATAGTGGTGAGGGGCATCTCGTGCTTTCGTGATATTCCTCCCGTTCTTTAGCATCGGTCACATTGTAGGATGAATTCATGGAAATCTTTGTGGATTATTGGCAAACAAAAACCACTTTCGAGCACCTTTGCAGCTGTTCGTGCTGATGCAAAATGTTACCCACTTGGGGAAGAGTGACACTTTGTAATTATGTCCCTTACTTCAGTATAAAGAACATACCTTCGGATTATAGTGTCTACACATCTTCGGTATAAGTAAGGATCATCCCATATGTAGAACTTGGCATCATGGTAGAACTTTTTCTTCTTATGAGGCGATAGATCTGGCAAAATAACACTCACTATGTAGTTCATGATCTTGCTGTACCAAGAATAATCTTCTACAACCAACACATACTCATCCGAAAATATGTCATTAATTGCCTTTTGCTGTCCCTTTGCATCCGCTTCATTCTCAATTCTGGACAAGTGATCAACAACTGCATTTTCACATCCTCTTCTATCTCGGATCTCCAAGTCGAACTCTTGCGACAACAATATCCATCTTTTCAGTCTTGGCTTTGAATCCTACTTGGCAAACAAATATCGAAGAGCTGCATGGTCAGTGTACACTATTGTCTTTGCTTGTATTAGATATGATCGAAATTTTTCACATGCATAAACAACAACTAGCAACTCTTTTTTATGTGGTAGTGTAATTCGTTCGGGCTAAATCAAGTGTTTTGCTAGCATAATAGATGACTCAAAAGATCTTGTCTCTCTTTTGGCCCAAGACAGCCCCTACAACCATGTCGCTCACATCACACATTATTTCAAATGGTTGAGACCAATCCGGCGTGATTAAAACTGGGTCAGTCACCAATGCTTTCTTCAAAGTCTCAAATGCCTGCACACAAGAATCATCGAAAACAAAAACAGTATCTTTTTCTAGTAAACGAGATAAATGTTTAGAAATCTTTGAAAATCTTTTATGAACCTTCTATAGAATTCCGCATGTCCTAGAAAACTTCTATCCCCTTTTTCCTTCTTTGGAGGTAGGAATTTCTCTATGGAAACTATCTTAGCTCTATCTATTTCTAGCCCTGCAAATGAAATCTTATGACCAAGGACTATGCCATCCCTAACCATGAAATGACATTTTCCCCAATTTAAGAGTAGATTGGTGTCTTCACACGTTTTCAAAACTTGAGCTAAGTTGTTTAAGCAATGATCAAAAGACGACCCAAAGACAGAAAAGTCGTCAATAAAAAATTCCATTATATTCTCTATTTGTTAAGAAATGAAACACTTACAACACACATAAACAAGATCAAACCAAGAAAGAATGAAAAAACAAACTGGAATTCGGCCAAACAGAAACCGAACACAAAACAGAAACAAAAGAATGAATAATTATTACAAGGTTTTACGTGGTTCGATCAATGTGATCTACATCCACGGAGGCTCTATACACCTTGATAACACGTTATTTATGCATGTATTTAGGTCGATTTAGGATCATATTTTATATCATTTACGTGCATATTTGACCGGCATTTATTTATATTAATAATATTTGGGTCATTTGACGTGTTTCGACTTGTTTTAAGGTATTTTGAGCATTTTCAGGCTACCGGACGAGGAAACAAGTTGGAAAAGAGTGAAAACGGCCCAAAAGAGTGAGAACCGTCGAAGAACCGGTCCAACCCGGTCCGAACCGGCCTGAACCGGTCCAGGAGCAAAACCGGGCAAGAACCGACACGGCCGCGTCAGACTTGTAACACGGCCGTGTCAAAAGTGGTCCACAAAGCGTTGTTAGTTCTGGAATGGAACACGGCCGTGTCACAACTGCAACACGGCCGTGTCAAATGTTGAGCAGAAAGTGAATTGTGCAAAGCAACACGGCCGTGTCAGAAGGGTTTTTATGCGAGGATTTCATATTTTTAATAGGATTTTGATCCTATCTTTCCCAAGATTCGGCCCAACTCTATAAAAAGGACCCCAAGCTCTAGGAAAAGGAGATGAATCATCAAGAACATAAATTACATCATCTTGGAAGACAAAGAAGACGAAGATCATCGAGACAGAGTCATCCGGGTTAAATTGTTCTCTCTTAGTTTTAATTCATACAATGTTTTTCATAGAATTTTGTATTGGATTATTACTAGGCATGAGTAGCTAAGCTATTCGTGTCCTAGGGTTAGAAAGTAGGGATTTTTATAACAATGTTATGATTTATGATTTAATCTATTAATTCCGTTCTTTATGTGTTTTATCTCTATGTTTATGCTTAAACTGAATTTAGCTTGATCACCTAGATTTAGTAATTTAGTTTAACAATTCCGCTTCGAGAGGAGGGAATTGTTATCAGACTTAGAACATAGAGCGCAGTTGTCTAAGACTGTGTAGGCCGTGGCTTAGGATCGTTTGGGAGTTATTAGGTTTAATTGACTCGAGAGGGTAATTAGCTTAATTAATCAACGGTTTAATCGCTTCGAGAGAAGGATTAGATTATTGTCGTGCCGCCTAATAAACATTAGAATTGGTAAATTAATAGGTTAATCATATTCAATATTGGAATAATATCCTGAAATCGAAGCCCTAGGATACCTTTTCTCTTTGATTGTTAGTTTTCGTGTTTCCTAAGTTTGAAGTTATATTTAATTGAGTAGTTTAATTAGTAAAATCAACCTTTAAAACTTAGTATCTAGTTAGGACATTCCTAGAGTATTAGGGTATCAAACTACCTAAAACTATTCCTTGTGGGATCGACCTTGATAATCGTTACTACACCTACATCCGTACACTTGCGGAACACTAGGTTAGAAACCGACGTGTCAAGTTTTTGGCGCCGTTGCCGGGGAATAGGATTTAGCGCTTAGTTTTTATCTTGAAAAATAGGAGGAAACTAGACTAGATTTTATCTTTTTTTATAATTTTAATTTTAATTTTCGTTTTTATTTTTTGGGTTAATTTTAGTGTTACGCGGTAGTTCTTGTTTTTGGTGTTTTCAGGCTTCGTATGCACACCAGATCAAAAGGGAAAGAAACCCTTCTTCCTTTCGATCCGGAAATTGAAGCGACAGCTCGCAGACACCGAACGAGAAGAAACTTCACAGCTGAGATGGAGAACCCACCACAGCAGCCGAATGATGAAGTATTAAATAGAGTGCTAACAGCCTTAGCACGATTGGACGATCGCGTCACTACTATACAGCAGCAGATACCTGTACAGCAGCAACAGTTGCCACAACAGCACGGACAGATTCCAATAGAGCCAGATGCGGGAGAAGAAGACAATACACCTATTAGTGACTGCTTGAAGCCCAGTCCAAATCAGCAGGCAGGAGGAGTACAACCTCCACCACTCAATGCCAACAATTTCGAGCTGAAGCCTGCACTAATCAACATAGTGCAGCAAAATCAGTATGGGGGAAGTGCTTTGGAGGATCCGAATGCGCATCTTATCAAGTTTCGCAGACTGGCCGACACAATCAAGATCAATCATGTGCCGCACGAGCAAGTCAAGATGAGATTGTTCCCTTTCTCACTGAAGGACAGAGCACTACAGTGGTTCAATTCACTAGAAGACATCAGAGATTGGGAAGACTTGAGTACTTCTTTCCTGTTGAAGTACTTTCCACCGAGCAAGATGCTCGACTTGCAGAATCAAATTAATCAGTTCAAACAGCTGGACCAAGAGCCATTCGGAGAGGCTTGGGAGCGATTCCGGGATCTTATCCGGAGTTGCCCTCAACATGGGTTCACCAAGAAGCAGCAAGTATGCAAGTTCTACAATGGTCTACTTGCTCCGACTAGAAACCAAGTGGATGCAGCTGCGGGTGGAAGTTTGATGGAGAAGTCAGTGAGGATGGCATTCTCAATCCTGGACACGATGGCCAGAACAAGCTACCAATGGTCGAACGAGAGAAACATGCCAAGGAGGGTAGCAAGTGTCCAAAAAGTCGAGCCCGTCAAAATGAGCCAATTGAAAAGCTCACAGCACAAGTAACAGCATTGACGAGCCAGGTGAATTTGCTAACTAATCTAACGTTAGCACAACAGCCAGGGGGTCCGGAAGAAGTTGAAGAAGTAAAATTTGTGAATCAACGAAACTTCAACAACTTCCAGAACAATCAGCCTCGGTACAATTAGTACCCTCAGAATCATCAGAACTTTTCATATGGGAACGCGCAAAATACACTTAATCCGCCACCCGGATTTGCTGTTACAAATGGCATGATCCATGACGGTAAGAAGCCATCACAAGAAGAGATCGCGATGTCACAATTCGAAAAGTATGATGAAAAGTTAGCTCAGTTGGAGAAGGAAGTGGATGGAAAATTCATGGAGCTAAACAAGCATATTACTGGACAAGGGGCAGACATCAAGAGGCTCGAGAACATGTTGGTGCAGACTCAAGCTAGTATTGGAGAGTTGACATCAAACATGAGTCAGCTGATGAAGATAGTAGGAGCTCAACACAAGCAAGGCCAATACCCGAGTGATACAGTGGTTAACCCGAAGGAGCACTGCAATATTGTGGAGCTAGATGAGCATGAAGAGAGCTTGAAGGACCAAGAAGCGAAGGAATCAAGCGAGGAAGTCAAAAACATTGAGAAGGAGGAGGTCAATACAATCATAGATAAGAAAACTTCATCTCCTATTCTTGATGAGTCTTTTGATTTTTGTTTTAAAAATTCGTTCTTTGCTAACCTTGATCCTTTAGAGCAATCTAGAGTTGTTGTTGTGAAACAGGAACCACTAAAGGAGAGAATTGAAGTTAAAGAGAAAACAAAGGAGTGGGAGGATGGAAAAGAGGCGACAAAGAAGAGACCGAGCAGGCCCAAGAAGAACGCAAACACAAGCATGAAACCAAGAAGAGCAACAAAAGCAAAAGATCCAGGGAGTTTTACTATTTCTTGCTCAATTGGTAGTCATGAATTTCATAATGTCATGTGTGACTTAGGGTCTAGCATAAATTTGATGTCTCTTAAGCAGTATAGACAATTAGGATTAAGGGAAATTAAACGGTCCTTTACTACTATCAAATTGGCGGATGGATCTTCATTAACGCCGTTGGGAGTAGCAGAGGATGTAGTGGTAAAAGTGCTAAATTTTGAATTCCCTAGTGATTTCTTAGTTGTTGACATGAAAGGGAGTGATGAATTCCCTTTTATCTTAGGAAGACCCTTCTTGGCGACTAGCCAAGCACTAATAGATGTACCTAAAGGGGAGTTGGTTTTTCGGGTTCAAAACGAAATAATCACACTCAAAATACATAAATCGGGTCTAAGGGGTAGGCACAATTGTAGCACTATTTACACTACCCTAGCTGCTATAGAAAATCCTCGTGCCCCAAATAGCTCTTTAAGTGTTCAGAAAACTTCCAACTCGGGGTGGCTAGAAGAAGGTTGATAGGAAAAGGACGTCCGGCTGAAGACGTAAAACAAAGCGCTTGTCGGGAGGCAACCCGATGTTTATTGTTTTATGTTTATTTTCTATTGCAATAATTTTATGTTTTACGTGTGTTTTAGTGTTTTTGTTTTAGGAATCAACATGGACGAGTGTTGCAAGAAACGGGGGTGGAAAAGACGGAAAAATTGCATGAAGATGGAAAACTAGAGTAACACGGCCGTGTCACGTTTCAACACGGCCGTGTCAAAACTGGCGTCAAACGTGTGGGATATTCTGGAAAGCAACACGGCCGTGTCGCCAAATCAACACGGCCGCGTCCAAAGCAGCTCAAACGCAACACAGCCGTGTCACGAAAACGACACGGCCGCGTCAGAATCAGGCTTAAAAACCAAATTTTGGTTCAAAAGCAACACGGCCGTGTCGGCCTTATAACACGGCCGTGTCAAAACCAAGCTCCAAACACGATTTCACACTGGAACGCAACACGGCCGTGCACACAACCGACACGGCCGTGTCAAAATCAGCCCAAAAACATCAAGTTTGGCTCAAATGTAACACGGCCGTGTCACAACATTCAACACGGCCGTGTCAGTACGTCAACAGAAAAAAATGGAAAATTCAGAGCGTGATGCGGAGACGGCCGAACCAAGATTCAGTAGGAGCAAAATGGCACGATTTCGGAGCTCGTAGGGGTTTCAAAACGCCATCGTCGAACGATTTGTAAGTTAGCACCAAGGCGTACCACGTTTTTCCTCCAAACATTGGCTTTCAGCCAAGTTTGGGGGAGGGGGTAGACCGTGGGACGTCTTGGCAGCTATATTTCCAGTTTGATTTACATTTTAGTTGATCGTTCGAGTTTTGCTGATTGTGGGTCCGTGTGCCCATTGTGCTGATTTTTATTGTTTTGATTGATGTTATCGGGTCTGTGAGCCCAGTTATCTGATTTATCGGTGTTATTGGGTCTGTGAGCCCAAGTTGATTGCATATCGTTTCTATGTTGAGTCTTAGGAGTTAGAGTTTAGAGTCTTAGTAGTGCAGTTTTTAGAGTCAATAAGAATAATAAAACCCGAAAATAGGTAACAAGTGAGAAAAATAAAAAGAGAAAATTAGGGAAAGATGGATGATGAATAGTTGATGATGGGAAGATTTTGAGAAGTAGATGAAAAATGGCACATAATAGAGCATGAGAGGTGTTTTGAGACGAAATTGAGCTTGAACTGAGAATATTCAATCAAAATTTACCTTGTGAGAATTTGAGCCTAATTATACTCCAATTTTCGGAGTAAGATACTTTCTTTCGGTGTGAATTTGATTGAATATGTGTACTAGTCTCTAGAACTTGCCTTGAGTCTTTACTAAGAATGTGTCAAGTATATGTTGTGATTTAGGAAATGATCTTAGACAACTTTTTGTTTAAGCCTATTTGTTCAAACCATGAAAATTGCCTTTGATCCATAATGAAAAAATTGTCCCTAGTTAGCCCAATTGAGCCTTATAGCCTTATTTATTCATAACTTAACAATGTCAGCCGAAACCTTTTGATTTAACTCTTTTGGCCATAATTGGATTAATCAAGTTAGAGGGAGGAGAATTGGAAGGAATTTTGGGTGAACAATTTATGGGAAGGAATGGGAAATAGGGATATTTTCAAAAGATGAAGGGAATAAAAGAAAAGTGATAGGTGAAAAGCGAAGAATGACCTCTCCTAGAAAAAAAAAAGAAAAAGAAAAAAAAAAGAAAAAGAAAAAAAAAAAAGAGGAAAAAAGAAAAAAGTTTTTATTATTAGTATTATAGAGGAGAGGCTAGAAAATAAAGTGCTCAAATTATGAATTTGCTTAGAACATTTGGGTAGTCCCAAAAATGTGGTACCCGCAGAATTGAAAAGCACTTAAGTTGTACGGACTTTTAAAGGTGAAGAAGTCACTTTGTGAGGTGATTTGTTGAAATTTGAAGAGTGAGGTTGAGTGATTGTATTGAGGGGTAGTCGGGTTAGACGTAACTTGATTAGTCCAATGAATAGTCACTTAAATCCAAATGTATCCCACCTTAACTTAAGCCCACATTACAACCAAAATAAAGACCTTTTTGATCCTTTGTCACACGTATCAAGTACGAGGTCTAGTGTAGACGATTGGCAAGCATATGGTAGACTTTGCATGTAATTCAATATGAGTGGAAATTATTCTAGCTTAAACACTTGAGAGATGAGTGAAACACTTACCCGGTGAGGGTTGAATAATTCGAAAGTTCAAAGTCTCGAGATTAGTTGATTTACGCGTTATCACATATGCTCAAGTGAATTGTGTTGCCTAGTTGTTGTAAGAAAAATCAGACTGAAACTGAATTCATCATCTAGTCGCCCTAAACAAATGCATAATCACTTGTCATCTTTGTGTCTTTTGTTATGATGTTCGGGACGAACAACAGTTTAAGTTTGGGGGAGTTTGATAACACGTTATTTATGCATGTATTTAGGTCGATTTAGGATCATATTTTATATCATTTACGTGCATATTTGACCGGCATTTATTTATATTAATAATATTTGGGTCATTTGACGTGTTTCGACTTGTTTTAAGGTATTTTGAGCATTTTCAGGCTACCGGACGAGGAAACAAGTTGGAAAAGAGTGAAAACCGGCCCAAAAGAGTGAGAACCGTCGAAGAACCGGTCCAAACCGGTCCGAACCGGCCTGAACCGGTCCAGGAGCAAAACCGGGCAAGAACCGACACGGCCGCGTCAGACTTGTAACACGGCCGTGTCAAAAGTGGTCCACAAAGCGTTGTTAGTTCTGGAATGGAACACGGCCGTGTCACAACTGCAACACGGCTGTGTCAAATGTTGAGCAGAAAGTGAATTGTGCAAAGCAACACGGCCGTGTCACTTAAGCAACACGGCCGTGTCAGAAGGGTTTTTATGCGAGGATTTCATATTTTTAATAGGATTTTGATCCTATCTTTCCCAAGATTCGGCCCAACTCTATAAAAAGGACCCCAAGCTCTAGGAAAAGGAGATGAATCATCAAGAACATAAATTACATCATCTTGGAAGACAAAGAAGACGAAGATCATCGAGACGGAGTCATCCGGGTTAAATTGTTCTCTCTTAGTTTTAATTCTTACAATGTTTTTCATAGAATTTTGTATTGGATTATTACTAGGCATGAGTAGCTAAGCTATTCGTGTCCTAGGGTTAGAAAGTAGGGATTTTTATAACAATGTTTTGATTTATGATTTAATCTATTAATTCCGTTCTTTATGTGTTTTATCTCTATGTTTATGCTTAAACTGAATTTAGCTTGATCACCTAGATTTAGTAATTTAGTTTAACAATTCCGCTTCGAGAGGAGGGAATTGTTATCAGACTTAGAACATAGAGCGCAGTTGTCTATGACTGTGTAGGCCGTGGCTTAGGATCGTTTGGGAGTTATTAGGTTTAATTGACTCGAGAGGGTAATTAGCTTAATTAATCAACGGTTTAATCGCTTCGAGAGAAGGATTAGATTATTGTCGTGCCGCCTAATAAACATTAGAATTGGTAAATTAATAGGTTAATCATATTCAATATTGGAATAATATCCTGAAATCGAAGCCCTAGGATACCTTTTCTCTTTGATTGTTAGTTTTCGTGTTTCCTAAGTTTGAAGTTATATTTAATTGAGTAGTTTAATTAGTAAAATCAACCTTTAAAACTTAGTATCTAGTTAGGACATTCCTAGAGTATTAGGGTATCAAACTACCTAAAACTATTCCTTGTGGGATCGACCTTGATAATCGTTACTACACCTACATCCGTACATTTGCGGAACACTAGGTTAGAAACCGACGTGTCACACCTCAATTCACTCCACTAAACAATCAATTACAAGAAACAATCCAGAAAACCAGAAACCCCAATTCACAAGCCGAATTGAGCTTAAGAACCCTAGCTTTCTAATTCTAATGATTGAGAAGTGTTTATAGAGGAAAAACAACGTGTATCAACTCGTGTCTACTAGTGGATCAAATGTATATAAAGGTCTAAGCTCGAATCAAGAAGTATCAGGTGCTGTAACCAAATCAGTTTCAACTGCTCAAAACTGTTAGACGGACCTTTCACGACGGTTTTACATGCAACGGTTCTAAACCGTTGCATAAGTTTGTTATAACTGCTTTGACTCTGGTTCTTTATTAACCTTCAAAACTGATCTGCCTTAAAACCGGTTCTCCAGCCCGGTTCTTCCCATCCTGAACTCGTTTCCTGATTCCTCACAACCTCTACTACAAACTATGACCACTTGATGAAATTGAACTAATATCTACAAATCTCCACCTCAATGAACTCAAGTGTACTTCATCACCTCAACCTGCCTTGTTTGCTCCAAGTTTAACTACATTGTTCAAGCCTTATCAGGCGTGAGCAATGGACCATCTTGCTGCCTGGAACTACCTTAGTTAGAAAATCAGCTGCATTGTCCATGGTATGCACCTTCTTCACTTCAACAGATCCTGCTTCAATCACATCTCTTGCAAAATGAAGTCTAACATCAATATGCTTAGACCTCTCATGAAAAGCTTGATGTTTCACCAAGTGAAGAGCACTCTGATTATCACACTAAATGGTAACACACCCTTGTCTGATTCCTAAGTCTTTGAGAATCCCTTTGAGCCACAGAGCTTCCTTGATTGCCTCAGTTAAGGCAATGTATTCTGCCTCAGTTGTGGATAAAGCAACCACAGACTGTTGCACACTTTTCCAGCTTACAGCTGTTCCATACAAAGTAAAGACATATCCTATAACAGATTTTCTTGTATCCAAATTCCCAGCAAAGTCTGCATCTGCATATCCAACCAGAGGTATAGCACCAGCTTCTAGTTTCTGAAACTTTAAACCCACACTGAAAGAACCTTTCAGATATCTCAAGACTTGCTTCAAAGCTTCCCAATGTGACTCTCCAGGATTTGATATGTACCTGCTTACCAGAGATACACTATAGGCCAAGTCTGGCCTACTGCATATCATTCCATACATCAAACTGCCAACACCACTGGCATATGGAATATTCTTCATGTGAATCTCCTCAGCGTCTGTCTTAGGACACTGATCCTTGGATAGCTTAGTCTGCAGATTAACTGGAATACTTACTGGCCTTGATTCATGCATGTGAAATCTCTCCACAACCTTCTGCTTATACTGTTTCTGTGAAAGCCATAGTATTCCAGTCTTCCTTCTGCTAATGATGTCCATTCCCAGAATCTTCCTTGCTTCCCCAAGATCCTTCATGTCAAATTCTGAACTC
Organism: Ajuga chamaepitys; assembly: GCA_958295605.1. Taxonomy (NCBI): domain Eukaryota; kingdom Viridiplantae; phylum Streptophyta; class Magnoliopsida; order Lamiales; family Lamiaceae; genus Ajuga; species Ajuga chamaepitys. Next base: position 34,009,235 of record OY282502.1, on the reverse strand, counting down.
AATCTTCCCTTTAGCTGTTGTATCTTATCCATACTCTTACTGGCAATGAGCATATCATCCACATATAATAACAGAAATACCTGTTCAACTCTTGAACCTTTGTTAAAGTATACACAGCTGTCATATAAGCTTCTTATAAATCCTGCATTAATCATGAACTCATTGAACTTCTTATTCCACTGCCTTGGACTCTGTTTCAATCCATAAAGTGATTTCCTGAGAAAACAGACCTTCTCTTCATTTCCTGGAATCACAAAGCCCTCAGGTTGCTTCATGTATATCTTTTCAATTAGATCACCATGCAGGAATGCTATCTTGACATCTAACTGCTGTAATTCCATGTCTTCTTGAGTAACCTTTGATAGAAGTAACCTAATAGAGCAATGCTTCACTACTGGAGAAAATACCTCATTATAATCAATACCTTCTCTTTGTGTAAAGCCCCTAGCCACCAGCTTTGCCTTGTATCTGATTTTATCAGCCTTTCCAGCCTCCACCTTCTTCTTGTAGATCCACTTTGAGCTGACTAGCTTCTGCCCCTTTGGTTTGTCTACAAGCTTCCAGGTTTGGTTTCTCTCCAGAGATTCCATTTCCTCTATCATGGCCCCTATCCAGTGTTCACTTTCACTGTAACTTATTGCTTCCTTGAAACTGTTTGGCTCTTGAAACTCCAAGTCTTCTGCTACACTTAATGCATAATAGACACTTCCAGCTTTTCCATAGAAATCAGGCCTGTGGATTTGTCTTCTTGGTCTGTCTCTACCAATGCTATAAGTTTTGAGATTTGCAATCTCAGCCTGACCTTCTTCATCTTCTGATGAACTGTCATCTTCTTGTTGAGCTTGAGCATCCTTCTCTGGTGATATTTGCTCCTCAGTAGGCTCCACCTAAATAGAAATTCTTCCAGATTCCACAGCACCATTTGCTTCCTCTTGACTTCCAATAGAGTTATATCCCATCACATCCTCATTGAATCTTACATCTCTACTTATCAAGAGCTTCTGGTTTCCCTGTTCCAAGCACCATAACCTGTAGCCTTTTATGCCCTCAGGATATCCTAGGAATACACACCTCTGTGCTCTTGCATCAAGTTTGTCTTGCCTAATGGGAGCATAGGCCAGACACCCAAACACTCTCAAATCATAGTAGTTTGGTACCTTTCCACTCCAAACTTCTTCTGGAGTCTTAAATCCTAGAGTTGATGATGGTGATCTGTTTATCAAATAGCATGCAGTATTTAGTGTTTCTCCCCCGAAGGATTTGGGTAATCCAGCATCAATCAGCATACATCTAACTCTCTCAAGGGATAGGAGGTTTCTTTTCAGTCCAGGAACATACCTTACTAGAGAAATGGTTCTGATGACTCCATCATACATTTTTATCTGAACTGATCCTGTGCCTTTAACTTTGCAGGAGTGATCATTTCCCAGTAACACACATCCACCATCTTCTTTTTGTAAATCCTTGAACTAGGATTCATTGGGACACATGTGGAATGAACAGCCAGTATCAAGAACCCATTCCTTTTCCATCTTTGTGTCTGTGATGTTTAAAACTTCTGGGGTGTCTTCTTGATGCTCAGTCACAGCCACTTTTGCCCTCTGATTTTTCTGTTTCTTCTTCTTTTGTGGACAGTCCTTCTTCAAATGTCCAGCTTGCTTGCATTTGAAACACTTTCTGGTTTCAACCCAATCTCCCCGTTTCTTTGCATTCTGAGTTCCAGATTTGTTGTCTTTGAATCCCTGGAACTTATTCTTTTGATAGTTTTTTTTGAACTTAATGTTCAAACCTTCTCCAGCCTGTGTTGAGCCCTTTCCTCCCTGATTCTGAAAATACTTTGTCTTCAATGCTGATAGGATAGATTCATAACTGATTTTTCCATCCCTTCCAAACATTAATGCATCCTTGAAGCTTTCCATAGACTTTGGAAGAACATTCAACACCATTAGAGCCTTATCATCATCCTCCAAGTTCACCCCCGATCTTCTAATTCTTCAATCATCTTGACAAACTTATCAAGTTGATCAGAAATGACCTTATCATCAGTGATTTTGAAAGACATCAATTTCTATTTCAGAAATAGTTTGTTTGATATAGACTTTGATTGATAGAGTTCTTCCAGTTTTCCCCATGCCTCCACTGCATTCTTACACCTTGATATCTCCCTCAAGGGTTTATCACCCAAACAGAGGAATATAAGACTCAAAGCCTTCTTATCCAGTTCTGGAAACTTAGATTTCTCAGCATCAGGCCATTGATCAACAGGTAGAAGTGCAGAGTCTTGCCCATTTTGAATCAATACAGCATTCATTTTGATTTTCCAAAGTGAGAAGTCATTTTTACCTGAAAACTTCTCCACATCCATCTTCACTCCTGCCATTTGCTCTTCCTCTTTGAATGTGTGTGCAAGCTTCCCACAGACGGCGCCACTTGTAAAGAAATGAAACACTTACAACACACACAAACAAGATCAAACCAAGAAAGAATGAAAAAACAAACTGGAATTCGGCGAAACAGAAACCGAACACAAAACAGAAACAAAAAAAATGAAGAACACAAGGTTTTACGTGGTTCGATCAATGTGATCTACATCCACGGAGGCTCTATACACCTCAATTCACTCCACTAAACAATCAATTACAAGAAACAATCTTGAAAACCAGAAACCCCAATTCACAAGCCGAATTGAGCTTAAGAACCCTAGCTTTCTAATTCTAATGATTGAGAAGTGTTTAAAGAGGGAAAACAACGTGTATCAACTCGCCTCTACTAGTGGATCAAATGTATATAAAGGTCTAAGCTCGACTCAAGAAGTATCAGGAGCTGTAACAAAATCAGTTTCAACTGCTCAAAACTGTTAGACGGACCTTTCACAACGGTTTTACATGCAACGGTTCTAAACCATTGCATAAGTCTGTTATAACCGCTTTGACTCCGGTTCTTTATTAACCTTCAAAACTGATCTGTCTTAAAACCGATTCTCCAGCCCGGTTCTTCCCAACCTGAACCCGGTTCCTGATTCCTCACAACCTCTACTACAAACTATGACCACTTGATGAAATTGAACTGATATCTACACTATTAAACCCCCAAATATTACCACATGCAATGCTGAAAAGTAGCAGGTGCATTACAAAGCCCAAACGACATTCTACGGAACACAAAGACGCGATAATGACACACAAAAACTGTTTTCTCTTGGTCCTCCGGAGCAATCATAATCTGATTATAGACCGAATAACCATTAAGGAAACAGTAATGCTCATACGCTGCTAACCTATCAAACATTTGATCTAAGAAGGGAGGGGAAAGTGGTATTTATTGGTAGTTGCATTTAGTTTTCTATAATCTATGCATACTTGCCAGTCCGTAATTAACCTAGTAGCAATTTCCTCATCTAAATCACCCTTTACTATTGTCGTCTCTCCTACCTTAGGGACCACTTGAGTCGGACTTACCCACTTAATTTCCAAAATTGGAAAGATTATTCGGACATCTAACCATTTAAAGACTTCTTTCCTAACGACTTCCTGCATCATGGGATTAAGCCTACATTAATTTTGGACTGATGGTTTTTAGTCATCCTCCATTAAGATTTTATGCATGCATATGCATGGAACTAATTCCCTTCAAGTCAGCATTCGACCAACCTATCGCAGATTTGTACTTTCTCAGAACTCGCAACAATTTGTCAATTTTAGACCCAGTTAAAGAGGAAGAGATTATTACCAGATATCTTCTTTCGCTATCGAAAAATTCATATCGTAGATGATCTGGTAATGGCTTAAGACTTGGGCATCCATCACCCCCTTTTAGTACTTCCTCTACAACTTTCTTATTTATGTCCTCTCGGGTTGAGCATCCTTTGGGAGCTTCCTGCAAAGCATTAAGAGCATTAACACTTTTTACAAAATCAAGGTTAGTATAGTCATAGTGATCAATGTTAAAAACAGAATCAGTAAGAAAAACTTCAAGAGAATCGCAATCACTAGGTGAGATCAATTTCTTATATAATGTGGCATCTAAAGATTGTATAGAGCTACATGTTTCTATTTGATTTACTTCCTCAATATGATGTTGGTGAAGAGCTTTATATATGGAAAAAGTAACCTTCTCTTTATCTACCCTTAAATTTAGTTCCCCTTTTTGAACATCTATTAGTGCTTTACCCATTACTAGAAATGGGCGACCTAAGATCAAGGGGACTTCCTTGTATTCTATCATATCTAGGACTACAAAATCAGCATGGATTATGAAGTTACCAACTTTTAATAAAACGTCCTCTACAATAGCCTGTGGACAACTCATAGAGCGATCATTCATTTGTAGGACTATTGTAGTGGGTTTCATTGTGCCAATTCCTAATTTTTCGAATATTGAAAAAGGCATTAAGTTGAAAGATCACACAGTGCTTTATCCAAGGTTAAATTACCTATTTTACATTCAAGAGTGAAGCTATTTGGATTTTTGCGCTTTAATGGTAGCTTTCTTTGGATGACTGCACTGCACTCTTCTGTCAGATTCATCATCTCGTACTCTTCCCACTTCCTATTCTTTAAAATTACCTCCTTTAGGAACTTTGCATAATTAGGCTTATGCTGAAATGCCTCAATAAAGGGAATGTTGATTTGGATCTTCTTCAGCACATCCAAAATTTTTGCGAATTGCTCATCTATTTTCTTCTTCCTTAGGACATGTGGAAATAGAATAGGAGGGACATATTCTGGTATATCAGCTTTTATTTCATCGCCCCTCGCTTGATTTCAAGGCTTCTTTTTGCTTCTTTGCCTTTCCTTGCGTCCCTCTTTGTTCTTCCAACTGCTCCTTCTCCACTACCTTCTCTTTATCAGCTGACAGCTTTGGACCCTCATATTCAGTGCTATTTCTCAATTGAATAGCTTGATACTGCTCTCTTGGATTCACCACTGTATCACTCGGGAATTTTCCCTGCTTGTGCTGGGCTCCCACAATCTTTATCAATTGACTCATATTAGTAGAAGTATCAGTAATAGTTCTCTCAAGTCTCTTGATGTCTACTCTCTGTCCAGTCATGTTCTTGTTCAGCTCAATAAATTTGCCATCCATCTTTCTTTCTAGCTGAGCTAATTTTTCATCATACTTGGTGAACTGTGACTGCACTATCTCCTCTTGTGTTGGCTTCTTACCATCATGAATCATACCATTCGTGAAAGCGAATTCGGGTGACGGATAAAGTGAATTCTTCGAATTGCCATAAGAGAAGTTTTGGTGATTCCGGTTAGGTGGGTATTGATTGTACCTTGGCTGATAATTCTAGAAGTTGTTGAAGTTCCTATGGTTTACAAAGTTAACATCTAATAGGCCTAATTTCTAAACCTAAAATACCGCGAGCGTACGGGTGTAGATGTATATAGCAGAAGTCAGAATGGGTTAACGTAAATCGATACCCTAAATGTCTAGATTAAATTCAATTGTAAGAATAAACCGAACCCATAGATAGATAAAAACAATTGTAGTTTATAAACTAAATAACTAAATCAACATTGTTAAAACCTACTCTCTAATCCTAGGACACGAGTGGTTTAGATACTCATGCCTACTAACAAATCAAAACAAGAATTCAAGGAAAACATTGTTAAGAACTTGAAAATAAGCAAAGAATAATTAAACCCGATTATCGGCTCGTCGATCTTCGTCTTCTCGCTCTCACGGTTTCTATTCCGATGTAAAAGTATGAGAATATATGTTGTAATTTGATCCTCCATGATAAAACTCGAGCTTGGGGTTATTTTTATAGAATTGGGGACGTATCTTTGGGAATATAGGATCAAAATCCTACTAAAATTAGGAAATCTTCATAAAATAGGACTTCTGACGCGGCTGCGCACAAGCTATGATGCGACCGCACCAATTTGTACCCAAAATACCTTAAAACGGGCAATTTTAAAGCGGATGTGTTGGCCTTTTGACGCGTCCGTGTGCTGTTTGCAGAGACGAGTTTTCAGATCTGACTTCCAAGCCATTTTTTAGGGTCTTCCGATCATTTTTAGGATTTCTCTCTTTCAGGCAAAGTTGTAGCCCTTTGAATCAGATTTCTAACGCCACCAATTTCATATCAATCGGAGTTGTAGGTCTTAATATATGGTTAAAATACTAGATGTGGGTCAAGCTGATAGAAAACTTCACTTTCGGGTCACTTTTCGACGCGACCACGTTAGTTAGGCAATGTATTTTCCATATTCTAGGCCACTTTTGATGTGGCTGATCATATACGTGACCGTGGTTGACCATTTTGCTTCTTTAACTCCCTTTTCGTCTGTTTTAACTCTATTTGACTTGTTTCTTCTTCGAACTTCATCCAAATGGAATAAAATTACCGAATTAACTTCAAAACAAGTCGAAACACGTCAAATGACCTAATATGATAAATGAACGCCGGCCAAATATGCACGTAAATGATATAAAATATGATCCTAAATCGACCTAAATACATGCATAATTAAAGTTTATCAAAATCCCCCAAACTTAAACTGTTTGTCGTCCCGAACAACATAACAAAAGACACAAAGAAAATAAGTGATTATGTATTTGTTTAGGGTGATTAGATGATGAATTCAGTTTCAGACTAATTTTTTCTTAAAACAACTAGGCAACACAATTCACTTGAGCATATGTGATAACGCAAAAATCAACTAATCTCGAGACTTTGAACTTTCGAATTATTCAACCCTCACCGGGTAAGTGTTTCACTCATCTCTCAAGTGTTTAGGCTAATATAATTTCCACTCATATTGAATTACATGCAAAGCCTACCATATGCTCGCCAATCGTCTAGAATAGACCTCGTACTTGATGTGTGTGAAAAAAAAAAAAAAAGGTCTTTCTTTTGGTTGTAATGTGGGCTTAAGGTAAGGTGGGATACATTTGGATAAAAGTGACTATTTATTGGACTAATCAAGTTACGTCTAACCCGACTACCCATGAATATAATCACTCAACCTCACTCTTCAAATCTCAGCAAATCATCCCAAAAGAAATGACTTCTTCACCTTCGATAAACCTTACAACTTGAGTGCTTTTCAGATTACAATCAATTATAAGGGTACCACATTTTTGGGAGTACCCAACTGTTCTATTCGGCTCAAACAATTTAAGCACTTTTTGATTTCCTAGCCTCTCCTCAATAATATTAAATAACTTATAACATCAAACTTTTTTTTTTTTTTTTTTTCAGGAGAGGCTATTCTTCTCTTTGTTTTTCACCTATCTTTTTTCTCTTTTTCTTTATTCCCTTTATCTTTGGAATATCCTCTAATTTTCCATATCTTTCCAAACATTTTCACCCAAAATACCTTCTAATCCTCCTCCCTCTTACTTGATTAATCTAATTAAGGCCAAAGAATTAAATCGAAAGATTTTCAGCTGACATTGTTAGGCTATGAAAGAATAAGACTTTAAAGTTCAAGTGGGCTAACTAGGGATAAATACTGAACTTGTGGTACAAAGGCAACTTTTCACGGCTCAAAATAGGCTTAAACAAAAATGCCTAAGATCATTTCCTCAATCACACTACACACTTGACACATTCTTAATAAAGACTCAAGGCAAGTTCTAGAGACTAGTGCATATATTCAATCAAATTCACACCGAAAGAAGGTATATTACTCCGAAAATAGGAGTACAATTAGGCTCAAATTCTCACAAGGTTAATTTTGATTGAATATTCTAGGTTTAAGCTCAAGTTCGTCTCAAATCACCTCTCATGCTCTATTATATGCCATTTTTTCATCTACTTCTCAAAATCATCTCATTATTAACCATTCATCATCCATCTTTCCCTATTTTTCTTTTTCTGTTTACTTGTTACCTATTTAACTTCTCGGGTTTATCTCATTCTTACTGACTCTAAAATAAAAATTAATTAAACTATAAAGACACCTACAACCCAACATGACAACTAAATGATAACAGCTAGGCTCACAGACCCAACAACACCAAAAAAAATAGGCACACAGACCCAGTTCTCCAATTCAAGCCAAAATAAGCAAGTGGGCACACAGATCCAATGGTTAAACCAAATATGAATCATATATCAACAAATTGAACAAGAAATAAGAAACAGAAATTTTGAAACAACAAAAGATACATAGCGGCCAAGATGTCCCACGATTCACCCCTCCCCCAAACTTGGCTGAAAGCCAATGTTTCGAGAAAAATAGTGATATGCCTTGCTGCTAACTCACAGTCATTGTGGCGGTAGAGGTGGATGAAAACCATGTTAGCTCAAAATTTAGGCCAATACGTCCCACCGAATATCTTGCTGTTGCATCCAAATGCGCTCCTCGACCTTCTGTGCTTCCGGTTCTTCAACTGGGTTGTTTGCCCTTGCTATGGCTGGAGCAGCCCTTTCTTGGTGCCATTTTAGTGAACCTGTATTTTTCACATTTTAAGCTGCTGGGGATTGGACGCGGCCACGTAAGATGAGTGAAGCGGCCGATTAGTGTGGGCTAAAATTCGGGTCTTAGGAGCATCTTTTGACGCAGCCGCGCGAAGGGCTCGACGCGGTCGCGTTGGAACCCAAGTGCTGGAACCTTATCTAATTAGTTTATAACGCGGCCGCGTTGAGTATTTGAAGCAGCCGCGTTGAAAGCCCAGGAAATTTCCTTTGTTTCGCTCGTTTTGACGCGACCATGAGAGGTGTTTCTCGAGGTCGCGTTGAATTGCCTTTTCCTCAGCTTGGTTTTCTTGTCTTTCATCTCCCGTTTCTTGCTACGCTCGTCCATGTTGGTTCCTAAAACATAAAAACACTAAAAACACATTTAAAAATACAAAATAAATAAAAACAATACAAATTACGAAATACAGTAAACATCGGGTTGCCTCCCAACAAGCGCTAAATTTTACGTCTTCAGCCCGACGACCCTCATTTCCTTATTAATGAAAGCCCAACCAACTATCCTTATTTGTCCTTGGATTAATAACGACTCTATTTAGCAACTTAAGACTCGTTACAATAGTATAAACGACACAACATTTGTCTGTTTCTTTTAGGTTCGTCTTATTATAAATGGGGAGTGTGATTACTTTATTTTGTATACCAAATGTCAACTTTCCTTTAGGCATATTTAAGAGAAATTAGATAAACACTTGACCCTAAATCACACAACACATTTTTAAATAATTGACTACCAATAGAGCAAGATATGGAAAAACTCCCTGGGGATCTTTCTTTTTAGTAGCCCTTCGTATGCAAGTATTTGTGCTCTTTAGGAGACTCATGTCTTCCTTCTTTGTGGCCTCTTTCTTAGCGTGCATCGTCTTTAAACCCTTTAGCTCACAATCAGCTTCCTTCTCAGATTTGTCCTGCGCTACAGAAAACGTACTAGAGCATTCTAAAGGAACTGGGTTAGTAGAGATATTATCATGTAAATTTGATTCAGATGAATAATTAAAAGAAGAAAGTAGTATGTTTTTATCTTTGTCGTCGCTGCTTTCTTTCTTTTGATGTTCTGTTTTCTCTTTTGCTAATCTCTTCGTTTCCGCTCGTTCCTCTTTTGCCAACTTCCTTCTAGCTTCACGTTTTTCGAAACACTTAGCATGTTCGATGCAGAGTTGTTCATTCCTCTTTTTAACGGCTGCTAGAGGAAATGGAATGAGGTATGTATGCGGGAACTTCTTTTCTTTTCTGTGGTTCTAAATCAGATTCGACCACCTTCTCTTGATTTCGTTCAATCCCCTTTTCTACTTCTTTCGGTTCTTGATTTTCTTGTTCAATCTCGTCCCTTGAGTGGATAGCATTACACTGCTCTCTTGGGTTGATTACGGTGTCGTTGGGAAATTGTCCCTGCTTGTGTTGAGCCCCAACAATCTTTATCAACTGACTTAAATTGCTGGATATTTCTCTCATATTTTCTCTCAATTGCTTGATCTCCGCTCCTTAACTAGTCACTTGCTTGTTTAGCTCAATAAACCTTCCATCCATCTTTCTCTCTAATTGAGCTAATTTGTCATCATATTTTTCGAACTGTGACTGTACTATTTCTTCTTGTGTTGGATTTTGGCCATCATGGATCATGCCATTTGTGACGGCAAATCCGGGTGGCAGATTAAGCGAATTCTTCGTGTTGCTGTAAGAGAAGTTTCGGTTATTCCGGTTGGATGTGTACTGATTGTGCCCCGGCTAGGTATTCTGGAAATTATTGAAGTTTCTTTGATTTATAAAGTTTACGTCTTCAACCTCCTTCTGGCCTACTAACTATTGCGATGTAGTGTCATTATGTTGTGTTAATGTCAGACTAGTTAGAAAACATACTTGACTTGTCAAAGCTGTCAACTGAGATGTAAGGTTCTCGATCGGCTCGTTCTTGACTAGCTCTACTTCTTTGACACTAGCCACTCTTCTTGGCTGATTTCTCTCATTCAGCCCTTGATAACTGGTTCTGGCCATTACATCCAACACTGAGAATGCATCATTGACGTTGTTTTCCATCAGACTACCCCCTGCTGCTGCATCTACCCGATTCCGTGCTGGAGCAAGCAATCCATTGTAGAACTTACATGCTTGTTGCTTCTTTGAATAAGATCTCGGAATCGTTCCTAAGCCTCGCCGAATGGTTCCTGATCCATCTGTCTAAATTAATTGATCCTGTTTTGCAAATCTAACATCTTGCTCGGCGGAAAGTACTTTAATAGAAATCTCGTGCTTAAGTCCTCCCATTCTGTTACATCATCTAGCGAATTGAACCATTGAATCGCTTTGTCTTTCAGTGAGAACAGGAACAACCTCATATTTACTTGCTCGTGTGGCACATGATTTACCTTTATAGCCTCTGCCAATCTGCGAAAGTTGTTTAGATGTACATTCGGGTCTTCTAGTAAGCTCCCACCAAACTGATTTTACTGAATAATGTGTATTAGAGAGGACTTCAAATCAAAGCTATTAGCATTCAGTGGTGGTGGTTGCACTCCTCCGAACTGCCAGTTTGGCATAGGGAGAAGACAATCACTTATGGGTGTGTTGTCCTCATCTAATTCATCCTGTCTGATCTAAACGCGTCTCAGCTGCTGTGGTGGTTGTTGCTGCTGTAGATTAGTGACTCTGTCATCTAAATTGGCTAAAGCCCCCAATATCCGAGTCAATGCTTCTTCTAGGGTCAGATTTTGCGGTACATTTTCCATCTCGAATGGGGGATTTCTTCTCGTATGGTATCTATGGGAAGTTGCCTCAATCTCAAGATCTAGAGGGATAAGATGTTCTTCCCCTTTTGATCTGGTTTGCATGCGAAATCTGCAAACACCTCAAAAGGAAGTACCACGTAATACTAAAATACAATAAATAAATAAAAACGAAAATCAAATAACAAAATTGAAATTGCAGAAAACAAGATCTAGTTTAGTATCCTCCTATTACTCAGGATAAAAACTAAGATGATATACCTATTCTCCGGCAACGACGCCAAAAACTTGACAGGCCTAATTTGTAACCCTAAAATACTGCAAGTGTACTAGGAGATGTCAAGGTCGATCCACAGGGAATGGATTAACGTAGTTCCATACCCTAATTGTCTAGATTAAATTCAATTGTAAGAATAAACCAAACACATAGATAGATAAAAATAGTTTATAAACTAAATAACTAAATCAACATTGTTAAAATCCTACTTTCTAATTCTAGGACATGAGTAGTTTAGATACTCATGCCTACTAACAAATTAAAACAAGAATTCAAGGAAAACATTGTTAAGAACTTGAAAATAAGCAAATAATAATTAAACCCGATTATCGGCTCGTCGATCTTCGTCTTCTCGCTCTCACGGTTTCTGTTCCGATGTAAAAGTATGAGAATATATGTTGAAATTTGATCCTTCATGATAAATCTCGAGCTTGGGGTTTTTTTATAGAGTTGGGGACGAATCTTTGGGAATATAGGATAAAAATCCTACTAAAATTAGGAAATTTTCGTAAAATAGGACTTCTGACGCGGCCGCGCACAAGCTATGATGCGACCACGTCAATTTGTACCCAAAATACCTTAAAAAGGACGATTTTAACATGACCGTGTTGGCCTTTTGGCCCGCCCGCGCGCTGTTTGCGCAAACGAGTTTTTAGGTCTGACTTCAAAGCCATTTTTAGGGTCTTCCGATCATTTTTAGGATTTGTCTCTTTCGAGAAAATCTGTAGCCCTTTTTGAATCCTCTTTCTAATGCCACCAATTGCACCTCAATCAGATTTGTAGATCTCATGATATGACAAAAATACTAGAGGTGTGTCAAGCTGACAAAAACATTCACTTTCGAGTCCCTTTTCGACGCGACCGCATTCCATACTTGACGCGACCACGTTGGTTAGGCAGTGTATTTTCACTTTTGACACGGCCGCGACCATATACGCGAACGTGGTCGACCATTTTGCTCCTTTAACTCCCTTTTCGTCCGTTTTGACCCTATTTGTCTTGTTTCTTCTTCGAACTTCATCCAAATGGAATAAAATTATCTAATTAACTTCAAAATAAGTCGAAATATGTCATATGACTCAATATGATAAATATAAATGAACACCAGCCAAATATGCACGTAAATGCTATAAAATATGATCCTAAATCGACCTAAATACATGCATAATTAACGTGTATCAACATCTTCAACCTCCTATTGGCCCACTAATTGCTGCGACAAGTATCGTTGTGCTGTGCTAACGTCAGACTAGTTAGCAAACTTTCTTGATTCGTCAGTGAGATCAACTTAGATGTAAGAGTTTCAATCGGCTCATTCTTGACAGGCTCCACTTCTTTAACACTAGCCACTCTTCTTGGCTGATTTCTCTCATTAGGCCACTGATAGCTAGTTCTGGCCACTGCATCCAAAATTAAGAATGTAGTCCTCACGTTCTTCTCCATTAGACTTCCCCCTGTGACAGTATCTACATGATCTCGTGCTAGAGCAAGCAAGCCATCATAAAAGTTTCACACCTGCTGCTTCTTTGAAAACCCATGTTGGGGACAACTCCGGATAAGATGCCGGAATCGTTCCCAAGCCTCACTGAACGATTCTTGATCCATCTGCTTGAACTGATTTATTTTGTTCTGCAAATCTAACATCTTGCTCGATGGAAAACACTTTAGAAGGAATCGCGTGCTCAAGTCTTCCTATTCTGTGGCATCATCTAATGAATTATACCATTGCAATGCTTTGTCTTTCAGTGAGAACAGGAACAACCTCATCTTTACTTGCTCATGTGGCACATTATTCATCTTTATAGTTTTAGCCAACCTGTGGAACTTATTTAGGTACACATTCGGGTCTTTTAGTGCACTCCGATCAAACTGGTTTTGTTGAATAATATTAATCAGAGCAGACTTCAATTCAAAGCTATTAGCATTCAACGGTGGTGGTTTCACTCCTCCCATTGGTTGATTCGGCATGGGACGAATACAATTACTTACGGGTGTGATGTCCTTATCTGTGTCATCGTGCACAATCTGAGCTTGTCTCCGCTGCTGTAGTGGTTGTTGTTGATGTAGATTAGTAACTCTATCATCCAGATTGGTTAGGGCCCTCAATATCTACCTCAATGCTTCCTCTTGGTTCAGATTCTACGAATTGTTATCCATCTCGACTGTGTGGTTTCTTCTCGTTCAGTGTCTATGGGCAGTCACCTCAATCTCATGATCTAAACGCACAAGATGTTCTTTCCCTTTTGACCTAGTTTGCATACGAAATCTGAAAACACCAACAACGTAAATACCACGTAACAATAAAATAAATAAACTGAAAATTAAATAACAAAAAAAAAAATTGCAAAAAAAAAAAGTCCAGTCTAGTATCCTCCTATTATTCAAGATAAAAACTAAGATGCTATATCTAATCATCGGCAACGACGCCAAAAACTTGATAGGCCTATTTCTAATCCTAAAATACTGCAAGTATACGAGTGTAGATGTATATAGCAGAAGTCAAGGTCGATTCACAGAGAATAGATTAACGTAGTTTGATACCCTGATTATCTAGGATTATCCTAACTAGACACTAGAAGTGGTGAATGATTTTATAAAACTAGATTGCATGTACTAATTAACTGAATTAATTAACAAACGAAAATTTCCAATCAACAAGAATGTATCATAAGGTTTCGATTTCAGGAATTACTCTAATATTGATTAATCTCTAAGTTATAGACTTTTAAAACAATTTTACTATCTATTAGACGACACTTAAGTAACTTAACTCTTCTCTCGAAGCGACTAAGTCGTGGATTGATTAAAACACCTGCTCTCTCGAGTCAATTAATCCTAACAACTCCCAAAAGACCCTTAACATTTGCCTATGTAGTCATAGACAACTCCGCTATATGTTGTACGTCTATTAAAAAATCCCTTCTCTCGAAGCGAAATTGTTAAACGGGTAAACTAAGACTAAGTGATCAAATTATGCTTAGTTATAAGATAAAAACAAACACATAGATAGATAGCCAAATTTGGAGTCTATAAATCAAAAGCTTAAATCAAAATCGTTATAAAACCTTACTCTCTAACCCTAGAACACGAATAGTTTAGCTACTCATGCCTAGTATCAATTCAATACAATAATTCAATGAATATATCATAAAGAAAATAAAACTAAACAAGCGCCCAACTTACTGATGTCAACTTCTTGAACCCGTTCACTTTTGGCACGACCGCGTTGCCTATTGGCGCAGTCGCGTCAAACTTTCTGGATTTCGTCCTTAAGCCATTTTAGAAGCAGCCGCGTTCAATCCTAGTGCGGTTGCGTTACTTCTTCAACGTGTTGGGCCTTGATTTTGACTCAATATGGCCCATCTTGTCCTTTCTTTGACTCGTTTCTTCGTGTAATCTCACAAAGTCTTTAGTTTAGCCTGAAAACCATGAAAACACTACAAAACAGACCAATACACGTCAAATGATCCAATATATCAAATATGAATAATTCTTGACCAATTATAAATGCAAATGTTACAAAATACATACGTATATTAACCTAAATGCATGCATAAACGACGTGCTTCTCTACGTTGATGATATAATTGTTACAGGTAGTAATTCTGCTTATCTTCGCCGTTTCATCGATCGTGTCAACTCTGAATTTGCGATCAAGGATCTTGGTCGCCTCAATTACTTCTTAGGCCTTGAGATATCTCATACGCCCACTGGTCTCTTCTTGGGACAAGCCAAATACGCTCATGACATCCTGTCTGGAGCTTAACTTCTCGATTCTAAACCGATTTCCACTCCTTTACCTGCTGGTGAATCTCTGCAAAGCACTGGTGATCCCTTCGCCGATCCAACCCTCTATCTGTCTCTTGTTGGGGCATTACACTACTTAACTATCACTCGTCCAGACATTTCACACGCTGTCAATCACGTCAGCCAATGTCTCCAGAATCCTATTGTTGATCACTTCTCGGCTGTCAAGCAAATCATTCGCTATGTCAAGGGCACCATTCACTACGGTCTATCCTTCACTCGCTCCTCCGATTTCACTATACTTGACTACTCTGACAGTGATTGGGCTCATTTCATTGAAATCCAACGTTCGACTTATGGTTACTCAATATTTTTGGGAGGCAACTTAGTTTCTTGGAGTGCAAAGAAACAATTCATTGTTGCTCGATCGAACTGTGAATCTAAATATCGTGCACTGGCTAACACTGCTCAAGAGATGGTCTGGCTCTCCAATCTTCTAGCCGAACTACGTGCACTACCTTCTTCTCGTTCCCTTCTACTTTGTGACAACAAAAGTGTTTTGTTCCTCAGTTAGAATCCCATCGCACATAAACGTGTTAAGCGCATCGACTTAGATTGTCACTTTATTCGTGAGCTAGTCGCTGCGAATCAGTTGGAGACTCAATTTGTTCCTTCTCATCTTCAGCTGGCGGACATTTTTTCTAAAAGCTTGCCTCGTCCCTCATTTGAGCTCATTTATTCCAAGTTCTGTGTTGATCTCAATTCCACACTTCGCTTGAAGGGGGTAATAGAGAAGATATATGTAATTAGTTAAATTGATGTAAATTAATAGTGTAAAATAGGATAGATATTTTGTACATATCTAGGAGATTAATTTGTGGTAAATTCCCCTTGATTCTCTCTGATTGTTGTTATACACAATAATATATAGTGGAAACACGATCACCACAATGACGGTGGATCGAAAGCTTCTTGAACCTTACTCTTTTGGCTTCGTAAATGAGCAACATCAACATCTCCAAATCCATTGATATTCACCTTAGTTAGTTTTGACTACTTTTGAGTGATTATCCAAAGGTACCATGATTGCGTTTTGATGAGACATCAACTTGTTCCAGGAACCCACGTACTCGGGGTCACAAGAGTAGTCGATTAGTTTCTCCATTTCTACGATATCACTCACCTAATCCACCGATTCTTTCTTCTTAAGAGCTACAAAATTCTGGGCAGCCCTTCTTGTGGACGACAACAGTTGCGGATAGTTCTTGCAGTGCCGCATCAAGACTGACACCACCACGTTTTCAACATAGGTCCATGTACTCTCCACAAACTCCAAGGGTACAGATGAAATCAGTTCCACCTTTTTTCTGAAGCAGAGAGAGGAAAGCAGATCTTGGGAGAAAATTTGGCAGCCCAACGCATTTGGATTCCTCCAGAATTTTTATCTCATCAACCAAAAACCCAACGTTTTTATCATTCTTTGTTCATTTGGCCTACATTTGGGCAGAAAATTGATCCAGCATCTCAACCAACCTAGTTGTACAATGTATAGGCATGTCAAAATCGATCCGCCCCGCCCCGATCCGCTCCGATCCGAGGTCCTTAGGGCGGGGCAAAATCCGCCCCGATGAAGAACGGGGCGGATCGGATGCGGGTCATGACCCCTGACCCGCCCCGCTCCGCCCCGCTCCCTCCCTTATATATATAATTTATTTTAATTTTTTAAATATATATTATGTAATATTATATAGATATATATATATATACACACACATAAATATTAACTATGTGTATATATGTATTTATAATATCAAAATTTTATATATGATATGTTATATATATGTCATCCTAATATATTAAATTATGTCATAGTTTTTTAACCCCGACAACGGTACCAAAAACTTGACACATCGGTTTTCTAACCTAGTGTTCCGCAAGTGTACGGTTGTAGGTGTAGTAACGGTAGTCAAGGTCGATCCCACAAGGAATAGATTTTAGGTAGTTTGATACATCGATACTCTAGGATTGTCCTACCTAGATACTAGGTTGCAAAAGGTTGATTTTACCAAAAACTGAAGAATTTAACTAATTAACTAAATTACTTAATTAACTATGACTTAACACTTAGCAGACAAAAAGGAATAACAATCAAGGAGAAAAGGTATCCTAAGGTTTCGATTTCAGGATATTACTTCAATGACGATTATGTTCAACTTATTGATTTTTTAAACCTATCTAGTGTTTATTAGGCGGTGCTCTATTAACCTAGCCCTTCTCTCGAAGCAGTTAAATCGTTGATTAACTAGAACAATTACCCTCTCGAGTCAGTTAATCCTAGTAACTCCCAAAAGCTCACAAACCTATGCCTACACAGCATAGACAACTGCGCTCTATGTCGTACGTCTGATAACAAACCGCTTCTCTCGAAGCGGATTTGTTAAACGGGATTAAACCTAGATGGCCAGTCTTAATTCAGTTATAATAACAAACATAAAGATAAACACTTTAAGAACGGAATCAATAAATCAAAACATAAATCCAAACATTGTTATAAAAATCCCTACTTTCTAACCCTAGGACACGAATAGCTTAGCTACTCATGCCTAGCATAAATTCATTACAAAATTCTGAGAAAAGCATTGCAAGAATTGAAAACTAGAAAAGTAAACTAAACCCGAATGAATCCGTCTCGATGATCTTTGTCTTCTTCATCCTCCAATCTCCTATATCTCTTCCTCTAAGTGTATGTGAAACTATAGAGTGTCTAACCCTCAATTCACGAGTTTGGGGACCTATTTATAGTTATGGGTTAAAATCCTAAAAGGATTAGGACAAAAAACCCAACTTAACCTGATTTGGAGTTCTGGAGCACTTTCGACGAGGCCTAGAAAGACATCAACGTGGCCGCGTCGAGCTGCACTGACTTCATTCTTTGTGAGCACATTTTGACGCAGCCTTGAATGGCAATGACGCGGCCGCGTCAATTCTTGCTTCAAACTCTGATTTTCTGTCATTTAGGCCCAACTTGGCCCATTTCACCTATTCTGGGTTCGCTTCGTCTCTAGTCCGCCATATACTCGATATTTTGGCCTAAAATCCACAAAACTCCACAAAACACATCAAATGGTCCAATGTACACGATGTAAGCAATTATCGACCATATACGCATGCAAATGCTATAAATACACATTTAAAATCGACCTAAATGTATGCATACACAACGTGTATCAAAATTTGTATAAATGCATACACTAAGTGCTTAGTTGATTTGAAAAGAAAAAAAAGGGGTAGTCCCATGATGTGGTACCCGAATACTTAGTATGAAGAGCACTTGGTTGAAAAACACTTTTGGGGAGGTGAAGAAGTCACCTTGAGGGGTGATTTGATGAGATTGGGAGAGTGAGATCGAGTGAATGTATTGAGGGGTAGTCGGGTTAGGAATAACTTGATTAGTCCAATAGATAGTCACTTTTGTCCAAATTTGTCCCGCCTTACCTCAAGCTAACATTACAAGCAATGAATGTCCTACTTGATTCTTTGTCACTTATGCCGAGTACTGATTCTAGCTTAGACGATTGGCAAGCCTATGGTAAACTGTGCATATAGTCTAATTTGAGTGAAATGATATTTTTAGCCTAAACACTTGAGAGATGAGAGAAACACTTACCTGGTGAGGATCAAATACTTTTAGTCTAATTTTTGCTCTATCACACATGCTCACTTACACTATGATGTCCGGCTTTTGAAAAATATGTCTGAAACTAATTCATCATCTAATCGCCCTAAATACATGTGTCTTTGTTCTATTTATGTTGTTCGGGATGAACAATAGTTTAAGTTTTGGGGATTCTGATACACGTCAATAATCATCAACAAAAGTAATGAAATACTTGAAACTACCTCTCGCTTGAATTGACATAGGACCACATACATTAATATGAACGAGTTTTAACACTTCAGTGGCTCTATTCCCCTTAGCCCCAAAGGCTCTCTTAGTCATTTTACCCTCTAAACATTATTCACATGTTGGAAACAGCTCTACTTGGAGTGATTCCAACAAACCGTCACTCACCAACCTTTGAATTTTTTTAGATTAACATGACCAAGTCTTAGATGCCAAAGAAGTGTTCCATTCATATTTGAAGAATACTTTCTTTTTCTAGAAACGTTAGATGTGTTATATGATGAATTTTTTATGATTTTGGGTTGTGCACAGTTAATAGTATAGATATTGTTCACTAATGTTCCAGAATATATACGTACATTATTACGAGTTATAATAACATTCTTATTAAAAGAAATTGAATATCCATCCATAAACAATTTAGAAACTGAAATTAAATTTTTTCTAAAACTTGGAACATAAAGAATATTTCTCAAAACTAAAGTCTTGTTCATAAAAGATAAGTGCACATCTCCCACTTCAACAGCTGCTACTCTTGCATCATTGCCCAAGGTGATGGTGATCTCACTCCCACTAAGTTTCGGGTTTGTTGGAACCTCTGAGAATTGAAACAAACATGTCCAGTGGCTCCCGGGCCCACCACCCATGATTGGGAAGAACACGCCGCTAAACAAGTTTCAATAACTAGTGCATGAGATTTACCTTGTTTTCCTGCCTTTTTAGGCTGGGGACAGTCTGCTCTCTAATGTCCTTTCAGATCGCAGTTGAAACACTTTCCCATGTTTGTTTTCTTCTTAATACCACCTTCAACAGGGATCTTTTCCTTACCTTTGAGATTAGCCTGTTTTTTACTTTTAGTTTTCTTCTTCTTTCCGCCTTTTGGCACAGAAGAGGAATGTGCACTGCTAGTCATCAAGGCTTGGCTTCTCGGCCCCGTAAGCATCTCTGCCACTACCAAAGCTTGCATGAGCGCAACCAACATATACGCTTGACCATTCATGCTATAGTTTAGTTTAAACTGCTCAAAACTTTTTGGCAGAAATTGGAGTATGATGTCAACTTGGGTATCCGCATCAAAAAGAATTTCAAGCTTGTTAAGGAATCCCATCATTTTGAGAACGTGATCCCTTACGGGCCTCTCTTCAGCCATTTTCTATGACAACAAATACTGCATGGCCAATTTCCTAGCCGTACGATTCTGGTGAGAGAAGAGTTCATTAAGGTTCATCATAATGTCTGCAGCGGTTCCCATGCTCTGGTGTTGGTATTGCAACACATCTGACATTGAAGCCAGAATAGTGCACCTAGCCAGTTCATCGGATCTTAACCATTGTCTATGATAATCCCGATCTTTTGCACTAGTTTTATCCGTAGCCTCAGCTTGTCTAGGTTCATCAAGTACAAACTTGTGTCCTTCAACAGTCAGGACTATCATTAAATTTCTTTTCCAATCTACATAATTCTCCCCTTCTAATTTATTTTCTTTGAGTATGTTAAACGGTGGATTAAAGCTTGACATGTTGAATTGAGAATAAAACATACATTCATATTAATATCTAATTAATACAAACATTATCGCATAATTTGATCACATGTTTTATATCAAAATCTCATAAAACGATATATACATGCATCAGCCAACATCTGAAAAAAATTTAAGCAAGTCACGTTGAGTGTGAACATTTACTTCAATACATTTAAGCAGGTTACAAACAAAACAATCACAAACCTTTAATTCACAAATTAATAGTTGGCTTTCTCTTGGCCATATAAAATTGACAGGGACTTCGTGGGGAAGTAAATTTATCAATTTTATACCTAAGTATTAACCATAACTTAACACTAGATTATTACTCAGTTTTGTATAAGCCTTTGTTGGGAAGGTCATATCGCCACTTAAAATAATCCACAGTTATCTCATGAAATTTATTCTAGTGAACCTGTTTTTGGCATATCCGTTAGGGAGAAAGGCACATGCCAATGCGTAGCCAAAAATTTCACTGTAATAAATCAGTTATGGAGGTCATATATTAATTTATTATCCATATTAAATTAAAATAAAACACTTGGTAATTTTGATCAATGAGATTTTCTAGGTTCCTCATAAACAAAGTAAAACAAAACTTAAATTAAACACATATTAGACAATTAAATCCAATTATCATGGTTTAATTTTCCCATTTTGAAATGAGAAACCCTTTTGTTTGAGCCACCATCGTAGCATCCGGCGTGGGCGTGATGCACCATCATGGTCGCGAAGCCTCCGACGCAGAAAAAAGCTTCAGTTTGCACCACGCGCTGGGGCCGCGACTCACGGTCGCGATGCCCTCGGCGCAGAACAACCTTTAATTCACTTCGTCTCCAATATTTTTATCCGTCTTCGTCTTTGATCCGTTATAATTTATTTTAAAAAAATAAATCTAACATCTATACTAATATATTACATAAAAACATACCTAATCTACTCGTGGATTTTCCCACAAGAAAAAACGAATTTGAACGAATCAGATTAAAAAAAATATTCAATCCAACATGAATTCAAACATACATACAAAAATATGATAATTGGATTCCTACAAAACAGATCTAACAGTTCTACTATCCAATTTCAATTAAGATGTAAATTTGATTTTTAAAAAAAATTAATCAAACTTACAGAGCCCGAATCAATGGCTCTGATACAAGTTGTTGAGGAATCGGGGATAGGATCTAATCAGGATGTAATTTCGAATGCTATTTTCATAAATTAAATAACCATAATTTGAAACATTCAAATCACATAATTCATGTATTGAATAGCGATAAACCATACAATAAGTCCTAAACATGCGGAACAAAGTGATTATTGTGTTTACCTTTGAATCGGAGAGACACTGTTGAGAAGAATTAACCTTTCAACCCAAAGATCTTCTTGAGTATTCTCTAAGTCCAAGCTCGCCAATTTGGTGGGAAATCAAACGAACTTTCAACTCTCAAGGAAGGATTAATTTTTTTCACGAAGAAAAACAGCCACACACTTATGCATATGGGGACCAAAATTGGTCCCCTATTTATAGGGGTAGAGGCCGAAATCTTGGCCTCCAAGCAAGGGGATTGGATCAAAATCCTCTCCCACTTGGGACAGGAAAACATGGATAAAATCTTATTCCCTTTAGGAATCAGATTTATCCATATATGTTCTTTCCAATCTCCTACTTCTAATTAATCTTTATCCTCTTAGTTAATGGACTTCTATTAGGCTACTCAAGGGGCCTTTAGGATGATTAGGATTGGGCCTCCCAATGGGCCTAGATATTCATCTTGAGCCATCGATATTATTCTAGCATATTAATATTAATTCACTCCACTAAAGAATTAATATTAAACTTCTCATCCTAATCCATATTATGAAATATGGCTCCCGGTTATTATTTTCTGTGTTTAAGATTCAATGTCCATTAATTAATTTAAACTACTGAATGCTTTAATCAATTTATATCTTTTATTCATTGAGAACAAATAGCTCAACATTATTATCAAATCGGAAGCTAATCCATTGTATAGATTTGATATGATAAACATTCTGAGCCCATCAAGGGCACATAATGAACTTGTTTTACCAAGATACGATTTTCTGTATTAATTTAGCAATTTGTCATATAATTAATAATATTGCCCGAAGTATAGAGGATTGAGTCTCATTGACTCTTTTGCCCAAAATAAATCGAAGCTACATAAAATTATTATATACAATCCCAATTAAGTGATAGAAATTAAGAAATCAGGAACCACTGAGATCTAGTTTTTCTATCAAGTTAGTCAAGAAAAACTATAACGATGTTGGTCCAATTCAGTGCAACAAATGCACTAATGTAATCTATTGTTCAAGACAAACCAATCTGAGCCTTACACATTGGATTGTTCAATTACATCTAAGTTGTGAATCATTATACTTATTACAAGGAGCCGACAGTGTGATCTTTAGTGATCTACCACATACCACATTGTCTACAATGTAAAATATTCAAATAATATGCAATACATAAATATAACATTCATAATATTTAAGGCAAACATTGATAATTTATTCTCATTCATTAAAGTGCAAGAAACGGTATATATACAAAGCAATACTTAAAAGAATGCTTTACAGTATAACCCTAACAATCTCCCACTTATACTCAAAGTTTGCTTAAGTATACTACATCATGTCCTAATAATTCTCCCACTTATACTCAAAGCAGCGTGGCAACACACTTGACTCCCATTCCTTCCACATGCTTCTCCAATGTATTCTGAGGCAGACTCTTTGTGAAAAGATCTGCTAGGTTATCCTCCGATGCTATTTTTGCCACCGCTATGTCTCCTATTTTACGGTTTCTCGTATGAGATGGTATTTCCTTTCAATGTGTTTGCTCGCCTTGTGGGCTCGTGGTTCCTTAAAATTTGCAACCGCAACCGCATTATCACAATAAATTATGATGTTTTTGGGCAAATTGGGAATCACATCTAAGTCCACTAAGAAGTTCTTGAGCCAAACCGCCTCTTTCTGTGCTTCGCAAGCAACGACGTACTCGACTTCCATGGTGGATTCAGCAATGCATTTTTGCTTCACACTCCACCATGTGATGGTTCCACCTCCTAGGACAAACACACTTCCTGAGGTAGATTTTCTGGAGTCTTTATCTTATTGGAAATCTGAGTCCATGTAATCAATAACCACTATCAAGTTAGTCTAGAAAAACTATCTCGCCGTTGATCCAATTCAGTGCAACAAATGCACTAGTGTAATCTCTGGGTCAAGAGAAACCAATCCGAGCCTTACACATCAACTTCTACCAATGGATTGTTCAATTCCATCTAAGTTGTGAATCATTATACTTATTACAAGGAACCGACAGTGTGATCTTCTGTGATCTACCACACACCCACATTGTCTACCATGTAAAGTATTCAAACAATATGCAATAAATATATATAACATTCATAATATTTAAGGTAAACAATGATAATTTATTCTCATTCATTAAAGTGCAAGAAACAATATATATATAATGCAACACTTAAAAGTATGCTTTACAGCATAACCCTAGCAATATATATAAATATATATATATATATAATATCATTTATACAACATATATAAAATATATGTTATAATATATATACATATATAAATATATAAAATGCAGTAATAATTTAGATTAAAGTCACGTACTGATACAAAATGAAAGTCATTCATTACTTGAATTTTTCAGTAAGTAGCAAATATGCACCGACCTACACAACAAATTAAAAACTGAATGAAACAGAAACCGAATTAAAGTGTTTAGGGGTTCGTCCATTTCATTTCCATTCTTTTCTAATTAAGGAAAATATGTTGAATTTTTTCTTTATTTTTATGAGATATAGGGTTGCCCAATTACCCATGGGTACTTGCATACACAACGTGTTTTACCCATACCCTACCCGATATAAAAAATAGTGTAAGAGGGTAGGGTATGGGTAGGGAATTTTATATGCAGGTAGGGTATGGGGAAGGCTTACCCGTACCCTACCCTACCCGTTGAAATCCCTACTTGTGGGATCGACCTTATTTACCATTAGCTACACTAGCACCGTACACTTGTGGTTTACTAGGGTAAAAATAGTATATCAAGCTCCACCAGTAATCATGAAGATCAACAGTGCTCTGCGAGTGGATGATCAACCTGCACCCCCTCCCATAGTAGAAAATGAATGTATAGAGAAAGGTCAAGCTTGGACAATCTGGCGAAAAATGTACTTTTGCCACATTAGACAAGGATACCTTTAGTAAAGTCAAGGCATGCAAAACGACCAAGGACATTTGGGACTTGCTGAAGGAAATCTGTGTAGGCTCACCTCTACTTCATGAGAATAGAGTACCTACTGCAACTCTAAACTTCTAGCTCTTCAAGGCAAAACCTAGATAGTCTCTGAACGATCTAGATACTAAATACACAGTAATCCTGAATGAGTTGGTATTTGTTTGGAAAGACTACTCCCAGTAGGAGATAAACACCAAACTGCTACGAGCTCTCACATCGGACTGGGATGTAAAGATTATTCCGATGAGAAGTTCAAAGAATCTAGGTAAGAAGAGCATTCACAAACTCTTCTTTGAGCACAAATCCATTGAATATGATATTTATTAGAGAAGGGGAAAAGAAGGGAGTGTTGCTATTACTAAAGCCCTAGTAGCAAACAGCCCCTCTCAGCGACTCCAAATGGTCTCAGTAACCACCACTATGCCAAAGCAGCAACTTCAAGTTATTGCTGATGAGGAGCAATCACCTGAAGAGATGGCTCTACTCTTGAAACGTTTTACACGATTCTAAAGAAGCATCCTAGAGGGAAACTCATCCAAGCCCTAGTACATCAGGCCTAAAAACCCCAAGGATAAGCAAGGAAGCTGGGATCTTTGCTCCAGCAGCATGAAGATAGGTCACTTTGCTAGGGAGTGTTCATATCCTAAAGTACAGAAGTATCTTGAGGAAGTTCATACAAAGACGGGATAGAAGGATGCAAGAAAAGGCTCAGCTAAAGGCTCTCTTGAGTGGAGCAGAAGCCATCAAAGTTGATCCACTGTCTTCAAGGGAATCTACAACATGTGAAGATTCAAAACTCGATATCGACTCTTTATATTCTGACAACGAAGCACTCATTTATCTTGTGAAAAAAGAGATTGACGATCATATAGAGGTAGATTTTCCCAGTACTTTTTCAAGATCAGAGAATGTTGACTCTGAAAGCTTACTCATTTCATTCAAGCAAATCATGGCTGACTTTGACTTGGTCATTCAATCATATGAAGAGCTGAAAGCACAGAACATGCAACTTCTTGGAGAAAATGCAGTACTTACAGTTGAGGTTGAAAAGCTTTCAGTAAGTCATCTAGGAATCTGGATGAGATACTGGATATTAAGATGAACCTATCTAATATGACAAGGATATAATTCTCTGATACAGTTTCTAATTGTCAAGCAAAAAGTACTTTAACTGATGTTTTAGCAATTAGTACGTTTGAGACACAACTGCACCCTAAACATTGTAAAGGTAAACCTTTAAGGAAGGAGAATATTCCCAATAGGAAACCAAGATTGGAATCTGGATGTAAACCTGACACGGGGAAGTCAACTGCTGAAAAAACAACAGGAAACTGTACTGTAGGAAGAAACAACATGCAGCAAGCCTTCGCTACTAGATACAGTAACTCCCTATAACAGCCTAAGAGTAACCAACAGAAGACTAAGCTCGATGCTCGGATGCTTCCACACACGGCAAGGAGGAACTACCCTAGGTCACTCCAAACTAGGAAGCAACCTAGTCTTAGTACACCAAGAAAAGGGAAACCATCCAAGGTGTATATCAAGCATGCAGGCCCAGAATAACAACCTGCTACTCAGTGTTTCCAGAAGGAACTGGTTTCAAGAAAGACTAATTCCTGAGGACCCATTTGGCAATGGGTACCTAAGTCTACTAGATTACTTTACAGGACAAGTTGCCTATTGGACATAGTGATATATGGTCGAAAGAAGGTGTGCTAGACATATGACAGGCAACAAGAGCTCTCCAAAGGATTTCAAAGACTACAAAGAGCCCAAGGTGGTGTTTGGAGACGGTGCCAAAAGCATCACCAAAGGTGTTGGGACTTTCTCTAAAGGCAAAGTCAGTATTATAGACGTCTACTTCGTCAAAGGCTTACAATATAATCTACTACACATAAGTCAATTCTGTGACAAGGCATATTTTGTGGAGTTCACTCAATGGAAATGCTTGATACGAGATGCAAATTTAACCAAATAAAGCTCACAGGCACCAGAAAGAGTAACATCTATCTAGCTAAACGGGAATCTTTTGGAGGACAACTCTCATGCTTCATAGCAAAAAGCACTCTCAGCTGGCTATGGCACAAGAGGATGGGTTATCTAAATTTTATGACTATCAACAAACTAGCAGACAAAGGGTTAGTAAGAGGATTACAAAACGTAACATACATACAGAAAGGAGAATGTGTGTAATGCATGTCTCAAAGGCAAGCAAATTAGGAAGTCCTCTAAAGACAAGCCTATAAGATCATCTCACAAGCTCCTGGACCAATTACACATGGACCTCTTTGGACCCACTGAACTAGTAAGTCTTAGTGGGAAGAAGTATTTGCTAGTAGTAGTGGATGAATTCTCAAAATACACCAGGACTGTATTTCTAGCCAAGAACTCTGATATTTAGAAGAAGCTCCCAGGCCTTATGAAGAGAATTCATAATGAGAAAAGTCTGATTATTTTCAAGATCATATCAGATCGAGGTATTGAGTTCACTAACAAGTTCATAGAGAGTTTCTGCAGCAGTAATGGAATTTATCATGAGTATTCAGTTGCAAGAACTCCTCGGCAAAATGGTGTGCATAGAAAAGAAACTGAACATTGAAAGAACTTGCTAGGACCATGATTGCTTGCCTAAAAGATTTTGGAGAGAGGCAACCAACACATCATGCCATATGCAGAACATATGTCTTATCAACAAACATTTAGATAAGATACCATACGAGTTGCAGACTGGAAGAATGCCTAAGATATCATACTTCCATATCTTCGGTTGAAAATGCTTTATGCTGAACAACGGGAAGGAACATCCAAATACTTTCTATTTTAATGAACTCATATGTAAGGAAATCATTTAGATTGTTCAACAAGAGAACACTTGCGTTGGAAGACTCGCCACACGTGGTTTCGATGAACCCTACTGCAACCCAGAAGAAATTGATGGGATTACAGTGAGGGTAGAAGAGATTAGGTTGGAAAGAATAAGAAACAAGTTCCTTATGTGGAGATATAGCAACCAGCTCTAGCTGAGGAAGAGCCTACTTTAGGGGATACTGTAGCAGCTGAAGGACCTACAAATCCTACAACATAGAATATAGAACCAGAGCCTACAACACAACAGGCAGACCAGCATGTGAATCAAGACTTGAAACTAGATAGGAGATGGCTCAGAGATCATCCACCAACCTGGTCATAGGGAGAGTGAATGATGGCGTAAGAAGATATGCACCTTACGAAGTCATGTTCTCCTTCTTTGTATCTCAAACAGAACCTGGTACCATTGAGGAAATCTTAAATGATCCTAATTAGGTGCAAGTAACGTAGGAAGAGCTCAATGGGTTTAAGAGAAATAAAGTTTGGAATTTGGTTCCCAGACTTTCTCATCAAGATGTAACTGGGACCAAATGGGTGTTAAAAAAACAAGCTACATGAGCTAGGGATTGTTACCAAGAACAAAGGAAAGTTAGTTGCTAAAGGCTAGTGTCAAGAAGAAGGCATTGGTTTTGATGAAACCTTTGCCTGTGTAGCCAGACATGAAGAAATTTAGAATATTTATGGCCTTTGCTACACACAGTAATGTTATTGTATATCAGATAGATGTCAAAGGTGCATTCCTGAATAGACTTCTAGCTGAATAAGTATATGTTGAGCAACCACTAGGGTTTGATAATTCAACTGGAGATAGAGTCTAAAAGCTATATAATGCACTTTATGACCTCAAGCAAGCACTCTCTCTCAGTATCTAGTCCAAAGCGGATTCCGGAAAGGTGTTGTAGACAAAACCTTACTTAGGATCCAAGATGACGATAATACATTGTTAGTCCAAATTTGTTTAGATGACATTATTTTTGGGTCAACTGACAAAGAACTATGCAAGAAGTTCTCCCAACTGATGAAAAGCAAGTTCAAGATGAGCATGATGGGAGAGTTAAACTTCTTTCTTGGACTCCAGGTAAGACAATTGGATGATGTCATCTTCATCAATCAAGTTAAGTACACAAAGGAGCTGCTCAAGAAGTTTGGGAAGGACAACTCAACCTCAGTAAGCATTCCTATAAGTAAACCAACCAGACTTGACAAAGATGGAGATGGAAAGGATGTTGAGATCACACAGTACAGAAGTCTAATTGGCTCACTTCTGTATCTTATTGCAAGAAGACCTAACATCTTATTTGTTGTAGGAGTTTGTGCATGATACCAAGCAGCACCTAGAGTCTCACCTCCAAGCAGCCAAGAGGATTCTAAGGTATCTAAGGGGAACAGCTGGAGTAGGGCTCTAGTACCCAAGAGATGGAGGGTTCAAACTCAAATGATACTCAGACTCTGACTTTGTTGGTTGTAAAATTCACTGCAAAGATGACTAGAACTTGTCAATTTCTTGGAAATAGACAAATTTCAAGGTTTAGCAATAATTAGCAATAATTAGCAATTTATTGCAATGTCTACAACATAAGCATAATACATCGGTGCTGGAAGTTGCTGTGCACAAATATTGTTTATGCAACAATAATTCAAGGACTATGGGATATCTAAACTCCTATAATATGTGATAACACAAGTGCAATTGATATCACACATAATCCAGTTCTTCATTCTCAGACCCAGCATATAGAAGCAAGACACAACTTCATTCGCGATCATGTGGAGAAGAAGGATGTCAAACTTGAAACATTTAATCTCTCTGTTAATCTCATTTAAATATGCTTAGGATGGAATTATGGATGCTACATATGTAGGATAACCATTGTAGGTAAGTATTTTGCTGGTGAAAGAATGAAAACATGCTTTGAAACAGTCAATCGAAAGATTACTGTAACCCTACTGGAGTGAAGGGGAATGATGTAAGTATTTCACAGTGATTCGTTGCATCCTGTAAGGAATAATTGCTACGATTAAAATGGTAGTAGATAACTCGTGGTGATTCACGAAGATGCTTACAAACGCAGTAAGGAGAAACATAAAAAGCTAAAATACGGTGGCTCATTGAAGCTTAACGCAGTAGCCTCACTATGACACAAATACTGTAAGAGTTTAATGTTTACAACATTTAAAGCTTATTGCATACTTGCTACAACATTATTATTTCCTTGTAATATTTAGTGTGCTAGACCTTAAAAACTGAAAAGGTTTTAAAGCGGGAAACATTCCTTTCTTTTCCCGCATTTATTGCACAAGTCTTTTACTGCGCCACAATAGTTATCTTTTGGCTGACGTAATTTTGACGGTTTTTATTTGACCAATGCACCCCTTAAATCCAAGCCACTAATTCAAATTCATTTTCCCATCAATGAATCTGAACTATTCAAATCGCACGAATTTCTTGCCGAGTGAACCAAGAGTTGTTTCAAATTATCTAAAATGTTATACCTAAACTTAGAAAGTTAGAAAAGACTTTCTTATCATATCTTCTTAGGAAGAAACCCTAAAGATCCATCTTTTGTGATATGCACAATTCTTCTCAAACAAGCTTCAGTGTCGACTCAAAAATCCTCTTCGATCAAGAAAAATCCTGACTTTATAGAGGGACGTCTTGCTCCTCTCGAGTAACTTAGGATACGGATAGCAGAGAGAAATACAAGATCTCAGCTGATAGAGACGGTATGTCGCAAGCTAACGTCGAATCATCTGACCTTCTTTCCTGGTGCTCACCCACCGAGACACCAAGAAAATATGGTAGAGCAATTTTACCCTACTACAAAGGTTACCCCAGACGAGAAGGGTGAACCAACTACCATCATATGCGAAATCGGAGGAAGTTCTATTAAGATCACTTCTTCCGCCCTCGCCAAGGTCTATAATATACTGGAGGAAGAATTGACTCCGTCGTAGATGAAGATCTATGGTGGGGATTCACTGCTCGAATGCTAGAAGGTTTTTATAGGTGACCATCAACCAGTGAATGAGTATGAACCCTATGCCAAGGTCACTTTTCCCCGGAGTTTGAATATCTGCACGATTTATTTAGCGAAGCATGGAGTGTAAGACTGTGAGTTATGATAATTGTACCAGCCCCCGATTCCACATGATGATCGCTGTGTGGAAGGAGGAACCAGTGAACTGGCCACTATGTCTCTTTACCCATCTAGTGGAGGAGGTCACTACGACGAAGGGCCACAAGTGCTATAGAATCATGCTCAACAACGTTCTGTACAATCTCAGTATCGGCATTACTGGAGGTGTTGAACTTGGAAAGGGCAAATGGATTGGTGGTTCAAGGGAAGGTACCAAGAAGAGATGAAAATAAGGGAAGGGTTACCCTTGTGACTACTGTTGTGATCAGCAAAAATAAGGTCATCTCTCTAAAGCTCCCATCTAAGAAAAGATCTCAATGGTTGAGACATATAAATGAATCAATCATTTCTTCTAGGACCGTAGAAGAAGCGGAAATGGAATAGAGAAGTGGTGAGGAGCAACCTCTATAGAAGAAGAGAATGAGGCTAGTTAGGGTTCATCTCTAGGAAAGCACAGTCAGGCAACTGTTTTTAGAGCTTGACACAGCACACTCATCACCATGTCTGCTTCACCTGATCATGGGTCAGAATATGTAACACAGGATCAAGGGTGCATGACTCTTGATCCTATGTTGTCCTCTTTATCGCGCTCTGAGCCAGCAGTCACCCCATGCTACCTCATCACACTAAGAAGAGGCGACAGAAGAAGCCTTGAATCCACCCTAGTTGTCACTGATTCCCACAGAGGCACCATCAGGCAGCCCCCATTACACATCACAAGCAGAGGTGGAACCTCGTGAAGTAGGGGATGAACAATTTGCAACAGAAGATGAACTTCAACTTCGACCAAAACGTTGCCCCTCCCTGACAAACAGATGATCTGCTCATTGAAGAGCTCTTAGAAGAGGAGATGGAAATGTACAACAGATGGCACACAAATAGGGTAAGTTTGTATCCTATCATCATGGATTGGCTTGAAAGGGATGAGGAAGAAAAATGGGTCACCACTTGGGCTTTGTGGGAAGACATAGCTGATCTGACCTCCAGGGACTTTGGTGATCGTATCAAGGGCTACAGAAGGGCTTGGTTGCTAGAGAAAGCAACCCTTAAGTGCCATGGTGATGATAGTAACTTCGACGGTGAAGATGAAACTAATGAAGAAAAGCAGCTTAGAAGAGCTATTAAGCTTAGCTGCAAAGGGATCATCGGGAGACATGAGGTTCTATTGGTATGTGGACCAGGAAACTCGTGGTAGCAACCTTCTGAGAATTCTATAGCAGAACGACCAACTGCTGCAGAAAGTTATGAGGAAGATCAAATTCCACTTCTGTTGTATTTAGAACTAGGTAGGTAGCCGATGAATCTATTGTAAGGGAGGATACAATAGGCAAGGCTGCATAAACCTCTCAAAGTGCCCATGAAGCTACTACAAATGAGGAACAAGTAGCTGAGGTAGACGCTGCAAATGCCAATGAATCTGCTATTGATGAAGTGGTAGTAGACAAGGCAGCAAGCACTTCACAGGTCGCCGATGAACCTACTGTAGGAGGATTGCAGTAGACAAGGCAGTGCCAATCTCTCATTCATCAAGTGCACATGCATCAGGAAGTACACAAGATGGGGCCAAGGAAGTAGGAGGAGATGAAGAGGCTACTTCACAAATGCAGCAAGTAGCTAAGGTAGGAGTGGAGCGGGAAAAAATATCAAGTAACCCTGCTGAAGTTGCAACTCCATCTGCTGTAGACCCAGTGCACACTGCTGACGGTCCTTGAATGAAGAAATCTCGCTACTGCGGTAAGAGAAGGCCGAAGACAGAACAATATTGGACAATATCCAGAGAATGTTGAAAGTGCATACTGGAATCAATATTGATGATGTCAAAAGGGGGAGAAGAGGCAAAGGAACAAAAACAAAGGGAACATCAGGAATTGTTCATTGTTGAACAACAGAGGCAGGAATAGGAGACCAAGGAGAAAATAAGAGACTGGAAATCTGGCAAACAACAAGAGTTTAAAAGATCCTTGAAGGAGTCGGCAGCAATAGTGGAGAACATACTCAAGAAAGAAAACGTTGAACTCCGTGATATTTATCTTGCTACATGCATGGTCCCTGATCAACCTGTTCACTAAAAGTGACCTACCACCTCAAGAGAAAGAAGGCAAGATACTGCTCCAAACCTATCAATTCTCTCGAAGTACCAAGATTGGCTTATGAGAGTCTCTCAGGATGAACTAGAGGAACTTCGTGCATTTCAAACCTCAACAAGAAGAAATCCTTTAAAAGATGAGATTAATAAGTGGACTATGGTTGGAATTCTCATATACTTTGAGTGCCTACTGAATGAAGGAAAGTACATATATGTTAAAGGATCAACTGGAGATAAGCTGAGTCAATACTCGAAGGATTTACACATTGGTAGACTTCCATTCCAGATTGAGCTTAGTAGAGCGAAGTGGAATCACTACAAGATTTTTGCTTCTGATGAATGGTGGCTGATGGAGGAGGATCCAACACTAGAAGTGCATCTTACCTATAGAAACTTCGAACATATTATGTACAATGAATGGTGGAGGTACACTAAGAATGATCCTAGCAAATCAAGGAAGAGTAAGGATCTAAGAGATGAAGACAGAGCAAGACGATTAGGCGAAATTAACGTCACTGGAGAAAAAGTCATCTGCTGATAGGTTAAAAGTATTCACACCTCTTTGTGCTCTTGACGCAAGATTGTTGTTATTTGGCATGTATTCATGAAAACTGTAATATATAGAATATCTAATGAAACAGTTACCATTTTGCCAAATGCTTGCATCATACCTACTGCATATATACCTTTTGATGAATAACTATTTTTGGACTAATAGTTCATTGTCTTGTGACTTTAAGTATTTTATTGTTTAAGAGTTTTGACATCATCAAAATGGGGAAATTGTTAGGAAATTTATGTTTAGTTGTGATGATGACAATATCTCTAATTGTAAGGTAGGAACTAGTGCCCCCATGAATTATATACTCTTTATAATAGATAAGGGCTTGTTCTACTTAGGCTAAGTCATAACAAGCACGCATAAAGAACATCAAGGTTACATGCAACAAGAAAGTCTAAAAAAGCAATAAGGAAAGAGAAACTGCAATGAGCGTGCAATTTTATTACTTATGCCAATCCAGCAAATACCATTGCTTGCAGCAAGGAAGGTACACCTAGCAAGCAAGCAACAGTCATATCCAAAGTGTCAAGACCAAAGTCAAAATTTAAGGGATCGGTTTAAAAAAAATATAGCTAGTAGAGACAAAGTTCAAACATTTCACTGGATATCCAATTACGTGGGGATATATTACCTGACATGAAGCAAGAGCAACACCAGACACTGACACCAAGCCGCAATCACTCTTACCAAAACATTGCAGAAAGTATAAACAGCTTTAAAGCCATACAAGGAGCATCAAATGTCAACGTGATTATTTTCTCACCTTCAATTGGAAGATATCCCAACTGCTATAAATAGAATAAGATGGAGGATGAAGCAAAGGCAATAGAACAACTGAAACACCAAAATTAATTCACATCAAAGCACTTAACTATTCTATTCAAAGCTTCAATGCATACAACGCTCTGATAATCTTCTGAGTGTTTTGTGCAGATTAAACAAGAGCAAAATTGCAAGCAACAAGGGTATTCAAGTGAAGATTCAAGCTGCAACCAGATTCTACAGTCAAGCTAGCTCTCAAGTTTTGCCTCCGTCTTAATCCTTCTCGAAACTAGAAAGCTTGCCTATATTTCAACTGATACTCAAGTTTAGTGGCAGCTACCAGAAGTTGAAGAAAAACTTTCATTAACCAATCTCACGAGCGATTTTTTAAACGGGGAGTCTTTGTTTTAGTCTGGGATTCAAAGTAGACAAGGTATCTTGAGATACGTGTGTATAGTAGAGGAGTGGTCTTCCGAGGATAGGCAAAAACTATTGTAAGGAGCTATGTTGGACTTAGTCTTCGATGTAGCCAAGTATGTACTATGTGAACAACTCAGTGAATTTTTCTTATGTGAGGGAAGAGCGAACGTAGAAGGATTACCCCCACCTTCTAACCACTACAAACTTTGTGTCTACTTTTATATTACTTTTACTTACTGTTGATGGCATACTACTTACAGACAACATTAATTTGTAAGAAAAATAGATTTTCATAATATTTCGCTGCATAAAACTCTGCTTGAGCATTACTTACTATAAATAACCTAAGACCAATCTGCTTCGTGCAACTGCCTTAAGTTAACTTATTGTAAT
The DNA here is from genome assembly GCA_958295605.1 of Ajuga chamaepitys. Classification (NCBI taxonomy): domain Eukaryota; kingdom Viridiplantae; phylum Streptophyta; class Magnoliopsida; order Lamiales; family Lamiaceae; genus Ajuga; species Ajuga chamaepitys. Next base: position 33,974,097 of record OY282502.1, on the reverse strand, counting down.
AACTTTGTTGTAAGAACAAACTTCTCGCAGTAAGAAGCAAACTATTGCTCAAAGTATTTAAAAAGAACAATCGAGTTAGAGGTTTATTCACCTCCATCTAGACCACTACCACTTGGGACCAAAATATACTTTCAAAACTTTAAGCACCCTTAAGTTTTTATACAATGATATATTAAACATGACAAAAATTGGCTATAAATATACACTTCACACATCAACTATATATATTCACTTAAAATTTCTAAATTATTCAGTTATCCTTAATTTTTAATAGTACTACGTGTGTATGTATGTTTATATATATACATATATTCAAAAATGCAAATTTATGTACGAATCATAGACTTGTTTCACGAAGTTATATATTCGTTGTTACATTGTGATCTGCCATATTCTCCATCTCCACAATGTTCTCCATCTAATTAACCAGCTTTTTTTTCTTCTTTGCCATGACTGCACAACCCAACTTAGTACTTCAATACAACACAGACGACTACATATTCAATATAGCTTTATGTCTTTTCAACAAAATCAAATGGTGACTGATATTTCTGTTAGGATATTTTGTGTTGGCAATATATTTGTCAAAATCCCTTATGATATTTTTGTTCAATATATTGAACTTAGTATATATATCATTCTTATTAGTATTATTTAATTGGTCGTATTCTTTTGCTTTATTGATGCTATTGTAGATTCTTAAGAGGATTTTAGCTGGCGTGGCTATAAAGATTAACCAAGTTTAAAAATCAATCAAATTTTCCTAAAAGAGATTCTGGAACCCATGAAGAATTAAGTTGCATGCAAATATTAAGATTTGTTTAAATCTCATAAACATGTCTTTTGATATAGATGAAAGAGATATGCGCAATCTTGGACATATGATAATCATGGGTGCATGTTACTTGGCCCATGCACGTTACTTGGATCATAAGCTAGCAAAGCAGCAGAGAAATTATATAAACAGGCGGGAATTGTAACTTGAGGGCATGGAGTACAGAGAAAGATAATTGTTATAAAGTTTGGAGTACTCACATACATTTAGTTTTTTTGTTTTATTCGGTTCTTTTGTTTTCAACAAAAGGAATTTCTTTTTGGTGTAGTTTCGGTGTTTTAGAAGTTGTCTTCGGGAGAAGAAACTTCGAGCCGAGTTCGGGAGAGCTCATTCGACCATCGGTGGTTTGCCGTGTTAGTGCCAGGTAAGTCAACGGGAGTCGTCGGACTTTATTAGATATAGTATAGGTTAGGTATTAGGGAAATCAAGTCTCTTTGTAAAATTTATCGTTATACGTGTAAATTGGAGATCAATTCTATCAAACAAAGACATGAAGTGGTAGTAGAGTTTGAGTAAGTTCAGGAATCGAGGTCAGTGTTGGGAAAATCGGGCTGGAGAATGGGTTTAAGTGGAAGACTGGATAAGGGTAACAACCCTGAACTGGCAGTTATGAAATCCTGAATCCGGATGTCTTATTACTTTTGTCCTTTGATCATTGTAACAATTATCAAGAATTAGAATAGTTAGGGTTTTTCAGTTCTTGTTTTGAAGCTTGAAATGGGGTTTTCTGATTCCTGGTGTAATTCTTGAAATTGGTGTTGATACTTAGTGAATTGAGGGCTATAGATCCTCCGTGGATGTAGGTCAATCTTGACTGAACCACGTAAATCGTTTTCTTTCTTTTTCAATTTAATTTTTTGTGCATAGTGGTGTTCGGTCGGTTTTGGGATCAATTGTTCGAAGTAGTTTCAATTGTTTGGACTGTGTGATTGGATTGGGGTTGAACTTATGTGTGATTGCATGTAAGTGGCTTGATTCCCTTACAAGTGGTGCCGTCTGTGAGAACCAGAAGTCATGGCAGGAATGAAGCTGGAGGTTGAGAAGTTTACAAGGAGAAACGATTTTGGTCTGTGGAAGGTAAAGATGAATGCGGTATTGGTGCTGAATGGATTATCCTTGGCTCTCAAACCATTAAATGAATGGCGTGAAGCACTCTTATGTGGATGCAAGAGCATTGAGTTCTATCATTTTGTGCCTTGGAGACAAACCACTGAGAGAAATTTCCAGATCTAATTCTGCTATTGAGGCATGGAAAAAATTGGAAAGCCTGTATCAGTTCAAGACAGTTACAAACAAACTGTTTCACAAACAGAAAATCTTGGCCTTCAAGATGTTTGATGAAAGACCTCTGACTGACCAGCTAGATGATTTTAACCGGCTGATTGATGAATTAGAAGGTCTGCAGGTGAAATTGGAAGATGATGACAAGTCATTAATGCTACTCAATTCACTGCCTAAGTCTTTGGAGAATTTCAGAGACACCTTGATGATTGGAAGGGATGATAAGCTGAGCTATGATTCTATTGTGAATTCATTAAAGACAAAAGGTCTTCAACTTCAATGTGAGAATAAAAATGCATCTGCAGGTGAAGGATTAAATATCAAATTCAAGAAACAAGCACAAAACCAGAGAAATCAAAATCTAAATAAGCCAAAGGGAAATTACTCAAACAATGGTGCCAAGAAGTCCACAAATTGGGTGGAGAATAGAAGGTGTTTTGTGTGTAAATAGACTAGACATTTGAAGAAAGATGGCCCAGAAAAGAAGAAGAAAAAGGATTCTCAAGAAGCTGATGCAGCTGTTGTGGAGGACGGGTATGAAACTGCTGAGGTGCTGAATGTTTCTGAGTCTCAAATGGCTCAGGAATGGGTTCTTGACTCAGGCTGCTCATTTCACATGTGTCCACATGAGTCATGGTTTCATGAACTCAAGAAGATTGAAGGAGGAATATTCTTACTTAGAAATGACCAATCCTGCAAAGTAAAAGGTATTGGATCCATCAAAATTCACATGTTTGATGGGGTTCAAAGGCTACTACCAAATGTCAGGTATGTTCCTGATTTGAAAAGAAATTTAATCTCATTAGGATCATTAAATGCATCTGGCTGTGAGTTTAAGACATTAGGAGGATTCATTTATATTACAAAGCACAACAGAATTGTAATGAAAGGGAAGAAACATAATAGTCTGTTCATTCTCATTGGAAATTCTGGGTGTGGTTCTGTGAATATTAGTCTGAATAAACCCATAGCTGAAATATGGCATAATAGGCTAGGCCATATAGGAGAAAAAGGGTTAAATGAATTGGCCAAGAAAGGAGTGCTGGGGAACTTAGAAAAACTGACATTGGAGTTCTCTGATCAGTGTGCTCTAGGCAAATCTTGGAAGTTGGTGTATGAAAAGGGTGTTCATAACACTCAGGAATCTTTGGATTATGTCCACTCAAACATCTGGGGACCAAAAAGGCTGGAAACTCATGGAGGAGGCAAATACTTTATGACCATTATTGATGATTTTAGCAGAAAAGTGTGGGTGTTTATCCTGAGGCAGAAAAGTGAAACATTCTCTAAATTCAGGGAATGGGTAGTACAATTTGAAGATCAAAGAGGCAAGAAACTAAAACATCTGAGAACTGATAATGGACTAGAGTATCTGTCATCAGAATTCAATGAGTTTTGTAAAGCCAAGGCTATCACAAGGCATAGAAATGTTCCTTTGAATCCTCAACAAAATGGTTTGGCAGAAAGGATGAACAGGACAATTCTGGAGAGGACGAGGTGTATGTTGCTGGATGTTAAACTGCCAAGAACATTCTGGGGTGAAGCTGTTAGTACAGCTTGCTACTTAATCAACAAAACACCCTCATCTGCAATTGACTTCAAAACTCCTGATGAAGTGTGGTATGGCAAACATTCCAATTACAATGAACTGAAGGTGTTTGGATGATTGGCTTTTGCACACATAAGACAAGATAAATTGGAACCTAGGGCCTTAAGGTGTGTAAATCTGGGATATCCTGATGGAGTAAAAGGCTATAGGTTGTGGTGCATTGAGAAGGGACATCAAAAACTCATTTTGAGCGGCGATGTTAAATTAAATGAAGATGTAATGGGATATAATTCAACAGATGATCAAGGAGAAACTGATGAAATTGGAGTATTACAGAAGATGTCTGTTGAGGTGGAGCACCCTCAGGAACCTAATTCACCAGAAACAGCACACATGGATGCAGAATCAAGCACAAGTTCATCAGATGAAGAAGTGGCTCAACCTGCAGATCCAAATCCCAGAACTTACAGCATTGGCAGAGATAGACCAAGAAGGCAAATCCAAAAAAACATATTTCTATGGACAGGCTGGGATAGTTTATTATGTTTTAAGTATAGTAGAAGCACTTGAGCATAATGAACCTTAGAACTATAGAGAAGCTGTCAGTTGAAGTGAGAAAGATCAGTGGATGAGTGCCATGGTGGAGGAAATGCAATCTCTTGAGAGAAATCATAGTTGGAAGCTTGTGGACAAGCCTCCACATCAAAGGCTTATTTCCTCAAAATGGACTTTCAAGAAAAAACTTGAAGTCAGTCAGGAGGAAAGGGTGAGATACAAGGCAAGACTTGTGGCCAGGGGTTTCACACAGAGAGAAGGAATAGATTACAATGAAGTATTCTCTCCTGTAGTGAAACACAGCTCAATCAGACTACTGCTAGGAAAAGTGACACAAGAAGACCTAGAACTACAATAACTAGATGTGAAAACAACTTTTCTACATGGTGAACTGGTGGAAAATATCTATATGTAGCAGTTTGAAGGTTTTGTTGTACCAGGGAGTGAGAATAAGGTCTGCCATCTAAGAAAATCTCTATATGGTCTGAAACAAAGCCCAAGGCAGTGGAATAGGAGATTTAATCAGTTTATGTTTAATGTTGGGTTCACAAGAAGTGCATATGACAGCTGTGTTTACTTCCAGAAATATACCAAGGATGATCAAGTGTATTTGCTTATGTATGTAGATGATATGCTCATTGCCAGAAAAAGCAAATTGAAAATTTAGTCACTTAAACAAAGACTGAGCTTAGAATTTGAAATGAAAGACCTTGGTGATGCTAAAAAGATTTTGGGCATGGACATTCTGAGAGACAGACCAGCTGGAAAAATGTGTCTATCTCAAAGACACTACCTGCAAAAGGTGATTGAGAGATTCTAAATGCATGAAGCTAAATCAGTATGTGTTCCTGTAAGTCAACTGGCTAGATTATCCGAAGAGCAGAGTCCAAAAACTCCTGAAGATTGTAAATACATGGAAACAGTACCATATGCAAGTGGTGTGGGAAGCTTAATGTATGGCATGATATGTAGCAGACCTGATCTTGCTTATAGTGTATCTCTGGTAAGTAGATTCATGTCGAATCCAGGAAGAGATCACTGGGAAGCACTCAAGCACATACTCAGGTATTTGAAAGGATCATTGGACATGGGGTTGATGTTTCAAAAGCATGGCAGTGTGAAGAATCCATTGCTTAGGTATGTGGATGCAGATTTTGCAGGAAATATAGACACTAGGACGTCTATTTCAGGGTATATCTTTACATTATATGGCACAGCTATAAGTTGGAAGAGTGTGCATCAGCCTGTGGTTGCACTTTCAACCACAGAAGCTGAGTACATTGCTTTCATTGATGCACTAAAGGAAGCCTTGCGGTTAAAAGGTATCCTGAAGGATTTAGGGATTCAGCAGGGGTGTGTGGAAGTTTTATGTGACAATCAGAGTACTCTTCACTTGGTAAAACATCAGGTTTTTCACGAGCGATCAAAACATATTGATGTAAAGTTACACTTTGTGAGAGATGTGGTGGAGAATGGATATGTAAGTGTTAATAAGGTTCACACTAGTAACAATGCAGCTGATTTTCTAACAAAGCCTCTTCCTATTGTCAAGTTTGGACATTGTGCAAGCTTAGTAAAGCTTGTAAGATGTGTTTGAATCTGCAAGAAAACAGAAATTGAGGAAATGACATGTTTGATATTTATTGAGGTGGAGATTTGTAAATTGGAGATCAATTCTATCAAAAAAAGACATGAAGTGGTAGTAGAGTTTGAGTAAGTTCAGGAACCGGGGTCAATGTCGGGAAAACCGAGCTAGAGAATGGGTTTAAGTGGAAGACCGGATAAGGGTAACAACCCTGAACCGGCAGTTATGAAATGCTGAATCCGGATGGCTCTAACAACTGTTTCTGCTGATATTGACAACGGTTATTTTGGCGAATTGAATTTACTTGTTGTTCAAGTCTGTTACAACTGATTTGAGCTGGATAACTGCCTATTCTGGAGCATCTTCGTATATAGAGTTGTTATATTACATTTGTCCTTTGATCATTGTAACAATTACCAAGAATTAGAATAGTTAGGGTTTTTTAGTTCTTGTTTTGAACCTTGAAATGGGGTTTTCTGATTCCCGGTGTAATTCTTGTAATTGGTGTTGATACTTAGTAAATTGAGGGCTATAGATCCTCCGTGGATGTAGGTCAATCTTGACTGTACCACGTAAGTCATTCTCTTTCTTTTTCAATTCAGTTTTCTGCGCATAGTGGTGTTCGGCTGGTTTTGGGATCAATTGTTCGAACTAGTTTCAATTGTTTGGATTGGGGTTGAATTTCTGTGTGATTGAATGTAATTGGCTTGATTCCCTTACAATGCGGAGTATCAATAACAAAAGGTCATGTTCAAAGGATTCAGCCCCGTGTTTATTTGGTGTTTTTTTCTGTTTTTATTTTTGTAAGTTTCTGTGTTGCAACGTAGTCAGTGCAGACTATAAAACTTCAAGTGGTATCAAGAGACGGTTCGTATCCTAATACAGTAGATTCTGGAACACTGCACTGACATGGATTTGCATGGCAATTCAGTGCAACTTCCCTTACTTGATGGCATGAATTACAATTATTGGAAGTCACTTACGATGGCTAACTTGGAGGCGATGGGTGATAAATACTGGGAGTTGTTGAATCCGGATGGTCTCCACCTACTACCACAGGCTCGACCACACCAAAGCCTAAATCTGAGTGGTCTTCTACTAAAAAGGGACTGTATAAGGTGGATCACAAAACTCTCATTATCATTCAAACAGCTGTCGATGAAGTCCAGTACATGAAAATATGCAACTGCAAAACACCCAAAGAAGCTTGGGAATTGCTCGACAATTACTTTGAAGGAACCAAAGAAGTGACAAAGTCCAAACTAAGGAATTTGCACAATCGGTTTGACAACCTCAAGATGGAGGAAAGCGAATCTATTGAAGACTATCACTCACGGTTCATGAGCATCGTGAACAAGAGGCTCTCACTTGGAAAGATAGTTCCGGAATCACTTAGGTGTACAACTTTTTTAGAACCCTTCCGGACCGATTTTCAGAGAAATTCATGATGATCGACACCTCAAAAGATGTCGAAAATATGAAGGTTGATCAACTAGTAGGAGATCTTCTAACTTTCGAACTCAACAAAGGGTTTGAGATCAAGGAGAAAAGTAGAGGCATAGCACTCAAAGCAAAAGTCAATATCGCAAGGATGAAGAAGTCAGGGGACATGATACAGATCAGTCGAAAATTGTGAAGAATATGATATTGCGCACAAAGAAATTTGGGAGCATGATGAAGAAGTTCCGAAAGAATGACCCGAGTCCCTCTTCATTAGGTAAGAAAAATCAAGTCAAACTAATATAAGTAGCCCTAATTCTTCTTCAAGTTTTGCAGATTCAACGATGGACAAAGTTAGATGTACATAATGCAATGGTTAGGGTCAGTTTCAGAAAGAGTGCCCCCACGTTTCTAAGAAGGCAAAACAAATCCTCAGCACCCACATGGGGTAACGACGCAGACAATGAAGAAGAGAACGATCATTCAAACAACATGGCAGCTTTATCAGCATCATATGTGTTTTTTATGGGGCAAATCAAAATCGAAGAAACTGATCCAGAAAAAAGCCCGGGTATGTTGCAACATGATTTACCCAACTTTTATGAATTCATTGCTTCTGATGGATAAACAGGTCCCACAATTGAGGAGATGTAGAATATGTACAAGAAACTGTCGGTTGCATGTTTTCAACGCAGCAAGGTCAACAAAAAATTAGAGAGTCAACTTCAAGAATCATTGGCGATGATTGAAAGATTAGAAAGAGAGGTTAAAGGGAAAGATCTAGTCATTGGTAAACTGAATGAGGAGCTCCATTAAGAAAGAAAAGCATAGAGGTGATAATGGAAGAAAAAAATCGTGAGCTAGAAATTGTGTTCCAACATGCAATGGCTGAAAAAGAAAATGAGATAAATTCTTTGAAATCTGATCTCCAGACGATGCAATGTGATCTCGACACATGTAGAAGCAATATGAAAAGCAAAGATCAATCAATCGCAAAGTTGTCCACTGAGTTGGAACAATCTAAACAGGTTCTGAAACGATTGAACTCTGGTAATGCCACTCTATAACTGAACTTATCAATTTAGGAAAAAAATCATGATGATTTCACCGGTCTAGGTTATGATGGTAAGACTTCTGATGCTAATTGTCGAGATTTTGTACAGTCAGGACCTAATGTTGCAACACAGGAAAGTGGCGAAATCTTTTCAGAACATTTGGAAAATTATTTTGTGTGCACTCATCCTTCTGGACATAATAAACCTGTACAGAAGAACATGAGATGGAATAATCATCGACAAAAAAGTGTTGCAACATACAAGGCATGGCTATTATATAACCTCTTTGTTTGTTCCTATTTGTCATTACTGTGGTGTTTTGGATCATATACATCCAATTGTTGTAGAATGCATTTTGATCTTTATAATAGTGAGATTGGTAGTTGGCATATTAGAGAATGCCACGTCGAGCCCTAGACCTAAAGTACATTTGATAAATCGCTCTCAAAGAAAAATATGGGTTAGAAAATCTACTTGTTTAACTTCCCAGAAGTAAGCTTGTCGACCCGTGTTACCACTGCTTTTTGGGTATTGGTATGTTAATGTGCTAAAAGAATTAATCATATTCCAACAGCGAATCACATGAAAATAAGGCATTTAATGCAGAAAATTCATAAATCTCTGGAAAATCTTTAGGATTATTGTTTGTTTGTGTTGCATAGTCGTTTAAAAAAAAAAAAAAAAATCTTATGTTACAACATGCATATCTTGTAGAATTCTGCATTAGGCATTTATTTTCATGCATCCATCTCAATTTTATTCTTTGTAGACTCCATGAAAAAGGGCATGTGCAAAGATTTATTTGGCTTAAAACTTTACATTGTATTTCCTTCTAGTTAATAAAGACTATCTTGTTTTAATTATCCCCAGCTTGTCGGAAAGGGCTACGGTCATGAAATGATGTTGAGAGCAGCTACCAGTCCACAAATTGGAAAGAGCTACTAGCACAGAAAGTGATTGACCTGTGAAAGTCGCCGACCACAAAAATAAATTGCTTAATATTTTTGTATCTCTATTATCAAAGAGGTTATAAGGATTAACCAGAGTTCGTCGCACCGGGTTCCTAGTGCGGTTTTAGCTCGTGGAGTTAGCAAGCTACTCCACAAGACGGTAAAAACAGTTGGAGGAATAAGGATACACCGATTTAACTTTATGTTTAAGCCTCTACATTATCTTGTACAAAAAGGCTAAATCAAATATGAAGTTGATGTGGAATTTTGTTAAGTTCTTTGCCAAACAGTTATGCTTGCCTAATATCGTGGGTGTGATAAAATAAAAATTAAATCTACATTTTATTATAATCTATTTTATTTTTAGGCATATTCTACATATTTTCTTTTATGGATAAAAAATAAGCCTTGAATTGAAAAGTTTAGTCTGCATGACATTTTGGTTTAGTTAACACTACAACAATTTCATAAATAGACAACCGCTAAAAGACAACAATTTTTTTCTAGCAGTGTTGTGTATTTATGAATTAACAACGGTTTTACAGCAATCTGTTGTCTATTAGCGACAAGACACGCTAATTGACAATATTTTTACAACGGTTTTCAACATATGTCGACTATTAGCGCCTTTTTCCACAGATAGACAACATTTTTAACGACGGTTGCCCAAATCTATAGTCTATTGACAATACATTGCTCCAATAGACAACATTATTGTCAACATTTTTGGGAAACTGTTGTAAAAAAAGGCATTTTAATTTACAATACTTTTATTATGTTGTAAAAATATGTTATGTTATTTGAAATTCAGTAAAATTAAGTTCTGGATATTTTAATAAACTGTTCATTGTAATTTTAATCATTAATAATATATTTTAAATAAAATAATAATTATGATTTTACTTTATATATTGCATTTTATTATTAACTCTTCATTGGAATTATCGGGCCGACCCGATAAACTTAATATATTATAGGGTAATAAGTCGGGTCGGGCCTACTAATTTTTGGCCCGATTAAATTTTGAATCGGCCCGCTCCAGTCTGAAATATGGCGTTAGCCCAACGGGCCTGTCCCTACCGGCCAGGCCGTCCGAATTTCCACCTCTATGGTCAGGTTATGTTTTTTAATTCATTTTTTATTTTTAGTATTTTCAGTAGTTATTTTATTTTTATGAGATGCCCTGCTCCCCCTCCTCCAATTTGGTCAGTAGATGGGCTTGAGGCTCCATCATCAATCACCTATAAATAATTCAGTCCATAGGCCTTCCTTAGTCCGCCTCCACATGGGCCTCCCTATTTTGGGCTTCGTTAAATTCTGGCCCAATTCCTGTCCAAAATGTAATCGGGCCTAAAATTTATCAGTCCGGCCTAAACTATCATGTTATAATGTACAAAAATTATCGGATCGACCAGTAAATCGTCGGGCTTTTAACCCATCACTACAACAAGAAATAGATTATGAGACAGTTTTAAGAAAAAAAAATTGAGTGTCTAAAAAAATAGATTGAGACACTTATCAATTACATTACTAATACCTCTACAGGCCCTTATTATAAAATACGATTAAAAATATTATTAATATTCATATCACAAAATGTAAATGTCACACCCTTCTCAACTCGTCTTTAGTCCACGCGCACACACACACTTCTTTTCCCTCTCTCTCCTCCGCCCGCAATCACCTTCTCTCTTTCTCGCGCAAGCACACGAGCACTCAGATTGTTGAAAATATCTAAACAATCTCAAATTTTTTCCATGAATCTCAGAATTTTCCATCAGTATTCTCTTCCAATTTGTATGTTGAGATTATTCAGATATTCAGATCTCATCACATACATACACCTCATGGTTCTCTCTCTCACACACAAGCACATGAACACTCATTCCGATTTTAGAAAATTATCATCGGTATCCTCTCTCCGTTCGTATATTAAGGATTATGTAGATCTACAATCGTCTAGATCTTCATCAAGTGAAGTTAATCGAATAAAAGAAACAAAAGAGGTCTGATGTTTCGTATCACGCTCCTTTGGTAAACCTTTTGCAAATTAAGTTTCACAATTGGTCGGTTCTTATTTAACCTTATATGAGATGCTTTTACTGGATTGAAGTTAATCACAGAAATGCTTCTCCACATGCAAACAAATCAATGCATTAATCTTAACAAAGTATGTTGATATGTATTCTTTGTCACTCAATTCAAAGCTCATTGGTGCATATGCATGTTCTGGGGATTTGACTTCATCCAAGTTACTCTTCAAAGAAACTGAGCTGCCAAATGTTTTTGCCTTCAATTGGATCATCCAAACCTTAATTTCTTCAGATTTCCGTGAAGAAGCTGCTGGATACTTATCGCTGATGCTCGAATCAATAAATACACTTTCTCGGCGATCTTCAAAGGTTGTGTGGGTTCTCTGGATGTGGGTTTAGGGAAGCAAATTCATGGCTTGATTTACAAAATTGGATTCAAAGAGGATGTATCTGTATGCAATGATCTGCTGGATTTGTACGGAAAGTGTGGACAGATTTATAATGCACGCGACGTGTCCAATAGAATGTCTGAGAGAGATATTGCATCGTGGACTACAATGATTTGTAGTTACTTCGATGTGGGGAAGATCGATGAATCAATTTCTCTATTTGAGAAAATGAAATTAGAAGGTGTAAAACCTAATCTTATCTCATGGACTGCGATTATCGTAGGCCATGCAAAGATTAGTCCCTGATTTGGTTACTTGGAATGCAATGATTTCAGGTTTTGTTCAAAGTCGAAGAGCTACCAAAGCCTTCGAATTGTTACACGATATGTTAGCTTCTGGAATTATGCCTAATCAAGTGACTGTAACAGGGTTGCTCCCTGCATGTAGAATGATTGGTTCAATCCGTAGAGGAAAGGAGATTCATGGCTTGATATACAGAATGCAAATCGATATCAATCCCTTCGTTGCTACTGGACTTATAGATATGTACTCAAAATGTGGTTGTATCCAAGAAGCTCGTATTGTTTTCAACACCATTCATAACAAGAATTGTGCCACGTGGAATGCTATGATTGGATGCTATGGGAAGCATGGGATGGTAGGCTCTGCAATTGAACTTTTCGAAAGGATGAAGGATGAAGGAATAAACCTGAATGAAGTTACCTTAACCTCTGTTATTTTTGCTTGTAGCCATGGTGGTTTAGTTGAGAAAGGTGTGGAGATTTTTAAGACTATGGATTCTTATGGTGTTGAAGCGAACAAAGAGCATTATTCGTGTCTTGTTGATCTTCTGTGCCGTTATGGAAGAATTGAAGAGGCTTATGCTACTATTAGAGAGATCAAGGTGGAAGTTAATTAATGTGAAGAAGCATTTTGTTAGTCTTATTGAGAACTTGAGAATGTGTATAATGCTGGTCCAAGATATATCAGAATCATCTTCTAGAGCCCAAATTTGTTATTTATTTGAAAACATATTACCTCATAGAAAAGTGTAGGTTTGGGCTATTCTATCTATTTTAGTGTGTTTTGTTGATTTTTGTCTATTGGTGCTCGTCAGAGGCTTACAGCGAGAATGATTTCACTCTATTTTATTGTGCTCTGCCTGTTGATATTAGATCGTGAGTATGTTGTTTCCCTTACAATGCATTTGAACCTAAAGTTTTTACTTCTTTTTTTGTTTGTTTGTCCAGGTAATTTCTGAGTTCATTTTCAGGATAATACTATATTCCAACTCTACTCAAGCAGAGAAGCTTGAATCTCAAGAACTTCATATGCTATTTTATTGCATTTTAAAAGTATCACGATGGAACTAACTTTGGTCGAACTTCTAGGGGACCATTCATTACGACAAGCTATGATTATGATGCTCCAATAGATGAGAATGGTAAGTTATATCCGTCCTACCAAGATTGATGCTTATCTACCTAGATGGCTCAAGAGTAGAATAATTAGGAATAATTTACATAAAATGAACAGCTAATTAATGTCCTAAATGACAAGAAATGTTCAATAGAAGACAAAGATCATCCCACATACAAGAAATGTCTTGATTTATTTCTGCTACAATTGTCTCTAGTTTTTAAAATTAGCAGCTTTTATTGTACTTCACCTGGTTTTTTTACTATGTATTGCGAGGAATGGCTCAAGCCGGAAATTGAAATTAGGTTAGATTGGGGCTTCTTATAAATGTGATATAAACCTCAAAGAGATTTTTTCTATGAGCATGGCATTAGATAAGATTTTCTATGTTCTAACAACAATATCTTGACTTGTTGCTACATTTTAACCTAATCAAATTTCAGATTCAGGATTTGCACTCTATCACTCCCGATTATTTTCTTGAAGTGAGCGGGGCTGTTATACACCCTCTGTCTCATCAACAGGTTGGCTTACAACACTGTTCTTTGTCATTAGTGAATCCTCTGCTTTAGCAACCAAATTCATGTGGCCAGTTTGGTTTATGCATCTAGTCTTCCTCAACCCCAGAAGTTGGGATGCTTGTTATCTTTGTCCATCATTTATGTGAAAAGGATTCTCGTTATCTTGTTTAGTTCAAGATTTTATGCTTGATATTAGTATGATTAAAGCTAGTTAATCAGGACTTATTTGGAGCAGAAAAAGAGAAGCTGGATGGATCAAGAAAATGAGCAAACTATATGAAATTTCTATGGTAATTACCTGTGTGAGAGATCTTATCGTAACTTTTGTTATTGAGATGCAATTATACTACAAGCAGCAACGGCAGATTGAGCAGTTGAAAGAAAAGGTGATAAATATTTTGCTATCTTCACCAGCAATGAAAGAAATTAGATTAACCAAGTACGACTTTCCTTATTATATATATACTCTCTCCACACTACTCTCTCCCCTTCCCATTATCTTTCCTTCTCTCTAGATTATCAAATCAATCAGATTTTTTTTCTTCAGATTCACAGGAAATTATTGTGAATTAATTAATTCTATACAAGTATGAAGAAATCAGGAATCATAGCTGCTTCTATTGCTCTGGCTTCCGCCACCGCCGTCTCCTCAGCTTCTTCCTCCAAATTTCACTTTTCTCGCGAGGTAAATTGAGCTTCCTTTTTTAGTTATGTTTAATCAACTGAAATTTGCCATGTTTTGCATTTTTCTTTGATCTTCGTTATAATATTTTGTAATTCGTAAGGGAAATTGTACTTCCCATCTCTCTCTCTCTCAACTGAAATCTGCCATGTTTTTGCATTTTTCTAATTGCGTCTCCGGAAACGAGATGGTGATCAAACCCCCCCTCCCCTGTGGAGGTCGATGGAAGGGGAATTGATCTATTAAAGGTATCTTACTACCTATTCATAATGCTGAAACTCATTATCTTGAATATAATTTTGATTTTTTTATATGCCTACTATATAAATTATTGCTTCTGTTTACTTTTTGTTTGTTGGCTTTAGTCAAATATGGCTACCACAATTTCTTTATAGGTTGAACTCTGTAAGTATGGTGGGATTCCTAAATTCTTCACTAAACAGTAGCTTTCGTATGCATAAGCATTGGTATATCGTCATGATTGAATAGATTGGTCATCTATAATCACCTATTTTAAATTTAATCGTACAGCTATTCATTCAACACTATCTTGACACCGATGTCTGTGATTGTTGAACCTACAAAAGAAATTCCACGAGACCAATATGCTTTGGGATCCACTGGTAATTTTCAGAAACTCTTTACTTCTAAAACAGAGAGCCTTTGTTATTAAACAACTAGAGTAATCATAGATCGTATAATATCTAAATGAAACCCCAACGTACCGAGCTAAGTTAGTTAAATTATATTTCAGTCATTGCCTGAGAGCTTCTGTTCTTGCTAGTTTCAGTGTGCCCCTATTTTAATCCTCTTCCATTAACCACTTATTTCATTTCATTTTACAGATTTTATCCATATGTGTTTTTCTTTATAATATTATTTGATTTATTTTCTGGCAGTGTGCAGAGCTTATAATATGTCCTTCCCCCAAATGTAGCATAAAGGAAACAGGTACATAGAAATGCCTTTATTCCTACATGTCTATTAACTTTACTCGTCTGTGAATAAATGAAGCAACACTCCTTGAAATTGCAGGAGAGAATGTTTTTTTAGCATTCATGGACTGGTCTATTCTTTTGAGTTTTTGTACCTTGCTCATTTGATTGGTTATTGTGTTATTGATTCATGGATTATCAATTGTGCAATCATATTAAGTAGGTGCATGCTCGGAATAGATATTTTCAGTCAGAGGAAGAGAAGGAGACTCTACTTCAGGAAATTGCATATCATACTGAAGATTTTACTAAAGCAGAATTACAAAAAATATTGTAAAGAGACACTGAAGCTCTTTGTCTGATTTAATTTTCCTTCATGAAAAGTAGCTGATGAGATAACCATGGCAGGAATGAAGATGGAATTCTAACAGCTAGGAAGGACTTAGACAACATAGGACGGGAAGAACTTCTTGAGGCTCTGAAGTAGGTCAGCTTAAAAATTCCTAAAAAAAAAGTTTTTGCATATTGACATATTTCGCATTCACGTGAATTTTAATCAAATATTGCAGCAAAAAGGCACGTCTGAAACAAACCAGGAGGATAGTACTGATGTCCCTGAAGAGTTGAAACTGAGCTTGGCATATCAAAAGGTTGTTGTTGTTGTTCTTTCATGCTACATTCCAGATCCCTATCGTCCCATTATTGATGTACGATTTATCAAATTGGGTTCTTACTTTTCTCATTGCTTACTAAATTATTCACCACTTAGTTTCATATTGTTTGTACTTTACAGACAAATATAAATTCCATACACATTCAGCCCAATATGCGCTATGAAGAGATATCAGGCAAGGTATTTATAAAGTCCATACACAGACATATATAAATTCCATACACAGTAATTTAGTCCCTAGGAAGCTTCGGGAGCATTGATGTGGTGGGACTAAAGTCAATCCACTGATCTAGTTCTTGAATTAATGCTTACTGCTCTAATTTATGAGTACATCCTGAACTTGGTGATCGTTTCATGGGAAGTGTTGGCACATCATAAAATCCTATATCTATCTCCTTTTGTTAAGATTGGTTTAGTGCTTCGTTCTTTGGACTTCCTGAAAAAAATAGAACTATTACATTTTGACCTCTACTGAAAGATTTGTGTACATCGTAAGTGCTATGCTAGAGACAATCTCAACACTGATGGATTTGATTCTTCATGTAAATTGCATGGAACTTTTGGACCATCTTCATAAGAATGTGAGCGTGCAAATTTGGAGCCGGTCATTCAGCTCCTATAGTGGTAAGATATTCCAAAAAAAGAGAAATTTTCAATCATGCATGTGTCATTGATGTTGCTCAAATTAGATATTACTTTTACAAATTACAATATATCAATCTGGAAATCAAGATTATATTATTTTCTTACAGACTTAGTAAATTACAGAAGATTCAACAACAAATAGGAATTGTATCCATGAAGTACTCTAAAGAAAATAGAATCGGAATACTTACAGTTCTCTTTGTTGGCTTCTGGGCTCAGCCCCCGCCCCCAAGTATCTTGGTCTTGGAATACTTCCATGTAGATATAAGAAGCTTGATCAAACACTAGAATGCCAATGGGTTCATGAAATAGTATTTTTCTTCTAAAATTGGGTATATGAGACAAATAAAAAATGGTACTGACATGACTTGATACGCAAGGCTAGAACTGTTATATTTTTGTTCTTTGGTCTTAATAATTCTTGTGATGTGATGTTAACTGTTTGTGTTAGGGACCGAAATGGATCATTTTGGCTACATAAATTTCCAATAGTAGGATGGTTATCCATCTATGTGGTGGAAATATAATTAAGTGCATTGCTATTATTTTTTATTTTACAGTTTCCTGTAACATGGTCCCTCAACAATGAATAAGCAAGTGATACTATTGAACCCGATGTCCCATATATGGGCGAATATATAAGTGATGGCATGCCATGCTAGCAGCGTTCTTGAAAAGTACGTAACTCTGTGTTATGTATCCCTTTATTTGCTGAAGTGATCATGATCTGAAGGTTACTTCATTGCTTTTATTTTTACCACTTGTTGTTCTGCGTAGAACCTGAGGATATGGTAGCAGTGGATGAGCCAATTAGTCAGGTCGAAACAGACAAGGTACTCACTTTAAAGAGCAGGTGACTTAAGAGTATAATCTTTTTTCTGTAGTTGGAAGGTATAAAGCCCTTTTTAGCTATTGCTGACTAACTGTAACTGACGAATGTAGATTGCAATGTGATGCTTACTTTGCAGCTTTTTTACACCCTGCTTATAAGTACCTGACTGTTTGTCTTGGGCTTGTAAATACCTTATCTAACGACTTTCTACTGATTAGGTTCTTTAGGTTTATTATTTTGCCTCTGTATGATGTCTTGGTCGTCTTTCTTGATTCTCCATCCAGGATTCGAATGCTAATAATTTAGTTTTATCTCACTCCACCTTACATGCTTTCTTATAAAAAATTGGTTTATGATATTTTAGTTCATCAATTTGTTGATTTATTCGTGTGATTATTTGAGCTTGGACAGCCAGTGATTTTATGTGTTTATGATTAATGTGGATTCTTAGGAATGATTTATGAGGTTTCAAAATGAATAGAATCATATATAATTGCCTTAATTTTTTTTTTTTTTTTTTTTTTTGTTTTTTTATGTTTTGTCTGCTTCGGCTTCATTCTTTTGTTAACATACCCGTTTATAATGTTTCCATTGGCAGTAATCAAGTTGCTGTGGAGTTTCAAACTTTTTTTGAAGTCTTAGATCCAAATTAGTTAATATTTTGTGGCGTAAAGTGGCAAGGAGTACACACGTTATCTGTTTTTATGAATTGTAGATTTTTAGATTATACACAATCATGTTTTGTATTGGATTGAAGGTGAATTATTTTGATCTATGAATGCATATTTGTGACGTCAAGAAAACATGTTTCAATTTATAATTATTGTTAATAAATTCTCTATTAAATAGACACGGTTTAAAATGAAGAACAACGAGTAAAAGACAATAGCTAAAAGGAGCTGCTAAATTCGAGAATTAACACTAAATAGACAACGGTTTAAATTCTAGAACAACGGGGAAAAACTGTTGTTAAAACTAACAAAGACAACGGTTTTAAGATTAAACAACGGATCCAAAATGTAGTTAAAATTAACAAAGACAACAAATTATATCTGTTATATAAAGTGTTGTTGGTCATGGAATAGACAACGGCTTTTACTTGTAGTTAAAATGATACTTTTAACAACAGCACTATTAATAACAGACTTATTTATAACTGGACAACAGATAAAATATGTTGTCTATTTCAAAAATTCTTGTAGTGGATATAATTATAATAATGTTGCACCTCTTAATTTACTACCTATATAGGAAGCCTAACTATGAGTCAGTGGATTAAAGTGAAGGGGAGTTATAGTACGGGGGAATTGATTTATTAGCGTTTATTGTATTATGTTGGCCAGTTGTTATATATCTCTGGATTTTTCGTCAAAAAAAAGGGGAAGAAATGCTGGTTGCTGCTATTTTTTTTCTTTTTGCCGCCTTACTACTTTACCATCATTGTTGCTTATGTTTAGGGGGGGCAATTTTTTTTTTTTTTTTTTCTGCAGATCATTGTTTATTTTTCGGGTTTTTTGATAAAAAATGCCAAAGGGGGAGGAGATTGTTAGGATGTTTTGTGTTGACAATATTTTTGTCAAAATTTCTTATAATATTTTTGTTTAATATATGAAATTAGTAGATATAACATTCTTATTAGTATTATTTAATTGGTCTTATTCTTTTGTTTTATTGATGCTATTGCAAATAAGTAAATCTTGTGTGTGATCGTCTCACGTGTGATGGAATATACTTTTACAGAAAAAAATGATATTTTTACAGGAAAAAGTGATATTTTGTTACAGTGATACTTTTGCTACAAAAAGTTATACTCTTTTTTCCAAAAAAAAGGTAATATTTTACAGATACACGTGATATTTTTACTAATAAAGTAATATTTTTTCTGTAACGGTCTCATATAAGTTTTGTCAGGTTCTTAAGAGGACTTTAGTTGATGCGGCTATAAAGATTAACTAAGTTGAAGAATCAATCAAATTTTCCTAAAAGAGATACTGGAAGCCGTGAAGAATAAACTTACATGCAAATATTTAAGATTTGTTTAAATCTCATAAACATGTCTTTTGATATGGATGAAAGAGATATGCACAATCTTGGAGATACGATAATCATGGGTGCATGTTACTTGGCCCATGAGCTAGCAAGAGCAGCCGAGAAATTATATCAACTAGTAGTATTTTCGTGCAATGCACAATTTGTAAGTGTAAATGAATAAATTAATTTTTTTTATATTTTTATATAATTTTAATAAATTAAAATATTACAATCAATAAATAGTAAGATATGAAAAATTATATTTTAATGAAAAAAGAGTACAATGAAAAGTATTAAAGACTAAAATATATATTAGTATAGATATATATTTTTTTAATGTATGAATATCTCTAGCATCCTTCCATAGAAGTCATATTGATGATTGAGGCTGGAATTGTAATATGCGGTTGACAGAGGATATATTTGTAAAGTTAAAATTTTAGTTACCGTCTTCGTAAATAATTTTTCATTAATAATATTCAATAAATTTATAAAATAAATTAATTTAAAAAAAAAAAAAATTTTCTTTTGCCCGGGCGGAATCAGCCCAAATAGCTTTATCCTATTTATTTTCGGCTAATATATGGCAAGTTATTGTCAATAATTGCATTTTATATTGGGATTGAATTTTACATACAAAAAATTGTGATTTTCAGAATTGATAATAGATTTTGGACGAAAAAATTTAAAAGTTACTAATTTCGGTGAATTTTGTTATTATATTAAGTATAGATACGCGGGGCTTGTATCTTGAGGGCATGGAGTACAGAGAAAGATAATTGGTATATGAGTTTGGGAGCACTCACATGGATTTAGTTTTGGTTTTATTCAGTTCTTTTGTTTTCAATAAAAGGTCTTTTTTTTTAGTGTAATTTAGGTGCATTAGAAGTTGTCTTGGGGAGAACAAAATTCGAAGCGAGTTTGAGAGAGTTCGTTGGGTCATGAATGGTTTGCCGTATCAGTACCGGCTAAATCGACGGGAGTCACCGGACGTTATTAGATATATTATAAGTTAGATATTAGGGAAATCAAGTCTGTTTGTAAAATTTATGGTTATATGAAGTATTAATAACAAAAGTTTCGAAGGATTTAAGGGATTCAGCCCCATTTTTATTTGGTGTTTGTTTTCTATTTTTATTTACGTCAGTTTCTGTGGTGCTGCAGAATATAAAACTTCAATTTCCTTCACATTGTTTTGCAGCAAAGTTTGAAAGAAGCTTTAGGAAGAAATCCAAAATCTTAATGTGGTGAAGAAAGTAGTGTTTGACTCTGATTTCGACAAGTCTACTGTTTAAGCAATTTGTTAGTAGTTCGGGATTTCCGCCAAACTCCCCTCACAAAAGAATCTTTCTCAATTATTGTTTAGTAGAACCAACAAAATGCTGCAACAATCGAAATGAGATTCTTCGCCATATAATTCAAATCTTCAACATTGCCAGAGAGTTACTCGTCTCGCTTAACAATAATCTCACCCCAGATTTGTTCATGTACAATGTCAGTTAGACCGTATAGGTGTGAAATATTAATATGTTTCTAGAAAATTATCTTGCTGCTATATCTTCATTTTCCTCCTTCTAGTAATTATGCTTTCAAAATAGCCAAGCCCAGAGAACGCAATATTACCATGAATAACATCCAGAGGTTGAGGAAAATTATGATGCTTCGTCAAAATAAACATCTGCTCACCCTACTTTCTAACAGGGGGTGATTGGTGGAATTTGATATTTAGCCATTTGTTTGAGTTACAAATGATTTAACTAACCGAACATCAGTAAATTCTCAAAATTAAGCACAAAAATAATAAAACCATATAACCTAATCAATATAACATTTTTCTGCGGCCCTTACTTGGAGGACGGGAATTCTTTGAGATATTTATCAAAGTTTTTGGAATTTGAGGATGACGAAACTTATTCTTTAACTACAATTAAACTGTATATGTATATAGACAATGGTTACACCGAAAAGTTTGAGGGAAACGGCTACCGCCGCTATCTAACATAAAAATATGTCACCAAAAGATAGGACTATTGGGATTCTTCAATCCTACACTAGGTGTGGTGCACCACCATACCCAACGTCCAACACGTGTCCAAGAGTGTTAATTAAATTTCTATTCTGTTTTTCTTTATTTTCTTATTTTCTTATTTGACTTTCAGTAGGAAATTAATATTACTTCAATCAAAAAGGTAAAATATCTCTCTCTCTCTCTCTCTCTCTCTCTCTCTCTCTTCTCTAATTTTTTGTCTTCTTTTTCGTTCCCGCCTTTCTTCATCTCTCAAAAGTGTAACACTCAATCTTCTTCTTCAAGCTTCCCAAGACCCATCCCTACAATCTACAGGCCTATATTGTTTGTGTTTTTTTTTTATGTCCCAAAAATAACACTCCCTTTTCTTCTTCAAGCTGTCGACCCATCATTTTTTCTTCTGAAAATTTTGCAGGTCGGAAGATGTGACTCCATTTTTTCTTGAAATTTGAGACAGGTAAGTGTTCTACTTGATAGCAAAAATATCATATTTCAGAGTTTTCAAATGGCTAAATATCTAAATATTTGCTTGATTTTATTGATCAGTTGCACCCACATATTTTGTAAATGTAATTTCCTTCATATTCATATTCATATCCATTCGTAGCAAGCTTTGGCGAATCTTCTTTTACAATTTAATGTGTAAGTGGATTTACAAAGAGTAAAGCTAATTCTGAAAGAATAGACGTAAAGATCTGGTTTTTGTGAATATAATCTTTTGTTTGCTGATTGGAAAATGCTTGAATCTTGTAATTTTACGAGAGAAATTAATTATGTAAAAATTGAAAATAATGAAATGATCAAGGTCAGAAGTTGTCTTATTATTAATTGTTGTTATGTTACAGCGATGGATCAACCTTTATCACCTGGTAAGAGATTTTGAAGAATTTCCCATAAGTGATTCACCAATATCCACAGATGTTGAGGTACGTAATGACGAGCCTATGATAGAACAATTTGAGCATAAATTAGTTGTGGGTCAAATAGTAAAAGGTCGTGAGGATGCCTATTTGTTGTATTGTGAGTATGGCCTTATAAAAGGTTTTAGTGTGAGGAAGGGAAAGCAAGATTACTTTCATGGTAGTAAGGAACATAATATGAAAGAATTTAATTGTTCTTGTTATGGGAAAAAAGATGGGAAGTGTAGCACTGAAGGAAAGCAAGCAAGCTATCTAAAGATGGAAACACGAACTGGTTGCATGGCACGCCTAAGAATTGGGCATAAAAAGAATGAAGAGTGGAGAGTGATTATCTTTCAAAGCAAACACAATCACGACATGACAGCAGCTGATGAAAGCTATATGTTAAGATCGGCTCGTACGATTTTATATGCTAAAAGGGATATGTTGAAAGCTTTAGTAGAAGCAGGATTTTCGGTAGCTAATGCTTATTCGTACATGTAGCAAGAATCATTCGGGAGGGAAAATGTACGATTTCTTAAGAAAGATGTATACGATTACCTTAATCGCCTAGCAAAAAGTCACAGACAAGTAGAATATGGTGATGCGGCTGAATTCCTAAGTTTCTTTAAGAAAAAATCCAATGAGGATGCCTTATTCTATTGGGATTTCCAAGTAGATGAAAATAATTGGATGTGCAACTTTTTCTTTAGAGATGGGCGCAGTAGAATTGACTATGAGGCTTTTGATGTCCTTTCATTTGATACCACCTACAAGACGAACAAATATATGATTTGTGCACCTTTTACTGGTATTAACCATCATAAGAGTAATTTGATGGTTGGACTAGCCTTTATGTCTAATGAAATCGAGGCGTCTTTTGAATTGTTGTTTGACACATTTCTGAAATCCATGGGAGGGAAGCAACCTGAGACAATTTTCACAGATCAGTGTCAAGCAATGATAAATGCCGTTGAAACTTCATTTCCAAATCCCCAACATAGGTTGTTTCAATGGCATATCAATCAAAATGCTCCTTCACATTTTTGGTAGTACGAATAATGATGCAAAGTTAAAAAATTAGTTCCACAAGTGTATGGAATTTTGTGCATCTGAAGAAGAGTGAGTGTATGGAGGGAGATGATTGTTGATCACAATCTTTTTGATCATTCATGGTTGAATAAAATGTATAAGTTGAGACATAAATGGTTCGTTGATTTTAGTAGGAATCGATTCAGCGCAAGGCTTAAGGCTTCATCTAGGAGTGAGGGCACTAACTCTACTTTGAACTTTGGTGGTAAAAGGACACATACTTTGTTTGAATGTGTTTTGCGGTTTGAAAGAGTTCAACACTCATGGCATCAAGATGAAAATGAAGATGATTATTAGTCTCGTCGTGGCAAGCCTACACTTGCTGTGGAAAATAATTGTTTGTTGAGAGAGGCTGCATCAGTTTATACACATAAGATATATAATATGTTTCAGACAGAATTGATCAGTTCCCTGAGTATTAATTTTGATGGAGAACCATCACAAAACGGTACTTTGATCGATTTTGAAGTCAAGTCCCAGGGTAGCTCAAAAAGGATCCGGAAAGTGAAGTTTGATATGGGATCACATAAAGTTGAATGTACTTGTCAACATTATGAGTCTGTTGGTATATTATTCAAGCATGCTTTACTAGTTTTAAAGCAAATGAATGTGCATAAAATACCAACAAAGTACTTAAAGATGAGATGGACAAAAAGAGCAAGGGAGAGATTGTATTCTGAGGAAGAACGTTTTTGTTCGGTTGATCATGACTCGGCCACCATATATGTGAACTATATGATGAGGTTTTGTTACGATCTTGTAATGCTACGTAAGGTGCATAAAGAAACAAGAAATATGGTAAAGAACGGGCTCAAGGTTGTGCTTTCAGATTTAAATGGGCTACTTGACCATTTGAGTTTAGATACGTCAGCTACATGTGATGCTGATGTGGAAGTGGGTGATTCCAACACTGCAAATTTCGATGGAATGAAAGAAAATATGCATATTGAGACAAACCCTATGCATAATCCTCTTTACGTGAAGTCAAGAGGCCTTAATAATGTTCGATTGCCAAGCCATTGGGATTCAAAGAGCAAAAAAAAAAAAAAAAAAAAAAAAAAAAAGAGAAATCTTGTATCTTTTAGTAAGTATGACACGTTATAAGTTAATACTTTTGATTGTTTTTATTAGCTTCTCTATTAATTTAAGATTTTTTTGTCTAATTACCTCTTTCGTAGAAAGAACTACAAGAAGCTTGAAAGGAAATGTCCAAAGCTCCAGAATTGAGAGGATTTCATGTCCATTCCAAGATTTCTTTAATGTCCAAACATCAATACGAGCTACAAGTGGACAATCCATGCTAGGTGTTGCTGCTTGTAATTTCCAAGATATTAATAGTGGTAGACAATCTAGTACCCATCAATCTCACAATGTTTATCATATGCCATTTCTGTCGTTGCATGTGGTAAGTCATCTATAATATAGTATTTGCTGACATCAATATAATTGAATTCTTATGCAATCACTCAACGTTGTGTGTAGGGGAATCAACCATTTAATTTTCGTGAACTTTCTACTCACACATTATAATATTGGGATATAATCATTCAACGGTATGCATAATATATGGTTTATGGTACTTATCGATCCAAGTTTAGCTGATTTTTATCATCCTAGCACTCAATTTGTCTACTTCAACCAGGCTGAGATAGAGCGCTCAAGAAGACAGAATTGATGTATATACAAATGTCTCCAGCACCATCAGGACACTCATTCTATTATGGTTATGTCGAGCAATGATGAAGAACATTGATGATCTTACCTTTTTCTAGATTCTTTTTGGGTTATATAGTTGTGAAACATTATGGGAAGCTCTATATTTTGTTATTTAGTATTATATTTTATGTAGATTCTTTTTGGCTTGTAAAGTTGTGAAACATGGGGGGGGGGGGGGGGGGGGAGGGCTATATTTTGTTGATGCTGATGTATTTACTTTTTGTAAATGATTTTTGAGTTGTAAAGTTATTGTTTGCCGACTCTGATATCAGATGAATACAGCTTGTTTTAGTCTGTGGAAGGGAATGCTTTTACTACCCTATCAAAAATAATATAGGTGTTCTGTACAATTTATTTGCAGCAAATGCTTGTTCTTGTACTACTTCAGTAAAAGAATATAAAAATAAAAATTGTGCTATGTACAATTGATTGGCAGCAAATGCTTGTTCTGTAGAAGAATCAAATAATAAAAAACTTGTTTCTCATTTGTAGCAAGAGCTTACAGTTTGACATTTGTTATGGAAGTGTGCTTGAATTGGAATCATTATTTGGGAGCATTAATTGATCTTCGTTTCTTTAGGGGTGTGCGTGTGCGTGTGTATAGTTCATATAAAGTGACCAGATTGTAAGATCAATAAAGCAATATCCTCAAAGTGTTCTCACTCTGTTTTATTGATATTAACTGGATCAAAGTACAAGAAATGAAAAATATAAGAAATACAAGAACTGTCGATATTTGATCCCTCAAACTAAACACATAATCTATTGCGAATCTATGACAATATATGACATGTTGGTGATAGCTCCGCTTCGACTTCCTCTTCTCGGGCAAGTTAAGGATCATCCACCAACCTAAGGTATCAACTTGTTTTTTTTTTTTTTTTTTTCTCTTTTGCTTTCTCTTACGTCTTC
Organism: Ajuga chamaepitys; assembly: GCA_958295605.1. Taxonomy (NCBI): domain Eukaryota; kingdom Viridiplantae; phylum Streptophyta; class Magnoliopsida; order Lamiales; family Lamiaceae; genus Ajuga; species Ajuga chamaepitys. Next base: position 33,948,042 of record OY282502.1, on the reverse strand, counting down.
CACACTCCTTATCAATTTGGAACTGATAGAAAGAGAATGGAAACATATGTAAGAAATCCACTTGAAATACTACAGTACAAGTATTACCCTGTTTTTTGAATTTTGCATACTTCGATTTCCAATCGCCCATCCAGAAGAATACAATTCAAATAGAAACAATTGGTATTCTATTTATATCTTGTTTCTATACTGAATTTAGATGAGATTTGGTTAATACGAAAGATAAAAAGTTGTAACTGTTAACAATCAGAGATTGAGTAAAGGAAAAATGTAATCTCATTCAATACTCTGAAGAAGAAAGATTATCTCTCTACATGCTATTCTGCATGTTTACAGTTACAAAGATGAATGTGAATAGAAATTACAAGATCTTGACTTATTGTACGCTATGTGTAGTGTATTTATATGGGTTGCTATCTATCCTTCTAGAAGTTCCTATTAGTAGTGTAATTTAAACTAACTAACAACTTATAAACTAACTAACAACTTATAAACTGACTAACAGTTTTAATTGATTCAACATCCCCCCCTCAAGTTGGGCTATTGTGAATGTCTAACATGCCCAACTTGGAAAGTAGATAGTGAAATTGTGTTGGTCCTAGTACTTTAGTGAAGAAATCTGCAATTTGTTGTGTAGTTTTGACATGCTTTAAATCGATGAATCCAGCCTTGAACTTGTCTCTAACTATGTGGCAATCAATCTCCAAGTGCTTAGTCCTCTCATGGAAGACTGGGTTTGCTGTTATATGTATTGCAGATTGATTGTCACAGAATAGAGCAATTGGTGTGGTGATGTCTATCTTGAAATCTTTAAGGATGTATGAAATCCATTGGAGTTCCGCAACAGTGGAGCTTAAAGCTCTGTATTCTGATTCAGCTGAGGATTTAGATACTGTAGTCTGTTTCTTGCTCTTCCATGATATCAGGGACTTGCCAATAAAGACACAATATCCTGTGATAGATCGTCTAGTGTCTTTACAGGCTGCCCAGTCTGAGTCTGAAAATGCCTGCACACTCATAGACATATCAGTAGCATAAAAGAGCCCAAGTGACGGGCAACCTTTCAAATATTTAACAACATGTAAAGCAGCTTCCCAATGACTAGTGTATGGTTTGTTAACAAACTGACTAAGTTGTTGTGTGGCATATGTAACATCAGGTCTAGTTAAGTTTAAATATAGTAATCTTCCTATTAGTCTTCTATATTTATCAGGATCATTGAGTGGGTCTCCTTGAGTAGCAGTGAGGTGTAATCCAGTTGGTAGAGGTGTGATAGCCGGCTTGCAACCCTCAAGACCTGTATCTTTAAGGATATCTAGTGCATACTTTCTTTGACATAGGTATGTACCCGTTTCATTTCTAGCTATTTCCATTCCCAAAAAATACTTGGCATATCCGAGATCCTTTATGGTAAACATATCATGAAGATAAGTTTTGAGTTCAGTTATTTTTTCCATGTGTGAGCCTGTTATTAACACATCATCAACATACACTAATAATGCAAGGAAAACCGAATTTTTTGAATATATGAATAAACAATGATCAGCAGCAGACTGTGTAAATCCAAAATCTATCAGTTTCAGTGTAAATTCACAATTCCAACGTCTTGAGGCTTGTTTTAAGCCATATAAACTCCTTTCTAGTTTGCAAACCTGTCCAGAAATAGCTTTATTGTACCCCTGTGGTGGTAACATATACACTTCTTTGTCTATATATCCATGTAAAAAAGCATTATTAACATCTAGTTGGCAAATAGGCCAAGCTTTCATGGTTGCAATAGAGAATAAAATTCTTACCGTCACCATTTTTGCTACTGGTGAGAAGCTTTCAACATAATCTTCACCATATACCTGGTTATAGCCCTTGGCTACTAGCCTTGCTTTATACCTTTCTACTGTTCCATCGGGGTTAGGCTTTACTTTGAAAACCCATTTACTTCCAATAGCTTTCTTTCCTGGTGGCAAAGTAGTGAGAGACCAAGTGTTATTTTGTTCTAGAGCATCTAACTCCTTTTGCATTGCCTCTCTCCATTCATGTACTTGACTTGCTTGACTATAAGTATTGGGCTCCTGTATACTAGAAACACTTGTTAAGAAAGCTAAGTAATGATGATTGAAATTAGGAGAATCCTTATAAGGAAAGGTGTTTAGAGAATATGGACTCCCATTAGTAACTGTGTTGACAGTAGCTTGAGCTGCATATATCATATTGCTACATTGAAAATCAGAAAGATAAGAGGGTTTTGACCTTTGCCTGTTACTTCTTCTCACATTGAGTATTTGATTATTTTGTTGATTGTTTTGATTATTGCTATTATGTGTAGTAATAGTGTCATTGTTTTCAAGATCAAAAGATTGTTCATTAATATTAAGATGAGATGGACCATTCTGAACTTGATTTTGTATCACTTGTACAGAAGTCCTGCTGTTATCATGTTCATTATTCTCATACTCAATATTAGGAATAGGAACATTACCAATTACTGGACCAGCGATAGACAAGGGAAATGTCTCAGGAAAAAAATGAACATCCCTTGAAGTAAAAACCTTCTTATCCTCTAAGTTATATAAAAGAAAACCTTTCTTACCTGTGACATATCCTAGAAACACACTCCGTATTGTCCTGCTATAAAATTTAGACTTATAAGGCAGATTATTTGCAGCAAAAGTCAAACATCCAAATGGTTTAATCAAAGCATAATCAGGAGTTTTATTATACAAAATCTGATATGGAGATTTCCATTTCAAAATAGCTGATGGCAATCTATTTATAATATAGGTAGCAAGCAATATAGAATAAGACCAAAATTGTATTGGAGTATTAGAAGTAAACATCAAAGATCTAGCAACTTCAAGAACATGCCTATGCTTCCTTTCCACAACTCCATTTTGTTGTGGTGTATATACGCACGTTGTCTGATGTATTATACCTAAAGATTGAAAATAAGACTGACACTCTTTTCCAATGAACTCTAAGCCATTATCAGTTCTTACAAATCTAACAACTGCTTGAAATTGAGTTTTAGCCATCAAGATAAAATTGAATAATAATTTTGGTGCCTGTGATTTATGACTCATCAAATAAGTCCATGTCCCTCTACTAAAGTCATCAACTATTGTTAAAAAATATGGTGTGTTTGTTAAGCAAATGTCTCTACAAGGACCCCAAATGTCCACATGAAGCAAATCAAAAAACACATTAGATTGAATTGAACTTGAATGGAAAACATTTCTATGTTGTTTGGCCTGAAAGCATGTACCGCAGCTCTTTATTTCAGTAATATGTGGATCTGTACAGAGATTTTGCAAAAGAGATACATGGGAAAGTGTAGTTACAGAGGCATGTCCTAGTGTTTTATGCCAGTACAACAAATTCTCAGAATTCTGACTAACAGTATGAGCTACAATTTCAGGCAAAATAGAAGACAAAACAGGTGTGTCACTACCAGACTTAGGTTCTAATATGTAAAGCCTTTCTTTCAGCTGGCCAAGCTTAAAGGTTTTATCAGTCCTCTGGTCCTGCAATATACATTCATTAGCAGAAAACACACATTGTACAAGAGAATTCTTGGTTAGTTGAGCAATGGACAACAAATTATAACTAAAAGAGGGAACATACAACACATCTGTTAATGTAAGATTTGGAGTTATCTTTACTTGACCAGCAAAGTGAATACCCTTGATAGTACCATCAGGTAATAATACATTTGTTTTAGAACTAACTGGTTTAAGTGAGTCAAACATATTTCTATCACAACACATATGTTTACTTGCCCCTGAATCTAAAATCCATGACCCCTTTCGTAAACTAACAGACGCAGCACAACTAATATGAATAGTATTATATGCACACATTGTCGTACCTGCAAAACTCACAGCATGAGCAAAATCAGTGGCAGACTCTTGTTGTGCAATCCCTTTATTGGTTGCAAAATACTTTGCTAACTCCTGTTGAAACATCATGGAGAAATCAAAAGTTTTAGAACAATTTTCTTGTATATTTTTGAAATCTGTTCCTTCTGGAGTATATGAAACATTAGCAGCAACATGTTTCCCTTTCTGTTCTTGGATCTTCTTGTACCAATCTGGCACACCATGTAACTGAAAACACTCCGAGGCATCATGCCTTTTTCCTCCACAATGAGAGCACACCAACTTAGCCCGTTCTTCCTTCGTCTTCCTTGAATTCATACGACCTTTGTTAGCAATATTATAAGGCTTATAAGAACCCTTTGCTAACATAGCAGCTTGATCTGTAGCATCTGGAAATATAACCTGAACCGATCTTTGTTTCTCCACCATAACCAACATCGAATATGCCTTATTGACAGGAGGCAATGGATCCATTAAAAGAATTTGATTACGAACATTGTCAAATACATCATTCAAGCCCATCAAGAACTGCAAAAGTTTGGTTTGAGTATCCATATCCACTATGTTCTTGTTTACAGGGCAAGCACAGACAGGGAGTGGAGAAAGACTACTAAATTGATCCCATAATTTCTTCAATCTTGTAAAATATAGCTGCACCGAGTCAGTGCCTTGAGAAATACTAGAAATTTCACGTTGTAATTGATATAATAGAGGCCCATTGCTCTCACCAAAACGTTGAGCAATGACCTCCCACAATTCTTGCGCACTATTCGCGTATACAAATGCTTCAACAAACTCTTTACCGATGCTATTTAAGATCCAAGAAATCAACATACAATCTATTTTCCTCCAGGTTTCATATAAAGGAGAATCCTCAGAGGGCATTGGAACCTTACCAGTCACAAATCCAAGTTTGGATTTAGCACCCAGGGCCAACATCATTGATTTTTTCCAGGAGATATAGTTGACGCTCGTCAAAGGGTGAGACACCAACATCATGCCTGGATTGTCAGAAGGGGACAAAAACAGGGGATTATCCATCTGAATGGGAACAGGATTGGGTGGAACCTCATTGTTAATCTCCGGATTGGCAGGACCAGTAGTAGCCATAGCAGAAGAATTTCAACAAACAAGTGGTGTGCAGCAATGAATCAGAGAGAAACAAAAAAACTAGCAAGAAATCTGATCGCGCAAAAAAAAAAAAAAAAAAAAAAAAACGAGCAGAAACAGTAGTTAGGATCAAGAACCTTTTTCTACTGATACCATGTTAACAATCAGAGATTGAGTAAAGGAAAAATGTAATCTCATTCAATACTCTGAAGAAGAAAGATTATCTCTCTACATGCTATTCTGCATGTTTACAGTTACAAAGATGAATGTGAATAGAAATTACAAGATCTTGACTTATTGTACGCTATGTGTAGTGTATTTATATGGGTTGCTATCTATCCTTCTAGAAGTTCCTATTAGTAGTGTAATTTAAACTAACTAACAACTTATAAACTAACTAACAACTTATAAACTGACTAACAGTTTTAATTGATTCAACAGTAACTCATTCATTTTCAGTAGTAAACATTTTCATAACTTAAAAACTGAAGTTCAATGATATTTCTTTAATTAATATAAACTGGAAAAAAAAAACTCTTAAATGTTCCAACACCAACAAAAAATAACCAAGTCTGATGAAGAGGATTGCATATAAAAGCAGGTTATAATGCTCATCACTTAAAAAAAGAAAAGGCAACACCTGAAAAATCAATACGCTATCATTTCCTTGATTTCAAGGAAAATCGCATGTACTTTATAATAGAGAGAGGATTTAAAAAATCAGCATTTTACAAAATCAAAAACCACTCGAAACCATAGATATAGAATAAATTATCAAATTTGTCAAAATTGGGGGCTGAACTCGCCGATGAAGATAAGTACCGAGCTATTATTACCTGAAATTGAATTCTTCCTCTAAACTCGCCTGAAATTTAATCCTTCTGAAGAATTAGCCATAAAAGAGCTTCCGTCCAACAACAGTATTTTTTGGATGGGGAAGCGATTGGCTTCTTGCTGATGTATATATACATGAAAATGACTTCCCATGAAGTTTTGGGGAAGAAAACTATGTGTGTTTTCTGGGTTGGAGAAAGAATTCAGAGAATTCAGAAAACAAAGAGAAGAAGAAACGGAGATCGGAGAAGAAGAAGAGAGAATCCCCATTTGGAGAGACGGGACTTAGAGGAGAGAGAGAGAGATTTTACCTTTTTTATTTAAGTAATATTAATTTCCTACTGAAAATCAAATAAGAAAATAAGAAAAAAAAAAAAAAAAAAGAGAACTGAAATTTAATTAACACTCTTGGACACGTGTGGGTATGGTGGTGCACCACACTCAGTGTAAGATCGAAGAATCCGGACTATTGTATATTGTGTTTTCTTAAAAATTAAATCTAACTAATTACCACCTCTATTTTTTTTATTGCATCTATAAATATCGAGGTGGTTTCTGAAATTGTAACAAGAAATTATGAAATGTTATCGATGCTTTAATTGCATCAGAGCTTCTCCAAGGCAGCAGTGAATTGTTGCTCAGCAACAAATTGCTGCCTTGGCCCTTCTCCAAGGGCTTCCTTAATTACATATGTGTACATCAATTTGGTATCTGTGAACAGTGCAGCAGCAAGTTGCTGCCCTACTGTTCACAAAACACCAACATTTTTTTTGTTTTTTTTTTTTTTTTTTTTTTTGTTTTGTTTAATTTCAGATATTTATTGTTAAAATAAAGATATATCAATTAATTTATAGAGGTCCTTTTAATAAATAATTTTATAAGTATAATTTTTTATAATAAATTTATTTTTCTGTTAATATATATATATATATTTTTCCATCCAACTAATCACATAAATTAAATTAGAGTAAAAAAAATACTTCTTTATATTACAAAGTAACGACGGATAAAGATTTCAAGATTTTATTGCCCGACATTGAAAAATCAGAGATGCACTAGCTCATTTCACGCTTCAGAATGCATTAATTAATCACCTTTGGGACGAATTGGCTATATCGAATGGCTAATGACAATTACATTGTTACTATGTAATTTATATTTTACTTGTATCGTATGATGTTCTAATTTTGCATTTACTTCTAATAAAATAAATATTTTGTTTTTAATTCAACCTCCTTTTTCAATTAATTTATAATAAAATATAAATTCATATTATATTTAATCAGATTTCATATATTTTAAATAGACTAAATTAAATATATTTCAATTCACTACTATATGAATTCCTACAAAAAAATAGAATATATAATAATTAAAAAAAAAAAAATTTTAGAATATTATTTTTTGTGCACCAATTTTGTTTTGAATGGTTAGAGATGATTTTCAGTTTGCACCAATTTTTTGTAATTAAATTTTGTTAATTGTGTGAATTAGCAACAATTTGTTGTTATAGCATTGGAGATGCTCTCGGTCATTGGAAACGAGATAAATGGGGTTGTATTATCTATAGGGGTACATGCGGTACAGTGTGGATCGGAAATTTGAAAATCTCAAGAACCATACCGCATTTCGGTTATTTTAAAAATGAGTATTCACAACCAATTTAAAAAATAGGAACAGTACCGTGCGTTTTTTTTCCAAGAATAAGATCGAATAGTTCAATTCGTTTTGATTCAGTTGATATAAATGGAGATTTTTTTATCTTTTGAATAATAAATTCAATTTGAACAAAAGCATATATACATATATATAACAAAAAAAAAAAAAAAAATTATTACATCAATTTTTCCAATTATAATAATTAAATATAAACTTTCTTTAATTATTTTTGTTAAATGATAGGGATGGCCCGGTCATTTCGGGTCGGGTTAATACCTCGGCCCACTAACCGGCCCAGAAGGTCCAGAAGTACGCGTCCCAGATAATGTGGCGCGGCCCAACTTGAGGCTTGTTCCGCGATTCAAGGCCCACGATCCGTTCCCAAACGCCACGCAGCGGAAAATAGGCGCGACAATAGGGAGTTAGTTAGGGTTTAGTAGGGGATAGTATAAAAATGAGGAAAGAACTCTGAATTAGGGTTCGCATTCTGTATTCTGAAATTATTACGTGTAAACTCAAAGAGATAGTGAAAGAAACACCTCGGCAGGTGCTATTTTGTGCCCGTGGACGTAGATCTCCGGATCGAACCACGTACATCTTGCGTTTTTCCATATTTCTTGCATAAGTTTTCGTTAAGTTTCTTGGATATCAGATTGCGCTTTACCAATTGGCGCCGTCTGTGGGAAACGTGAAGCACGTGATTGTGATATTGACGTCGTATTTGGTACACTATGGTGACTACTCGCTTGAATCAATCTCGCCAAGGTGATCAGATCAACCAGGATCCACCCGTGGATCAAGTTTTGCCGCCGAGGCAATCGCCGATGCGAGGTACATCTCCTCATCAGGGCAACCAAGGCCCAGTTATGAATCCAGACAACCAGTTCTTACCTCTGCCCCCACAAGACATGCAAAACCCTAATCCCGCTGTCGCCCGGCCACCGGTCAATATTCAAATAACTCCAGAATTACTCCAGGCTTTCCTACAAGAGCATGCTCATGTTCTTCAAGACTGGGCGGCCAATCGCCCGAATCCCGATGGACCTGCCGGACATACTACCAATCCCGCGGTGCATCCACATCGCCAGCACTCGCATGATCGACAAGACCCGGTGCACCGCGGGCGTCAGGATCGGCGACGGGAACGACCTGGTTCTCCCGAGGACCATGGGAGTTCTAATGGGTCAAGACAGCGCAACGACGAACCCGCAGATGTCGATCGCCACCGTCCACTTAACGCGGCTAAAAGAGTTCGTTATGCCAATCCACATACTCTAGATCTCCAAGAGTATGAGCGAGTCCAACGCAATGTCGAGCTGGACAGAATCCTGGGCCTTGATGCCAATGGGGACATTATCACACCGTTCTTTCAAGAAATCATGGCCACCTCCCTTCCCGAAGGGTTCAAAAGGCCTGCCATATCACCTTATGACGGCACAGGAGATCCGGCCAATTTTCTTGGAGCTTTCAGGCACAACATGCTTAGCCGCGATCATACTACATCCCTTCATTACTGTAAGATTTTCCCTGAGTATCTTCAGGATGAAGCTCGGGTTTGGTTTGATTCTCTCCCTCGCAATAGCGTATCCTCTTTTAGAGAACTCGCCGAGCACTTTTGGGCGCGTTTTGAAGCACGTGCGAAGCCCATGGCCACCCTAGCTGACCTCATGAATATGGAACAACGGGACGGTGAAATCGTTACCCAATTTCTTGACCACTTTACAGTGGAGAGTCTCAAGGTAGGAAGTTGCTCAGATGATGTTATCATCAATGCATTCATGAATGGACTCCGTCCCGGACCACTCTACACTGAGCTGGTTCGTAATCCACCGGTCACAACCCGCGCACTGTTTAATACTGTGTGCAGATATGCTAAGGCCGAGGAGCAGACTCGTAGGAAACGTGAGAAAATAGGGCACAGGCTAGGCCTAGCACACGACCTAGCGCTTTTTCTCGTCTGAATCAGGGACGTTCAGACCCTTGAGGGGATATTCCACAGTTCACCCCGCTGACAAAATTGCGAGCTGAAATTCTTTCTGTTCACAAGAACGATTTACGGCCCTGTCCGCGGATGACTGCTCCGCCTGAGAAGAGGAACCGAGGAAAGTGGTGTGCGTACCACCGAGATCATGGGCACGAGACAGAGGAGTGCCGAGAGCTCAGCAAGGAAATTGAGGAGTGTTTAAGGAAAGGTCTCTTGCGACAATATATTGCGCGGACCGATGACAAGCCTCGGACAAGTCAGAATGGGGGTTCGTCTCATAACCGCGGAGGTTATCATGACCGGGGTACACAACAAAATCGGCCGGGTCTAGCAATTATGCACGGCAAGACTCTGGCAATCGCCAACAACCTCGTTTTCTGCCACCACCTCCTCCTCTGGGAGGACCCGGAGACAATGCACCCACTCACGTAATAAACGTGATATATGGGGCCCTCCCCACCGGGGCTTCGCGAAATGCCTTGAAGGCAGAGGCTCGCCGTCCTCCTCTCGAGGAGCCACGTCATAAGCGCCTCCATAAATCCGAAACTGTTAGTTTCACAGATAGAGACCCGGTTCCAGAGATAACACCCCATACTGATGCCATCGTCATCGACATGGTTGTAGCCAATGTTACGATAAAGCGAGTCTTTGTAGATAATGGAGCCGCAGTGAGTGTTATATTCGCTGACTGTTTCCAAAAAATGGGAATTCCTCGGGAGCAACTTCGGCCGGCAACCGGGCCACTGCAGACTTTCACCCAGGGAGAAGTTCAGCCAGAAGGTGTCATCACTCTCCCGGCGTCTCTGGGCACTTATCCGGCGATAAAATCCATTTTTGTAGATTTTTACGTGGTTAACTCCCCGTCGCCGTACAATATGATATTGGGTCGGGATTGGCTTACTCCTGCAAAAGCCATATGCTCCACATACCACCTCGCGCTAAAATTCCCTACCTCACATGGCGAAGTGGCTATCCGCGGTAGTCAGCGGGTTTCTAAGGAGTGCATGTACGTCGCACTCAAAAAGACAACCAAGGTTCCTCCCAAACAACAGCTTCATGTGGCGTCATCGGCTCTCGAAACTCATGTATGTACCTCATTGGGGGACACCACTGTCCAGGTGCCGCTTGATCCGTCCAAGCCTGAACAAACTATAACTGTCGGTGCCGTGGATGTGCCGTGGTTGCATCATGCCATCATCCAGACTTTGCGAGAATATTCCGATGTCTTCGCATGGTCCCCTTTGGATATGCCCGGGGTCTCTCCCGATGTAATAACCCACAAGCTGAACATCGATCCCAGCGTAAAGCCTATAAAGCAAAAGCAAAGGAAGTTCGCTCCGGAGCGAAATGCAGCAATTCGAATCGAGGTGCAACAACTCTTGGATGCGGACATCTTGTTCGAAGTGTATTACCCTTCTTGGCTATCCAATCCAGTGATGGTGATAAAGTCCAGCGGAGCATGGCGAATGTGTGTCGATTTCTCCGATCTCAATAACCATTGTCCGAAGGACTGTTATCCTCTACCTTCCATCGACCAAAAGGCCCAAGCCATTACTGGGTACGTGGCACTTTGTTTCTTAGACCTGTATAAGGGATACCACCAGATCTTCATGGATCCTCAGGATGCCCTCAAAACGGCATTTATCACTGCTTTTGGGTGTTTTGCTTTTAAGAAAATGCCCTTCGGGCTCAAGAACGCTGGAGCCACATATCAACGTCTCATGGACCGCGTTTTTCGCGATCAAATTGGCCGCAACGTCGAGGTTTACGTCGATGATCTGGTTATAAAAAGTACCTCCCATTCTTCATGCGTGCAAGACATTGTTGAAACGTTGCGTACTCTGCGGCGTTACAATTTGCGACTTAATCCGGCAAAATGCACTTTCGGCGTTGGCTCCGGAAAGTTTCTTGGTTATATGGTTTCACAACACGGTCTTCAGGCCAATCCAGCCAAACTTCGGGATGTTTTAGATCTGCAGACACCGAAGACGTTCAGAGACGTTCAACGCCTCACGGGTGGTTTGGCGGCCTTAAATCGCTTTTTATCTAAAGCGGCAGAGCGCCAACTCCCATTCTTCAAAATTCTGAGACAGGCGAAGTCATTTGAGTGGACTCCGGAGTGCACTGAGGCTTTCGAGGCTTTGAAGCATCATATTCAGCAATTGCCCACTTTGTCAGTTCCTCTCTCCGGAGAGCCTCTCTATATGTATTTGGCTTCCGCCGAGGAAGCTATTAGCACCGCACTCGTGCGAGAAGTCAATGGTGTTCAACATCCCGTGTATTTTGCAAGCCGAGTAATTCACGGGGCGGAGACACGGTACTCCATGCTGGAAAAACCCGTGCTGGCCCTTGTCATGGCGGCTCGGCGTCTGCGGCCATACTTCCAAGGGCGCGAAATACGAGTTCTGACCAATCATCCTATACGTCAGATTCTTGTCAAGCCCGAGGTGTCAGGGCGCCTCGCCAAGTGGGCTGTCGAATTAGGCGAATATGATATTCAATTTCTTCCCCGCCGAGCTATCAAGGGTCAAGCACTTGCAGACTTTTTGGCTGAAACCCCTGGGGATAATCATGAATCTTCTGCAGACAATGGTACCCATCATCCTGCTACCCTCGTATCCCCACCTCGCAAGTGGCAATTATATGTGGATGGTGCATCCACGACTCGCGGAAGTGGTGCCGGGGTGCTTCTCATTGACCCCGAGGGAGTTGAAGTTAGGTACGTCATCCGATTCAAATTTAAGGTGACCAATAATGAAGCAGAATACGAGGCAGTTCTCGCCGGGCTCCGGCTCGCTCAATCCTTAGCTATTCGCCATCTTGAGCTCTTCACGGACTCCGAGGTCGTGTCCAAGCAAATCCAGGGAACTTATGTCGCCAAGGATGAAACGATGATCAGGTATCGTGCTTTGACACTCCAACTTATGTCAACTTATGATACGATTGTTATCCAGAAAATACCACGCACTCAGAATGCAAGAGCAGATGCGCTCAGCAAATTAGCCTCCGCGGTCCGAACTAATATATCTCCGGATATTATAGTCGAAGATTTATTTCATCCGGCGATTCATGAGGCAATGGTCTCGATATTGACTGATGGTGATCCGAATTGGATGAATCCTATTATTCAATATCTCCGTGATGGAACTCTGCCTAGTGATAAGCTGCGAGCTCGGCAGATAGTCCTTAAAGCCCCCAAGTACTCCTTTCACGATGGAGTCTTATATCGACGGTCGTACCTACAACCGAGTCTCCGGTGCCTCGCTCCTGCCGAGGCTAATCAAGTTCTACGGGAGGTTCACGAAGGGGCCTGTGCCAGTCATATCGGCTCCCGGACGTTGGCCAAGAAAGTTCTCCGATGGGGATATTATTGGCCAACTTTGTTTAACGATGCCCACGACTAAGTGACCAAATGCAGCAAGTGTCAGCTACACTCTCGTGTGAAACACCTGCCACAAACCGAGCTCACTGGAATTCAAAGTGCGTGGCCATTTATCCAGTGGGGAATTGATATTGTTGGCCCATTTCCGGTCGCTCCGGGGGGATTGAAGTTTCTGGTGGTCGTCGTGGATTACTTCACCAAATGGGTAGAAGCAGAACCTCTTACTGCCATCACTGGTCAAAACATCTTGAAGTTCGTCTGGCGAAATATCATATGTCGTTTTGGCATACCGAGCACTATTATTTCGGATAACGGCAAACAATTTGCCAATGATCCCTTCCGGTCATGGTGCGAGGAGCTCCATATCAAACAAATTTTCACCTCGGTGGCCCACCCTCAAGCCAATGGTCAGGTCGAAGTCACTAATCGTACGCTGCTTACGGGTATAAAGAAACGCCTGGATAGTGTTAAAGGTCTTTGGGCCGAAAACCTTCCGCAAGTTCTATGGGCTTATCGCACGACGCCGCATACCTCTACCGGGGAGACTCCCTACAGCCTTACTTACGGCTCCGAAGCTGTTATTCCGGCGGAAATCAGTGTGCCAAGCCCCCGCCTCGTAACAATGATTCCCGAGGATAATGACGAAGCTCTTCGTAGAAATCTGGATGAGCTCGAATATCGTCGCGATCAATCGTTCATCCAGCAGGCCAGGTGTAAACAACGTGCAACTCAGTATCATCACCTCCGGGTCCGGGGCACTCAGTTCAATGTCGGGGACCTAGTACTTCGACTCAATTCGGCTAGCAAAGCTGCCCCCGAGGGGAAATTACATGCTTCTTGGGAAGGTCCTTATCGCATCGTTGCCGCACACGATTCCGGATCCTACAAGTTAGAATATCTCGATGGAACCCCGATACCCCGAAGCTGGCATGTCACCAACTTGAGACGCTTCTATCTGTGAATGCCGAATGACAAGTATCATCTTATCTTTATGCTCATTGTACACTTCTTTTACATTGTTATCTATCTTTGTATCCTTCAATTTGCTCCGGCACCCATCATTGAATAAATACTCTTTGTTTGTGCATCTTGCTGTGTTCTCTTCTACGTTACGGGGACGCCCTAACGCAGTCGTATTATTATTATTCGTCTCCGGACAATTAAATCTCTCTCTCTCGGTCCGTCCGAGGAGATTCACATTTCGTCCCCGGACTCGTATCACTCTCTCGCCTGTTTAACCGGAGAAGTGTTTACTCCCGCCCGATCCGTCCGGGGAGATTTAAATTGGAGTTATCCATATTATGTTCCCGAACACCCGTTAAAACAATTATTACTTTTGGTTAATAACTTGTTGTTTTCCTTAACACAACTATGCACACCAAAACGATTTTATTATCTTCCTTCGAGGTGATGCCAAAAAGTTTTTTACATAAGACTTAAAAAAAAAAAAAAAACGAACAAACAATTATCTACGGCCCCCGAGCCAGTATTCAGCGCCCCGGCGTTGAGGCCTACTCCTAGACCTACGCTGTGTCCTCCGGGATCTTGTCGTTCCTCGGCCTCGGGCTCCGGCTCTTTCCCCTCCGCGGGCTTCCCGACGCCGTGGACTTGTTCTTGGCGCTTGTCTGGGAACTTCGTCTCTTGTACGAGCACGGCTACTTGGCTGCGGGGTAGACCTCGGGGTTTGGGCCCATTGCACAGGGTCCCATTCCTCCGGAGCCATCACTTCGATTTCTTTGGCCAGCTCTTCGACTACCTCTTCGGCGACAACAGCGAGCTCTTCTTCGACCGTAGTCACTGGAACTGGCTCTCGAATAATAATGCCTTTGCTCTTTCCCGCGGGCTTCTTTTTACCCTTCCGGGGGGCTTTTGAAGTACCTTGGCTCCGGCTTGTACTCGCAATGTATTCCTCGGCAGAAGGCCGCCACCTGCCACGGCCCTTCAGTCCTTCATACATGTTGAGGAGCAGCTCCAAAACCTCTCGCTTTCTTACAAGCTCCGAGGACTCCGCTGGGTCATTTGCCATAAGTGCTGAGATTTCGCCCTGAATCTCTACGACCCGCTCCTCCACTTCCTCAAAAGTCAGTAGGCCAAACTCAGACAGTATCCGGTCATACTCCCTTTGATGAACGAGGACACGGCTCATTTCAGCAGCTTTAGCCCGGTATTTCAGTTCGTGGTCCCTGGCTCTTTCCTCGGCCTCCTCCGCCCTCTTCTCCGCAACGGCCACCCGCTTTTCTAGCCTTGGCACTACGTGCATTTGCAGGTTATTCTTCTCTCCGCGGAACCACTCTAGTGATCGCATGAGCTTTTTTATCGTTTCGTGCAATTCCGCGGTATTCTAAACAGACAAAAGAATCAACGAGAACGATCAATCTCAAGCATACAATGAGCAGGAGTTCAGCTCAAAAACAAGATTTATATTCAACAAAATCAAGTACATTATCCATGATTCAGTACAAAGTTTACATCTACTCCTATTATCTACTACATTAAATTTGAGGGAAACGACTGACCTCCCGCTCGATCCCCTCGGTATCCTCGGGCAGCACCTCTCGCCGGCCCTCCGTCGCTTCTGCTTCTTCCTCCTCATTAACTGCGGCAGCTTCATCCGCAGCCATGGCATCAGCCTCCATCTGGGGGGGGGGGGGGGAGGAGGGTTCTTTGTTTCGAGGCTTGGAGACAAGCTCACCCCGGCGGAATGCCAGGAATTCCTGGTCTGGTCCACCTCACAGTTAGCAATCTCCTCGGCCTTCAAAATTTGTTTCTTCTCCGCTAGAGCCTTCAACAGAGGCCACTCCGGCAGATGTGCTAATGCTGTGTAGTAGGCCTTCTCCACCCCGGCCACTGCATCAAAGTCGTACCCGAATTCTGGACGATATACATCCACATTCGGGTAGACTTCCTTGATCTACTCCAGCAGCACAGATCGTGTGGCCTTGTCCCCTATTGCAACAAAATTGGTCTGAAAGTCAAGAAACGTGCTGGTTTGGAGCAGTTTCTCGGCGAATGCTTTCAGCATCGCTTCTTGACCTTCGACTATCGCAGCTTCCCGAGCCTCCATCTCTGCCCGCAGCTGCAGTATTTCCCCTCGGAGGACACCGGTTTCTGCCTCATTTTCAACCAAGGTTGCCCTCTTACGCGCCTCAGTCAGGTCTTGTGTTAACCTGTCATTGCGCGCCCGAAGCTCTCTAGCCACTTCGTCTAGCTCCTCCTTGCCTTCCTTCTCGCTCTTACGACCGAGTTCCATGATTCCTTGCGCCAAGCGCAGAAGTTCTTCGGCATCGCCCCCCTCCAACCCCAATAGACTTGAAGGCCCCTGCTCCTTCAACTGCCACCAATAGCAGCACACAGAAATCAGCACAGATAAATATACACTACATTTGCGTTAACAGTAACTAAAAGCGCATCTTGGATTTACCTCCATACTATCTCCTGTGCGGAGTCTTTTTGCTGTTACTGGAGGTGTCCCAGATGGCTCCGGCCTCTTCTTAGATCCAGGAATAGACCTTGCCGCTCCTACCTGCTCCTCAGACCCAGCGCTGGGCCTCGCACTAGGTGACATCTTCCCCCGGGGAGACACCTCAGCAGCTTTTCCTTTCTTTTTGGCTGACGCAGCCACCGCGGGGCGTCCAGCCGGCTCTTTTCCGAAGCGTCCCACTGCATGCAGAATTTGAAGTTAGTCCTGTACAAGGCAACGGTTTGTAAAAAGTAAGACATGAGAACTCCTACCCTCCTCGGCAACCGCATCGCCCGAATAATATGGGCTCAGTCCGGCCCCCTCCAGTTCCTCCTCAGTACAGAGGGTCTTGAAAGTCCCCACTGATCGGAATGAATGTACGACTTCGTCCTCCGGGTTCTCCACCGGGGCAGTATCAAGCACCTCATCCCTCCTCCACTTCGGGAGAGCTACTTCGTTTTTCACAAATATAAACCTCTCCTTCCATCCCTCCACCTTACTCGAATTTTGCACCTTGAACCCACCTCGGGCTCGGGGACTGAAGGAGTACCACCCCTTGGATTTACCGAAGGCTTTTAGTTGGTAAAAAAACCTAAATAGCTCTACAGTTGGTTCTACCCCGGCATTCTTGCATAATACGGTGAATCCGACTACTTGCCTAACCGCATTTGGCGCTAGTTGGCTTAAGGCAATGTTATAGTATCTCAGTAACCGGACCACAATGTCCCACAGGGGCAGTCTCAAACCTATTCTCAGGGGGTCTATATACACACTAATGAAACCCTGCGGCGGGCAACAGGCCCTATCACCGGGGTTCGGTACTATATATTCTAAGTTAAATGGAAGGTAAAATGAGGGGATTTCTCTCTCAATCTGCACCCGTGCCATCCGCGGCGCTATTGTGGATACCTCGAAATCATTTTCCATACACTCGTAAAAACCGACCATCTTGACGTTGGTTTCCCTGCCTTCGGCTCGGTCAACAGTCCTAATCTCATTCCTCTCTGGAATTATGAATCGCAGAGGTGGCACGTCTAACGGAGCGCTCTTAGTCCCTACTTCCTGAACAGAAGAAGAAGATGAAGAAGAAGGCATACTTACTTGGTTTGAGTTTGAGAAGTTTTTGATTCGAGATGAGTCACACGCGAACAGGTTTCTCCTTTTTTCCCGCTTTCTAAAGATGGCAAATCACAAGGAAGAAGATGAATTGAACTGTACCATTATTCCCAATATATACTTGAAAGAATCAACGGTCCAGATGCAGCCTATTCAAATTCCGTGTTTCAGATTTGGACGTGCTATGCACGCGCTTTGCGGTTCCCAAGGCGCGTGGGGAACAGGTTTATTGGGGATTGCAGAGCGTGTCACTTCACATCCCTCTCTCTCATGATGGCGCCGCCAATCACATCAACCCCATCCTTACCCAGGAAGATTTGGAAGACACTCCGGTGATCCCTTCACCTCGGCCAGACTACTACACTCCGGTGATCCCTTCACCTCGGCCAGATTATTATCTACTTCCGATACAGTTTCTTGCTTTTGGGGGACTCGCTATCACCCCGGTGTAATTTGGCCTAGTTCGGTTCCGCTTCCACGGACTACGCCGCGGAGTACCTTAGATGCGGAACAGTCTTGGTCATCCACAAACACTTCGGCTCGCCAGCGACCACGGCTCATCTTGCCTATAGTTCCACCCCGGTTACAACCGAAGCTCCTTCCTCGCTCCGGCTGGGGGGGGGGGGAGCATCTGATAGGGATGGCCCGGTCATTTCGGGTCGGGTTAATACCTCGGCCCACTAACCGGCCTAGAAGGTCCAGAAGTACGCGTCCCAGATAATGTGGCGCGGCCCAACTTGAGGCTTGTTCCGCGATTCAAGGCCCACGATCCGTTCCCAACCGCCACGCAGCGGAAAATAGGCGCGACAATAGGGAGTTAGTTAGGGTTTAGTAGGGGATAGTATAAAAATGAGGAAAGAACTCTGAATTAGGGTTCGCATTCTGTATTCTGAAATTATTACGTGTAAACTCAAAGAGATAGTGAAAGAAACACCTCGGCAGGTGCTATTTTGTGCCCGTGGACATAGATCTCCGGATCGAACCACGTACATCTTGCGTTTTTCCATATTTCTTGCATAAGTTTTCGTTAAGTTTCTTGGATATCAGATTGCGCTTTACCATTAAACATAACTAATTATAAAATTATATTATTTTTTCTTCCAAGTTAAACATAACTAACTACAGTGGAAGCTTAGTTAAAGCATAAGTTGCATAACTAACTACAATGGAAGTTTAGTTCAAGGAATGACAATTTTTCTACACTCGAGACTTGATTATTATTTCATTGGTAAAAGAAAGAGTGTCTAGTTTGTTATAAAGTCAAAGGATAACTCAATTAAAATAAGTTTTCATGAAAATAATATTTCTCAATTGACGAAATTGAATAATAAAGTTAAGTTTACATATATTTTGTACTTGTAAACGAATAAATTACTAATTTATGGATTAATTAAAACGTGTATTCATCAATAGATTTTGTTTGGTGATTTTCAACTGCAAAGGACTTTAAATTTTACATTTTTCCTCGCAAACCATGAATATTTTTCATATTAATTCTCTAAAAAAGAAAAAAAAATCAATTACAATTTCAGCATCTTATTGTAACGTCATTACAACAATTGGACGTGTCTTGATAAAGTTTTTCGAGTTCCATTATCTCTCGTTATTTGCTATGTTATCGTTGTGAAATTTATGATAAAAGTTAAGGTCTTCATAATATTGGCAACAAAGAAAACATTACTTGTGCAGAGACTCGTTGCCCATTTAAAAATGTGTTAGGTTCTGTTAAATGTAATTTATGTTGTAGAGAAAGCAGAAAAGTAAAGAAGAAAGATAGACACGGAAGAATTAGGGTTCTCTTATTCATCAGATCCCCTTTATATAGGGTGTCAAATACAAGGGTTTCACAGATACATAATATTTAGTGAATACCTAAATTGCCCTTTATCAGTTACTTTTGACGAAGGCACACTAATTGTGTTTTTCCTTCAACACTCCCCCTTGTGCCAAGTCAAAGGAGAGTTGGTGCATAACTCGTTGCCTCGTTAAAAACCTTGCCAAGTAACAAAACCCAGTGGGAAAAAATAAACCTTGGTCGAAGGGAAAAGAGTGCAACGCACCTATGTTGAGACTCCCCCTGAAGTCTACACACCTCCCCTGATACGTACATCTATTAGGAGAGTTTTGAAAATCTCCACATCCTCGATTTATATAAATCATGAGGAAAGTTTATGGTGGCTGGTTATAGACAAACTTTGTGGCATATGCTTCGTATAATCATCTCCTATGTAGCATAGTTCTATCTTCTTGTTGCAACTGCATTATCTTCATAAATTCAGGTCAGTCTTCTGTAGGTCTTCAACCATAGTACTTAAGAACTCCTTCATGTAGGACAACCATCTTTGTCTGATTCGGTGGGATTGATAAATGAGTTGTGCTTGGTGGATCTTCAAGATTTCATTGTACTCCTCGTGGTAATACGTAACCAGTTTGGTAATGGCATTTACATTAGCTAACAAGATAACCAACATTTAAACTAACCAAAGTAGTATTTGTTATTTCGTAGTGGGGGTAGCTTCAACATTTATTTAGGAGTTACATATCTTTTTGTAATCCTTTTATCTCTATATATGAGAGCATTTGACATTTTCTTTAGAGTTTACAATTTCATTTGTAATCTCTCTTGTCTCTAATATGGGAAGAACAAATATGAGTCAATGGTTTCTTTCATATGTCAAAATACTATTCAATTGATATTGCGTTGTCTTGAGTAAAATATAATTAACATGTTCTTTGAGAAAGTAATACATGGTTGAGTGTATTGAGCTTTTTGTACAATAATGCGCACATTTCAATTAAGTAGGGAATTTCATCTCCCAATAGCTCTTTCATCATTTCCTTTGAACTCAAATGGATCTTTCCTTATGTCCACACTTCAACCAATCATAGGAGTGCTAATAGATTGCACTTTATCCATATGAAATCGCCTGATAATCTTTTGGATATATGCAAACTGAGGAATTAATATTCCACAAACTCGATGAGTTTTCCCATGATCCTTTATCTTAATTTAGGTTTCAAATACATCACAATATCTCTTATTTCTTTAAGAGTACCTATTATGTCCTTAACATCGACGTAAGATGCTATAGTTGCAAATATAGAAATTGTTTTCTTTATAAATGCATAGGGGCAATACTACTTGTTCTTTCCCTTCCCAATCAAGTAGTCACTCAGACGGGTATACCACTTCCGTCCAGATTTATTTAAATCAAAGTGAGCATTTCAATCTCATATTGTAAATGCACTCCGTGGTCTAGAGTTACTTGAATTGGGCAATGCAGGTCTATCTGACACTTACACATATCTCAATAACAAGATCCCCAAAGAGATATGTTGTAACCACATTAGTATGCTGCATTTCTAATTCTTCGGAAACTTATCGATAAGACGTTATGACGTCCGTTGTGGGAGAATATCCCCTCGTAGTCAATTCCAGGGCTTTGTGAGAAAACCTTGTGTTTTAAGGTAAGTTTTGTATCTCAGGACTTATTATTCTCACTACGCTTACTGACAAAACATATTTTATGTCCTACAGGCTTTACACTTGGTAAGGCTAGCACTACTAAACCAAATACCTGTTGTTCTGTCATAGAATCGAGTTCTACCAGGATTGATTTCATATAGGCCAATATGCTCTTTGTTGAATCTTACAATGGAGCGTGGTTCGATATTATTGTGCTCTATAATTCATTGAGCAACAATGTATACATCATCAATATACGTGAAAGATTTTTCCATTAACTCACATGCACTCTCATTATCTCTAGAATCATATTAAACTTCGGAGCGTCCTCCAGTGGTGATTCATGGACATAATTAATTAGAGATAATTTGAGAGTATTTCTTTTTATTGATGATTTAAATTGTGCCACACCTGCCTCCTTCTTTGAGCAGGTGTTCATCGAACCACATGGCATCCCCCATTTCCTTTTGGGAGCCACGGCCTCAACCACACCTCCACTAAGTGTGGTTGCAACACCTTTATCTGCGGTGTTGTGCCCTTTACTAGGGACTTTTAACCTTACAGGCACATTTGCAGCCGGTATATATGATCTTGTCACTTTAGTGATCTTAGCAAATGCATCAACAATCAAATCTTCCATACTTTGAAGATCGATAATTCGTTTTACTTCACTTTACATTATGAAGTGTGGGGATCCTAATGAAACATACTGGGAAACACTTCCTGTCGTTCCCTTAGACAATTCTTTTTATTATCTCCCCCTAACGACGGGAAGACTGTCTCATTAAAGTGACAATCCGCCAATCTAGCGGTAAATAGATCTCGCCTGTCAAAGGCTTCAAATAGCAGGTAATAGTTGGAAATGCATAACCAACATAAATATTTAATTGTCTTTAAAGACCCATTTTGATGCGTTGTGGGGACGCAAATAGGCACATATACTGCGTAACCAAATTTGCATAAATATAAAAATATCAGGCTAAATTCAGTTACCAACTGGTACGCATAATTTTTTGTTAGCATTGGGTCTGAGACAAATAAAGTAAAGTTGCAGTGATATTGCATAGTCCCATGTCCGATAGACATTTTAGTGCGCATTGCAATGCCTGATCCTCCATCTATATCCTTTTGATGGTGGCATATGTGAGACCATTTTTATGTATCCACATGGGTTAAAGGATACTCTATACATTGATCCTAACAGATATGCAATAATCATCAAATCCTTATGATGGGAACTCTCTAGAGTTAATAAGTCTTACTGACTTTATGGAGTGAGGGTGGTGAGCCCTTAGACAAAATTTTCTATGAGTTTTTCTGATGCAACATTTATTGTGGACAATAATGTGATGATCAGTTAATGTGCCAAAGCATTTACCAGAACCATAGATACTTTAATGACCCGCTTTTCTGGTTTGATAGGTCCACATATATTATATTATGTTCTTTTTGTAAGAATGGATTGTCTTACATATATATCAGGCATAGGAAGGTCTCGATCCTACTTATTATCAAATAGTAGGCTTGGTAGAATGAGCGATATGCCCTAAAACAGTTAACAAGGCAGAATGGGATGTTGGTCGTGCTTTTAGTACTTTAGAAAGCATTTTGGGTAACATATGATTCTGTCTTCCAAAGTTCATTTTGGTGATGGTGTTTGATCCAACGATCAGAGTTGTAGTGGAGTACATGTCACTAGATTGACTCATTTATTTCTCTAAGATGTGCTTCCTTTTACATTCATTAGAGGTATCATAAATTATTCAATTCCATTCTCATATGTAGTTTTGAAATGGTAGTCTTTGACACAAATATCTTTATTTAATAACATTGTAATAGCTCTTGGTGCATATAGAGCGTTTTGTGACTATAATTGTTATGTGATTATGCATCTAGAGAATTCGACGATTCTTCGCCCTTTTAGTACTTGTGATTCAATGATGTTCATTATGCAGCGATGCAGTGATGCAGTGAGTCTCGTTCTTTGGACTTCTTGTATCTCTTATAGTTTATTGCTCTAGCAGTTTTTATACAAAAGTATAGTATTTATTGAAGTTCATTACCAACTCTTTCCCTTTCCTTTGGGGGTTGAGGTGTCTTTTGCATCTTGATACCACAACAAGCAAGTCCAGACCACCATGTCCATATGGTGGGTGGGTATTAGGAGAGCCTCTATGGACCCAATGATTCTTACCCCGTGATGTATTATCGCTATATCGGTGGGATTGACACATCCCGCCCCCTTTGCTTTGGGGCTCTTTCCACTATTTAGTTTGTCATAGTTAGGTTAGAGAATTTTCTTTTTCTCAACCCAACATATTGTCATATTGAGTGTTACCTATACTGGTTCTCTAGTATAAGTATCAAAGTATGCAAACATTTTATATATCATATCTTCTGTGGTTTTCTTCTTATAGAAAATAAGACGTGTTTTTAGGCACAAAAAGGTCCTTATTGAAGTTATTGACCCTTTTGAAGTATAGTAAGTGGATTTCTTTCCACAAAATTATTAATCTTGAAAGTAGAGAATTATCTATTATTCCAAAAAAAATTTATGGCAACCCACAATTCATCGAGGTCCCCTAACTAAAGAATCCTTTCAAAGTGAGTTAGGACTACCGTGTCACCTCAGTTGCATTAGAAGATAGACTTTGAGTTTGTTGGAAGATTCTTTATCCTTAGGGTCGGTGAATGATATGATTTGTTTGTGGAAATTTTTTTCAAGTGTGGTACTCAATTTCTTGTGAGTCCAATAATTCAAATTGAGTATGAGTTGGTTTAGTCATTTTCTTATGAATTAGATTTCAGGACCATATATCACAAGTTTTTCGATACTTTGTAAAATTACTTTATCATGTAGTTGATTTGTACTAATTTGGTATAGCCCATGAATTTTCATTATCATGTAAATATTCAATTTATCAAGCATAACTAACTTCGTAGGCAAAGCAATTGTAAAATTATCATATAGTCATGCAAATAAACTTATTTACAATAATCTCTAAGCGCATAATAAACAACTCAGGTGATAAACTTTCAATTACATTAGAAAGCATAAAAGAGGCTAGACACATGTCCCTATGAAAATCAATTCAGTCATGCAAAATTCTATGATTTTCATGATTGTACACAACTACTTCGGATGCACATATAAATTTATTCTCAACTTTTCAAAAACTACAGTTGTATCTAATCTGGGAAACATATATTTATGCAAATCATGCTTAAATTGCTCGAAATATTTAAATCAATAAACATAGATGGGTTTGTATCGCGTGTAATATATCATGTCATATACTGGTGTCAACAAATATTATTTGCATCTAATCATCAAAGTTATCTTGAAAGCAACATATAATATATTAAATAGTCAACTTAAAGACCAAACTCCCACTGTTGCTTTAGTAATCAAAGTATTCCCAAAACATTCATATACAGCCTAGTGTAATCTATTCACGTTTCGGTGCATGTTTATGACAATTTTCCCTTTTGAGTTATGGACATCAATATGTAGAAATTGGGAGTAACACATAGAATAATTAAATCATTCAATTCACAAATATCAGCATTCATAGATTTAAGGATAATATTATTGGCGGCAGAATACGTACCTGCTGATAAAATTTCATGGAACTTTATTTCCGTTTGAAGGTTGATTCCAAAGATAAATTGATTATGGGCAATCCTCCTCTTATTTTGATATTTGATTTGTATTTGACAATTATTCCAGAATATCGAATTTGCGTCAAAGGATAACAACTTTGATATTGTCGTTTTGTTATTGAAAAGGCAGCAGGCTATTGATGACTACTTTCCTGCAGTTGCAGCAGAGCATCAACCAGATCTCCATTGTCGTTGTTTCTGTTCTTCCTGTGCTCTTCGATTATGTTTTCAGCAAACTTTCCCAGTTCAATCTTTAACTTCGACATCGTAACCTTGTCCCAACTCATCAAATTAAACACTTGTTTGAAAGAAGGAATGACATCTGCTGGCAGAATGTGTGTTGCCAAGAGTGCTGATTCCTTAACCATCGCCATGCCATCATCATCCATGGCCATGGGCATACTTCTGCCACATACAGCTCTTGCGAGTTTGGACGGCAGTGCAAATCCGTGAATGTATCATACGGATCAGGAAAACTTGACCTTCAATGAAGATTTGATTGTTCATTGTTTTGGCTATAGTAGATGATTTGACGACTGTAATTGATAATAGAGTTTCGTGCTGATAACGTGTTGTAGAGAAAGAAGAAAAGTAGAGAAGAAAGATAGACACGGAAGAATTAGGGTTCTCTTATTGCCAAATATTCGTATAGATCTTGAAATTATTAAAATATTTGTTTTGGTCCTACGCTATTAGAATTTATTTCATCCAAGTTCCCATGCAACTGAAAGCAGTGGAGATAGTCAAATCTATTTATTTTACCATCCAAATCTTTCAAGATTAGCTTTACTTTTTAAGAGAAGTAGTGATTTGAATGCTTATGTTAACTTCAATCGCATTGGGACTTGAACACTATGATTTTTAATAGTTCATAGATCTTAACAAACATATTGATAATTGAGGACCTATACAAACATTTATCAATAATTGAAGAATCGAAACACACATTTTGATAATTGAGAAATCTATACAGACATTTTTCAATAGCTAAAGAATCTACACATACACTTTGCTAAAAAAGGTAGTAATAATAATGTTTGCCCCTGATAAAGCGCAATCCGGTATCCAATCAATTCAGCCTAAATCAGTGCAAGAAATATAAAAACACACAAGATATACGTGGTTCGATCCGGAGATCTACGTCCACGGGCAGAAAATCACTTTTGCCGAGGTGTTTCTTTCACTAGAACTTTGAGTTTACAAGCCACAATTCAGAATACAGAATGTGAACCCTAATTCAGAGTTCTTTTCTCATATTTATACTCAACTTTCCTAAACCCTAACTGAACCCTAACTAACTCCCTATACTCACGCCTATTTCCCGCTGCATGGCGGTTGGGAACGAATCGTAAGCCTTGATTCGCGGAACAAACCATCCGTTGGGCCGACACGTGTTCCTGGTCCTGCTGGGCCTACGCGTGCTGGGCCGGTCAGTGGGCTCAGGTATTAACCCGACCCGAAGTGATCGGGCCATCCCTATCAGATGCCCCCCCCCCCAGCCGAAGCGAGGAAGGAGCTTCGGTTGTCACCGGGGTGGAACCGTAAGCGAGAAGGGCCGTGGTCGCGGGCGCGCCGAAGTGTTTATGGATGACTAAGTCTATCCGCGTCCCCGGGGACTTCGCGGAGCAGTCTGCGGATGCGGAGTCGAACTAGGCCGAAGTGCACAGGACATATAGCGAGATACCGAATTTCCCAGAAGCAAGAAACGTGTCGGAAGTATATAACAACCTGGCCGAGGTGGAGGGTACACCGGAGTGTAGTAGTCTGGCCAAAATGAAGGAAGCACCGGAGTGTGGTGGTATGGCCGAGGTAAAGGAATCACCGGAGTGTAGTTTGAATCTTCCTGACGAAGGGTGAGGTTGATGTGATTGGCGGCGCCATCATGAGAGAGAGGGATGTGAAGTGACACGCTCTGCGATTTCCAAGAAACCTGTTCCCCACGCGCCTTGGGAACTGTAAAGCGCGTGAAGAGCACGTTTAAATCTCCATCATTGAATTTGAATAGGCTGTATCAGAGCCGTTGTTTTTTTGCGTATATATTTGGAATAACTGCACAGTAACTCTTCATCTTCTTCATTGCGATTTACCAGTTTAGAAAGCGGGAAAAAGAGGGGATTCGGTGCCTGTGATTCATCTCAAATCAAAACTTCTCAAATTCAACCCAAGTAAGTATGTCTTCCTCTTCACCTTCTGCCTCATCTTCTGCCTCTATTCAAGAAGTAGGGACTACGGATGCTCCGTTAGATATCCCCCCCCCCCTTCGATACCTCATTCCGGAGAGGAATGAGATTAGCACCGTAGACAGGGCCGATGGGCTGGAAAGCAATGTTATGATGGTTGCCTTTTATCAATGCGCAGAGGAGGATTTGGAGGTGGCCTCTGTAGCGTTACGGATGACGCGAGAGCAAATTGAGAGAGAAATCCCTTTATTTTTCTTTCCCTTCAACTTAGAGTATATAGTACCGAGCCCTGATGATAGGGCCTGCTGCCCGCCGCAGGGGTTTATTAGTGTGTATATAGATCCCCTTAGAATAGGCCTGAGACTGCCCCTGTGGGACATTGTGATCCGGTTGCTGCAATACTACGGTATTGCCTTGAGCCAACTAGCGCCGAACGCGGTGAGGCAGGTAGTGGGATTCACCGTGGTGTGCAAGAACGCCGGGATAGAACCCACCGTAGAGATGTTTAGGTTTTTTTACCAATTAAAAAACTTCGGGAAGTCCAAGGGGTGGTACTCCTTCAGCCCCCGAACCCGAGGTGGGTTCAAGGTTCAAAACCCAAGTAAGGTAGAGGGGTGGAAGGAGAGGTTTATATTCGTAAAAAACAAAGTAGCCCTCCCGAAGTGGAGGAGGGATGAGGTACTGGATACCGCTCCGGTGGAGAACCCGGAGCCCGAAGTCATACATGTATTCCGGTCAGTGGGGACTTTCAAAACCCTCTGTTCCGAGGAAGAACTGGAGGAGGCAGGACTGAGCCCGTATTATTCGGGCCATGCGGCTGCCGAAGAGGGTAGGAGTTCTTCTATCTTGCTTTTTACAACTGTCGTTTTGCACAGGACTAACTATAACTTCTATATGCAGTGGGACGCTTCGGGAAAGAGCCGGCTGGAAGCCCCGCGGCGGCGACAGCGGCCAAAAAGAAAGGCAAGGCTGCTGAGGCATCTCCCCGGGGAAAGATGCCATCCGATACGAGGCCCAGCGCTGGGTCCGAGGAGTAAGTAGGGGTAACGAAGCCTACCCCTATGTCCAAGAAGAGGCCGGAGCCATCTGGGACTCCTCCAACAGCAGCGAAAAGACTCCGCGCGGAGGGGGGTATGGAGGTAAGTTCCAGTCGTGTCGTCAGCTACTGTGAATGCAATTGCATTGAATATTCTTCTGTGCTGATCATTGTGTGCTATCATTGGTTCAGGTGAAGGAGCAGGGGCCCCCAAGTCTGTTGGGGTTAGAAGGCGCGGACGCCGAAGAACTTCTGCGCTTGGCGCGAGGTATTCTGGACCTCGGTCGAAAGAGCGAGAAGGATGGCAAGGAGGAACTGGCCGAGGTGGCAAGGGAGCTGCGGGCGCGCAACGACCGATTGACCCACGATCTGACCGAGGCACGCAAGAGGGCTGCCTTGGTCGAAAACGAGGTTGCGCGTCTGCGCGGAGTGGAGGCGGAGAATAATGTCCTCTGGGGTGAAGTGCTGCGGCTGCGGGCAGAGATGGAGGCTCGGGAAGCTGCCGTAGTCGAAGGGCAAGGAGCGATGCTGAAGGCATTCGCCGACAGATTATTCCAAACCAGCACGTTCCTTGACTTCCAGATGGAGTTCGTGGCTATAGGGGACCAGGCCACACGATCCGCGCTGCTGGAGCAGGTGAAGGAGGTCTACCCGAATGTGGACGTATATCGTCCAGAATTCGGGTACGACTTTGAGGCAGTGGCCGGGGTGGAAAAGGCCTACTATGCAGCTCTAGCGAATCTGCCGGAGTGGCCCCTGGTGAAGGCTCTCGGGGAGAAGAAACAACTGCTGACGGCCACGGAGGTCGCCAACTGTGAGGTGGACCAGGACCAAGAGTTCATGGCGTTCCGCCGAGGTGAACTAGTCTCCGCACCCCGAAGCAGAGAACCCCCTCCACGGATGGAGGTCGAAGCCACAGCTGCGGACGAAGCTGTCGCAGCAAATGAGGAGGGAGAAGCCGAAGTGTCAGAGGGCCGGCGAGAGGTGTTGCCCGGGGACATTGAGGCAACTGAGCGGGAGGTCAGTCGATCCCCGCAAATTTAAAGTTGTAGATTATAGGAATATATGCGAATCAGTGTACTGAGTCCGGGACATTGTACTTCCATTTTGTTGAATATAATTTTTTGTTTCTCAGACACTTTGTCTTTCCTTTGCTTGCATGATCAATTTATGCTTGTTTTTGAACTGAACTTCAACTCTTTACATACTTGAGATTGATCGATCTGGTTGACTCTTCTTTCTGTTTAGAATACCGCGGAACTACACGAAACAATAAAGAAACTCATGCGATCACTTGAGTGGTTCCGCGAAGAAAAGAACAACCTGCAAATGCACGTAGTGCCAAAGCTAGAAAAGCAGGTGGCCTCGGCAGAGAGAAAAGTGGTTGAAGCCGAAGAAAGAGCCAAAGATTACGAGCTGAAATACCGGTCTACAGCTGCCGAAATGAGCCGTGTCCTCGTCCATCAAAGGGAGTATGATCGGATACTGTCGGAGTTCGGCCTTCTGACCTTTGAGGAAATGGAGGCACGGATCGTAGAAATCCAGGGTGAAATCTCGTTGCTTACGGCAAATAACCCCGCGGAGGCCTCGGAGCTTGTAAGAAAGCGAGAAGTTCTAGAGTTGCTTCTTAGCATGTACGAAGGGCTGAAGGGCCGAGGCAGGTGGAGGCCTTCTGCCGAGGAATTCATCGCGAGTTCAAGCCGGAGCCAAGGTGCCCCGAAAGCTCCCCGGAAGGATAAAAAGAAGCCCTCTGGAAAGAGCAAAGGCATTGCTATTCGAGAGCCAGCTCCAGTGACCATGATCGAAGAAGAGCCCACTGTGGTTGCCGAAGAAGTAGTCGAGGAGCTGGCCAGGGAAATTGAAGTGATGGCTCCGGAGGAGTGGGACCCTGTGCAGTGGGCCCAAACCCCGAGGTCCGCGCCACAATCAAGTAGCCGAGCGCGGACTAGAGACGAAGTCCCCAGGCAAGCGTCCAGAGCAAGTCCTCGGCGTAGGGAAGCTCGCGGGGGAGAAAGAGCCGGAGCCCGAGGCCGAAGAACGACAAGGTCCCGGAGGGCGCAGCGAAGGTCTAGGAGTAGGCCTCAACGCCGGAGCGCAGAATATTGGCTCGGGGGCCGTAGATAATGCCTTGTAATATTTTTTTTTTTTTTTTTTTTGAAGTTTTATGTAAAAAACTTTTCGGTGTTATATCATTTAGAAGATAATAGAATCGATGTGATGTGCACAAATGTGTTAAGGAAAACAACAAGTTATTAACTGTTTTAGTTAGGTGTCCGGGAACACAATTCGAATAACTCTAATGTAAATCTCCCCGGACGGATCAGGCGGGAGTAAATTCTCCCCGGACGGATCAGGCGGGAGTAAAGTCTCCCCGGACGGATCAGGCGGGAGTAAACACTTCCCCGGTTAAACAGGCGAGATAGTGATATAAGTCCGGGGACGAAATGTGAATCTCCTCGGACGGACCGAGGGAGAGATTTAGTTGTCCGGAGACTAATAATGATAATACGATTGTGTTAGGGCGTCCCCGTAACGTAAAGGAAAACACAGCAAGATGTATAGACAAAGAATTTTTATTCAACGATGAGTGCCGGAGCAAACTAAAGAGTACAAAGAGAAATAACAACCATAAAAGAAATTAAAGATAAGATGGTACTTGTGATTTGGCATTCACAAATAGAAGCGCCTCAAGTTGGTTACGTGCCAACTTCGGGGGATCGATGTCCCATTGAGATGCTCTAACTGATAGGATCCGGAATCGTGCGCGGCAACGACGCGGTAGGAACCTTCCCAAGAAGCATGTAATTTCCCCTCGGGGGCAGCTTTGCTGGCTGAATTGAGCCGAAGAACTAGGTCCCCGACATTAAACTGAGTGCCCCGGACCCGGAGGTTATGATACTGGGTTGCACGTTGTTTACACCTGGCCTGTTGAATGAATGATTGGTCACGACGATTTTCAAGCTCATCCAAATTCGCCCGGAAAGCCTCGTCATTATCCTCTAGAACCAATGTGATGAGGCGGGGGCTTGGTACACTGATTTCCGCGGGGATAACGGCTTCGGATCCATAAGTAAGGCTGTAAGGAGTCTCCCCGGTGGAGGTATGAGGTGTCGTGCGATAAGCCCATAGGACTTGCGGAAGGTTTTCAGCCCAAAGACCTTTGGCATTGTCCAGGCGTTTCTTTATACCCGTAAGCAGTGTACGATTAGTGACTTCAACCTGACCGTTGGCTTGAGGGTGAGCAACCGAAGTGAAAATTTGTTTGATGTGAAGCTCTTCGCACCATGACCGAAAGGGATCATTGGCGAATTGTTTACCATTGTCTGAGATAATAGTACTCGGGATGCCGAAGCGACAAACAATATTGCGCCACACAAACTTCAAGATATTCTGACCAGTAATGGCCGTAAGAGGTTCGGCTTCGACCCACTTAGTGAAGTAGTCTACGGCAACGACCAGGAACTTCAATCCCCCTGGAGCAACTGGGAATGGGCCGACAATGTCGATTCCCCATTGAATAAACGGCCACGCACTCTGGATTCCAGTGAGCTCGGTCTGCGGCAAATGCTTTACACGGGAGTGCAGCTGACACTTGCTGCATTTGGTCACTAAGTCGTGGGCATCGTTGAACAGGGTTGGCCAATAATATCCCCAGCGGAGAACTTTCTTGGCTAATGTCCGGGAGCCGATATGGCTGGCACAGGCCCCTTCGTGAACCTCCCGTAGAACTTGAATAGCTTCGGCAGGAGCGAGACACCGGAGACTCGGTTATAGGTATGACCGCCGGTACAAAACTCCATCATGAAAGGAGTATTTGGGGGCTTTGAGGACAACTTGCCGAGCTCGCAGCTTACCAGTAGGCAGGATTCCATCTCGGAGATATTGAATGATAGGAGTCATCCAATTCGGATCACTATCGGTCAGTACCGAAACTGTGGCCTCATGAATTGCTGGGTGAGACAGGTCTTCGACCATGATATCCGGAGATATATTAGTTCGGACCGCGGAGGCAAATTTGCTAAGCGCGTCTGCTCTTGCATTCTGAGCATGCGGTATTTTCTGGATAACAACTGTATCAAGAGTTGACATAAGCTTGAGTGTTAGAGCACGATACCTGACCATTGTTTCATCCTTGGCGACATAAGTCCCCTGAATTTGCTTGGACACGATCTCGGAGTCCGTGAAGAGCTCAAGATGACGAACATCTAAGGATTGAGCGAGCTGGAGCCCGGCGAGAACTGCCTCGTACTCCGCTTCATTATTGGTCACCTTGAATTTGAATCGAATAACGTATTTAACTTCAACCCCCTCGAGGTCAATGAGAAGCACCCCGGCACCACTTCCTCGAGTTGTGGATGCCCCATCCACGAATAATTGCCATCTCCGAGGTAAAGATACGAGGGTAGCAGGGTGATGTGTATCACTGTCTGCCGGAGACTCATGATTGTCTCCCGGGGTTTCAGCCAGAAAGTCGGCGAGTGCTTGACCCTTGATTGCTCGGCGAGGAAGGTATTGAATGTCATATTCTCCTAACTCGACAGCCCACTTTGCGAGGTGCCCAGACACCTCGGGTTTGACAAGAATCTGACGGATAGGATGATTGGTCAGAACCCGTATTTCACGCCCTTGGAAATATGGGCGCAGACGCCGAGCTGCCATGACAAGAGCTAGTACAGTTTTTTCCAGTACGGAGTACCGCGTCTCCGCCCCGTGGAGAACACGACTTGCGAAATACACGGGATGTTGAACCCCATTGACTTCGCGCACAAGTGCAGCACTAATAGCTTCCTCGGCGGAAGCCAAATATAAGTAAAGCGGCTCTCCGAAGAGAGGAACTGACAAAGTAGGCAGCTGCTGTATATGTCGTTTCAAAGCCTCGAAAGCCTCGGCGCACGCCGGAGTCCATTCAAAGGACTTCGATTGTCGCAAGATTTTGAAGAATGGGAGTTGGCGCTCTGCCGCTTTTGACAGAAAGCGATTTAAGGCCGCCAAACCGCCCGTGAGGCGCTGAACGTCTCTGAACGTCTTCGGTGGCTGCAGATCCAAAACATCCCGAAGTTTGGCTGGATTAGCCTGAAGACCGTGTTGTGAAACCATATATCCAAGGAACTTGCCGGAGCCAACGCCGAAAGTGCATTTCGCTGGATTAAGTCGCAAATTGTAACGCCGCAGAGTGCGCAACGTTTCGGCAATGTCCTGTACACATGAAGAATGGGTGGTGCTCTTTATAACAAGATCATCAACGTAAACCTCGACATTGCGGCCAATCTGGTTGTGAAAAACTCGGTCCATGAGACGTTGATATGTGGCTCCGGCGTTCTTGAGCCCGAAGGGCATTTTCTTAAAAGCAAAACACCCGAAAGCAGTGATGAATGCTGTCTTGATGGCATCTTGCTGATCCATAAAGATCTGGTGGTATCCCTTATACAGATCCAAGAAACAAAGTGCCACATACCCAGTAATGGCTTCGGCCTTTTGGTCTATGGAAGGTAGAGGATAGCAGTCCTTCGGACAATGTTTATTAAGGTCGGAGAAATCGACGCACATCCGCCATGCCCCACTGGACTTAATCACCATTACCGGATTGGATAGCCAGGAGGGGTAATATACTTCAAACAGGATGTCCGCATCTAAAAGTTGTTGCACCTCAATTCAAATTGCGTCATTTCGCTCCGGAGCGAATTTCCTTTGCTTCTGTTGTATAGGCTTTACGCTGGGATCGATGTTCAACTTGTGTGTTATTATATCGGGAGAGACCCCGGGCATATCTAGACGAGACCATGCGAAGACATCGGAATATTCTCGCAAGGTCTGAATGATAGCCTGGTGTAGCCATGGCACATCCACGGCTCCGACGGTTACAGTCTATTCCGGCTTGGACGGATCAAGCGGTACTTGGGCGGTGGCATCCCCCAATGAGGTACATTCCCGAGGTTCCAGAGCCGATGATGCTACCTGAAGCTGCTGTTTGGGAGGAACATTAGCAGTCTTTTTGAGTGCCACGTACATACACTCCTTTGAAACCCGCTGACTCCCGCGGATAGCCACTTCGCATGGAACCTTAGTGCGAGGTGATACGTGGAACATATGGCTTTGGCGGGGGTAAGCCAGTCCCGGCCCAAGATCATGTTGTACGGTGATGGGGAATTCACCACATAAAAATCCACGAAAATAGTTTTTATTGCCGGATAAGTCCCCAAAGACGCCGGGAGAGTGATGACACCCTCTGGCTGGACTTCACCCTGAGTGAAAGTCTGCAGTGGCCCGGGGACCGGCCGAAGTTGTTCCCGAGGAATCCCCATCCTTTGGAAACAGTCGGCAAATATAACACTCACCGCGGCCCCATTATCCACGAAGACCCGCCTTATTGTTATGTTGGCTACAGTCATGTCAATGACAATAGCGTCAGTATGAGGTGTTATCTCCGGAACCGGGTCTCTATACGTGAAGCTGACAGTCTCGGATTGATGGAGGCGTTTATGACGTGGCTCCTCGGGAGGAGGACGTCGAGCCTCTGCCTTCAAGGCATGTCGCGAAGCCCCGGTGGGGAGGGCCCCATATATCACGTTTATTACGTGAGGGATTGCGTTGTCTCCGGGTCCTCCCGGAAGAGGAGGTGGTGGCGGAAGACGTGGTTGTTGGCGATTGCCAGAATCTTGCCGTGCGTAATTACTAGGCCCCGGCCGATTATTATGCCACGGCAGTCGATTTTGTTGTGTACCACGGTCATGATAACCTCCACGATTATGGGATGACCCCCCATTCTGACCTGTCCGAGGCTTGTCATCTGTCCGCGCAATGTATTGGCGCAAGAAACCTTTCCTCAGGCACTCCTCGATTTCCTTGCTGAGTTCTCGGCACTCCTCTGTCTCGTGCCCATGATCTCGGTGGTACGCACACCACTTTCCACGGTTCCTCTTCTCAGGCGGAGCAGTCATCCGCGGACAAGGTCGTAGATCGTTCTTGTGAATAGAAAGGATTTCGGCTCGTGACTTTGTCAATGGAGTCAATTGTGGAATATCGCCTTGGGATTCTGAACGCCCCGGGTTCAGACGGGAAAAGGCACTAGGTCGCGTACTAGGCCCAGTTTGTGCCTTGTCGGACTGCCGCTTGCTAGCATGTTTCTCACGTTTCCGGCGAGTCTGCTCCTCGGCCTTAGCAAATTTGCACACCGTTTTGAACAGTGCTCGGGTTGTGATCGGTGTGTTTCGAACCAACTCGGTGTAAAGTGTTCCAGGACGGAGTCCATTCATGAATGCGTTGATGACTACGTCTTCGGAGCAACTCCCCACCTTGAGGCTTTCCGCTGTAAAGCGGTCAAGAAATTGGGTAACGGTTTCACCGTCCCGCTGTTCCATATTCATGAGGTCGGCCAAAGTGGCCATGGGCTTCGCCCGTGCTTCGAACCGTGCCCAAAAGTGTTCGGCGAGTTCTCTGAAAGAGGATACGCTGTTGCGCGGGAGAGAATCAAACCAAACCCGAGCCTCATCCTGTAAGTACTCGGGGAAAATCTTACAGTAATGGAGGGATGTAGTGTTATCGCGGCTAAGCATGTTGTGCCTGAAAGCTCCAAGAAAATTGGCCGGATCTCCGGTGCCATCGTAAGGTGGTATGGCCGGCCGTTTGAACCCTTCGGGAAGGGAGGTGGCCATGATTTCTTGGGAGAACGGTGTGATGATATCTCCATTGGCATCAAGGCCCAAGATTCTGTCAAGTTCAACATTGCGTTGGACTCGCTCATACTCTTGAAGATCTAGAGTATGAGGATTGGCATAACGAACTCTCTTAGCCGCGTTGAGTGGACGGCGGCGGTCGACATCGGTAAATTCATCGTTGCGTTGTCGTGATTCGTTAGAACTCCCATGGTCCTCGGAAGAACCAGGTCGTTCCCGTCGCCGATCTTGACGCCCGCGATGCCCCGGGTCTTGCTGATCACGCGAGTGCTGACGTTGTGGAGGCACCGCGGGATTGGCATCATGTCCGGCATGCCCCGCGGGGTGTTGGCGATTAGCCGCCCAGTCTTGAAGAACATGGGCGTGCTCTTGTAGGAAAGCCTGGAGCAATTCTGATGTGATTTGAATGTTAACCGGTGGTTGGGCAGCAGCGTGATTAGGGTTTTGCATGTCTTGAGGGGGTGGAGGTAAATACTGATTGTCTGGATTCGCAACCGGGCCTTGATTGCCCTGATGATGAGATGTACTCCTTGCCGGCAATTGCCTCGGCAGCAAAACTTGATCCACGGGTGGATCCTGGTTGGATTGATCACCGTGGCGAAATTGATTCAAACGAGTCGTCACCATGATCTTTGATTACACTGTGAACGTCAAAAATTGCTTTACGTTCCCACATACGGCGCCAATTGATAAAGCGCAATCCGGTATCCAATCAATTCAGCCTAAATCAGTGCAAGAAATATAAAAACACACAAGATATATGTGGTTCGATCCGGAGATCTACGTCCACGGGCAGAAAATCACTCTTGCCGAGGTGTTTCTTTCACTAGAACTTTGAGTTTACAAGCCACAATTCAGAATACAGAATGTGAACCCTAATTCAGAGTTCTTTTCTCATATTTATACTCAACTTTCCTAAACCCTAACTGAACCCTAACTAACTCCCTATACTCACGCCTATTTCCCGCTGCATGGCGGTTGGGAACGAATCGTGAGCCTTGATTCGCGGAACAAACCATCCGTTGGGCCGACACGTGTTCCTGGTCCTGCTGGGCCTACGCGTGCTTGCTGGGCCTACGCGTGCTGGGCCGGTCAGTGGGCTCAGGTATTAACCCGACCCGAATTGATCGGGCCATCCCTATCAGCCCCCATTTATTATAACTACTTTTCGCTATAACAACTAATACTCCCTTATTTCCATAATGATAGGCCTTTTTTCCACGAATCCATTTCATAAAGATGATTGTTTAGCATATTAAACATTTTATGGATGTGTTCACTTATTACTTGATCCAATCCATTAAGGATTGGACTAACTGAGTCGTCTTTCCTCTGAGGTTGCTAGCAATATATTTACACACATCATATTACATTTTATTACCTTTTACACTAAAAACAAACCCCAACTCAATCCAAACACCCATTTATTTAACTCAACCTTCTATTTCCACTTTATTTTCCCCAACCAACAGTACTCCAGCCTCCTCCAACCTTAAATACATTAAATGAGATGCTCTGGTTAATGTCTTTTTATATTTTCCATATTTACTAAATACATTAAAAATAATAATGAGATATATGGATATAAAAAAGTCGAGTTAGAACTTAATTTTTAACTATATTAATTATCATTTCTTAATATATGTGAAAATAGTTATAAGTCTATCTTTACAAGAGGTGGACGGAGTATTTTATTATATTAATACACCGTTATGGCTAAATAGATGCTGATATAAAAGAAAAGGAAAACAAAAATTCACTAAGAAAGTAGCAAGCACAAGCTCTCTAAGCAAAGCTGAGAAACTTCCAAAACAGCAAGCTCAAAAGAGCGAAAAATAAACAAACATGCAACAAACACACTACCACAATCCGGTGGTAGACTGAAAAGAGCATGATCTTCATGTCCAACTAGGGTAAGCACCGTGCTCTGACAGCGGATCTTCCAGTTCAATGATGTCAACCCGTGGCGGCTCGACGCATGTCCAACAGTGCGGCTGGTGTGGAGTGATTCACTACCTTAAAATTCGTCATAGCAACAGGCTATAACTCTTGGAGCGGATCCATGTTTGAAGTGTTCTCATCCTGAGATTTCTATTGCAAACGAGACGACCTGCAGGTTGGTAGCTGCCTTTTAGAGGCACGAGCATGAGTAACCGGGGGGGAGCTGGGAAAGAGGAATTGGGGGAGGAGCCTCTATGTCTGAAGGATCATTGGAGCTCGAGACGGCGAGAGCATGGTCAGACAAGGAGCCCGAGGCTTGCTCAGCTGAAACCTGAGGATGAATAACCAACGTAGTGGAGACCATTCTTGGTGGATGAGCATCAGGCGGATCAAAGTCTTTGGCATCGAATGTCGTCGCAAATGAATTAGCATCATCACCGTGCAATACAGGGATTGAGCTACTAGGTGTGAACCGAATGGTCGAAGGCATGGACATAACTGTCGGTGGCTGCATGGGAGCTGAAAAGGAGCTCGTCATGTAACTCAACGTGTGCATGGACAAGACTGTCGTAGTCTGCATGGTATCCGAAGACATGGAAATAGGAGGCGTTTGACCAGTGCCATCAGAGCCAAGGCCCGTAAGCACCTGGAAGGTGTTGGACGTGATCAGGACATGGGCTGGGGTGTCCTTCGACGTAGCTTTAGGACGATACATGGTAGCGTCGTTTCCGACTACCAAATTAAATCGTGTATGAAGATACACTTAAACCTTACCGACTACTCTAACTAGTAGAGTGGCAAGCAAGGGTCGATCCCACGAGGAACGGTCGAACAAATTTTGCTTTTATGTGTTAAGCTATTATTATGAAGAAACATAATGTATATAAGATAGAAAACAATAAAGAAGTGGGGGGTTAATGAAATAACAACTACACCTAAATAAACAAAGACAAATAAAGAGATTTTTATAGGTTTTCGGTTTTTTAAATAACAAAACAATTCACCCTTGATCATGTTTCACCGAGGTCTTGGACGATTTATGTAACTATTGTTAATGCCCTATTCAATTGTGATTCTAGCCCTTATCTCAAGGCTATTAACAAGCTCTAATAGCCTTGTTATCCCTTAATCTTAGTTAATCAAAACAAGCTCTTCGACTAACCCTATTCAGTTTAACCGAATTCTCGAACAAGCTCTCTTAGATTCAATCACCAAATGCATTAAACACTAGGACAACGAGATAAATTCAACATAAAACTCGCAAGCTCGGTTTTAGAGGTTAAACTTTGTGTTATCACCAATAAATATTTATTGTTTGCTACTCGGGAATCGGAAATCCTACAATTACGGATAGTAATCTCCTATTCTAGCAACACATTCACAAATCCCTGAAAGGGTGATCAATCCAATAATAAATTCATAAATGTGAGTCAATAACAGCAAATAACACAAAACACTTGAATACACAATATTTTCGGTAACATTAACCGTAATAATCACATAAATGTCTTGGACTCAAGGTTCCACAATAATCAAGAGTGAACAAAAGGGTGCTAGCCACCCATTTTACCTAATACAAAGATAAACTAACAGAAAATTAAAGAACACATGAAAATAGGATAGAAAGAACCAAATGTTAGGGGTTGAAGATCAAGATCTTCAACCCCCTTCCATTTCCTTGCTTCCAATGGAGAAAAGTGGCTGATTATGTGTGGGGGATGGATTCTAGGTTGTTCTAAGTTAGGTTAAATTCTAATGGGATGATATATATATAAGGAGAGAAAGTGCTAGTAAAAAAATAGGCAAAATCGCATTCAGGATTTTAAAACAGGGTAAGTAATCTCGGCCGAGATGCAAGTGTGTCTCGGCCGAGACGTGAAAAAGAGAAAATTTGGAAGTTTTAGGATTTGACTCATCTCGGCCGAGATTGGATTGAATCTCGGCCGAGATCTCCGTTTCTGGAATTTCTGAAATCCCCTGCAGACTCATCTCGGCCTAGACGCATTATCTGTCTCGGCCTAGATTTGCATCTCGGCCTAGATGCAAAGTCTGTCTCGGCCTAGATTTGCAATTTTGCAATTCTTCATGAAATCCCCTGGAGACTCATTTCGGCCGAGATTTGCATCCTGTCTCGGCCGAGATCTTCAGTTAGCCCTTCCTTTTGTTGCCTCGATCGATCCCTCGACTCCGCGGTCGTTTGATGTCCTTTTTCGACTCTTTTTCACCTATCTTAACATAAAAATAGCACAAACGCATTATTTTTCCCATGAGAGTATAAAAGCACTAAATACACGTGATTATGCACATTATTGACACTAAAATGACACTAAAAGTGCCCTAAAGTGCGTGCACGAAACACGTGTACCAATACACCATGTTGGGCGGTTGCACATGACCTCATGAACGGCTACTTCGAATGAGCTCAGGACTTTGATCGAGACCGAGAGGACGGTCCGGCATCCATAGGTTGGTCGGCATTAGAGGCGGCGGAGTCCTTATTCTTCTGGGCATCCTTATGTTTTATGCATGAGGTGATAGTATGTCCAACAATGCAGCAATGTGAACAATAAAGAGGCCAATTCTCATAGCCAATAGAAGCGATGATGCACCTACCAATCCTTTCAACCATGACCTGGTTCGGAAGACGTGACTAAACAAAATCGATCTCAACCAAAACTCGAACAAAATGTCCCATCGAACCCTCAAGTGCCCGGTCGTCGATTTGTAGAGGGTTTCCAACTACTATTGCAATGCCCCAAAGACAGGGAGTCTCCCAATGCTCCAAGCCAAGTTCATAGATACGAATCCATACTTGGGCTACTGAGGTGTTAAGCTGGTAAGGATTAAAGTCCAGAATCCAACGTGTTAGACTCGGTATGCCCGGTCTGAGGGACCAAGCTTAGTGGGCAAACACCTTTGCCTGATCGGCAACATCATCAAACTGCAATTGAAACTGCCCCTCCTCAAGGGGACCATTCTCCAGTTATGTTTTATCTTTCAAATCTATGTTAATTTCTCTTTCAAATCCGCAGTAGACCATGGTTTATCACTCTTAATGTAAAACAGACAACCAATATGGCTATATTAATTATTTAAGTTGCATGAATTTTATGTTACCAGGAAAACAAACGGCTTTTTCTTTTTTTCTTTTCAGAATTACAACGCATCATCAAATCAAATAAAACTATAAAAATTCACAAGGCTTAGCATGTTAAGTAAGAATTAGAAATTCGATTCATCCTAGTCGTTGGTCTGCGCCACATTCAAGAGATGTCACTTTCCACAATGGTCAAATTAACGTCTATTTTATAGACTTACCTGGCACGTTTGTTTAGGAATGGAGGTGGACATGATAAATTTAGATGTTAAAATTTTAACAGTAAAAAATTTTAATTTTATGTTTGTTTCTTGTATGGAAAGTCATAAAATTTATAAAATATTGTTAAATCATGCTTCAAAAGTGATCAAAAAGTATTATATAATTATGATTATTAAAATGGTATAGGTTCGTTCCCTATCCAGCGGGTCAATCTATAAGCAAAATAACCTTCGAGCCGTTGGATGAATTATTTTCACGTATTTATAATCAGGAAAGTTTCAGTAGAATGCTAGAATTTTGGAATTTAGGGGCCTAAATTTTGAGTTTTTTTTTTAATTAAAGCCTTAATTTTGAATTTTATCATCAATTCAGGGCTTTTGTCCACAAAAGATTCAAGACGAAGTAGATTTAAATTTTCAGTTTTGAGTACATTGAAAAAATATATATCGTACTGAACCTTCCGTATATCGGATAATATATCTTATTTTTTGGTGACATAAACCATAAATTGAAAATAAAATACATAATCTAAGTCCTTGATTAAAAAATAAAAAATAAACCTCAAAATTTAGGCACGAAATTAAGAACTCCTAAAATTCAGGGTTTTCAAGGGCACCTCCAATGGGGCCAGTGACGGACCCAAAAATTTAGTCAAGTGGTCCATTTATGGGGGATCTGGAAGTTTGTCCTACTGGATTTTTTTTCACTATGCCAAAAGTTATGGCATTTTTTAACCAAATACGAGGCAAATTATGAGTAGGGTAGAAATCAAATTCTTTTATATAAGGCTATAAATTTTAAATGTTGGATAAACAATATTTTAGAAAATTTAAAAGGACTAATGTTGTGCGCCCCTAAATATGTGCATTAACCTCAATAATAGTTAACTTTATAAATAAAACTAAAAAATTACTAACAATGTAGATAAGATCAATAAAACAATTTACTTACCAAAAAAAGAAAAAAAAAAGAAAGAAAATCAAGATATAATTATTTTATATTCATTGTATTTTCTAACATACTTATCTCTTTGCTTCTATATACTAATACATCAATCTAACTCAAGTTAAACAATAAAATTATTTGTTTTATTTAACTAAATTGTATTAAATCGATTAAAACATACATATATAATACTCCCTCCATCCCTGCTTATCTTGCGCAGGGGGAGTCGGCACAGGTATTAAGAATTTTTTTTTTTTTTTTTTGTTGACTTTTCAAAGATGTTTTTTGGGTTATTTGATGAAAATTAAGAAGAGGATTAGTGTTCTAATTTCCTCTCAATTTTCAGCAAATGCACTAAATTAAAACGGGGTACTATCCCAAAATCACCCATTCAGTTTTTTTATAATAATTACGCAAACAGTAAAAAAAAGACTGATAACAGTAAAATTGCATACAATTCCCAAAAGAGGAAAAATTTCCCTCCACTTAAATCCTACAGAATAAGTTTTACAAGCATAGTAACCCAAAATTACAAAAAATTCAACTTCCCTCCTAAATTTAAACTTAACTAAAAAGCCACATTTAATGAGCATTGATTGTTAAACAACCACATTCAATGCTCGATCAGCAAACTCTAGAGAAGTTGTGCTCTCAATTTGAAACATGGTTTGCAACAAGAAAGGGTGGAAGAATTTGTCTCTGTCAGACAGCTCGATGATTGCTTAGTATGTTGATCGAGAACAACACAAAGCGGGTGGTTCATCACGACAAAATCAGAGAGGCGGCAACATCATTCGGAGTTAGTCGTGGAACCATTCAATACATTTGGGAGGATACAAGGCATCAAATGGAAGCAAATGTTCTTATCAGTTTCAGTACAAAAAGGAAGAACAAAGGAGTCGGAATCACAGAGCTAGACATCAGCCAGCTCAAGAGCATTCCTTTTAGCAACAGAGGTACCATAAGAAGACTAGCATCAGAGTTGGAAGTGAGCAAAAGTCTGGTAGGGAAGTGGGTACAATCCGGTAAGATTATCCCACATACAAATGCAGTAAAACCAACACTGACCGAAGTCAACCAGGTACAAAGACTAAAATTCAGCCTTTCATCCATACACTTTGACAATAGCACAAATAAGATCAAGTATGAAACCATGCACAATGTTGTCCATATCAACGAGAATTAGTTTTATATGCAAAGGACAAGTGAGAGGACATACAAACTGCAGGAAGAAACTGAACCCTTTAGGTTTTGCAAAAGCAAACAATACATCACGAAAGTGATGTTTATATGTGCAGTTGTAAGACCGAGGTACTCAAGCCAAGGCATAATGACATTTGATAGGAAAATTGGGATTTCCCCATTCACAATCCAAGAACCGGCTGAGAGAAACAATGTAAACAGACTGAACTCTTGTGACGAAACTAATCAAGTCAATCACAGAGGAGGTCATCAAACAATGCATTTTGCAGCAGATAATGATTTGCTATCCGACCTAATAAATCTCCAAAAATGGTGCATAACAGCTTGATAGAAGCTGTTACACATCATTTGGCTACTTTACATTCAATATTTATGTTTATTATGCAGATTATACCAGCCATAAAATCTAAATGGCCAGAAAAGGCAAGCAAGCACATCATCATACAACAAGACAATGTCAAACCACACACTAAAGACTGTGATGCTGAATTTAGAGAAGTTGCAACTGCTGATGGCTTTGATATAGAGCTTGTATGTCAGCCACCCAATTCACCAGACACTAATGTGCTAGATCTTGGGTATTTTAGGGCCATTCATTCTCTACAAGTAGAAAAACCATAAAAAATAGTTGAAAAGCTAGTGGTTAATGTAGTGCAGTCATTTCATGATTTGGAGGTAAAAAAACTGGATCATGTTTTCTTAAGTTTGCAGGGCTGCATGATTGAGATTATGAAGTGTAAGGGACATAATGGCTACGGATTGCCTCACATGGGCAAGGCAGCCTTACAAAGGGCTGGAAATTTACCCCAAGCTTTGGAAGTTGATGAATCTATTGTTAGAGAAGCGACTGAACACTTAATGGCAATACAAGAGGCTGCTAGAACATATCACAGAAGTGGTTTAAAGTCAGTTTTGGGTTTACATATAGGGTATGTTTAGGTTTAGTAATAG
Organism: Ajuga chamaepitys; assembly: GCA_958295605.1. Lineage (NCBI taxonomy): Eukaryota > Viridiplantae > Streptophyta > Magnoliopsida > Lamiales > Lamiaceae > Ajuga > Ajuga chamaepitys. Next base: position 33,904,248 of record OY282502.1, on the reverse strand, counting down.
AAGCATAGTTTTTGGATAGTGCTTATAGCACAATATAGTGTACATTTTGCTTAGGCTATACACACTGTAATAGAAGCACATTTTAGGATGATATTGGATCTTTTGTAACTCAACCCTCAGAAAGATTTTGTCATGGGGTATGTCCTACTCTTACATGCAAATCAGTTTACAGAGCAAAAGTGTTGTATATTCACTCAATTTAATAAACTGAAAAAGCCATGGATGTCTATCAAGTAGCAATCAACAAATTAGCCACCAGATTGTGGTCATAGAACACATTGATGTCATAATTTGAAACACCCACTAAGTCTATCATCACAAAAACACATCATATAGACTACATATTTCAAATTCACACAATACTAGGATAAATTAGACACTGGAATGAGATCTCAGAACACAATGGTGGCATAATTTGAAACTCAAGTATGTCTATCAACAGTAAATCGCATCATATAGACACTGGTTATCACTTTCAAACAGAAAGAACCCAAATTAGACACCAGAATGTATTCTCGGAGACACATTGGTGTCATAATCAACCATTGGTTTGACCCGGGCCATGGGCTCGGTCGAAGGCCACCCAAGTGGGCTGGCCCAATTATAGGAAGTGGGCTATTATGGGAGGCCCATCTCCCATAATTGGAGGCATACATCTCCCCTTATAAATACCCTACCAAGTGTACCGGGTACACTTAGTAGATAATAGTGAGAACAGTTTTCTCACTTACGTGAGAAACAGAAAGGGGAAAAATAAAAAGTGATTTCTTCCACACCCAAAAGTGATTTTCCAAAGCCTCCGGATATAGCTTTTGGATTATGGATCGTGATGGATTTTTGATTGTGATTTTCACCCCGACCGGAGAGTACGAATCACCGAGGTGAGGCCGTGATTCGACCCATATACGATCCGAGTTCAAATTCGCTGCAATTGAAGGTACCCGACCCTAGATTCCAACATTGGTATCAGAGCCAAAAGGTTAGAATCCGGCTCTCGATGATTTTTGTTAATTTTTATTTTGAACAAAAATATGCAGTCCCGTTTCTGCTCAATTTCGCCAGAATTTTTTTCAATTCTTTATGTGCTATTAATTTGATGTTATAGTACTCATTAATAGTTACGTTCTCCAACTTGAATCACTCGATTCCATTGAGAAACGGATTTTATATGATTGTTTTAAGTTGGATATATGAATCTGTAAATCTGTTGCGAAAAATGCTTTTTTCAGTCTGTTCGGGTGCGATTTTCGTCCGATTATTGTTCCGATGTTTGTGTATAATTGATATGTTCATATTCTATGTTGAATTAATGAGAAATGGATCTTTAAAGATTGGACGAAAATCATAAGGATCTGAAAATTTTCCGGAAAACTTGAAGATGTTCTTATTTCTGTAAAAACCCGATTTGAGCATGTTAATGTTTGATTTTACGCATGTATGTGGTATGTATGCGTAGTTTATCAAATGTGCTTCGATTTGATATGTTATTTGTGTTAATCGGACTTGAATTGAGTTGTATAAAAATGAAAAATGGATCTAATGTGTTCTTCAATTGTTCTTGATGAAGAACATGAAGAACAATGTCCATCACTCTCCAAGAACACATTTTCTAATCCGAACACATAGTTAGGGTTGTCGGATCGAGAAATCGATTGTACCATTGGACTCGGAATGGTCGAGAACAGGGGATAGCCGGAGCGCCGCCGGCCGAAAACGCGGGGAAGGCGGCCCGTGGAGCCCACTCTCCGGTCAGTGAGAGTGGGACTCTCTTGGTCAGAGGTGTGACACACCAGTGCCCAGTCACGCGTGGACGAATGAAATCATGCCACGTACCACATATCACCTCACAATCAGCGTCAGCGTCAGCAGCCACGTAGGATCCGCGTCAGCACACGTGAACGAATCATGTCGTGCCACGTGTCTAAGACAAAGCCGCATCAGCAGCCACGTGGCGAGTCAAGTGGGAGACATGTGGCCACACGTCATCCAGAGGGAACTAATGGTGTGCTGACACGTAGCATATGTGCCACGTCAGCCAACCGATCCAATTCGGTTCAGTGGCCGGTCCGAGTTAAGCTGAACCGGTCTGCCATCGGTTCGAGTCGGTTCACCGCCACGAACTTTTACCGGACCGCCGGCCCGCCACCATGCCGCCGCCGTCAAACCACCGCAGCGCCGCCGACCACTACTGGCGCGTGGTAGCACGTGACGGCGCGTGAGACACGCCTGGGGCGCGTGGCAGCGCGTGAGATGCGCCTAGGGCACGTGCTGGCGAGTGGTCAGCATATTTCGCGTGTGTGATGCGCATGGGATCCTCTGGACAGTGTATTTGTGCGTATGTTCGTGTTTTGACGCGTACGAGCGCATGAGACACATGTTTTGTGCTTATGTATACATGTATGCGCGTGTACGGGTGCGTATGCGTGCATGTGAGCGTGTGATAGACGCAACAGAAGCGTGGTGATGTGTGACGGAGCATGTACTGGTTATGAACATGCGTCAAGGGCCATGATCATGAAATTTTTTGCCGAAAAACCTCTGTGATGTTTTTTTTTACACCCTATTTTCTGTGATTACAATTATCCTCCATGGATTTCAAATTTTGGAAATTTTGAATCCACTTAAGAGTTTAATCAAGATCTAGAAACTAGGTTGGGATGTGAAAATGATACAGTATTTTTTCGGGAAAAATTGTTGAAGTGCCTCCATGACCTTAAACTTGTTAGTACATTCAAATGGAACTAATGAGCAATGAATCACATATCATGTTCCTTAGTGAGTGTTCTGAATAAGTTTACAATGACCTTATGATTGGGTATGTCTAATCTGATCCTATCCTTACCGTTCGATTTTTCGAGTTAGTTGACTTGCCTCTAAGTTGACTAAGTGTTAGGCTCAGATCAAAGGTGACAGGGCTAAGTCAACATTTGGATAGATGTTACATCTGTCGATGAATGAAGATGGACTTTATTACGATGTTGATACAAGTGTCTTTACAGATGCTTCGTAAGCATGTAATGGGAAAGTCATCTATAAAAAATGGGATATAGTTAAGGGCATTAACTTGTTTTTAAACTTAATTCCCAAACATATGGACGGTGCATATTTTATGATCCTTGACATTTAACTGTGTGTTGAACCCCATGTTATGTGTGATAAACTTGTTGTCTATACAACTTGAATGTGATCAACATAGTAAAATCGTGTTAAGAACATGATTGGTTATTTGAGTGGGGGTTATGGGTTGGAAGAATCCTTGCATTCTCACCTATAACAATTGTAGGTTTTGTTTTCCTTCAGGATTGAGTTGTGGTAATATGACGATTGGATATGGGTGATGATTGGGAACATATTGAACTTTCGAGATCATACCTTCCGTTAAGTTACCACAATGTCAATTCTAAGAACAAAATCTTATGTACTTTTAGTTTTAGTAAGCACATGCGTGTGCATTCACCTCCCTTACAGCTAGACCATGGAGTAGAACACAATTAGTTAGTTGCTTCTTAGTAGACCTTGTCTTTAGTGATAAGTAAATTATGACCAGAAGGTCATAACAATTAGATGTGTACTAGACTTAGAGATAGTCTTGAATGGCTTCAACCTAATCATATGAACCCTAGGAGGGTTTTAGTGTTGAAACATAGAAGAAATCAGAAACGGTTCTAGTAGTATGGAATTTAAGAAGATTCCTCTACTGACGAAACATTGGATAATCAACAGACTTTGGACTTGGTAGTAATTCTCATTTAATGAGAAACTACTTTAACTCAAGATATCAGGGTATATTAGAGTAAAAGTTTAGTATCACTACCATCATCAGTCAGAGGTCGTTACTCCAAGTCTTCTCGGTAAACTATTTATTAAGGCTTAGGTTAGAGTCTAGTATCTTCCTATTGAATGGGGGAATCTAAAAACCGATCATGCCCATTGGGACAACTCGGGGTTTTAGGGATGCTGCTCATAATAGTGATTATAAGTGAATAGAAGCTACTAATTAGTCAGTTACAAGTTCCCAGTTCAGAATTGGATTCTAAACATAAGAGGAACATGGTAAAGGGGGAAGATCCTGACAGTGATTTTTCAGAAGAACGTTTTCCAATAGAGACGGATGGGTCTTTTTGGGGAACACAAAATCTGACCAAATGCAGAATAGTGTGTTTGTCTCAACACGTGTACTGAAACCAATTGGAAAGGCACTCAATCGTGCTAATCCAAAGTAAATTTCTTAGTTCTTGGCACACCTGCCATATGAGTCGACAATGAGATTAAGCATATAGCATTATCCATTAAGTGTGGTAGTAGATACCTAAACACTTCCTGAGAAGCACTTGATAGTGCACACTCAACTTGAATTATTGCAAATGCTAGACAGTGTCAGACTTGTCAATTAATTCCTTTACTTCGAGTAAAAGGACTTAAGGCAGTGAATGTTAGAATTGGAAATTTCATGAACATTTTTTGTTTATTTCAATAGGATTATGAAGATGAACATGGGAATTTATGTCATAATTGATAACTTAGGCATTTATCACTGCACATTGGATTTGCAGCATGCTGAAGTTAATGATTAGGCTTGATCCCTTGCAATTCGGAATTGCATGATGATCTAAAGTTTTTCTGTCTGTTATCCTCAAGAATCTTGAAATAGGATGAATTTTGGTTTCGGTTGGAGTTCTTCTAAAGATCTGGACTCGGCTTGAGATAATGATACATTGATTGGTTGATAAACATTAAGACAATATTGTAGATGGACATGACGAGAATGTTTCGTGTTGTTTGGATGAAGTAAACATATGTATATGCTTTGAAAGTGGACTGATTAGTGCAAAGGTGCACTAGACTAGTTTACGTTAGGCATAACATGATGCTTTAATTAACTGAAAATGCACTCGAGGATAAATTTTCCAGAATTGATAATTCCAGGGGGAATTTTTCACTTCATCATCAAACACTTGAAACATCTTTTAACACAAGTACGATTAATGTTCTATTGCTATTAATCTACTGTGATGTTTTGTGATTCAACGAAGTAATAGTTGCTCATGGAGCCTAATCTCGCGATACATATGAGAACTACTCACACGAATTAGTCAAATTCATTTGATTCACTGAAAGTCTAGACACTGGTGTGTTTGACACAATGATCAAATGAATAAAGCACAAGTGCTCTTAGACTAATTACAAGTGTGAAAAGTCTCATGATCATATGATGGCCAATCTATGGAGATATTATCAAGCAAACATCCGTTCTTCACACATATTTTTCAATAAAATTGTGTGGTGAATAGGGGGGAAAGAGATGTTGCTAGATAAATATTGAGGTCCATGTGGGTGCAAGTCAAGTAGTTTATTTCATTGGGAAAGAACATTGATTGCGACCCATACCTTGAATCAAGGTATTCATTGAATCAGTAACTTAAATATCTCGTAAATTTTTGGACTTATAGATAGTCAGACCTGAGCAAATAAAGGTTCTAGGGGTCAATGAGGATTCTAGGAATCAATTTCTTAGGCGAGTGACATTTTCCAATTAAGTTTGGAAAGCTCAAAACCTCAGTAGAGGAAATGTATCCTTAAGGGATACTCTGCCAGTCCAAAGGTAATAGGTTCAAAGATGAACAATTGATAAGTTTGTTACTGAAGTAGAATCACAAAACCTAGTATTTTGGAGATATTTCTATGAAATGTTCAAATGAAGATCAGCATCCAACTGAACTATGAGTAGTTCAAAAGGATATCCAGAAATAAGATTCCAATGGGGGTCAACATTCAGTGAAACTAGGATCTGTTTGAATTTTTCGTTGGAACAAAACCGGGAAAATGCATGCTTGAATCTATGAGATTACAAGGCATGTTTTAACTAGGAATCTCCAGAATTTGAGAAAGAGTTGGACTCTGTATCATCCTTGGATGGATGAATGAATGAAAGCAAAGGGATAGTTATCTGATTGGTGTAGTTGAAACCAAGTCCGGGAACTGGTTGATAACTATTGGATACAGAGAGATTGTGAACTAACGATTCTCAATAGGCTGTTAGAACTGCTAGAGGTAAAAATCTCAAATTGATTGAAAAGTTACACTTTGAGTGTAAGGTTTGTCCAGAGGGACATTTCCTACCAATGTTGAGTTTTACCATGATTCGTTCTTAGTTAGCCAACTTAGAATTTGATTTGCAAATTTTTTAAGTGGTTGAGTGACTGTATTTCTCAGTGGAGAACTTGATCGATAAATAAATTGGTTTACCAAGAAAGTTTATATTCAGAGGCCAAGAAATCGATTTCATGGTCTGGTACAGTACTCAGGTCAATGGCATATGAGATTTTACGAAAGTATTAATCTCATGTAATACCACAAGGAAACTTGCAATCTTAATTTGCCAGTGAGCAAAAATATTGAGTATTATGACCATTGATAAATGGGTTATCTTACAACTCGGATTTGAAGGATATGGATAGGTTACTTATAGGATAAGTGAAGGTTCCAAAGGATCACCTAGATGACTACTTGTGATTATATGAGCATCACTTGTAAAAAACTTAAAGTGATTCCATGTGGATGCCCATGCATCCACTAATACTCTTATTGGCTATAGACGAAGTCTTGGAGCCACTTGATGTGTTCAATAACTTCTATAGAGAAGTTTACAATGTCCATCGTACAATATTCTAGTACTGCTAAGAGCTGCAAATAACTTTGAGATGTGCGTGCCTTAGTGTAGGCTTTGCCATGGGTCTAGTAATTGAGCATTAATCAAATCGTAGTAAAAGTGTAGGAGTGCACTTGAAAGGATTTTTGTGATGTTTAGGATGCATTGTATCATTTTCCTTAGTAGAGGAACTATGATCTAGTTGGAATAATACTAACTGATACTCAGTACGGTGATGTAGATTAGAGACTGCATCTAAGTAGTTACTCTTGCAAAGTGGCAGGATCATCTCGGGGAGATGAGAGTATTGGATAAATGTATAGATTTCCACAATCAGAGCAAAGCTTGGAGCTTTTGCCTATACAATGCGAAGTTGTTTTTGGTTGAGTGATTTTGGAGTGATAAGCAGTTCAGTGGGGGCATTAGCAACCCACAACCCATAAATGGGGCGTAGCTTATGAGAGACTCCAAACACTGACCAAGTACATCACAACTTGACTTTATATGGATATTGTCACATAATGCGAGGTGATTATGATACTTATGTACACTTATGAATTGAAGGTATATTCAAAAGTATGTCGGACAAGTTAAAATTGATTGGCTCTCTCACACGAGCAATCACCTCCAATGTCGAATGACACAGGAGATGAGACTAGTATAGAATTCATTCAGTTGATTCTATGAGTGTCGCCTTAGTACGCTAAGATGAGATCGATGTTCGGTAACATGAGATCGAATTGGATATTTGATTATCCAATTATAACTTGTCGTATAGCCAGATGTGAGTTTTCTCAAGTTAGACGTTAACTTGAGGGCATCTAAGGAGAAAACTCAGGTTAGCCGCTGAAGAGCATCTAGACCAAGATCTGTACAATGTGTTCAGTAAATGGCATGCGCTTCCTTTAGGTAAATGACACATTGTAACGTGCGTTTCATACTGCATGTGCTTGTGACCAAGTGGATAGTGAGAAATGAGTCCCTATTCTTTCATTGTGTGAGATCCAGAGGTTTGGATTACCTCATAGTATATCCTTAAGACTTTTTCCTGTGTCTTTAGCTTGCTACTTTAGCATGCTCCCAATGACCACGAAATTATTCGGCTATGCGGGACATGTCTAGGAAAGCAGCTAGATGAAAGACTAGGAGGTATCAGGAAAAAGGAAGACCGTTACTGCCATCACAGTTTAAAGATTCACTGGCGCCAATTATGTTCAAGGAACGTAATAGTGAATGTAAAACGGAGTGATGAATCTGGTATGCTCCTTCATTAATGAAGGGACAAGGAGGCATACTGATTCTTGGCATTGGGTAACGAGTCTGGGATATAGCGAGTTTGTTGTCCTCAAATTCTTGATGTCGAGCTGTTATACACCTTAACCAGTGTATAACCATATGCTCTTGAGATACTCGTGGGTCACACGATCCATTAGCTAGTATGATCTCGGTGACTTGGAAAGATCACGAAGGGTTAGGTCTCAGCCCCCATGGGCGAGTGGGGGATGTTGGTTTGACCCGGGCCATGGGCCCTGTTCACCCGGGCTATTGGGCCCGGTCGAAGGCCGCCCAAGTGGGCTGGCCCAATTATAGGAAGTGGGATATTATGGGAGGCCCATCTCCCATAATTGGAGGCCCACCTCTCCCCTTATAAATACCCCACCAAGTGTACCGGGTACACTTAGTAAAGAATAGTGAGAACAGTTTCTCACTTACGTGAGAAACATAAAGGGGAAAAATCAAAAGTGATTTCTCCCACACCCAAAAGTGATTTTCGAAAGCCTCCAGAGATAACTTTTGGATTGTGGATCGTGGTGGATTTTCGATTGTGATTTCCACCCCGACCGGAGAGTACGAATCATCGAGGTGAGGCCGTGGTTCGACCCGTATACGATTCAGGTTCAAATCCGCTGCAATCGAAGGTACCCGACCCTAGATTCCAACATCAACCAAACCCTAGCTATAACACAATCAATCCCCTGAAACCCTAGTCAAACTAAACATCAACCACATCCCAACAGCATCAAACCCCAACAGTATATGCAAATTCATAACCAGAAATCAATATGAAGCCCCAAAAACTGGGCAACACGCAATCAAAGCAAACACATAATCAAATCAAGCCAAACTGTCAAAAAGCCCGAAATACTGGGCAACACTTAGCCAGAGCAAACACAACTTCAGAGCAAATCATAGAATCAAATAGGCCCAAATATTGGGCAACGAACAGATAATCAGGAATTAGGGGCAGAAATCCATAACCTTTCCGAGAATGGGAACCATAGGGTTAGCAACTATTGGAAATGACGGAGTTTCTCCTTCGAATCCAACCATGGACTCACGGAAGGCATCAGATCGTGATTTTCCTCGCAGTGCAAAGCAGATCCGTCGGTGAGATTAGACGAGAAGCACAGATCTTCTTCCAGATCTAGCTTCTTCGAGCCTTCAACCGAATTCAAACAAGGTGGGAACTGAGACTCCTCTACCACGGTTTCCTCGGAGTCGTAAATGACGAATCCATACTCGGGAGTGTCTTCCATTTACAGAGAAAGTGGAAAAAAAAAAAGGTTTACTGAATCGAGGGTTTTTTAAGTGGAGGAAAACCATGATCCGAGAGAAGCTCGTGAAAAAGACAAGTGGTTGATGATTGACGGAGGTGTGGGATATGAATCGGCTAGGGTTACTAGTAGAAGAAATGGGAGCGGCTAGGGTTTGATGGAAATGGGGACGATGAGAGAGAGAAAGAGAGACAGAGAGAGAGGGGGGGGGGGTGGGGTTTGTGAGATAGAGAGAGAGAGAGATCCCAGAAATGGTTTTGGATCAGTAATGGGTTGGGCTGTTTTTGTTTGGCGGGTTAGGTGGTTTAAATGGGCTTGGGTTAGTTTAATTAGGAGTTTTAATTAGTGTTTTTTTGTGTTTAATGAGTGACATTTTTGTAAATTTCGGAAGTATAGAGGGTATAATCAGGATAAAAATCTTTCATTTTGAGGCTGTGCAAGTTGGTCTGGGATGATCGTTTAAGGAAAGTGTGCAAGATAATGTGGAACAGAGGGAGTAACACATTAAGACGGGGTCAGGGGGCCGAAAGCCGCCAACCCCCCCCCCCCCCCCCCCCTATGTTTGTCCGTCTAAGAATGAAGCACCGAGTTAGTGCCCAGCAACAAATTGGTGCTTCTTTCTTCTCAAATGCAAGCCTTAATTAGATGGCATTTTGCTTAATTGCAATAGTTGTTGCTACACTATTCACCAAATGCTATCTTTTTTCTTCTTTTTTAATTCATAATTTCACTGATTTTATATTTTTAATAACATAGTTATTTTATTATTTTAGTTTAAAATTTTAACTATTCATTTTTAATAGTCTTTCTGATAAATAATTTTATTGTCATAAATTTTGTATGATAGCTACACTCAACTAATAACGATAACTACAGTAGATTTACGAAAAAACTAATTCATTTATGTTACAAAATACAACTAAAAATAACACACACCATGCCTTATTAAAATACAAATACCAAACTATAAAACATGACTCCACTAAAAAGAAAAAATAAATTACACAACAACACATAAGATAATTCAAATTGAGATCATTTAGAGTTTTTTAAAACAAATTAAATGAATTTATAAATATAAAATGAAAAGAAATAATTATAAGAATATTCCTTCATGCACTAAAATAGTTTAAACGGTTGAAGATGACTTTTTGTTTATATCAAACTTTTTTAATTATGTTTACTAATAATATAAAATCAAATTAGTATTGTAGGGTTAGAGATGGCGTCATAAAATTTCCTCATTTATAATCAAGTCCTATTAGAATTTGTGGCTATAACTGTCGACAGAAGTCATTATTAAACCCATAGAGTAGGTTAAACAGTAAAAAAGCCTGGAACTCATACCTAACCATAAAAATTGACCGTTAACCATTACAATGACTTGAATGATAATCCTTTCGTCTCGCTCTAATTTATTTTTTTATTTTTTTTTTTTGATTTGTCAATGTAATTTGTCAGCTGATAAATGATAAATTTCTCTCACAATCTTCACCCTCAAAATTTCGATATTCAATCTCCATCCTTAAAAAAATTAAAAATTTGACAAAATTTCTTTTTTATTAATCTCCATGTCTGATCAAGATAAGTAAATTGGACCAGAACGAAGGGAGTAACGTTTTTTTGTCAGCTTACTACAATCGGATCAATTCAGCCAAAACAAAAGGAAATGATAGATATCACTTTCTTTTATCATCTATTCCTATTCCACGGAGCGGTATAGAATTTTGGAGCGTCAAATTTGTCTAACGATTTGGAAACTATATCTAATCTTTTATTTAAATCTACGCAACTTATTTCACTATAAATTCAAACCGATGAGCTTTCCATTATTATACAATTTTAGTTCATTGTATATATTTAAAATAATTTTACAACTTAGTCCTTGGAACACACTAAGAGCAGTCCAATCTTTCGAAAGGGTCGGTGCCAAAAAAAATTGTCCCCCTTACGATATTAATATTATTATTTTCAAAATAATTGTAATCAATTAAAGATAGGTCTCGGACTATGTTTGAATGGGCCTCAAAGTAATAGGTTCATCACGTCAGTGATATCTAAAAAAATTAATTGTTACTTGCACTAAAGAGGAATTGATTCCACATCCTCCCACTTCTCTAATCTCTTTGCTTTAAACAATAACCACGCGAGCTACGTCAACTTACGTTATGATTAACATATATTAAATGCATATACTAAAATATAGATTTATACAGAGAATAGAAGAAAAAGAAATTTAAAATATTTGGCGGCTGGGTTGAACACACTACACATGCATGGTGCATACATACGCAAATGTACATATATGGCATAACACTCACAAATATACGTATAACTTTTGTGTACACAATAAAATACAACAATCTTCAAAATTGTGGTGATTATTATGGGTAATCTTTTAGAAGGTGCTGAGCTGCCAAAAATACTCCTTATAGAGGATTAGGTGAAGCCAAATTAGCCAAACCAGCTAAACAAATGATGAACCACAATTTATTAAAATGACTGACACTCTGTGCAAGATAAGAACAAACCATGTCAAAATCTCTAAGCTCTTTCCAGATCACTCCCCATTTTTCTCTCAATATCCCTACCCATATTATTTTAATCAACAACTAAACAGCATTATCTTCTAACACCCCAATAATTGTACCAAACTTGTAAGTTAATTAAGAAATGGAAAACCGTTTATTTTAAGTTAAAGAAAAGTGACCACTCTCCTATAAAAGTAAAACACAGCATCATCATTCAGCACCCACCAAAGAAAGGAGAAGTAGAAGAATCTCGAAAGCAGGATGTCCGAGAACAAGGAGGAGGATGTTAGACTAGGGGCTAACAAGTTTAGAGAGGGGCAACCATTGGGTACGGCGGCTCAGACAGATAAGGACTACAAAGAACCGCCGCCGGCGCCTCTGTTCGAGCCGGGGGAGCTGAAATCATGGTCGTTTTACAGGGCTGGGATTGCAGAGTTCGTGGCGACCTTCTTGTTCCTGTATATTACGGTGTTGACAGTGATGGGAGTTGGTAGGGCTAATAACAAGTGTGCCTCTGTTGGTATTCAGGGCATTGCCTGGGCCTTTGGTGGTATGATCTTTGCCCTTGTTTACTGCACTGCTGGTATCTCCGGTTAGTCTCCCTCTCTCTCTCTCTTGTTCTATTTTGTCACTAAACTTTAATCAATTGCTCTTCTGTTTGTGGATTTCATATTCTAGTGAAGATGTGCTACAGTTTGCATGTTTAATCTGATATGTTGAAAATTTTAAACAACTTTTGGGCTTTGTGTCCGGTTTTGTTTCATGGTTCTTGATTTCTATAACATTTGTGTATTTAAACATGTTACTTATACAAGATAGTTTCTTGATCATGAACGGATTAGAAATAGATTCAAACAAGTGGCTAATTTTTTAAGGTATGAGTTAATATCTGTATTACAGATCAGTACAGAAAATATAAAATACTCCATCCGTCCCAATGAACTTGCACATTTTTATTTTTCGTTCGTCCCAATCAAATTTACACACCCTTAGCATAATCTCCACATTCAAAATCTCCGCCCTCAGTCCAGCTTTGAAAAGTCAACATAAAGAAAAAAAAATAAATTTTCTTAATATATGTGCACTTTTAGGAGTGCAAGTTCATTCAGGGATGGAGGGAGTACATACTTGTACAAATACAGAACTTAGAAACCCAATTCCAACTCAAATTTACATGAATTTCATATTTCATCAGGACCTGGTTTTTTCATAATATGAACTGGTGCAGCCTGTCTTAATTGTTCATTAATACATCTTTTAATGGATTCAACATTTGGGGTGTTGTAACAGGAGGGCACATCAACCCTGCGGTGACCTTCGGTTTGTTCCTAGCAAGAAAGCTGTCACTGACAAGGGCTGTGTTCTACATAGTGATGCAGTGCCTTGGCGCCATCTGTGGAGCTGGGGTGGTCAAGGGCTACATGACGGGTCCATACCAGGCCCTTAAAGGTGGCGCCAACTTCGTGAACCACGGCTACACCAAGGGCGATGGCCTCGGTGCTGAAATTATCGGCACCTTCATTCTTGTCTACACTGTCTTCTCTGCTACTGATGCCAAGAGAAACGCCCGAGACTCACACGTCCCTGTACGTGTCTTCTTTGCTTTTGTTTCATTTATTTTATGTGTTGTCTGATTACCTAAATATTGATCAATCAATTGATTTTTGTGTTGCAGCTGTTGGCTCCTCTTCCCATTGGATTTGCAGTTTTCCTAGTTCACTTGGCCACCATTCCTATCACGGGGACTGGTATTAACCCTGCTCGGAGCCTTGGAGCTGCCATCATTTACAACAAAGGTCATGCGTGGGATGATCACGTAAGAATCTCCCTATACTAATTAGTTGGCGAGTTTCTCTTTTCTGTCTCGTGTTTTAAAAGATTTCATATTGATGCTAGTACATGTGAGATTTTTACAATGCACGAAAATAGAAGATGAGACGCCGTTGTGGAAGAGAGTATCCCTTGTTTTGATGCATTTTCTAACTGAATTTCGTTCTGTTTGGTTTGGTGTTTTGCAGTGGATCTTCTGGGTAGGACCCTTCATTGGAGCGGCTCTTGCAGCAATGTACCACCAGATTGTGATCAGAGCCATACCTTTCAAAAGCAGCAGGGCTTGCTAAATGTGCAACCTATTTTTAACATTGTTTGTGAAGTTTTATTCTTCTCTCACTCTCTGTATGTAAATTATTGGGCTATGTATTGGTGTTTGTTGCATCTGATGAATATGAACGAAGGATGATTTTTATCACTCTCCTTTCTTACAGTTTGATACGTTTTCATCATTTACGTTCTTAGTTTCAGTCTCTCTCTTGCTCCAATTATATCAATACTGGACATGCGTACACAGTGAGGTTACTAAAACATTACTTTTCCACGCAATAAAGAAAGATCTAATCAGTTGATTAAAGCTGTGTTTTCCCAAGCTTTTCCCATGTAATTTCAGGCTTAAATAAAAGTAATTCTATGTAAAAAGCTAAGAGTAGGTAAGCCCGACTTTTTAGCATTTTGGTAGTATTTCTTCTCTCGAGCTAAAAATTATTTAAATATCAAACACCTCAATTTTTACATTTGACAGAATCATATTTATTCTTAAATATGACCTCTTTTATTTTAAATCATATATTCATTATCCTAATTTAATCACTTCTTCAAAAGTTGGAGGAGAAACACCCGGTCAGGGGGTGGGGTGAGGGGAGTGGTGGTGTTGAGATTGAACACTAACTTATATCAAATAATGTAAGGTGATGAACTATATTTACCAAAATCTAGGCATATCAGAAGCATTAATACATAAGGGATTCTTCTCCAGTCTCTGGGTGCCTTTCCACTTTTTTTTGGGTGGGGGTTATGCCCATTGAAATAGAAATCTTTCAAGTTCTCATAAGGAAGAAATAAATGTTCATGTAAACTTCTAGGACAGTTGAATATAAATAAATAATGACTGATGTTACAGTGATTTCAGATTTTGCTACAAATCTTTACAGCAAGAAGACAGCCCACCCGAACTTGTAAATCAGCTCTATTCATAACCCATTCAACAGGCCTATCATTTTACCAATTTGCCCATCTTCAAAATTTTGTTGTCCCTATACATGTACTACAAACCTGTACAGAGATTAACATGCACTTCCCTGTAATAACAGCCAGCAGGTGAAAATTCCAAGTACAAAATATAATTTACCAAGTCTGAAATATTTCCAGCTATTTTTACTACTCTTTCCTAAGTCAGATAGATATACAATTTGCAGCTCCTTTTCTTCAAGATCTTTAGAAACTGTGCTATCAATGCTTCCCTCTTTTTTGTTAGTCAATATTCTACAGCTTACAAAATCATGTCAATATCCACTGTTAGGTCTAGGCACTGAAGAGCTTGGCTTCGGTTCCAACCCTTGATTTAATCTCACAGGATTCCTCAAGAGCTGCTGGGAGACCCGATCAGCCAACACTAAATGTGCGTCGTATGATTTTTCTTTACGCCCCTGCAAAACGGGCCTTTCAATTTTGTTCCCGAGGAAGTCGTTTTCTCGTGTAACTGCTTCCAAGGACAAATGGGCTTGGACAATTCCTCGAAATATATCAGGCTTGTGCTCTTGATAGCCATTTACGTTTGCATGGAATGTGTTTTGGTTCATAGAAGCCATAACCATGACCTCATGCAAATGATTTGGTGTCTTTGAATGGTACTGTGGAGGAGTTGAAGTACCAGATGTAGCTCGAGGGCTTGATATTGGAGACGGCGATAATCTCCCATTTACGTTCTGCGGTGATCGTGAACGTGAAAGAGGACTCCCCAACGGAGATACAGGGCATGAGATGTTTCTAGCGAAATAGCCATCACTGTAAGGAAAAAAAAAAAAAAAAAAACAGAACCACATGAAAATGAATATCACGGATAGAGTGGCAAGCGCATGGTGCAGAGTTCTGCGTGTGTGCATGCATGCGTGCATTTGGGGTGGAGTTGTGGGGTAGAGAGAGAGAGAGACCTCAATCCAGGATCAGTGTTTGGAGTTTTGGATTGACTGGCAGCTCTTGATGAGTCAAAACAAGGCGAAGTTCGGGAATGTCCAAAACCCTACATAGAAACCAGCAAGTTAGTTAAAAGATTGGACCTTAATCCTTAGTCAATTATTTACATAAGAAAATTATTTTCTTGATCATTAAAACCAATGCAAATGCAAAACATACATGACACCCTATCAATAATTTAGGTACAACTTTCAGCCTGTGATCTTGAATAAAGGAATTTCTGCGAGTGTAAACAAAGAGAAGGACAATAAAGAAAGAATTAAGGCCCATATGGCCATAAAGCCAAAGGAAATTGAAATTTTTCATTCGAGCAAGATCATACAAAAGAGATGTAGATCAGTTTATCCACTACATTTCATCACTGTCATTTCTGGAAATCATTCTAAAACTAAGTAGTCACAATGTTTTGAATATGAAATAAGATTTTCCCTTGGAATGGTCCAATCAAGTATGGAAAATACATGCTTTTATGTTTACTTTATGGGATTCATACCATGGTCGAATTGCATAAAGACCAATAGCAAAATGCAAAAGGAAACAGCATTACCAGCGCTCGGACCGCATGTGTCAGTGCAGGTATGGATTCTTTGGGTTCAGCACCCACAACTGATCTTTCCAAACATATTGAATTTTTAACAAAACGATGCTCTAGGAGCTGAACAGCTGTTGGACGACGAGATGGAGTACGCTGTAAACATAGCCGCACAAAATCTTTCCCATCGTCTGACAGGTAATCGGGAATTTCTGGAAGTTCCCTGCTGTTTCCAATCTTAAACATAGCAGCAACCTTCAAGAAGCACAAGGGGGAGAGAGAGAAAAGAAAAAATAGAAATTAAGGAAAGAGACCTTTGTGCATTTCATAAATACGAAAGAAAAAAAGATGATGGCAATATGCCATCTGTATAATGACAAACTAACCCCTTCATATTGACTCCATGGTGGTTTCGTAGTAGCCATCTCTAGAACAGTGCATCCAAGGCTCCATATATCCACCGCAAGGTTACAACCACATGAGTTCTTTATGACCTGCCCATAGGAGTGATACCAGAGTTCTAAGATGTATTTAAGCAAATGGAAGTAGGAATTTAACTTTGGCCAACCTCAGGTGCCATCCAGTATGGGCTCCCCTTAAATGACAAACTGGCCTGGCCAGTTATCTGCAAAATTATAGAAATTTGATTTACATCTTGCAGTCTCAAGAGCAAGAAGGGTAAGGTTAGACTAATTCACTCAGCACCACAGCAGCATCATTCGATCAAGCATTCATTTTTATTGCTTTCAATTTTCAGTTGGCTGACTATGGATACTAAATAATCACTTTTCAGGCATCCACCTTGAATTGTAAATGTTACACGCTTTCATGAATACATGTTATCTTTGTTAATTTGTTTGAAAACAGAACACCTTGGTCAGAATTTATCCATAATAGACAAAATAGCAATAAATATACTCTATGATTTTACAACTAGTTTCTAGAGGAAACAACACTTACGTGCTTTGCCATCCCAAAATCTGCCAGTTTTACCCGCCCATTAGGGTCAACAAGAATGTTAGCTCCTTTGATGTCCCTGACAAAATACATCGATTATTATAAAAATATTTAAAATGTTATAAACGCCCTAACTCCAAAAAATTGAATGAGAAACAACAATATAAGACCAAACAAGAACCTGTTACTTGGGAAATACCCACCTATGAACTGTGTTTTTTGCATGCAAATAAGCCAGCCCAGATAATATCTGTTGTGTATAACTTCGAATTGCTGCTTCACCCAACTGCCCATACTCTTGGAGAATTTTGTAGATAGAACCACCAGAAACATACTCAAGGTATATGTACAGTTTGTCATCTACCTGCAGATCAAAATAAAACCAGAACCAAGTTAACCAAGACCCACTGGCCGGATCTAGCAACATTCTCCAGTAAATTGAGTATTGAACCAAGGACAGGCGAAGCATCTGTCTGACTGGGGCCAAAAGATTCTTCAACACCCCGTATCCTAATAAATATTTTATGATGTAAAATATTGATATTTTTATTTGTTTAGCGCCACCCCCACCCCCCGGCCTAAATTTAATCTGCAACTACTTAGGCCCCCCACCCCCCTCCAACCACCCAGAACAGTTTTTCCAAGCTCCGCACCTGAGCAAGGAAATAATGCAAGAAAAAGAAAAGGTAAAAAAGCAACGCTAAAGATCCACAGCAACAACTAACTTTCACTAAATGCTACATATTATCCACGTATTTCAAAGCACGACTAGTAAGACATTCTGCACATCATCAGGATCATCATCATCATAATAATAATAATAATAACAATAATATTATTATTATTATATAATAATGAACAGCAAAGTAAGGAAAAACCAACCATGGACCAACTCTTGTCAACTCAAAAATCAAATTCAATGCATTCAATTATTTCTACAAGAATTCAATGACAAAGCTGATCTTCTATAAGGTTCTAAAGAAGGAAGTGAAAGCAACTTCAACATGAGTATACAAGACTTACTGTCTCAGATCCATAATACTGCACAATATTTGGATGGCGTAGGCGACTTAAAAGTGCAATTTCCTGCAAGCATACTCCATATGGTTACAAAATATAACTCTGAAACTGGAATCAGAAACTACATATCCTTTGATCCTGTTTTCTCACGAAAATAGAGCTCCAAAATCTTTGCCCCATCCTGAACAGGAATATGACTTGCTAAAACTCACCTGTCCGAGTTGTTGTGCACATTCCCTCGATTTAGCATCATCAGAGAATAGTGTAACCTCTTTCATTGCACACATCTCACCGCTTTCACTGCAACCCAAGGGAAAATAAGAGTAATGTCATAAGAGGTATACATGAGCGAAGCAAATAAGGAAAATTTATTTTAGATAGTTTTACAGTTT
Organism: Ajuga chamaepitys; assembly: GCA_958295605.1. Taxonomy (NCBI): domain Eukaryota; kingdom Viridiplantae; phylum Streptophyta; class Magnoliopsida; order Lamiales; family Lamiaceae; genus Ajuga; species Ajuga chamaepitys. Next base: position 33,885,586 of record OY282502.1, on the reverse strand, counting down.
AGCATAGTAGCATTAGGCATTAGCAAGGTAATAAGAGATAATGAAGCCATTAAATGTTTAACAAATAAAGAAAAAAAAATACACTAAAGTCGGGTTGAAAGTTCAACTCTAGTGAGATAGATGGTCAGTTAAAGAAACAAGATTAACACTAGATGCGCTTAACTAAGTAATGCAGTATGTATTGGCATTTTGCTAGTTAAACAAGTGGAATGAATAATATTGGAAGCCTGTTACGATTACCGACCTATTAAAACCCAGATAAACATGTCCAAAGGTTCCTCTTCCAAGTAGTCGTCCTTTTTTCCAGCGTGAACCAGGGCTTGGGGGATTTTCTGTCCTACCAGGGCTCCGCGGAATCCGGGGAGATGTTCCTGCTGAATATGATGAAGTAAATGGAGAAGGATTAGAGATTGTTACTGGTGGAAGAGGCAACCGATGGCTTTGTTGCTTTCCATCATCAGGCCAGGCTGTAGGCGACTCAGCTGATGGGCCCACAGCGCGAGGATGAGTGGGGGTGACTGCTCCACTATGTATTCTCGAGCTCGGACCTGGGCTCGTCATTCTGGGGCTAGGTAATGGTGAACACTCAGGGCTACACCTGCTCTGTGGCCAGAACAGCTGGCAATCTCCTGCAACAGAATTGTGTCCTGAATTCTGGACAGAACCTGGACTTGAACAGTTTCCAGATCCTACTACAGATAAATCTGTATAAGGCTTTCCTAGCCAGAAACCACTGTTCGCCACAGGCTCATGATTATATACCCTCATCGGACTTCTAGAAGGACTTGACAATGAACTGTCTGGAGCACTTAATAAAGCACCCGGATGAGGAACTTGTAAGTGAGCGGCTTTAGATATAGGCTTCTGCTTAGGAGATACAGGGCTGGTCTGATAGTTCAACAAAATTTTAGCAGGTTTCAACATCTCCTTTGAGTTTTTTTGGTTGGCAAAGGGAGTCTGATACCTCTGCTTCAACCTATTTCAGCATAAACGTCCTTTAGTAAGAAGTAATATAAAGAAGAAATTCAAACATTGGAGCAGAAGTTTCAGATAAATAAATAATGTCGTAGCAAGAGAACTCACCCAGAAGGGCTAGTTGTGTCCGATTTGATACCATTTTCGTAATCAGATGCTTGAGGGCTTAGGAGACGTGAGTCAGATGGATCATCAGTATCACTGGAGCTATCACTAGAGCTAGTAGCAATTGCTAGGTCCCTCTCACCAACTGCAGCACGTTGCCCAATTTTTACATGTCGAGATTTTGGAAGGGGCAAAACTGAGGTTTTGGAACCTCTATTAAGTGATGGCTCGATTGATGCACGCTTTCCAGAATCAGGACGAAAAATGTCATTACAACGGCTATGCGGGAGCGGAAGTGGTTGGGCCTGGGGCCTCTCACTGAAACTCTGACACCGTGACACTGTTTTGGAAGGCGATGGAGATTGTGAATCTGCCCCAGATCGAGATACCTTCTCCGAAGAAGTATCACTACGTTGTCTACGAGGAGCTCCAGGTCTAATGCATGTCATGTGAAATGCACCAATGATACTTTCTCGGTTTGATTTCTTTACTTCTTTGGAAGACTTTCCCCACCATGAAGGCATAGCTAATAACCAAAAGAATATGTCACCCCTTGAGTTAATCAAATATTACTCAGTTTGAACTGTCAGATGCAATATCAGGAATTAATATAATGGTTACAAAGCACCGTCAAATAAACCTTCAGAAAATTCACACCAGAATCAATGCAACTCCAGTTATAGCCCGCTCCCAAATTAATAATGTTAGTAACAAATGCAGTGCAGCTACCAACCTGCAATCAGAAACTAAAATTAGCAACCTAAGCTTCTCTGAAGAAAGAAACATGTGTGCCTGTTTCCCAAGGAAACTTTGCAACAGATGCATGAAATAAATGGCCAAAGTGCATGAAAAAGAACAGAGTGGAGTCACCATACTAATTACTTTAATAATGCCAAAAAGCTTTAGATCTTTACAAGTGTATAACTCGTGTATCTAACAGTGGTATATCATCATTCCAGCATTTTCAAGCTATTCTTGATAGCAGTCCAATGGAGTGGACTAATAAAATAACATTTTTTACATCGATTTCTAGTTTGAATTCACTACATATTAGTCTTCTATGAGTTCAGAAAGCTGGTTTATAGGGAAATATGCATGTCTTACTATATATATTTCACTTTACTAGAATGGAGCAAATTAACATCACTACGTAATAATCAAGGGTGTTTGTTGTAATATTAGCTTTGCTTAAACTACCTCCATTCTAATGGATTTTGCACAATCACAATATTTTGGTAGTGGGGATCTAAAGAATTTTCTGTTCACAGGAAAAGGCGATACTGATTATTAAGTTTACTAACTCAGGTCTTTCAGTTCCTTGATCTTCACGTCACTTACTTACAATCATGCAACTTTCTTGAGCAGTATATATCAAGTATCTAAACACATATATGGTCTATTTAGCACCTACCGAATCAATATACAACAAGACGTGATGCATTTTTGGCATCTAAAACATATAACGGCATCCATGTTCTAAAACACCTCCATTATTCCTGTCTTCATAAATGGAAAGTCATACTAACAGACCAAACCTATAGCTTTTCTCAACCAACATGTACAGATACGTTGATCCTCTAAAAACCTCACCACAGCTGAATTGCATACAAAAAGTCTACCAATGACATGAATTATATGTTTCCATGTGATGGGCATTAGATGGGGTATTATTGATGTGACCAAGGCCAAAAATGGGGGTTGTGTGATTAAGGCCAAACAATCAATGAGTTCCAGAATCATATGATTTGTATGATGGAAATGTGTATAAAAATAAAGCATTATAGTCAATAGCCAGAGAGCCAAGCAAATAAAATTTTATCTTGCAATCAAAAGAGAAAAAACTGAGGAAAAAATAAAAACACACACACACACACACACAAGGACAACAACACAGAAGTATTTCCGAAGAAGTGCTGCTGAAGTCAGATTAGAAATTAGAAACTTATGCTACTCACAAAATCAATATTCTGAAGCAAAGGGCACTTAATATCATTGTTAACCCCCTTCCCCCCAAAAAAAATCACAAAAATATTTTTCAATTGTAAAAATTTCACCTGGAAGCAGAGTTCCAACTTAAGAACAAGGTCCCAAAAACGTCTCAGAATTACAAAACGAAAATGCAACTAAAAATAAATAGTTAACAGCACTGGCAAAGCATAATTCTTCAGCACAGTAAGAGCCCTAACATAAAATCATTTATTGTGCCAGTGGCAGTGCCAGTTGAAGAAATGGGATTGTCAAGTGTGGACGAATTTAAAGGACAAAACGGGTTAATACGCGGTGTAATTATAGTATGAGAAACATAATCCGAGGTGAATTACGTGAATGCCAAACCCTAATTAATTGCAACTGTACCCACCGGAGGGAAGGATAGCTGCGAACCGGACCGAGTATTTTTTCTTTGGTCGCATAATCAGCTTCAGATACCGAAGAGTTGCAGAGACAGGGAGATATTTTTAGAGAGAGAAAAAGAGTGTGTAGTGTTTGTATACATTTTTTGAAACCTTTACTCTAAATGCATATATAGTTACTTATGCTGTCTGTCTGTATATTGTATTTGTATGCATGCGTTTTTTCCTAGAAACAGAAACAAGAGTTTCTAATTCCACCCCAGTTTTTACTATTGTCACACTTGACATAATTGCATGATAATATGTGGTTGACTTGTATGAAAATTAGTTGACTTTTAATATCATGTATTTGACATGTATCATTTTATGCTGCTGTACAGACAGAAATCAAATCTATAAAGAAGAAAATAAATATTTTTATGATTATTTAAAGTAGTAGCAACTATATTTATATACATATTAGTATAACATAGTTGTTACATGATGAGGTGTGATTTTCATAACCAATCACTAATTTAAATGCGGGAGTAACTTCCAATTATGTGACTAATTTTAGGGTAAAAAAACATTTTTATTAAGTTTCATAATTTTTTAAATTTCATAAATTAATTCTCTAATTTTAAATTTTGACAAATGAGTCGTGGCACTACTTGCAGCAAGTAATGTTAAATTCGCCAATTAAAAAATCAATTTATAAAATTTCAGAAGCTATGGCAAAAGATAATATTTTTAAATAAAAAATTGTGAAATTTAATCAACTAACCATTAGTTTTAAATAGCATGATATGTGTATATTCTGAAGTCTAATTTTAAAACAAAATTTATGTAATGATTAAGAACTATCAATAATTAAATATATATGAGTTTAGGATTCCACATTGTTTATAAATTATCTGCAAATTATTTGGTGCATATGCAATCTTGGAAGTATATTATTATATTCTATGTTGCACTATAGTTCTCAGCTAGATGTGGTTAGTCTTCATGTCTCGCTCCCCCGATTAAACACTAGGTCCTAGTTTATCGTCCCACGAACTTTTACTATAATAATTATACTACTCCTAAACATATTATACTTCCATTTTGCCCTAACCTATGTTTATGAATAAGTGAGGGATGCTACTCCAAAATTCAAACTAGACAAGAATATACTATATGAATGTTCGTACATTGTGTATTGTTATCATAGTTGAATGCATAATGCATGCATGCTTGCGCGGGGCTATCTCTTCTATTTTATGAGTTTTTACAAATGTGACGATTATCGCAGGTTGATGATCTTTTCCAGGTAAATGATTATATTATAATTTAATTTACTTTCATTTATTCGATTTCGGTCAATTTCTTATGTATCAATTTATCTTAGCTAAATTTTTAAGACTGAAATTAGAACATTTTGAATTATTAGTAAGTAATCATGGTAGGATTAGTAAAATATATTGCTAAACCACAATATATATATATATATATTTTATATTACGATAAACTTAGTTTTACAGTTTAGGGTCGACCTTAGGTCATTCTCGAACCCAATTACTTCAGTTCTTTTTGTTTGACATTTTCATTCTCTTAATTTTCCAACGGAATTCTGACAATTATTACATATCTCGCTCGAGCAATGACTCAAATTTGAGTCTTACCTTCCATACTTGAGCTTTATTTTTATAAGTACTGAAGGATCACTTAATATCTTATTAAATTGATGAAGTCTCATCAGGATGACTCATGGAAAGATATGCATTTAAGGATAATATTATATTGTATGAATACGACGTAATCACTAATATAATCAATAACTACAGTTAAAAATATTTTAATATTTTAAATTTCCAACTATATGAACTGAATTAGAGTGTGGATTGATCGGATTACCATTAATCCAGATTATTTATTTATTTATTTGTTATTAATATTTATATATAACAAGGGCTTCATCTCCCCGTGTAATCTAGGGTATGTTTACTTATCATTTGGCTCAATCCATTGATGATTGGGCCATTTGGCCTTGTTTTCTTTGGAGCACTGACCATATATTTACACACATCACATCACATTTACACTAAAAATAAATTACAACTCAATTCCTAACCAACAAAATCAAATATTCATTTATTTAATTCAATTTTCTCTTTCCACTTTATTTTTCTCAGCATACAGTACTACGGCCTTAAATAAATGTTTACACAATAATCACTGAAAAAATTAATAAGTCAAATGAGGGGTAGAAATGTGTTTAGAATATAGGATGGTATCTGGCAAAAGCACTTTTAGCCCTCCGAATAGCGCTCATTGTAGACAGGTGGATGGGAAAGTGCAAGAAAGAAATTTGAGAGGGAAAGAGAAAAAATATTTTACGCCCAATTGCTGTTATATGATTATTGATATTAAAAAACATTCTGCTAATCTAAAAATAAAGAAAAAATCCTCTCTTTTCTTTCACGGTGACTCGAATCCAAAATCAAAAACCTAGGTAGTAGATGCTCTGTCACTTGAGTTATCCAACTTCGTCTTATATGATTATTGATATTGATTACAAATATAATTGCAGCATGATTACAGATCAAGCACTTTTCATCCGTCCGATTGCAGGTCAATGACGTCACTCTAAGATTAATTCGATCAAAAATGGGTGGCTATTTACAGCAATTTATGTTGTTCGGATTACAAATAATGATGGTTTCTTTTTTTCGCCCCCATTACATTATTATTATAATCTTTAACTCACCTTTTATAAAACTTTACATCTATCTAATTACCACCTCTAGTCCAAGATTTTTTAAACAATATAATGATCCTTATTTTACCAAAAAAAAAAAAAAAAATAGGTTATGATGATAATATACTATATTGCGATGCAGCTTTCATAAAAGATTATATTGCCATGCAAATTTTGGTGATGCCTAACGCGTTTTAAGTTTTAATTATGTGATTAGAGGGATCAAATTACCAAATTTAAAAAAAAAAATTACATAATTTAATTTCGAATTTGAGGTAATAATAATAATAATAATAATAATAATAATAATAATAATAATAATAATAATAATAATAATAATAATAATAACAGGCACACATCCATATGATACTAAATCTTGAATCTTGTTGTCAGGAAGACGAATCTTATTACAAATCTGAGTTTAGGAATATATTACAAATTGAAAATCAGTCAACCATAACAAATATTCAGGAAATCAAATGACCCCCAAACACCCTAAACGCCATTCCATCGGCAAAAGCGGGCTTACCATGGGTTCAAACAGATTCCTGACTTATTTATTATAGGCCAGATAATCAATCAACCTCTCAGATTAAACCTAACTTATTGATTCAAGAGTTTATATCACATAGTTATGTACTTAAGTACATTATAATATTAAGTCATAGAATGAACAACTTTATCTAGTTCAGACATAATTTAACACTAAGGATTTAGCCTATAAGGCTCATCCTTCAACAAAATAAATTCTGTAAATAATTTAAAAGAACTGTAAATTAAAGAACTTACAATACTTTAGAGCTGCACCAATACAAGAATGATAATTTTATTTCTTCGAAATATTTTACAAGAGAGAAGTTTACAAGAGAAAGAAGAGAAAAGGAAAACTGATGGATGAAGTCCTCTTCTACTAAGTGGTCTATATATACAAGGCCCTCGGACATCAAACACGGACTTCATACATTTATTAAAAGTATAAACAGTATTTTTACTGTTTATAAACAGTGTTTTACACTGTTTGACAGTGACATATAAACAGTGAATTTACTGTTTGATACTATTTAATAATGACATATACTATTCTTTTGTCACATCATTTCTCCATATCTTCCGATTTTTATTTGGAGGATGATTCTCCTTTTTTATCCAATTCTTGGAAGAATTTTGCCATTTGTTCTTCTGAAAGAATATCTTCAGCTGGATCTTGTGCATCTTGCATGTTTATAGACATTCCTTTTGATGAAGTATTACTCTGGACAGAAACCATCTCTTCTTCATCATCCAAATCATCCAATAATTCTTTTTTCATTTGTTTGAGATATAACTCAACAATTTCTTCTTTGGATAATTTATCCACATTTTTCATTAATTTTCTAGAAATATTATTTCTAGTGGCTATTTCTTTATTTTTCTTTTTCTCTTGGCTATAAGCCTTTATTATCTTTTGGATTTTATCCAAAGTATCAGCACCAAATAAGGTTTTAGTACTGGGATCTAATTTTATCATTTTTTCCCAAAATCTTGTATAAAAGATTCTTTTTAAGCAAGGAATTTGGTCAGTATAACCAATCTTAATATCCCATTTGAATATCCATGGGATTGAAAATTCAATAAAGAAATGCATGGGAGCTTCCCATGTACAAAATTTATCACTATTAGTGATATTTTCCAATGTGGGACTCACATATTTCCAATTATTAAAATCTTCAATTAATAATTCTGGAAGAATTTCTTCCGTTGGTCCAAATATTTTCCACCATTTCTTAAACCAATTTGGTATTTCAGAGTTATAAACTTTATCACATACTTTAATCAACCAAGTATGTTTTCTTTTTTCATTATTGTAAAAGAATACTTTTTCAAAAGCTTGGATATAATCCCAATAATTGTATTTTACAGTAATATTGTTGAAAGAGAAAGATTTTTCTCTTGATGGAGAAATTCCCCATTCTTCAACTGTAATTAGTTGTTTAATAATAATTTTTGAGAAGTTATAAACTTCATCTTTATTTCCACTAGTCATGTGAGTTATTTCACATGCATTATTTATGAGTAAATTCTCATAATAATTTCGAGATTTATAAACCTCATAGGGTGATCCTTGATTAGAAAGATATCTTTCTAAAATTTTCCAGGGATCATTTTCCCATTTTAAATCAGTATTACTGATTATAAATATCATTTTTTCTTTTTCTTTTTTAATAAAATCCTTATTAGGATTTTTCTCATCAGTCTCTACTATATTGGCATAAGTAGCTGGAGTACTATTAGCACTTTCTTCATTTTGAGAAGATTGATCTTTCTTCCATTGAAGATACTCTTGATATGTCATTTCTTGCGAAATATTCGCAATATTTGCAGAGATTAATTTCTGCTTGCCATGTTGAGCCAAAACAATATTTTGGCCTCTTCCGCCTCTTCCCCTATAAGGGAAAGATCCTCTTCCTCGAGAATACATACCTGAAAAATTTATGTCAAAAATTCTCGAGTTAAATAATCAGGAAGAGAATTTTCTTCTCCTTTTTTATATATAATATCAAAATCAAATGGGGCTAAATGAGCTTGCCACCTAGCAAACATTTGTTTGGAAACATCATGTTTAAAATCTTTATTAAACATAAATTTAGCTGCTTTGCAATCAGTCTTAATAATAAATTTCTGATTATATAAATCATCTTGAAATTTTAAAACACATTTGACTATAGCTAAAATTTCTTTGGCTATAGTGGCGTAATTCTTTTGACTATTATTCCATTTACCAGAATGAAATCTTATCAAATAATCTTTTTTATCAATAGGATCAATTTGTTTTAAAATACCTCCAAAACCAATATCTGAGGCATCTGTTTCAATAATTTTTTCCCACTTGGGATTTGCTAATGATAAGCAAGGTAAATATTTAACCTTATTTTTTATTTTTCTCACTGCATCTGTATGCTTATTATTCCAGGGAATAGGATTTTTCTTTAATCTATCATATAAGATAGCAGTATCTTCTACAAGATTTTTATAGTAAGGAGAGATATAATTTAAACTCCCTAAAAATCTTTGCAACTGAGTTTTATCAGTAATTTCATCAGGAAATTTTGAAGTAAATTCAATGCTTCTATTAATAGGTATAATATTACCTTTTTCAATAAAATGTCCTAAAAATTTTATTTTTGTTTGGAAAAGTATCATTTTAGTTATTTCTAAACCTAAACCTAAAATGATACTTTTCCAAACAAAAATAAAATTTTTAGGACATTTTATTGAAAAAGGTAATATTATACCTATTAATAGAAGCATTGAATTTACTTCAAAATTTCCTGATGAAATTACTGATAAAACTCAGTTGCAAAGATTTTTAGGGAGTTTAAATTATATCTCTCCTTACTATAAAAATCTTGTAGAAGATACTGCTATCTTATATGATAGATTAAAGAAAAATCCTATTCCCTGGAATAATAAGCATACAGATGCAGTGAGAAAAATAAAAAATAAGGTTAAATATTTACCTTGCTTATCATTAGCAAATCCCAAGTGGGAAAAAATTATTGAAACAGATGCCTCAGATATTGGTTTTGGAGGTATTTTAAAACAAATTGATCCTATTGATAAAAAAGATTATTTGATAAGATTTCATTCTGGTAAATGGAATAATAGTCAAAAGAATTACGCCACTATAGCCAAAGAAATTTTAGCTATAGTCAAATGTGTTTTAAAATTTCAAGATGATTTATATAATCAGAAATTTATTATTAAGACTGATTGCAAAGCAGCTAAATTTATGTTTAATAAAGATTTTAAACATGATGTTTCCAAACAAATGTTTGCTAGGTGGCAAGCTCATTTAGCCCCATTTGATTTTGATATTATATATAAAAAAGGAGAAGAAAATTCTCTTCCTGATTATTTAACTCGAGAATTTTTGACATAAATTTTTCAGGTATGTATTCTCGAGGAAGAGGATCTTTCCCTTATAGGGGAAGAGGCGGAAGAGGCCAAAATATTGTTTTGGCTCAACATGGCAAGCAGAAATTAATCTCTGCAAATATTGCGAATATTTCGCAAGAAATGACATATCAAGAGTATCTTCAATGGAAGAAAGATCAATCTTCTCAAAATGAAGAAAGTGCTAATAGTACTCCAGCTACTTATGCCAATATAGTAGAGACTGATGAGAAAAATCCTAATAAGGATTTTATTAAAAAAGAAAAAGAAAAAATGATATTTATAATCAGTAATACTGATTTAAAATGGGAAAATGATCCCTGGAAAATTTTAGAAAGATATCTTTCTAATCAAGGATCACCCTATGAGGTTTATAAATCTCGAAATTATTATGAGAATTTACTCATAAATAATGCATGTGAAATAACTCACATGACTAGTGGAAATAAAGATGAAGTTTATAACTTCTCAAAAATTATTATTAAACAACTAATTACAGTTGAAGAATGGGGAATTTCTCCATCAAGAGAAAAATCTTTCTCTTTCAACAATATTACTGTAAAATACAATTATTGGGATTATATCCAAGCTTTTGAAAAAGTATTCTTTTACAATAATGAAAAAAGAAAACATACTTGGTTGATTAAAGTATGTGATAAAGTTTATAACTCTGAAATACCAAATTGGTTTAAGAAATGGTGGAAAATATTTGGACCAACGGAAGAAATTCTTCCAGAATTATTAATTGAAGATTTTAATAATTGGAAATATGTGAGTCCCACATTGGAAAATATCACTAATAGTGATAAATTTTGTACATGGGAAGCTCCCATGCATTTCTTTATTGAATTTTCAATCCCATGGATATTCAAATGGGATATTAAGGTTGGTTATACTGACAATAATAATAATAATAATAATAATAATAATAATAATAATAATAATAATAATAATAATGAGGAGGAGGAGGAGGAGGAGGAGGTTAGATTACAAATTGTCATATTTTATAGAAGTTACGGTAGCAGCCGTTGTATAATGTTAACGTAACAGTTACGTATATTATGTTAGCATTGTATTTTTTTATATTGACATCTAATTATATATTTTCCATAATATCAATTTTATCATTTATTTTACTATGCCGTTTATTTCTTGCAAATTGTCATTGAGTACTCCTAATTATATGGCGCACATTATTTTTGAGGCGTACTGCGGATATGCAGTTTTTCAGCCCATGAGATTATCTGTTACACTTTGATATTTCATTATATTCACTAACCGATAAATGTATAGTATGATGTCACAAATTAATATGTATCACATAGTGAATTGAGTGTAACAGATGATGAAATATCTATTATAACATAGAATCCGAATTGATTTTCCAGAAGAAGTATCATTTATTTGCTTTATCAAAAAGCATTTATTTTTTTGCAAAAATGATAATATTATTAGACAAAAGTATTCTCTTCTCACGAGAAAATATAATTTTCAATGATTATTTTACAAGTTTAAATGTGATTAATTTATATTTTAATCAACAAAAAGAATAGTATTATTTTTATTATTATTATTATACTTAGGCTATTTAAGGGCAAAATTACCACAGCACATTATGTTTCCTTAATTTTTCAAAGGGCCTTTTAAATTTGTATTTTAGGTAAATGTAAAAATTAAAAGTGAAAATGGGTCAAAATAATTTGTTTCGTAACTTTTACTATAATTTTATCATTTTGAAAGTATATTATATTCTTCGTTTTTTAAAGTTTAAATCTAACTTTATTTGACAATTATGGCATCACTTAAATACAAGTAATTACTAATCGTATCTGAATCTCATCTTAAGTTGGGGAACACTGGAGGATGGAGATGAGAAATATGGGGTTCAATCTCTCAAGCTCTTTCCATTTTTCTACCATCGTAAATCTGAATTACGGAAAAATAATGGAAGATCAGTAATTGTGGATTTCTATTCTCCACCGTTCAGAATTAGAGGAAATGTCATCCATTCTTCTGAAGGTGGTGTTAAAGAAGTGTCTCATCAACTCAGCTAAAAGAGGATAAAATTGGTTCTGATTTTCAGTTGAAGAAGAAGAAGAAAACAAAATCTGTTAAATTCTGTTAAGAAGCTTTGACAACGGTTTCTGGAGGCTAAAACCGTTGTCGTTTTGTGGCGGTTATTTTGTAACCGTTTTTCTTTCAGTTTCTGTTTCTGCTTCTGTCAGCTATAAAGAAGCGATTTATTCCGTGTATGAGAGTCTTCTTGAGAGCTCATTTTGTAACCAGATTATACTCCAAGTTGAGAGCTAGATAGGTTATAAAAGAGTGAGAAACAACAAAGAGAAAAGGGTGCATATCCTTCTCGAAAGTAGCTAGTTGAGTGCATGTTCTTGTAATCTAGTGAATGAGGGATTTCTCTGTAATCATTCGTTGATAATGAAGATGAAGCAGCTCCCGTGGATGTAGGCAATTTGCCGAACCACGTAAATCCTTTTCTTGTTTTTGTTTGTTCAAAATTCTTGGAGGTTTAAGTTCTTGGTTTTTCAATAGGAACACAAAGTGTGTGTTCTATCTTGATTTGTTGTGTGCTGGTTTTGAGAGTTTAAGAGAGATTGTGGAATCTGATATTCACAGGTGCGTTCATTTCTCTCTAATTTGGGGAGGAGGGGGGAGCTGCATCCATTTTTAAGTTTATCTTGCCCCGTAATATCTCTCTCCTTATTATGTTAATTGTTCTAAAATTTTGACATAATCTTTCCATTCTTCATCTTTTTACTCCTTTGATGTTATTATTGACACGAAATTGATTTCAATGTCAAATATAATTGTATATATTAGGTTTCCTGGCAGACCAGTTCTTTCTTGGCAATTGTGTAAATCATGCAGTAACTTTGTGACATATATGCCACGAGAATTTGTTTCTTTAAGTGGCTCGGTAATATTGTTGTAAGACCAATGTTTTACTTTAAACTGATTTTATTTTACTTTTGTATCAAATATAATCACATATATTTGATTTCGTGGCTGACATTTATTTCATGATACATATGCATATGAATACAGTAACTTTGTGGTGTATATGCTATGAGATTAATTTCGTTTGATTGTTTTGTTATTGTTGTGGGGAGATGAATATCTTTAGTGACATGTTTTAATGAAATTGTAACACCCACAAAATATTTTTACTATTATATTGAACTCCATATTGTTTTACGGACTAATTATTTTTGGAGATCTTGTTCTAAAATTGAGCCCAAGCTCATGACTTTACTTAGAGAACAAATTATAGTCCAATTAGGAGTCCTAAAACACTAGGATATAATCTATGTGTGATACCCCGAATCTTTATAACACAATAAAGTACACTTTTTGCATTTTAAAATATTTTTATCAATTTTATTTTAACTTAAATTGCAAAGTTATTTGATTTTATGATTTTATTTTGGCAAATAAGTGTGACCGCGGTGTACCAGGTCAACTGCACTACTAGCACCAAAAGGATGAAAATTAAAAATATATGATAGGAACCTAAAATTAACATCGGGCATAAGAAATAAGAAACATGTTTAAATTATAACATAATATATATTACATATAGTAACATAATTAAATAACATAATAAGAATTAGCAATAATAAAATAATAATATACCTAACATCTAATTTGTAACAAATTTATAACATACGTATATAAATACATAACCTAATAATAATATAATATGAATATACTAATTTTAGTAAAAAACCTACATATACTAATTATAGTAAATAACTTAACATATGAACATGAACTAAACTAAATGAATGAAAACTATGAATATTGAATCTTACCATGTCCCACATCGAAACATATTTATCAAAGTACAAGTTCAATAGCATAATGTACTTACAAATAGCCCGGTCACCCACCTTTTATGCTTGCTTTACAGTACGTAATCGTATGTCCCAAGGCCCGACCTGCACTGCACCTAGCATATGTTGTTTAATTAATTATTATTATTTATCGGGCTTAGTATTTAACGATTATTAAGTGTGGTACACTATCCTTGAATTATATCTATTTTTACAATCCCTAACACATAAGCCAAGTCGTAATAAATTATAGTCCTAAATTAAAAGGCTTAATTATCTTATTAAATTTAAATTATTAATTACATTAATAAATATTTTAAACTAACTAACATGCATCTTAAACATTAACTATTTAATACAAACTTTAAGATAATAGCTAAATCTATAAATCTACTTAAATCAAGAAAATAATTAAATTCCTAAATCTATATAACCTATAAATGACAATAAGAAAAGAAATCTATTAAAGAAGACATACCTCAAAATATTTTAACACTATACGACAATTCCCAAATCACCGACCCGAGCGTAAATATCTTTTTGCTAATAGGAATGTATACAAGTCATCCTTTTGATCATGCTTATCTGGAATGACGCTTAACATGGATCAACTTGCTCAACGGTACGTAGACGAGATTGTTAGATTACACGGAGTACCAGTTACCATAGTTTCGGACAGAGATACTCGTTTCACCTCTAAATTCTGGAGAAGTCTACAAACGGCCCTTGGGACAAAGCTCAACTTCAGCACATCATATCATCCACAAACTGATGGACAGTCAGAGAGAACAATACAAACACTCGAAGATATGCTTAGAGCTTGTGTACTGGACTTTAGAGGAAGCTGAGAAACATATTTGCCACTAGTAGAATTTTCTTATAATTACAGTTACCAAGCTACCATAAAGATGGCACCGTATGAAGCACTCTACGGTAGAAGATGTAGATCACCGATTTACTGGGATGAAGTTGGAGAACGGAAAATCTTAGGCCCTGAGATCATCGAAAGAACCATTGGAGTAGTAACTAAGATTCGAGAAAGAATCAAGGCTGCCCAGGATCGACAAAAATCATATGCTGACACGCGAAGGAAGAATCTACAATTCAATACCGACGATAAGGTTTTTCTCAAAATGGCACCAATGAAAGGAGTAATACGCTTCGGGAAGAGAGGGAAATTAAAACCCAGATATATTGGCCCATTTGAGATTCTAGATAGAATTGAAGACGTCGCCTATAAGTTAGCTCTACCGCCAGAGCTTACCAATATCCATAACGTCTTTCATGTATCAGTACTTAGGAAGTATGTCCCAGATTCAAATCACGTTATTCATCATGAGAATCTGGAAGTCAATAAAAACCTCACTTATGAAGAGAACCCCATTGCTATCCTAGGAAGAAAAGTTCACTCTTTGAGAAATAGAGAGATTCCCTTAGTACTAGTGCAGTGGAGTAGACATGGAAAGGAAGAAGCTACTTGGGAACGAGAAGAAGAGATCTTAGCATAATATCCGAATATCCTAAACCAAGTAAGTACAATTTCGAGGACGAAATTTTTTAAAAGTAGGGGAGACTGTGATACCCCGAATCTTTATAACACAATAAAGTACACTTTTTGCATTTTAAAATATTTTTATCAATTTTATTTTAACTTAAATTGCAAAGTTATTTGATTTTATGATTTTATTTTGGCAAATAAGTGTGACCGCGGTGTACCAGGTCAACTGCACTACTAGCACCAAAAGGATGAAAATAAAAAATATATGATAGAAACCTAAAATTAACATCGGGCATAAGAAATAAGAAACATGTTTAAATTATAACATAATATATATTACATATAGTAACATAATTAAATAACATAATAAGAATTAGCAATAATAAAATAATAATATACCTAACATCTAATTTGTAACAAATTTATAACATACGTATATAAATACATAACCTAATAATAATATAATATGAATATACTAATTTTAGTAAAAAACCTACATATACTAATTATAGTAAATAACTTAACATATGAACATGAACTAAACTAAATGAATGAAAACTATGAATATTGAATCTTACCATGTCCCACATCGAAACATATTTCATAAAATTTCTACAAATTCACCTATAAAAGAAGTAAAATAACTTCTTTTTAAAACATAAGAAAACAAGTAAAATAATATATATTAAATATTGGATTTCCTTTAATTAGGAGGTCCTTATCAGTTTAATTTTCGACAACGCTCGGGTCGGTGATTTGGGAATTGTCGTATAGTGTTAAAATATTTTGAGGTATGTCTTCTTTAATAGATTTCTTTTCTTATTGTCATTTATAGGTTATATAGATTTAGGAATTTAATTATTTTCTTGATTTAAGTAGATTTATAGATTTAGCTATTATCTTAAAGTTTGTATTAAATAGTTAATGTTTAAGATGCATGTTAGTTAGTTTAAAATATTTATTAATGTAATTAATAATTTAAATTTAATAAGATAATTAAGCCTTTTAATTTAGGACTATAATTTATTACGACTTGGCTTATGTGTTAGGGATTGTAAAAATAGATATAATTCAAGGATAGTGTACCACACTTAATAATCGTTAAATACTAAGCCCGATAAATAATAATAATTAATTAAACAACATATGCTAGGTGCAGTGCAGGTCGGGCCTTGGGACATACGATTACGTACTGTAAAGCAAGCATAAAAGGTGGGTGACCGGGCTATTTGTAAGTACATTATGCTATTGAACTTGTACTTTGATAAATATGTTTGCCTTCGGGCTTATTGATATGATACCTCTTAAGTCGTAAGATTGGCTTTTGAGAAAGGCTCTTAAGTCGTAAGATTGGCTTTTGAGTAGGGCTTTGGAGTCGTAAGATTGGCCCCTAAGTCCAGCAATATGGCTTTTGAGTCGTAAGATGGGCTCCTAAGTCAAGGATGTATTTATTATTGTGCATCTTCATTTAGTATAACTGCTTACAAAGTTCCCACTGAGTTTATACTCATGCCCATAATTACAAATCTTCAGGTTAGTTGAGCGAGGTTGCGGGGCTGTTGCGGCAAAGGTCACTGAGTTCCTTTTTCTACCCGCAAAAGATGTTTTTGCCTCTTCTATGTATATAAATAAGTTTATGTGTCACAAAATCCGGGGTTTTCATTTTCTTAGAAACTTTGGAACCACTAGTGTAAATATGTTTTGGCAGTGTCTTATTGTCAATAAAATTTCTACTTTTATCCAATAAGTATTTTATGTCACGCTTTCGCACTTTATCTGATTTATTACTTAATCAAAAGAAAAGAAAAATTTAGTAGCACTTCAATCCCGAGTTAATGGGATTGGGGCGTTACACTATGTATATGGGATTCCTCTCATAATCCAATATCACCACCAAACAACCTGATTTTATAAGTAAAAATTCATTTATGTCATCCCAAGTATTTTCTTCTACCGACTTTGTGCCTAAATCTCAACTTCTTCAAATATACTAGTATTTCATTTTAAATTTCGTTCCCCTGTCTAAATATTTCCAAAAAAATATAAAATTTACTATGCCGTGTATTTTTATGCCTATGATGTTCCATAAAAATTTCAAGTTCATTGAAAATTTATTTTATTTTATATGGGTTTTATACTACTTCAATGCAGAATCTGAAAATTTCTCTATTCCGAATTATAAAATCCGATTTATATATTTATAATTATTCAAAATTTCTTTTTTTTGATATGTTATCCATAGACATGTGTTATATCTTCTTGTAAAATTTCAATGAGATCCAACTGATATATTTTTATTTATAAAGCTTTTACTACCGCTGTAAAGAATTTTCAATTTCAACAAATCCGAATTCACAAATTCAGAATCCATAGTTATACTTCTTGAAAATTTTCTAAATTTTAATATGATTGTTTTAAATGTGTATATTATCTATTGGTAAATATTCAAAGTCTTATCCCTTTCCTTTTATAAAATAAAAATTCCATAGGTTATAGGCAACATGCTATAAACTATGCTATGTTATGCTTGTGTTGTGTTATGCTAGTCAACAGGCAACAGGTTAATTACATTCTATGCTATGCTACGCTATTCTATGTGTTGAGTGACGCTATGCTCAACATGAAACAGGGTTATGCTATGATATGCTATGTGTTGGCTATGCTAACATCTATTTTACAATGTGTTGTTTGCATTCAGTAATTATTGCATGATTTGTATTTAAGATTGACAAACATGTCCCCATTGAGCCTATGGTTTGCCCAACCCATTCTACTTTTCAGTTTCTACAGGTTAATTGGAGCTTGATGATGGTACAAGGAGGCGGTGGATGCTATGATCAGAAGGTTCTCAAAAGTTTCCTTATCTATTCGAGTCAAATTTTTATTATGTAAAAAAAAAAAAAAAAAAAAGGATTTTATGAAGTTCTTGTATTTATAATTCAAGCAGAGTTATAGAGTTCTATTCAAATTACGCTTCCGCCAAAGAATTCTATCCTGAGATGTTTCAAATTGAGTTTTTTCCAAAATTATGTTATTTTACTTTCAAATTGGTCTTTTCAATTGATTAGGCAGATTTTATAAGTTCAAAATATGTGATGTAGTTCACATCCCTTTAAAAATGCATTTTATTTAAAGCTACGAAAATCAAGGTGTAACAACAATGGTGGCATTTGTGCCACGAGGTTATGTATATCAACAGTTACTTCGTTGCATATATGTCACGAGGAAAATTTTCTTTAAGTGGCTTGTAATTATCTTGCCAAGATTAATATCTTTCATAGCGGTAATATATTGATGCAAAACTAATTTGCTTGAACTGATTTTATTTTATTTTCGTGTCAAATATAATCGCAAATATTTTACTTCATGGCGGCCATTTATTGCATGGCACATGACAGAAACATCATGGCATATATGTATGAGGCTAATTTTAATTCAACAGCTTGCAATTTATCGTGGCAAGATTAATATCTTTTGTGGTAGATATATATTGTCAAAAAAAAGTTTGTTGTAAGTAACTTTATTTTACTTTCTTTGTTGACATATTTTATATAGATGAGCAATCGAGATATAGTGATTGAAAATGATGGCAAGTTGTATGCCTCAATTGGGTTTGTTACAGGCGGTACATGAAATGATGGCAAGTTGATGTGAATGAAAGTTAGTATATCATGTATTCTTTTATGTCGTCTGATAAAGATAGGATGTTGAATATGAGAATAAAAAATGATGATGTTTTGGCAATGCTATCATCCCCTAATGTTTCAATATTATATGTTCATGTATGAGATATAATCATGTATATTTTCCATGAATTATGGTCATTAAACTTATTTGCTACAAAAAAATTGAAGTAATTCACAATTGACTATTTCATTTTTTTTCCCTCAAAAGTGAGGGGGGGAGGGGTTCTATTCTCCTGAAATACAAAAGAATTGAAGTAATCCATAAATTTTCAACAAATATATTACATTAACAATGCCACGGAATAAATATAAACCTAAATTGTGGCAGTAAACAACAAATAGCGAAAATGGACCTTCCATTCCCAATAGTGAAAATTGGTCTTCCGTTTCCATGTCTGTTTCTCCTTAAATATGAATGAATGAAGTAATTCGTAAGTATATTTTCCACGAATTATGTTCATGTAATGAGATATATTGATGTAATATTATATTTTTCTTTTAAAGAGTAATTCATTCTTCCCACGAATATTAATTCTTATTTACCACGAACTATTAAAACAATGCTACAAACCATACAAATTCAACTAATGCACAAAAAAGCCACGACTTATTGCTACATTTGTAATTCCATGAAATAAATAGAAACCTAAATTGCGGCAGTAAACTTAAACAGTAAATATCATGGCAATATTGACATTTATTAACTTGTCATAGGACACTATTGCTCATTATTTTATTTTTACCATGAACCACTGAAGCAATGTGGCATCAATATTTTCATGTTTTAACTTGCCACGAACGCCTAAAATAATGCCATGAAACCATACACATACAAGTACTGCCAAAATTATCATGATATTTTGCTAAATTTGCAAAGCCACAAAATAAAATCAAACCAAAATCGTGCCAGCAAATTGAAACATGAATTATTGTGGCGACCTTGTCATATTTCAACTTACCACAGACGGTTGAAATGATGCCACCAAACATACGAATCCAGCTTCTACAAAAAAAAAAAAAAAAAAAAATCGCGGTTTATTGTTAAAATTGCTATGCGACGAAATAATCATTAACCGAAATCGTGGTAGTAAAATGAAATAGTGATGAAAGTGTGCTTTGTCGAAAACAACCAGAGGTTGGGAACGAGGTTTACCGAACCAAGATTACAACACATCGGAAATAAAATATGACAAACACAGTAAAAAAATTCCACAAGCCTTAAATCACTTGTGGGGTTCCTTCAAGGTGAAACCAACTCACTGTTTACTTGTTAATTACAAAAAGATTCTAAAGTAAATCGAAATAGACTTCAATTTATACCACACGAATCCTAACGTCTCAATAAACAACTAAACAATATCTAGAGTACCAAATGACCTACTAAAAACTACCCTAACAAGTATTCTACGAAGAGTGATACAGATTCATGAGGAATCTGAATGTTATAAAAATAGAACACTCTAGGTTGGATAGGCGGTTGACAAAACCCTCTAGACGACGCAGCTCAACAGACAACCCGGTATCTTTGCTCGTATGAAACTCTTATCTTTTGTTGGTAGTTGAAGTCCTATTTATAGGCAGCTTGTAGCTTAGATAACACTCTCCACTAACTACCACTCCCTACAGTTGGGGTCGTTAGTTGGTGGCTGCTACACGTCTAGGCGCCTTGTGGAGTGAGGTAGACTCGGTCTTCCTTGTTGGAGACTAAGTCATTCCCCCAACTTTCTTAACAGCTTTTGGACCATGTCTTCAACTCTTCATATATGCATTCAAATTGACATACAAAATATCCATAATTTTGGCTTTAAATAAAAAACATAAAATATGTATAAAAGGCAAAACAAAAACAAGTGGAAGGTAAGAGTTTGAGATACAAACCCAAACAGTCTCCCCCATTTTTTCCTTTTCTACACAAACAACATACACAGCTGAAAAAAAATTATTTAAATCTTAGAACGATCCCCTAAATTAGATATCCCACATTAATCCCATGAAAATTTCCCAAAATGAGCAATATGCACAAGACAAAAATAAATCAAAACGGAAACGATCATTTGAAAACTAAAAAAATGATATAATCTGGGAACATAAATGTAGATTTCAGTTCAATATCATCAAGTGGTCATAGTTTGTAGTAGAGGATTTGAGGAGTCAGGAACTGGGTTCAGTATGTGGAAAATCAGGTTTTAGCCAGATCAGTTAAAAAGGAACCGGAGTCAAGGCGGTTATAACTGTCATGTGCAACGGATTAGAACCGTTGCAAGTAAAACCGTTGTTGAAAGCCCGTCTAACAGTTTTGTGCAGTTGGAAACAGAATTGGTTACAACTGCTGCTACTTCCTGATTCGAGCTCCATCCGTTATATACAATAAAACCACTTGAAGATGCGAGTTGATACACGTTATTTTCCCTCTGAAAACACTGCTCAATCATCAGAATTAGTTAGCTAGGGTTCTTGAGCTCAATTCGGTCTGTGAATTGGGGTTTTCTAGTTTTTTGGAATAATTCTTGTAATTGATTGTTCAGCGGAGTGAATTGAGGTGTATAGAGCCTCCGTGGATGTAGATCACATTGATCGAACAACGTAAAATCATTGTGTTCTTCATTTTATGTTCCTGTTCTGTGTTCGGTTTTCATTTTGGCCGAATTCTTTGATTGTTTTCATTCTCTCTTGGTTTGAGTATTGTTTGTGTGTGATAAGAGTTGATTACCCAACAATAAAAAAAATTAAGAACAAAAACATCAAAACATTAACCCTGCAATCAAAAATCAAAACAGATATTAATCTTCATCTTCTTCTTCCTCGTCTTCGCCTGACTCTTCTTTCTTCCCTTCTCTTCATCTTCTTCATCATCAAGAAAATAGGTCTCAGAAACGAATTCATCATCACCAACCTCACCCCGGCGGACAGTGTCATTAAACTGACTAGACTCCCCCTGAATCCATGTGCTCTCACTAGGGTTGACTTCAGGATCCGCACCACCCTCAACCTCAACACCTTCAAAAGTGACATCGGTTGTACTACCTCCCCATTTTTGTGTAGAAATGGAGGCAAGTAAATCATCACGAACCTTCGTGAGGGTAGAGATTTGGGCAGTTAGTGCTTAAACTTGATGAAGAATGAATGATCGGTTTAGTACTGGTGCAGGGGTTGACTTGACCTGAGGGTCATTCCCTGTCGGATTCTCAGTATCATCATCTATCCAAGGAATGTCAATGAACATGGTGTTGGAGATGACTGATGGATGCATTTCTAGTGATGGAGGAATGATCAACTTATGATCACGAGTGCCAGGAAGACCTTGTGAGCATAGAATGTTGTATATGAGTGAAGGAAATAGGAGTTCCAAGCCTTGTTTCTATTCAGCGTGGCTCATGACATACTTGAACGGGAGATCTCTGAAGTTAACATAACACCTCGTACCTATCTTGTACAATTTCTTTTGATGATGCATGTTCAACTCATAGGTTTGAAGGATGCTAGTTAGAGTAGTGAGCTCCATCGTGGTCGTATTATGAGCTTCTTCAATGGCAGAAACCTTAACGTTGAAGTGATTAGGAAGTGGACGAATTGCTTTAAAAATAAGGTTATTGCTGTTAATGGCTTTTCCAAAATTCGAGGCCTCATTAGCTATATCAAGAATTTTGTTAAAATAGCTTTGGGTGGACTCATTTTCTTCCATCTGAAGGTTACCAAACCGATTCTTGAGCATTTGAACTTGTTCCGAAAAATTGTTCAAAAATGATTATTTTGAATAACATTCTGTTCTCGCAAGCGTACGAGATTCAAACAGAGGTAGTATTATATCGATCCATAGGGAGGACATCTGTGTGAACTACCCAGATCATGATTTCATAAGTTTAGCGATTGGAGTTAAGAGTTGATTTGTACTAAATGGAATAAAAAGATAGAAAGAGATAAATAAGGGAAAATGCTTCTTGAAACTCGGTTTCACCCAATTTTTTAGGGGTTAATGTCCAAAACCATTAAGTCAAGATAAAGAGGGAACGATTGGTTGAACTCCTACCTAAATAGTGTCCTAATAGATAGAAATCCCGAGATATGGTTTAGGTGCCATATCCCCCTAGTGTTAGAGAATAAACGAGGTTCTATAAACAATACCTAAATGAATAGCAAACAAAATCAACCCCGGGCCCCGAATTACCAATTGAGTAGACTAAAATAATCTATTGTGACTTCTCCTACATTATAGACTGATGTAGGGGTGAGATTTATCTACACGCACAACCTAGACTATCGTTGTTTATCCCAATTGAGACTTCCTAGGCTCTATTCCCTCTTTTTATAGGTCTTCTCCTTCATAGGTCTCCGTCCTATAAATCGAGTTTTAATGAATTTGAGTTCGCGAATTAGATTTCCTTCCTTATCCATCTAAGGCACAAAATCTAATCCTAAGCTCACTTAAGATCAAGTTGGATTCCCTCGAGAGGTTGGCAAACCCTAGCCTAAGGTCCAAATCATCATTTCCTAAGTGCACAATTATATAAAAGAAGGCTAAATTATCGAGAGCTCAAGCCACCGAGTCAAACCTATAATAAAGCCTAATTTCATATAAGAATCACATAAATCAATTAAATCCAAACCCTAGGTTACCAATCCCAAATCAAATTAACCATCAAAATAACATGGACATCAACCCCAAAGCTCGGGTTACTACCTTGCTTCGGGAAACAAGAATAACTACTCACAAATCATCAACAATAACCCAATAAATATCACCATCAAGCAAGAAATTCAAATAAAAGAAAATAAAGAGAGATAAGGATAACCAAAGCTTAATGATGATAATAATCGGGAAATCTTCGATAAAACTTCAAGGTTGTCACCCCCTTGGAGCAATACTTACAATTTCCTCAAGAACCCTAGTTCCCCTCTTTAAGAGAGAAGAAACCCTAATTGAAATTTTGAAAATGAAAAATAGAGAGAATTCTAGAGTGCAAATTGACTAGGTCTAAGTGTTTGGAATAAAGGGGGAGGGGGTATTTATAGACACCCACTCCCCCAACATACAAAGTTAGGAATTCAACTGAAAAGTCTCCTAAAAGTAAGGGTAAAATAGTCAAAAGCAAATTGGAACACAAGGGATTATAAGTTGTTGGTTGAACCCTCCTTCATGCGCTCGACTCGAATTTTTCACGAATTCTGGGAAGAATCGACTTGGAATTGGCTCTTGGTCAAAATACAAAAGTTGTATATCTTTGTCTTGGCTACGCGTGACCGCTTGAATCACTCGAATCGGAGCTTGGAAGAAGAAGTTACGGCAAAAAAATGAATAGGGCACCAAACAGGGGACTGGCCGCGACCTACCGAGCCAACTGCCAGCCTAGCAGCCGGGCCGGTCGTGACAGCGGCAGATGTTTGGGCGACACACTGGACCGACTACCGGTGGTCCTGTTGGTCCGGTAGTGACCCCGGTAGTGCCTCTTTTCCTTGTTTTATACCTCCGTCTTCCGTCGCCGTTTCGGACCCCTTCCTCTCGTTTTCTTGACCCGACCCCTTCATGACTTTTGTTTGTGACTCAACGAACTTCAATTTGGGATTTTTTTGGGTCTGATTCGGGCCGGTTTAGGCCTTGATTTGTGGGCTTGAACACGGAGCATATGCGATTGCCCTTGTCTTCTTCCTTCTTCGATTTGGGGCTTTTCTATCCATTTTCTCGGCCCGAGTTCTTCATGAACATTCTTCATGGCTTGATGATCTTTAAGTTAGGTCTGCCCCCAACTCATTTTGGGCCCATTTGGGCCGTGGGATTTGGGCCGGAGTGGAAAAATGGACTCGAACACTCTTGAAATTCCTCCGAGCTTCTTAACCTTCAAAATAAAACTAAAAACACCCGAAAGCGCATCAACTCATATTAAAAAGGAAATTCAACTCGGAAATGGACTAAAGTTCAAAAATCACACATGAACATATCAATTACACGCAATTCCTTACAAAATATGAACGTGAAAAGTTCAAGAAAAATGGTAACTTTTACGTTCATCAGCATTCTTAATCGAGACTCTCTTAAAATACCATCACCCTCTCAATGATTTTTTGAGTATATCTCTGGCATCTTCTGCCATTCTGCATGTTTTGACTAACCTGAACATATTCATGTCCACCGCGAAAGTGATTGCATTGATTGCCCGTTCATTGTAGTTTGAAGCATCAATCTCATCTCGTGTCCACTAATCTTCAGGCTTTTTGAGACTTTCACCATCATGGTCAGTGATCATAAGCAGTCTCTAACCCTCTACGACAACCCTCCCTGCTCTCACATCAATCGACTTGATGTGATTCCTCAGCCAAACCTTTCAATAGCCGTAATTGGACCTGTCCAAGACTGGAAGTCTTGTTGTTGTGGTAGTGTCCATAATGACAACACAATGCCAAAATCATGCTTAGTGTGTCAAGCGATGACTTTGGTACCAATTGAAAGTGTGTGTTGTCCAAAAAAACCGGAGATTAGGTACGAGGTTTACCCAATCTAAAGTATAACACGGCGGAAATAAAATATGACAAACATGGTAAAAAAAATCCACAAGCCTTAAATTACTTATGGGGTGCCTTCAGGGTGAAAACAACTCACTATATACTTGTGAAATACAAAAAGATTCTAAAAGTAAATCGAGATAGACTTCGATTTACATCACACCAATCCTAATGTCTCAATGAACGACTAACCAATATCTAGAGTACCAAATAACCTACTAAAACTATCCTAAAAAGTATTCTACGAAAAATGATTCAGATTCGTGAGGAATCTGAATGTTATAAAAATAGAACACTCTAGGTCAGATTGGTGGTTGAACGCAGCTCAATAGACAGACTTGTATCTATGCTCATATGAAAATATTGGCTCTATTGGTTGTTGAAGTCCTATATAGGCAACTTGTAGTTTGGAGAACACTCTCCACTAACCACCATTCCCTATATTTGGGGACGTTAGTTGGTGGCTGCTACACACCTGAATAGGGGCCTTGTTGGAGCGAGGTAGACTCGGTCTTCCTTGTTGGAGACCAAGTCCTTCCCCCAACTTTCTCAACAACTTTTAGATCAGGTCTTCAACTCTTCATATTTGCACTTATGTCCCTGCATAACTGTTAGCAAATTGACATTTTAAAATATCCATAATTTTGGCTTCAAATAAAAAACATAAAATGTGTATGAAAGGCTAAACAAAAACAAGTAGAAGATAAAAGTTTGAGAAACAAAATCTAACAAGTAAAAATTGTGGTAATGTCGTCGCATTTCAAATTTCCACAAAAACTATCACTTATTAGTTCCCTATTACTGCGAACAAATGAAGCAATGCCACAAAAATTTCTATTAATTTTAGTTACTAGAAAAATTGCCCTACGGTATAGCTAAATCGCCATTAAACAAAGAGTTCATGTCAATACATATGATAGAGAATTTAAAGGGAGCCTAGTACCTAAGTAACTTCGTTAATAGCCACCGCTCCGTCGTAATCAATGAAGTATTTGTCTCTTTCTTTACAATCGTTCCTCCAACATATGTGTTGCCCCCTGTTGTTACGGATTTGTGTTTAGGTTGTCCACAACCTTTCCCTCACCGGTATCTTGATTCTCTATTGTCCTCCAAGGTAATAGCGGTTGGGTCCTCCACGGCTTTGCTGCTACATCATTGTCTTCATTCGGCATTATGGTCTTCCATTAATGGCATCTTTTATTACATAAATCTATCGAGCGCATGAAGCGTGAAGAAATTTGGGTGAAACACTCAAAGACCGTAGACACACCAGATCCTCCATATGGTTTATCATAGTCCCAACACGAAAACCAGCAGCCTTCCTAATCGAAGCTATAACTTTAGTTGTGGCGTGAAAAGTAGTGGGCGTTTATTTCTAGAAAATAACATTATTTCGTGATGCCCGTATAGCCCAGACTGTAGTGATTACCTCCACTCTCCATAGAGTATGCACCTGCGAAACCCATAATCAAATCAAACGTGACATTAAAAACATGGGCAACTGTGTAAAAAATGAAAATTGAAAAATGGCAAGCAGAAAAGATATGATAAAGAGTCCCTCATATCTGTCGGCATACATATGCTAAGGCCAAGAAAGCCTTGAATATGTAAAACCTCCCAGGAAGTAAGTCTATCATGGATGGCATGCCAGATAGTAATAGATCGGCATGATGGAATGATGGGAGCCCAAATCCAGCTGCCCCAAGATGGCTTCGGGGTGAAATGGATGAAGAGAATCATAAGTTGCTGATGAAGTGACCTAGCCTTGTGATTGAAACGTCCATACTCTGTGATTAGAACTATTAGGAGATATCACAAAAGCAACAATACCTCTAGCAATTAGAGTGTGGCGGGTGACAAAATCTTCTTCCAACTACCAGACAACATCAAAAAATTAGTCTGGAAGAGTCTGATTCAGGAAGTCTCGACCCATTCGAGGAATTCCAAACCTATCATCAATAAAATAACCAAGCCGGATGCACCCTTCCTTCGAACTTTGGAAAATCCACCATAGCATGAACCTATTGTTGAAATCCACGGAGAGCATGCGATCTTGCTGAATGAATACTTGAACCATGGGTTCGACGAAAATGGTTCACCTCCTCATCGTCAATATGATCTTCATCCTCCGAACTATGATGCGACTCATCATGTTCAAAAGGTTCATAATCATTCAAGACGTTGTTGTAGTTGTTGTACTTGTCTCCTCGAATCGTCAAACTTAACATCACGAAGATCATGCTCATGCCTTGTCGTTTCAACGGGATTGTTTCTTCAACGTGGGGCAATCACAAACCTAGCACTCTGATACCAAATCTGATGCAGGAAAGTTAGGATTTAAGAGGTAACACAAGTCAACACTCAGAGAGTCTCACTCTAAGAAATCCACCAAAGAGATTTGAGAAGAGAACACGTCAAAACATATGGAAGATAAATTACTACTTAATTTCGAATTCACTTGCCAAGATACTACAAGAGTTTGGTTATTTGTAGGAGCCAATACATGATTCTAGATATAATGTAGGAATTACTACTCGATGCTACAACTTCTAAATTCATTTGAATACATTCTTTGACCAAGATGAATTCATATATAGCAAGATTCATGAACTAAAATAGATTCCTGCAAGAATCTTCCACCTTTTAGAAAGAAAACAAAAAAGGTATAACTCACTCTAGAAAATTCCGAATGCTTCTCCATTTGGACTGTTAGAAATAAGACTTGTAGGGCTTTGAATTCATGCATGCCAATCAGCCAATAAGGCCCGAAAAGAAACAATTTTCTGGTCAATCCAGACCCAACTTTTTTAAACTTACAATTTCTTCTATTGGACCATTTCTTTTAGGTGTTTTGTTTCTTGGATAAACTACCCACTAGGAGTAGGAAACCATCATGACCGAGGCACGTGCATTGGAAACAAAACGGCATGGAAAAATCACTATTGTCAACCAAAGCAGTCAAGATAATTGGATGATGATCAAAGTATTATGTGTTAGCTTAACTGCCTGAAGAGAGGACCAAAGATATTGTCTTTTCTTAACACTATTAATTTAAGTTATAAGGTCATATTACAAAAATGCAAACTCTAAAATATTTGAATAAAAAAAAAATAGTCAGCAAATTTGTTTTGATAAATCTTATCATGCATAAACATTAAATATAAATAAAAAATCTATACCTGAATACTCATGCTACTTCACTATAATTTGTAAATATCAAGTCATTGTAGTTTTTTTAAACATAAAGTAATTTTACGTAATTTTATTAATGATTGCTTGAATCGGTCAACACTGATTGACATAAAAAGGGTGGTGCATGGGACAAACAATTCTTTTAGCGCTATAAATTTTATTTTATATCATATTCAATATAATTTCCGTCCATGGAAGGAAGACAATAGATGTCTAATATCAGATAACAAAGGCACACATGCATAGGCACAGTTTGCATCACCTATCGACACGAATATATTAGTGCTAGAATCTCCAAGAATACAAAACATGGGAACTCCAGTATCAATGGTAAGTCGAACCGCCTCACGAAGAGCAAGAATTTTAGTATACTTTAGATCATTGATATTTATAAATTGAGCATCCTTGGAGCAAGCATAAATACCAAGAAATGAGGAGTTACGAGCAAATGATGTACCCCATCAAAATATATATGACTAATATCATTTGGGGGAAGAACAAGCAATGAATCAAGGGTGCGACTGTTTAAGGGAAGGAATTAGCATCCCCAAAATCTTGGAAGGTCTGGGTTGCTCTTGCAAACAATACTTGTGAGTATCTACGAACATCGCAGAAGACAATTTTATTTTGTTGAAACCAGATTAAGTGGACAAGGACAACAAAGTATTATGCTATATTTAAGTCATCGAGGAACACAATATCTTGAAACTACAAGTCATGTAGATGCTGTCAGAATCGGAAGATAATTTCATAAATTTTAGTTGCTTGTCAAATTAATGAGGAAATGAGGCACGTGAAGAAGAGATGCGTTAAAGAGTGATCAAGTGTTGAGTATAAAGAACATCGGGGCTCATAATGAAGATGACGACAAGCTAAGTTGTTGAACAATGGAAGGAATTAAAGTAGCATCTTCAAAGAAAATGCAAGATATAGGTTGATAAGCTTTCAAATTCTCCTCTAGATATGGTTCGGGCCATAGCTACTAATCGGGAAGGAGTGGGTGCCATTAAGGTCTTCAGAAGAATCCATAATAAAATGATATGTGGATCGGATCGAAAAGTTACTACAATGGAAATAATCTAACATCCAACGGTTCGGATAATGGTGATTTTCAAAGGAATAGAGAGAATCACATCAGTCTTCAATAGGTCAAAATTGGCAACTAACAGCTTATTCCAGAGTCCAAGATTTTAATCAATGATGGAGCTGACTGGGGCGTCTTGCGGGAGACCTGATGTAGCTGATCTGATGGTAAAATGGGGAGGCAAAGGAACTCATCAGTCATGGAAGAGTATTGTTGTCTCGCCATTGCCCATGAGCCTGCAATAACCAAGAAGAATAACACGATGATCGCCATAATATTGTGCCATGTAAAGCTGAGCCGAGAACCAAGAGTAGCATGTAACACTGACATTATACTAGGACTGCATGATTCGTGAAAAGAAGCTGGATGTAGAAACTAAAGGGCGCCATGCTCGCTTAAGCAACATGACAAGTTTAAGGTCCCGCTTGGTTGGGGGGTTTAGGGATAGGGAATGAGAATGAATGATGACCCATTTCCATTTATGGTGTTTGGTACATAGTAAATAAGTTAATCATTACCCCCTTTTATTAACAATTCCTCCAATTTCATTCATAGTATGATTGACCCCTCATTCATACCCATTACCATTGCCATTGATGATTTTCAACCAAGCAGGCCCTAAATGTTTTTAAATTGCAAAAGCCTAGGCCACCTTGAGAATGTCCCAAGACTTCCACCGAATTTTCCTCGTGGATGAGTTATCCCCCCTCCCCCACACCCACTAATAAGATTTTTCCAAATTCTCCAGATTACTAAGAACATGGTTCGACAATTGGAAACAATACATTGTGTACGTGGATATTGCTTATATAATAGATATAATGTGCACTTCTTTTCCCATTTTTCTTAATTGTTTCTTTACCAACCATTAATGCACTTACTAATATGTTCTTTAATGCCTGCAAAACTCTATTCTTTATTCTAAACAACAATAAAAAGAAGCCGAGATTTCTACCATGTGAAGCCACTTCAGCAATTCCAAACAATTGGCAGATTGAGTGACGAATCTGAGCTTGTGTATTAGGCCTAAAAAGACTCCTTGATTTCTCAAAATTAATACATTGCCCTGAAACACTCTTGTAGAGATTGATAGAGAACTTAGTAAAATGTAAGAAAAAACTATAACACAAATAGGGGGAGGGGATCCTCTTAAAAATTTCCCGATGTAGCGTGAGTGCGCCAAAAGTAATACCTTAATGAAGGAAGATAAATTACACAAATGACAAGCAAGGAAAAACAATGTCATAAAAACTCTTAGGAAAGCCTCAAGCAAGAAGCATACGATAGATGAAAGGCCACTCAACTCAGTGAAAGGCTTTACTCATATCCAACTTAATAGACATGAGTCCCTCTTTCCCGGATGTCCTAAGCTTCATACAATGGTGTAATTCATAAGCGATAAGAATATTATCCGTAATTAACCGACCTAGGATGAAGACGGATTGAGATTCAAAGATTATAAAAGGGATGCAGGGTTGTACCCAATTAGAGAGCACTTTAGAAGCTAACTTATAAATGACATTCCATAAACTAATCGGGCGGAATTGGATAATAAGCTTTGGTTTTCTAATTTTCGAAATAAGCACAATGTAAGTGTTACTAACAGAAGAACTCAAAAGAACTATGAGTATGCATGTGCAAAATAGAATTAATAACATCTTTGCCAACAATATGCCAATTTTTTTTTTTTTAAAGAAAATACAGGGCTCATAACATCTTTCATTGAATTACGAGCAGATGATGTACACCCATAAAAAAATATATGAACAATGGCCTTCCGGGAAAGAACAAGCAAGGGTATAAAAGGGCGGGGTTGTGACGTTTGAGAGAAGGAATTAGCATCCCGAAAATCTTGCAATGTCTGGGTTGTTGTTGCAAGCAATACTCGTGAGTATGTACGGACATCAGAGAAGACAAATTTATTTTTTTGAAACCAAATTAAGTGGGCAATGAAAACAAAGTATTATGCTATATTTAAGTCTTCGAGGAGTAAAATCTCTTCGAACTATAAGTCGCGTATATGCTGTCAGAATCGGAAGATAGTTTCATAAATTCCAGCTACTTGAAAAATTGATGAAGACAGGGGTCCCATGAAGAAGAGATACACTAAAGAGTGATCAGGTGGTGAACATAAAGAACAACGGGGTTCATGATGAAGATGACAGTGAGCTAAGTCATTGGACGATGACAAGAATTAGAGCAGCATCTCCAAAGAAAATGCAAGATACGGGCTGATAATTTAAGCTTCCAAATTCTTCTCCAACTGAGGTTCGGGCCACAACTACTAACGGGGAAGGAGTAGGTGCCAATAAAATCTTCGGAAGAACCCATAATAAAATAATATGCGATCTGACTAAAAAGTTACCATAAGGGAAATAATGTCATATCCACCGGTCCGAAGAATGGTGATTTTTCAGAGGAATAACGAGAATAACATCAACTTTCAATAGGTCAAAATTTGTCCGAATTAACAGCCCATTGCAGAGTCCAAGATCTGAATCAATGATAGAGCTGACTCAGGCATCTTGCAGGAGGCCTGATGTAGCTGATCTGATGGAAAAATGGGGAGGCAAAGGAACCTATCTGTCATGGAAGAGGGCATAAGCCTTCGACAACCAACAAGAATAACACGATGACCTGCCATAATACGGTGTCATGTGAACCTGGGATGAGAACCAAGAGTAGCATGTAGCACATACGTGAAAGGGTAGTACTTGAACTGCATGATTCGGGCAAAGAGACTAGATGGAGAAACTGAAGGGTCCTATGCTTACTTAGACAACATGACAAGGTTAAATGCTTTCAAATTGCAAAAGCCTAGGCCACCTAAAGATTTTCGTTGCTTGAGGACATCTCAAGACTTCCACTAGATTTTCCTCGCGGACGAGCTATCCCCCCTACCCCCACCAATAAGATTTTACCAAATTCTTCTGATTAATAAGAACATGGTCCGACAACTGGAAGCAAGACATTGTGTACGTGGATATTGCTTATATAATAGATTTAATGAGCACTTCTTTACCCGCTTTGCTCAATTGCTTTTCTTGCAAACCATTGATGCGCTTACTAACCCATTCTTTTATGCATGAAAAAATCTTTTGTTTATTCCGACCAACAATAGAAAGGAGTCCGGGATATTTACCATGCGAAGCCACTTCAACAACTCCAAACAATTGGAAGATTAAATGAGAAATCTGAGCTTGTGTATTATGCCAAAAAAGAATCCCCGATTTCTCAAACTTAATACATTTGTCCTGAAACACACTTGTAGAGATTGATAGCGAGCTTAAGATGTTGGACCCTCTATAGTTGCAGCATCAAATAGAAGTGTGTCATCTGCACAAAAAGAGATGAAAGATAATGGGTGCAGTTTGGGAGATTTTAATCCCATGGATACAACGACAAATCTGTAAATATTGTAAAATGCAAGAAAAAACTTCAGCACAAATAGTGAATAGAGGGTCACCCTGAAAAATGCTCCGTTGCGACGTGAGGGAGACAAAATTTACACTCACACATTTGTGAAAGTAAAAAATGTTGAATAGACTTCAATAGTTTTCTTAATCTTCTATATTTAAGAATTTTCTAAGATGAAATTTGTTTTATATTAAAGTTCTACTGTAATAATAATAGAAGTAGTTAAAGGGCAAACATAAAAAATAGTGAACATGAATAACTACACCTGATTATTTTAAATATTTAAAAATCTAACATTCAAGACAATCACTAAATCAATAGAAATGTCATAAATATATTTTAAGCATATATAATAACTGGTGAAATGTATTTATTACGCTATATAAAAATTATAAGGTACCATAAAGAAACAAATAAGAACTATTAAGAAATAATAAACTAAGTTGTACTATGTGAATGATTAAAAAAGTTGTACTATGTAAATCAGTATCAGGTGATTAATTTAAAACATGCAGAAAAATAAAGATAGTAAAATGTGAATGTTAATATTAGTTTACAAGCATAGATTAGATAAAAATAAATATTAACAACACTGGAATAAAGTGTGGCATAGTCCAAATAAAAAATAAAATGGAAGAACCAAAATCAGAATGGTTTAAGTACATGTAGATATAAGATTTTTATATGAATGTGCAATATGTGAAAAATTGGAAGTATATCACTAAAACTAAACAGGAAGTAAATTCATAAAAATAGTGGAAACGTTGCAAATAATATATTATATTAACATATAGATTGTAGCATGTATCTCAATTGAAGTTTATGAGACACTATATATATAGCCAACCCTCTAAAATAAAACATTATTTATCTTATAAATATACTATTTCAAACTTCAATGTAAAATTGAAGAAATTATTAAACGAAATTGAAATAAGCAATCGTAAATCAATAAGTAAATTATACTAAAAGAATTTATACTTCCTAATAATAAAAAAATTAAACAAAAAAGTTTCATAACAGAAGGTGGATGTTGGATTATGATACAAGTTGTTGGAAGTTCTCACATTAAAATATACAAATGATTTTATTTGTAAATGTATGTTCAGATCAGAATTATCAATTAAGAAAATATAGAGAAAATATGTTAGGCCTAATATTCGTGTGTGTATCTAACAAATTCTGAACTTATGGATGTCAGTTGATGTGTAATAAGACAAATGACTTTGTATCTTTTGTTCAGTGAAAATCGATATCTTCATTATTATACAATTTTTCAGTAACCGTATAACTTTATTTCTAATATATTAATGATGTCAGAGTCTATCTATATTGAGAAGTAAACAATAATTAGAATATATCAAATTTTTTATATATAAATTTTGTAAGAATAATATATTATATCATGGTATGCCCTTTTTATGAATCTTTTAACATTATTATAACGTATTTTGCTAAACTAAGATTATTTAACCTCTTTTTTCCTCTTTTATGATTATTTTTAATTTTTATTTGATTTTAGATTGTGTTTGTTTAATTGATTAAATTTTTCATATTTTTTTCTGGCACTGAATAATTTAAGAAGTTATATAAATATATTACCATGATTAATTACTACATTTTTTTTAAACAAATAGTGACCACGTACGTATTACTAGTGTGTGTAGAGAGAGAGAGAGAGAGATTACGACGGATCAATTAAAACTCAACAAATTATTGAAGAATGTGGTGGGTTTACTACGTTTAATACAAGCAATTTCCAAATGCTAGATTATCTTTTATATTTTCCTAAATTATGTTATGGTCAAACAATGACGTGTTGTCAGTTCGTGACCAATTTCGTCAACAGACCTGTCCAATGTAAGAGTTTTGTTGATCAGATGACAGAATATAGTGACTCTGAAGTAAAAAATGGTATTAAATAAAAAATCCCCTTGAATATCGAATGCAGCTTATTCAAGTTTCTGTACTATACTTGTGATGACAAGAAAACCAAAATCTATGAACTATGAGTTTGGACAGTGGCAAGTAGCCTAGTGAGCTTGCTCAGAGTCTCGCGAGCCGATACCGTATCCGGATGATCTTCCCCACATATCGAAGTTCTAATGAAAACAGCCTTCCGAATCAGATCATCCCCGATATCAAACTTCCCCCCTCTCACCATTAGCTTCGCTCGAATTTCCAGCACACTAGCTCTCGCCAACGCAAGATCCTGCCAAAGGCAAGGATTCAACTGCGCGTTCGTCTGGATTGATTTCCAGCAAAGAGACTTGTCCAACCACTTGTCTACTGGCGTCACAAATGCTTCATCTGTTGCCTCTAATGCTTCTGTACACAGCCGGAGCAGCTCCATTGCAGCGTTGCACCGAGAGAAGGTCACAAACGTTCTTATTGCGAGTGGTAGAATTATTTCCTTCACGAGAAATAATAATTCCGCTACCTTCAGTTCAACAATTATTGGGTCTTTTCCAAATCCCAGTAGCAGGAAACACGCGGCCCATATGTGGTCCGAGTTCTGAGGTACAAATCCCCGCGCAATGACGGCTTGTACCATGGCTCGTGGAGCTCCGTTGGTCCCTCTCTTTCGGGCATAGAGCTTGATGAGATGGTTGAAGTGGATAAAACCATCTTTTCTACAGGTTCTCGCAATATTGAATCTCAACAACAATGACGATGCTTCGGCTTCTGATCTTCGAGCAAATGGTGACGTGAGACCACAGGTTAAGGTAAGTAGGATCTTTCTCCATAGTCGTCTACGCCGTTTCTTCTCGGGTATTTTGTGTGCAGCCAGGGCTAAAATGGGAACAGGGATTGGTGCTGGTGCAAACCAACCACTTGCTAGAACCATCCTGGTTGCCAAACTCCTCGGCCCATCTGCATGGTCGAATATGGAGAAACAAACTTCGAAAAGCTGCAAAAGGAAACTGTTACGTCTTAGTGCATGATTTTCTCGACCACCTGATGTTAAAATCCTTGATTGCATCCGATTTATGGTATCCAAAAGCCTGCTAGGAGTAATAGGAAGCTCGGAGAGAATAGCTCCGACTATAGCCAGGCCTAGGGTTAGCCTCCCGAGTTTTTCCTCAATAACCCTTAAAGCATCGATTTCTGTAATTGATTGATCTTTAATACTACCCTGCATTAAGGACATGGCTTCAACACCTGATAAGTACGAAAGCCTCAAAGGTTCAAGATTCATTACTCGAGACAATCGTGTGGATATTATAACATGTGTTTCCCCTCCAAATCTTGGTAGAAGATCCATTACGTGTTTGTGATCCCACCAGTCCTTTTCACTCTCCAAGTTGTCGATTACTACTAGAAAAGGAATGTTCCTCATGAGCTCTTTCCGGATTCTGGAGACGGCTGCTTCCTCTTGCTCCTCAAAGCTCTTTGGCCGACTCTTTTCCGTACAGGTCTCTGTTCCTACATCAATTTCCAGAAATGACCACAAGTTCATATAATTTTGTCTAATGTATCTGCTTTCCCCACCTATCCATAGGACCATCTTATACCTCTGATGGAACCGGTAAGCAAACTCTAAAAGGAGCTCGGTTTTTCCAATACCCGAGTCTCCTGAAACACACGCGATTCCCTTGCCATAGACTACTTTCACCGATCTTCTCCTTCCATGCTTTCTGCCATTCTTCGACTTCGTTGTATGATGAGAAAACTCGATGTTTTGCATCTCAATTTCCTTTTCCGATTCCTTCCATTCGACCGGTTCTTTTCCCTTGCGCTTACTACTCTGCCTATCCCTTCGCTTTTCATCGATGGAGCTAGTCCTTCCCCAGGCTATAGTCAAGTTCTTTCGCCTAGGTCGGGCCTTGAGTTCGAAATAGTCTCGCTCAGCATCTCCACTAACATCGCCAAAAAGCATGAACTCGAGCTCAGACAACTCCTTTTTCCGACCGACAAAATTCTCGTTTCGAGGAAAAGGGAACTCCTCTTTCTCAGCCTTCTCTCTCCACTTTGTTATCCTATCCACAACACTTCTCCTTCCCAACCTCAGTGCCAGAAGAGAAACAGCCCTCAAAATGCAATCCCTCCATTGCCCATCACAAGCCTCCAGTTTCCACTCATCAACACGCGAAAGAGCATTCACCGCGTCTCTCCATTCCTTTTCAAGCCCTCCGTAGAGCAGCCATAGCTCACCACCATACTTTTCCCAAAGCTCTCCTCTCTTCTCAATTATATCTCGGACTAGGCAGTCATCTGGCCCTAAATCAAAGTATAGAGGAACTAAATTCTTCTTGCTGGAGAAAAATCTCAGTTCTTCAATGGTGTATGGGTTTCTGAACGATTTCCTTGTCAAGATTACGACCCCAAATGCGCAAGCATCCATAGCTTTCTCACCATTGTTATACTTGCGAGAATTCCTGCATCTGGACCTGTCCGTAAGAAAACAACTCAACCCTTGAATTTCTAACTCTGCACGAAGCCAATTGGCAAACCTAAGCAATAAAGGCTTGCGACCATGAAAGCCTATGTAAACATCACAGCTCCTCAGCCTGTTAGACGAAAATGAAGCTGGTGGAACCAAGGTTTCAAGCAATTTCTCAACTTTCTTAGATTTACCCTTTTGTTTAGGAAAATCATCTTCATTGACAACCCTGTTACTCGATACAGGACTTCTAGATATACCAGTGGAAGTACATGCTTCTGCACCAGGAAAGATATCTGTTGAACCAAGTCTAACACTCATTACAAAATCTGAATCGGCCGTCTGCAAATTCGTGTCTAAATTATCTGCTTTTGTAGTGGTGTCATGACATTGTTCGTTGGACTGAGTAGATAAACGACATGTAGGTGACTTCGGAGAGAAGAAGGGTGACTGATTTGCCGAATAAAATGCTGATGAAGATGATGACAGGTTCCTGGATGGTTTGTTAGGTAACAGTTCAAATTTAGTAATGTCTTCTGGAAGATCCATCTTTAGCTTCACTCAATCCCCCGTAAGCAGAAACCATATGCATTCTTAGTTGGGACACCTCACCTAAACAGATAACCAAGTTTCAAAACCTTAATAATGGCTTGATTATCTAGAAATGAAATCTTGAGTATGATAGCATATAGTGTACAAAAGAAAATGCTACTTGTAACAGCATAACTATTTCAGACAGAACAGTTAAAAAATGCAGAAGTTAGCAACACAACTGCTGAGATTAGAGCAGCAACCACATTGTGAAAATGCAGGAATGCAGAATATAAAAAATGAAAAACAACAGGAATTTACCTTAAAGATTTAAAATAGCTAGAAGAGAGACGAAAGCCAAGTTACTTGTACAGACAATTACAACACAATGGCAAGTTTATATCCATCTAGATTTCATCAAAAACGAATATAAACGCACCGTCAATATCCCGTGAAAGCTTTAAAAACGATTCAAATTTAAAGCATTTCAGATCTAAATACTGAATAATATTTAGAATAAAAAAAGAAATCTGAACATAAGTGACCCCTCATTAAATTCAATAAAACAAACTCGAAAGATTCAGATCTGACGAACTTACTTCAATGAAAAACCAGGAATTTCAGTCTCTCAAGTTCCAAACTTCAAATCATCCAAGGGAAACTCATCAATAACTAAAACAGAACAACAGAGCAGAGCCCACAATCAGCTTCTTTGAGGAAAAAAAGGAAGAATCTTTCTGCGCCTGTCAATGAAGAACAATCTTCACTGTTTGAAAAGCATATTTTGGGGGCATTAAACTAAAAAGGAGGGGCAAAAATAAAATGGAGGGAGTTTGAAGAAGTGAAGAAAGTGAAGCTTTTTTGACGAATCGACGAGAGAAGAGGCCCCAGAGAGGTCTTTGAAAAGTGGAGTAAAAAAAGATGTTAATTGGGCAAAGGGGAAATGGATTAACCTTTTACGGAAGAAAATCGAAAAGCTATTTTTCAGATTTGAATGTGCTAAATAAAATTACTAATACCCGCATACACCCCAAACGGAAAAAGATGCTACCTTCTTTTGACTTATTTTCAGTGACCAGAGCCCATAAAATCGCTTCGTTTCATGCCCTCACCCAACTGCTCTACAGTTAAATAGTTTTGCACAGTTGATCGAACACAATAATATATTTTGATTTTTTAAAGGTGATGAAAAATTAAGTGGGACGGATCGAAATGAAAAGTAAAAAAAGTTAATCGAAACGGAGGAAGTATATTTTAAAAAATAGGCTATGAATTTTCAGATCGATCTAACTCAACCAACCCATGCCATTAACATTAACTCGACTGGCTGGGCTAGGTCGAACGGATCTAATTAAGACCTTTGATCAAGGTGCCATGCCACGTATATTTTGAGCACGTCTAGATAATACACTCGAGAAGTTTTTCTCAACTTATCTATTTAATTTATGGAAGTAGAACTAAGAATCACACTGCTTCATCTTTCAAATCAGATGAAAATAAATGTATTAGAAAACAATACTAAAATTAATCTAAACTTTATTACATAAAACTGAAAAATTAAAGGGGAGAGCAAGGTTGTGTTATTTAAGGCTGAAGGTGAGTGAAGTATTGTAGGCTAGGAAAATTAAATGGAAAAAGAAGGTTAGATTAAATAAATAGTATTTTGTTTGGTTGATTGGATATTGGTTAAGGTTTGTTTTTAATGTAAAATGTGAAAAAAGATAATATAATCTATGTAAATATATTACCATAAATTTTACAGATAATACAGTTCGATTGACCTAATCCTCAACGAAGTGGACCATGTAATAAGAAAAACATGTGAAGTTCTAAATTAACAATTATTAAAATAAAAAAGGACAGAGGAAGGACGGCGATATAAATGGTGTCCACGAGGGACGGAGCTGACGAGGAATGCTGCTTAATTTCTGTAAATGCCTTTCGAACCACTATTTTAATCAAATAAGCTTTTATGCTCATAATTTCGTCACAATTTTTTTTCAAAAATTAAAATACAATATTATGGTGATTCCAACTAAATCGATTCAAGATTCTTTATAGGTGGAAATTCACTTGTTTCAACTACATTGTTTAGATGTTTGAGTTGTTATGAGTGAATATGGATTGTTTGATTTTTTCTAACAAAAAATCTTATAATGAAAATGTATAGTGTGTATGAAGTGTGTTGTGTATATATATATAGATGAAGGTGATGATGAAATTTGAAATCCAGTTTTACAGACAGTTGAGTAGAATTAATTGTAAATTTCAAAATGATTCAAATAGAGCCTAATATT
This sequence comes from Ajuga chamaepitys, assembly GCA_958295605.1. Classification (NCBI taxonomy): domain Eukaryota; kingdom Viridiplantae; phylum Streptophyta; class Magnoliopsida; order Lamiales; family Lamiaceae; genus Ajuga; species Ajuga chamaepitys. The sequence continues at coordinate 33,845,071 of OY282502.1, read as the reverse complement.
TATGGTAAATGAGATATTGACGCAAGGGCGTAGTAGCAAGCATTAATGCGTTTACACATTCGCTGCACGTCTAAATTTAGTGGAGCAGATGTATGTGTTTGTCTTAAATAAAATAGAAAAAAAAAGTGATGTATATGAATTCCTTAATTGTATTTGAAACTAAATTAGACAGTGGCATAACCATAACCAATGAAGAGGATTATGCGCATACATATCCATCCTTAATATATAAGGATACACGCTAAATTTAAGAAATAGGTTCCTGTGTCCGCTATCACCTAATTTAATGTTTTCTTTATGCATTGGGTGGGGCATGAAAAATCTCAACATTCAAATTCTAATATTTGTTTTGGAGAAAATATGGTCAAATTGATAAGATAGTATCAAATAATCAAAATGTATATAATAATTAATAAAATTACTTGAATTAAATTATCATGTTCCCCATTTGAACTTGTTAATTCATAAACAACTATACTCTAACAGATCACATATATATAAATAACATTATAGCGACATCATCTATTAACATACGTCACATATTTTTAATATTGAAATACAAGATGAAATATCATTTACAATTTACAGTAAATGATCTCATCACATATAACATAAAATAATTATTGAATTTTCTTCTTTAAAAAAGGGTAAGGTCTAAGGAAGGAAAAGGAAAAAGTTGAGCATGAAGATTGGATATAACCATTTACTATACTATGACTTGGATGTTAATTTACTCAAAAATTACTAAGCTCATGGTACGACGTACGATTTGCGAATATTTAAATTGAGAGTTTCATTTAAAAAAAAAAAATAGTTTCACTTTAGAAAAAAATGAATGATTTCAAAAAGAGAGTTAAGATTAAAATCAAGATCTCGGTTTATTATTCAAAAAACAAAATCAATTCTTTTATTTTGACAAATTATTTACATATGCTTAATATGTCAAATTAAAAAATACAATAAATTGTATAAGTGAGAATCGATGAGAGTTGTAACTTCATTATATTAATAAAAAATAATTAATTGTATACTTTGACTTTCATTATCGGACGGAGACAATAATAAAATTAAAAACTACCTAAAACAATAATTACAGGATCACAAGTTTTGAGATATGGTCAATTTAACATTATTATTTATATATAATTACAAAATCAAGTGGAGTGCTATATTTAGGATACATTCTAGCCTGCAATTTTCGTCTTTTGAATGGATAACCTTTTACTTTATTTTCTATAAACAAACCAAATTTCTCATGTTATTTTTATGTACTCTTTCTTGTTCACATTACATGTTCAATAAAATTATTTCGATACTCGACATATATTACATTTGAACAGTGCTTAAAAATTGTAGATAAAAATATATATAACTTTTAGCTCTCAATATGTTTGTGTTGATATCTTACATCCCAATCACATTATTTTCAAGTAGTATTTTTACTTAGTTATTTGCAGATAAAAAAATATTTCGAACATGATTTATTTTTTAAATAAATTTCAAAGTTGTCTGCAAAATTCATTATTATGAAATTTCATGAAACAATCAAATCAAAAGAAATGAGAAGAAAAAAAATCAATCTAAACACCAAGAATACAACCAAAAAAATTATTATTTTATCGTTGTGATTTATATACATCACTGAAGTTGAAACCAAAACTAAATTTATCACCATGTCCACATTATATATGCTAATATTTAAAATTTTATAAGAGTTAATAATTAATTAATTAAATTTTACACGGTAAATTAGGCCCACTACAATACTCCAATTCACAAAGATATACTGCAAACCACCAAAAAAATAATAATAATAGATAAATAAATAGAAATATTATTCAAAACAATATTTTTCTAAAACATCATTTTCATAGAAAAATTACTAAGTATTTCAATATAAACCGTTCAAACCAACATAAATAGTCTGATACCTAAATCCATCATAAATAACGTAAATATTAAAATAACAATCAATAAAATTATCTATAAATGAATAGTTTTAGATTTTGTGAAATATTTATAAATATTTATCTAACTTTTTTTTTTCCACATGTTTTCAAGTACTATCTCTTAATCTTACTTAAGATATTATACTTGAAGACATTTTTTATTATAGAGGAAGAAAGAGAGGAGAAGACGATGATGTAGAGGACAAAACGGAAACTAATCATCGAGTGCAAAATGAGAGAACATCCTCTAGCTGCTTCAAGATCACACTGTAGTAGTCCTATAATTCTATATGGAGGAACAAAACGCTGAAGAAAATGAAAATGCATGCATAATATGGAAAAAATTAAGAACGATCTGAATTTATAGTTAGATGAAGTTATGAAATATTTCAAGATTGCTTAAAAGAGTTGTGTCAAAATTCAAAACATATCTATTCACCAGATAAGAAGGTAGGCGTAACTTTGTTATCCCTGCAGGTTTGTTGTAAAAGAATACATGAGTGAATGAGCATTGTTGTTAATAATAAAAAAAAAAAAAAAATTCTAAGAATATGTTGGGAATTTGACCCACTCACAACCATGACACGACAAGATAATCGAATAGGGAAAGCAATAAACAATCACACAATAACATAGCAATTTGGTAACCCAGTTCGTTACGATGTGTAACTACGTCTGGGGGCGATACCAAGTCAGGATATGCACTAATATAATGAATTTTTGGAATACATGATACGATGAAGGAAACAACTATTTATAATATCTTAATGGACCCAAAAATCGAACTCAGTTTAAGGCCCATGCAACCTGTTCCGTGCAATAGGCCGCTGCCGCGACCTCCTATCGCGGCCGCGAATCAGCTCTCCGCCGCAGCCGCGCTGACTCTCCAGCAAAAAACACCTTAACATCGTCACTTTTGTCGCGGCCGCGGTACTTCAGACGTGATTTTAGGCTCCATACTCAACAATCTCCCACTTGGAGACTAAAACACCTTCAAACGACCATTTTCCTTTGTTTTCCTTCTTGTTTCCACTTGGTATCACCATCTCCTCTTCTTCTTCTTCAAGTTCCGAGGCCAATTAAAGTCATGCACAACTTCAATTTCTCTAAGGTCACTACCTTAGTAAACATGTCAGCTGGATTCTCACTCCCGAGAATTTTCATAAGTCGCAAGGCTTTCTTTTCCAACAGGTGTCGTATGAAATGATACTTCAGTTCAACGTGCTTTGTTCAATGAAAAGCTGGATTACTAGCCAAGAAAATTGCACTCTGGCTATCACTGTAGAATACACTATTTTCACGCTCCTTCCCAAGTTCACCCAAGAAACTTTGCAACCACACCAGCTCCTTAGTCGCCTCCGTCACGGCTACGTACTCCGTATCCGTGGTGGACAGTGCAGCCACCTTTTGCAACTTTGATGTCTAAGAAGTCACCGTACCACCGTAAGTAAAGACATATGCAGTAGTACTCTTTCTTCCATCAAGATCGTTTGATGCTAGGTCCGCATCAATGAAACCAACTAACTCAAAATTTCTTCCACCAAAGCATAATGTTTTATTTGTGGTACCTCGCAAATACCTTAGAATCCACTTCACCGCCTCCCAATGTTGTTTCCCTGGATCAACCATGAACCGGCTCACTACTCCTACTGCACGTGCAATATCCGAACGAGTACAAACCATGACATACATGATACTGCCAATTGCCGATGCATATGGAACATTCATCATTTGGGTACGTTCCTCCTTAGTACTCGACAAATCCTTCTTCGACAGCTTAAAAGTGACCCTCCAAGGGTACATTAACCGGCTTCGAATCCTCCATGTTAAACCTTTCCAGGACCTTCTGGACATAATCCGCCTGCGAAAGATACAATAAATTTGCCGCTCTATTCCTCCCGATTCTTATACCCAAAATTTGCTTCACTTATACAAGATCCTTCATGGAGAACCTCTCAGATAATTGCTTCTTCAACCTCTCCAACTCTCTCGGATCGGCTCCTACAATCACCATATCATCAACGTATAGTAATAGGATAAGATAGCTTTTGTCAAATCTCTTATAGTAGCAACAATGGTCGGCGTGACATCTATGGTAACCAATCTCCATCATGAAATTGTTGAACTTCATGTACCACTGCTTCGGAGCTTGCTTCAACCCATACAAGCTCTTCTTCAACTTGCACACAAGATTTTTCCTTCCATCTACCACGAATCCCTCCGGCTGTACCATGTACAACTCCTCCACTAGATCACCATGAAGGAAAGCCGTCTTCACATCCATCTGATGCAATAACAGATTCTCCGCAACCAACATACTCAACACCATGCGAATTATAGTTAACTTCACAACAGGAGTAAATACATATGTATAATCAATACCGTATCGTTGCACAAACCCTTTCACCACTAACCTTGCCTTGTAGCGCTTGCTACCATCGGCCTAATTCTTGATTCGGTAGACCCACTTGTTGTGCAATGCCTTCATGCCCTTGGCAAGCTCAGTCAATTCCCAAGTGCCATTCACACGAAGAGACGCCATTTCATCTTCCATGATAGCCTTCCATCCTCGTCTATCACTAACCTGCTCTGCCTCTGCAAAGCTCTCAGGTTCACCACCATCAGTTAGTAATAAGTAATAGTTAGAGGACGAATACTTATCTGGTGGCCCTCAATCTCTAACTGGTCTTTGAGGTGGTGGTGGTGTTCATCAAGAACCTCCTCATCGACCGTACTCTCCTTACTCCCACTCGAGTCTAGATCAGGTAACTCAGCAGTGCAGGGCTTTTCAGCATTAGTGCCCAAATCCTTCAACCTGTCCTTGTACATAACCTGTTCATTGAATATAACATCCCGACTGCGAATCACCTTTCGGCTTTGCTCATCCCATAGCCTATAGCCTAACTCATCACCTCCATACCCAATAAACGTACACTTGATGGATTTAGCATCTAACTTGATTCTATCAGCAAAATCCACAAAAGCGTAAGCAACACAACCGAAAATACGTAAGTAAGACAAGTTTACCTCCTTTCCAGTCCATTCCTCATCGGGTATCCGATTATCCAAGGGAACCGATGGACCTCAGTTGATCAAGAACGCAATTATGCTCACTGCATCCGCCCACAATGACTTAGGCAAGCTGCTCTTCAGTCTCATACACCTTTCCCGCTCATTCAGTGTTCTGTTCATTCTCTCGGCCACATCATTCTGCTGGGGCATTCCACGTATAGTCCTCTCAGTACAAATCCCATGTTCAACACAATAATCCTTGAACTCCTTGAGTTCATATTCACCTCCATTGTCGGATTGTAAACACTTCACCTTCAACTCCATCTCATTCTCAACCAATGCTTTCCACCTTTTGAAAACATCAAATGCATTAGATTTACTTTTCAAGAAATAAATCCATCTCTTACGAGTCGAATCATCGATGAACCTCATGTAGTACAACGATCCTCTAATAGATGCCACCGGTGCTGGTCCCATAGATCACTATGGACCAACTCTAACTTCTGTTTCTTCAGGGCCTTGCCACTCCTCGAGAAACTCACGTGCCTTTGTTTCCCGAAGACACAATTTTCACACAGACCAACTTTCACAGTTTGCAGGCCAGGCAATCTACCCTTCGAACACATCAGTTTCATCCCTTTCTCGCTCATGTGGCCCAGTCGACAGTGCCACAAATCCACATCACCATTACAATTCGCAAGGTCAAGGGAATCCTGCGAATTAATAGTCATGTACAGCGTTCCTTCCTTCTTTCCCCGAGCTACCACCATAGCTCCCTTGGTAATTTTCAAATTGCTACAGCCAAACGTTACCACATAACCTTCCTTGTGAAGTTGTCTAACTGAAAGAAAATTTCTCTTTAATCCAGGAATATGTCTCACTCCATTCAACATCAACTTTGATCCGTTTGATGTCTCAACCTTTACGTTTCCCTTTCCCACAATTTTCAGGGGTTCATCATCCGCCAGATATACTTGTCCAAAATCGCCATAAATGTAATCTTGCATAAACTGATATTACCGCAAGAATGGAATGATGCGCCAGAATCCAAGACCCAAGAATCCATGGGACTGCACACACTCAAGACCAACGCATCACCATCATTATCATCTGTGGCTATGTTCGATGTCTTCCTGTCTGCCTGTTCTCTCTTGTTCTTCTTCGGCGCCTTGCCCTGGTATTTAAAGTGACCGAGCTCGTCACAGTTCCAGCACTTCACAGAACTCGCGTCCTTCTTTGTCTGACTCTTCCCTCTGGATTTCGACTTCCCCCTAAACTGCTTTCCCTTCGCTCTGCCTCTGTTCTCGGTATTCAGCGCTGGCCCTGAGGACGATCCTGATCCTGATTCGTTCCTACGAATCTCTTCCCAGATCATTAAATCCCTCACCTTGTCAAACTTCAGCTTAGCGTCTATAGTGCTAACGACTATCACTGTACCGGCCCAACTGTCTGGCAGAGATGACAGCATGATTAGGGCCCGAATCTCATCATCAAATTTAATGTCCACCAAGTCCAACTGTGAGGTTAGCATGTTGAACTCATTTAGTTGTTGCTGTATCGGTATTCCCTCTGCCATCCTCAGATTAAACAGCCGTCTAATCAGATGGACTTTTTTCACCGTCGATGGTTTTTTATACATCTCTGCAAGGTTTTTAACATCTCCCTTGTAGATTTTGTGCATGTGGTATGGTAAGCCACTTCCTTGAACAACGACAGGCGCACCGCGTTCATCGCTTTCCTGTCTATTAACTCCCACTCCTCCGCAGTCATCTTCTCAGGTTTCTCCTTGAGGGGCTTGTGCAAATCCTTACCATAAAGGTAATATTCAATTTGCATCCTCCAAAAGCCATAATCAGTTCCATCGAATCTCTCCACCGAAATCTTTTCGTCGTTCATCGTGAATTCACCCAGGAAACTAACCTGATGCTCTTGATACCAGTTGTTGGGAATTTGACCCACTCACAACCAGGTACGACGAGATAATCGAATAGAGAAAGCAATAAACAATCACACAATAACACAATAATTTGGTAACACAATTTATTACGATGTGTAACTACATCTGGTGGCGATACCAAGCCAGGATATGCACTAATATGATGAATTTTCGGAATACATGATATAATGAAGGAAATAACTATTTATAAATAGCTTAATGGACCCAAAACTCGAACTCAGCTTAAGGCCCACGCAACCTGTTCCGCGCAATAGGTCGCGGCCACGAATCAGCTCTATACCGTGCTAACTCTCCAGCGGAAAACACCTTAACATTATCACTTTTGTCGCGGCCGTGGTACTTCAGACGTGATTTTAGGCTCCATACTCAACAAAACAGGCATAACCGGATGAACGATACTAAACTGCAACTAAAGTTAAATACATACAACTGGATCACTGAACATGGAAATTGTAGTAAATAAAAAAATAAAGTTGTAAAATACACTGAAATGAAAGACATCAGTAACTACCGAATGAAGCTCTCTGAATTTTTTTATTCTAGATAATGGGGATAATGAATTGTGTGTGATGATAGCCTCCTTCAGTAGTGGCATGAGTGAATGGAGATGCAATGTAATTCACTATAATGGTGATGAGTTACGGAAACTCTAAAATCTAAAAAAGGTTAATATATTCTTTAATGAATTTCAAGTTGGGTAGTTTAGTAGGTGGATTGAAATTGACATATCAAGTTCGTAATTGACAATCATTTAACTGCGGTAATTTCCTATATTATTCCTCTTATTGGAGAGAGATTAACTCAAATTAGCGTTTATATGAATTAGTAAAAAGAAAGGCCTAAAATCATGGAAGTTATTAATATTGTTACCAAAAGATACAACCGAATGAGAGGCAATTAGTACTATAAATAAAATAAAGGATCAAAATAATTAAAAATAAACGACTAAGATCTTGACACGTGGCTTATCGTATATAGCCAACTTTTGTAGGCGGGAAATAGCTTAAATTATTATTTTGAGAGAATTTTGTTACTATATTAAGTAAGATTAGCAACATCAAACCGCTACTTAATAGGGATTTTATTTCTTTTTTAAAATATACTAGGTGTCTACTCGTGCGATGCACGGAATGAATGAATATATGTATATTAATAATATGTAACGGAATTATGTCATATTTACTATTTGAGAGTATAAATCGGATACGTATTGACCAATAAATATTTTTATAACTCCAATTATTTTTTTTCCTCCTTCCATGTCATATCCTACATGTATTTTTTTTATTTTTTATTTTTTTACTTTTATGTACGTTGCATTGTCACATATTCAACTTTCCAATTATTTTTTCATAAATTTCATTAATTCAATTATTTGAATGCAATATTTGATGGGGGTTGAAATTAAATATAATTTTGGAACTTGATTCATCTCTCTCCCTAGTATTTCATTAGTGGGTTGCAGGGTTTGTAATATTTGTAATAATAATGGGAAATAAAATTACCAAATCTATGGGAATTTTCAACTACAACATAAACTTTAAAAGTTTACAAAAAAATATCAACTTTCGATTTTCTTCAGTTACAACATCGATCAAATTGTTTGACATCTAATTGTGTTGGCACCACATCATTATATCCGTTTTAATGAGGTTGTCTTATATCTACTACATAGTACATATTTTGTCATGTATTGCTATAATTGTAGTGAACCAAAATGAGAATTGAAGTTACGATTATCACAAATTACTCTCTCAACTAATGGTGATGGTGGCGGTAAATTGTAAAGTATATAGTGGATATAGAACGGTTTTATCAAGCAGAATCATAATGGCGTCGAAGGTGCAATTATATGTAAAAAAATATGGTCGATGTTGCAATTAAAAAAAATATGCTCGATATAAGGCACGACCAGAAGGTTCCATTGCAGAAACATATATTGTTAATGAAGCATTGATATTCTCCTCTATGTACCTGAGCTAGATTGAAACAAGATACAAGACCACAACGTAACCAAGATGTCGATGAATGTAACAAATTTTCATTAAGTGTCTTTCACAACAAGTCAGAGTGTTGAGTGCTTCTAGGAATCATATGTTGTCCTCGAATTTACGAAAGAAAGTACATTGGTATATTCTTAATAATTATAGAGAAGTTGAGAGCTATAGGAAGTAAGTGACTCTGACCTCTTTATTTCTCTCTTTTTGTTTTCTTGTATTTTCAATTTATTCACGTCTTTTATGTAGTGAGCACTTTGAAATACTCTCCACAAGAGTTGCTTCAAATTCCATTATTTAAGTGCAAGATTATTCAGATATTCAGATCTCATCACATACATACACCGCATGGTTCTCTCTCTCACGCACAAGCACACGAACACTCATTCCGATTTTAGAAAATTATCATCGGTATCCTCTCTCCGTTCGTATATTAAGGATTATGTAGATCTACAATCGTCTAGATCTTCATCAAGTGAAGTTAATCGAATAAAAGAAACAAAAGAGGTCTGATGTTTCGTATCACGCTCCTTTGGTAAGCCTTCTGCAAATTAAGTTTCACAATTGGTCGGTTCTTATGTAACCTTATATGAGATGCTTTTACTGGATTGAAGTTAATTACAGAAATGCTTCTCCACATGCAAACAAATCAATGCATTAATCTTAACAAAGCATGTTGATATGTATTCTTTGTCACTCATTTCAAAGCTCATTGGTGCATATGCATGTTCTGGGGATTTGACTTCATCCAAGTTACTCTTCAAAGAAACTGAGCTGCCAAATGTTTTTGCCTTCAATTGGATCATCCAAACCTTAATTTCTTCAGATTCCCGTGAAGAAGCTGCTGGATACTTATCGCTGATGCTCGAATCAATAAATACACTTTCTCGGCGATCTTCAAAGGTTGTGTGGGTTCTCTGGATGTGGGTTTAGGGAAGCAAATTCATGGCTTGATTTACAAAATTGGATTCAAAGAGGATGTATCTGTATGCAATGATCTGCTGGATTTGTACGGAAAGTGTGGACAGATTTATAATGCACGCGACGTGTCCAATAGAATGTCTGAGAGAGATATTGCATCGTGGACTACAATGATTTATAGTTACTTCGATGTGGGGAAGATCGATGAATCAATTTCTCTATTTGAGAAAATGAAATTAGAAGGTGTAAAACCTAATCTTATCTCATGGACTGCGATTATCGTAGGCCATGCAAAGATTAGTCCCTGATTTGGTTACTTGGAATGCAATGATTTCAGGTTTTGTTCAAAGTCGAAGAGCTACCAAAGCCTTCGAATTGTTACACGATATGTTAGCTTCTGGAATTATGCCTAATCAAGTGACTGTAACAGGGTTGCTCCCTGCATGTAGAATGATTGGTTCAATCCGTAGAGGAAAGGAGATTCATGGCTTGATATACAGAATGCAAATCGATATCAATCCCTTCGTTGCTACTGGACTTATAGATATGTACTCAAAATGTGGTTGTATCCAAGAAGCTCGTATTGTTTTCAACACCATTCATAACAAGAATTGTGCCACGTGGAATGCTATGATTGGATGCTATGGGAAGCATGGGATGGTAGGCTCTGCAATTGAACTTTTCGAAAGGATGAAGGATGAAGGAATAAACCTGAATGAAGTTACCTTAACCTCTGTTATTTTTGCTTGTAGCCATGGTGGTTTAGTTGAGAAAGGTGTGGAGATTTTTAAGACTATGGATTCTTACGGTGTTGAAGCGACCAAAGAGCATTATTCGTGTCTTGTTGATCTTCTGTGCCGTTATGGAAGAATTGAAGAGGCTTATGCTACTATTAGAGAGATCAAGGTGGAAGTTAATTAATGTGGAGAAGCATTTTGTTAGTCTTATTGAGAACTTGAGAATGTGTATAATGCTAGTCCAAGATATATCAGAATCATCTTCTAGAGCCCAAATTTGTTATTTATTTGAAAACATATTACCTCATAGAAAAGTGTAGGTTTGGGCTATTCTATCTATTTTAGTGTGTTTTGTTGATTTTTGTCTATTGGTGCTCGTCAGAGGCTTACAGCGAGAATGATTTCACTCTATTTTATTGTGCTCTGCCTGTTGATATTAGATCGTGAGTATGTTGTTTCCCTTACAATGCATTTGAACCTAAAGTTTTTACTTGTTTTTTTGTTTGTTTGTGTTATTTTTCCAGGTAATTTCTGAGTTCATTTTCAGGATAATACTATATTCCGACTCTACTCAGGCAGAGAAGCTTGAATCTCAAGAACTTCTTATGCTATTTTATTGCATTTTAAAAGTATCACGATGGAACTAACTTTGGTCGAACTTCTGGGGGACCATTCATTACGACAAGCTATGATTATGATGCTCCAATAGATGAGAATGGTAAGTTATATCCATCCTACCAAGATTGGTGCTTATCTACCTAGATGGCTCAAGAGTAGAATAATTAGGAATAATTTACATAAAATGAACAGCTAATTAATGTCCTAAATGACAAGAAATGTTCAATAGTAGACAAAGATCATCCCACATGCAAGAAATGTCTTGATTTATTTCTGCTACAATTGTCTCTAGTTTTTAAAATTAGCAGCTTTTATTGTACTTCACCTGGTTTTTTTACTATGTATTGCGAGGAATGGCTCAAGCTGGAAATTGAAATTAGGTTGGATTGGGGCTTCTTATAAATGTGATATAAACCTCAAAGAGATTTTTTCTATGAGCATGGCATTAGATAAGATTTTCTATGTTCTAACAACAATATCTTGACTTGTTGCTACATTTTAACCTAATCAAATTTCAGATTCAGGATTTGCACTCTATCACTCCCGATTATTTTCTTGAAGTGAGCGGGGCTGTTATACACCCTCTGTCTCATCAACAGGTTGGCTTACAACACTGTTCTTTGTCATTAGTGAATCCTCTGCTTTAGCAACCAAATTCATGTGGCCAGTTTGGTTTATGCATCTAGTCTTCCTCAACCCCAGAAGTTGGGATGCTTGTTATCTTTGTCCATCATTTATGTGAAAAGGATTCTCGTTATCTTGTTTAGTTCAAGATTTTATGCTTGATATTAGTATGATTAAAGCTAGTTAATCAGGACCTATTTGGAGCAGAAAAAGAGAAGCTGGATGGATCAAGAAAATGAGCAAACTATATGAAATTTCTATGGTAATTACCTGTGTGAGAGAACTTATCGTAACTTTTGTTATTGAGATGCAATTATACTACAAGCAGCAACAGCAGATTGAGCAGTTGAAAGAAAAGGTGATAAATATTTTGCTATCTTCACCAGCAATGAAAGAAATTAGATTAACCAAGTACGACTTTCCTTATTATATATATACTCTCTCCACACTACTCTCTCCCCTTCCCATTATCTTTCCTTCTCTCTAGATTATCAAATCAATCAGATTTTTTCTTCTTCAGATTCACAGGAAATTATTGTGAATTAATTAATTCTATACAAGTATGAAGAAATCAGGAATCATAGCTGCTTCTATTGCTCTGGCTTCCGCCACCGCCGTCTCCTCAGCTTCTTCCGCCAAATTTCACTTTTCTCGCGAGGTAAATTGAGCTTCCTTTTTTAGTTATGTTTAATCAACTGAAATTTGCCATATTTTGCATTTTTCTTTGATCTTCGTTATAATATTTTGTAATTCGTGAGGGAAATTGTACTTCCCATCTCTCTCTCTCTCAACTGAAATCTGCCATGTTTTTGCATTTTTCTAATTGCGTCTCCGGAAACGAGATGGTGATCTAACCCCCCCTCCCCTGTGGAGGTCGATGGAAGGGGAATTGATCTATTAAAGGTATCTTACTACCTATTCATAATGCTGAAACTCATTATCTTGAATATAATTTTGATTTTTTTATATGCCTACTATATAAATTATTGCTTCTGTTTACTTTTTGTTTGTTGGCTTTAGTCAAATATGCCTACCACAATTTCTTTATAGGTTGAACTCTGTAAGTATGGTGGGATTCCTAAATTCTTCACTAAACAGTAGCTTTCGTATGCATAAGCATTGGTATATCGTCATGATTGAATAGATTGGTCATCTATAATCACCTATTTTAAATTTAATCGTACAGCTATTCATTCAACACTATCTTGACACCGATATCTGTGATTGTTGAACCTACAAAAGAAATTCCACGAGACCAGTATGCTTTGGGATCCACTGGTAATTTTCAGAAACTCTTTACTTCTAAAACAGAGAGCCTTTGTTATTAAACAACTAGAGTAATCTAAGTTAGTTAAATTATATTTCAGTCATTGCCTGAGAGCTTCTGCTCTTGCTAGTTTCAGTGTGCTCCTATTTTAATCCTCTTCCATTAACCACTTATTTCATTTCATTTTACAGATTTTATCCATATGTGTTTTTCTTTATAATATTATTTGATTTATTTTCTGGCAGTGTGCAGAGCTTATAATATTTCCTTCCCCCAAATGTAGCATAAAGGAAACTGGTACATAGAAATGCCTTTATTCCTACATGTCTATTAACTTTACTCGTCTGTGAATAAATGAAGCAACACTCCTTGAAATTGCAGGAGAGAATGTTTTTTTAGCATTCATGGACTGGTCTATTCTTTTGAGTTCTTGTACCTTGCTCATTTGATTGGTTATTGTGTTATTGATTCATGGATTATCGATTGTGCAATCATATTAAGTAGGTGCATGCTCGGAATAGATATTTTCAGTCAGAGGAAGAGAAGGAGACTCTACTTCAGGAAATTGCATATCATACTGAAGATTTTACTAAAGCAGAATTACAAAAAATATTGTAAAGAGACACTGAAGCTCTTTGTCTGATTTAATTTTCCTTCATGAAAAGTAGCTGATGAGATAACCATGGCAGGAATGAAGATGGAATTTTAACTGCTAGGAAGGACTTAGACAACATAGGATGGGAAGAACTTCTTGAGGCTCTGAAGTAGGTCAGCTTAAAAATTCCTAAATTTTTTTTTTTTTTGTATATTGACATATTTCGCATTCACATGAATTTTAATCAAATATTGCAGCAAAAAGGCACGTCTGAAACAAACCAGGAGGATAGTACTGATGTCCCTGAAGAGTTGAAACTGAGATTGGCATATCAAAAGGTTGTTGTTGTTGTTCTTTCATGCTACATTCCAGATCCCTATCGTCCCATTATTGATGTACGATTTATCAAATTGGTTTCTTACTTTTCTCATTGCTTACTAAATTATTCACCACTTAGTTTCATATTGTTTGTACTTTACAGACAAATATAAATTCCATACACATTCAGCCCAATATGCGCTATGAAGAGATATCAAGCAAGGTATTTATAAAGTCCATACACAGACATATATAAATTCCATACACAGTAATTTAGTCCCTAGGAAGCTTCGGGAGCATTGATGTGGTGGGACTAAAGTCAATCCACTGATCTAGTTCTTGAATTAATGCTTACTGCTCTAATTTATGAGTACATCCTGAACTTGGTGATCGTTTCATGGGAAGTGTTGGCACATCATAAAATCCTATATCTATCTCCTTTTGTTAAGATTGGTTTAGTGCTTCATTCTTTGGACTTCCTGAAAAAAATAGAACTATTACATTTTGACCTCTACTGAAAGATTTGTGTACATCGTAAGTGCTATGCTAGAGACAATCTCAACACTGATGGATTTGATTCTTCATGTAAATTGCATGGAACTTTTGGACCATCTTCATAAGAATGTGAGCGTGCAAATTTGGAGCCGGTCATTCAGCTCCTATAGTGGTAAGATATTCCAAAAAAAGAGAAATTTTCAATCATGCATGTGTCATTGATGTTGCTCAAATTAGATATTACTTTTACAAATTACAATATATCAATCTGGAAATCAAGATTATATTATTTTCTTACAGACTTAGTAAATTACAGAAGATTCAACAACAAATAGGAATTGTATCCATGAAGTACTCTAAAGAAAATAGAATCGGAATACTTACAGTTCTCTTTGTTGGCTTCTGGGCTCAGCCCCCGCCCCCAAGTATCTTGGTCTTGGAATACTTCCCTGTAGATATAAGAAGCTTGATCAAACACTAGAATGCCAATGGGTTCATGAAATAGTATTTTTCTTCTAAAATTGGGTATATGAGACAAATAAAAAATGGTACTGACATGACTTGATACGCAAGGCTAGAACTGTTATATTTTTGTTCTTTGGTCTTAATAATTCTTGTGATGTGATGTTAACTGTTTGTGTTAGGGACCGAAATGGATCATTTTGGCTACATAAATTTCCAATAGTAGGATGGTTATCCATCTATGTGGTGGAAATATAATTAAGTGCATTGCTATTATTTTTTATTTTACAGTTTCCTGTAACATGTTCCCTCAACAATGAATAAGCAAGTGATACTATTGAACCCGATGTCCCATATATGGGCGAATATATAAGTGATGGCATGCCATGCTAGCAGCGTTCTTGAAAAGTACGTAACTCTGTGTTATGTATCCCTTTATTTGCTGAAGTGATCATGATCTGAAGGTTACTTCATTGCTTTTATTTTTACCACTTGTTGTTCTGCGTAGAACCTGAGGATATGGTAGCAGTGGATGAGCCAATTAGTCAGGTCGAAACAGACAAGGTACGCACTTTAAAGAGCAGGTGACTTAAGAGTATAATCTTTTTTCTGTAGTTGGAAGGTATAAAGCCCTTTTTAGCTATTGCTGACTAACTGTAACTGACGAATGTAGATTGTAATGTGATGCTTACTTTGCAGCTTTTTTACACCCTGCTTATAAGTACCTGACTGTTTGTCTTGGGCTTGTAAATACCTTATTTAACGACTTTCTACTGATTAGGTTCTTTAGGTTTATTATTTTGCCTCTGTATGATGTCTTGGTCGTCTTTCTTGATTCTCCATCCAGGATTCGAATGCTAATAATTTAGTTTTATCTCACTCCACCTTACATGCTTTCTTATAAAAAAATGGTTTATGATATTTTAGTTCATCAATTTGTTGATTTATTCGTGTGATTATTTGAGCTTGGACAGCCAGTGATTTTATGTGTTTATGATTAATGTGGATTCTTAAGAATGATTTATGTGGTTTCAAAATGAATAGAATCATATATAATTGCCTTAATTTTTTTTATTTTTTATATGTTTTGTCTGCTTCGGCTTCATTCTTTTGTTAACATGCCCGTTTATAATGTTTTCATTGGCAGGAATCAAGTTGTTGTGGAGTTTCAAACTTTTTTAGAAGTCTTAGATCCAAATTAGTTAATATTTTGTGGCGTAAAGTGGCAAGGAGTACACACGTTATCTGTTTTTATGAATTGTAGATTTTTAGATTATACACAATCATGTTTTGTATTGGATTGAAGGTGAATTATTTTGATCTATGAATGCATATTTGTGACGTCAAGAAAACATGTTTCAATTTATAATTATTGTTAATAGATTCTCTATTAAATAGACACGATTTAAAATGAAGAACAACGAGTAAAAGGCAATAGCTAAAAGGAGCTGCTAAATTCGAGAATTAACACTAAATAGATAACGGTTTAAATTCTAGAACAACGGGAAAAAACTGTTGTTAAAACTAACAAAGATAACGGTTTTAAGATTAAACAACGGATCCAAAATGTAGTTAAAATTAACAAAGACAACAAATTATATCTGTTATATAAAGTGTTGTTGGTCATGGAATAGACAACGGCTTTTACTTGTAGTTAAAATGATACTTTTAACAACAGCACTATTAATGACAGACTTATTTATAACTGGACAACAGATAAAATATGTTGTCTATTTCAAAAATTCTTGTAGTGGCTAGATCCAATTAAATGCTATTTAAATTATTAAGGTGCAATTTTACTTATATGGTTGTGTAGTCTAGAATA
The DNA here is from genome assembly GCA_958295605.1 of Ajuga chamaepitys. Taxonomy (NCBI): domain Eukaryota; kingdom Viridiplantae; phylum Streptophyta; class Magnoliopsida; order Lamiales; family Lamiaceae; genus Ajuga; species Ajuga chamaepitys. The sequence continues at coordinate 33,828,294 of OY282502.1, read as the reverse complement.
GTTAGTTATGGCCCCTCTCAAAAACAATAATTGCTTTACTAGGATAATCATATAGGTGATGCCAATGTGCTTTGTAGTTTATTCCATGTAATATCTTCAAATCTATTTACATCTTTTCATATATCCAAACAAATTATGCGCATTTGTGGATACTAGATTTGGGGAAAACATGAGAAAATTATACTTTCCGAATATTTTTTATACTTTCCAACTTAAATATTTTGTTGCACTAACAAACCTAAACTACACATATCTTTCCCACTTTGTAACCTATATACATATTTTTTGTTAAAATTTCCAAACTAAATGTTTCTTTTTACACTTTGCAATCTAATTGTAGGCACATAAATTTTGTGCCTAATTAAATACTTAATTGGATATTGTCAAGTATCTAAATATTTATTTTTGGCAATAAAGATAAATGTTTTCCATGTGAAAGAGAATTACTAATAGTTTGGTAACAAAATCAAATTAAATCATATATTCTTATTGAAGGTGGTGTCATTAAATCACGAATGACCAAACATATCGCGTCATTATATGTCATACGATCTCATCCTACACATATATAAGACCATGTTTATCCATGATCCTATGACTTGGGTCATGGGAAGAAGATAAAAAATAATAAATAAAAAATAGAAAAGAAAAGATTTCACACAAATGGTTGTTGCGGTGAGTAGGTTGACCAACCCACTCCACAACCTAAGTCATCCCTACAACCTGTCACATGTCAAACTTTGATTGGTTGTATTAATATTTAGTTTAGATGATAAATAATGAGATAATTATTATTAGAAAAAAAAATCAAATTTTTACTTATTTTTCTATAAATAGAGCTTAATATAGACATATTTTAAATTAAAATTTGAAGCTCTCTATTTTTCTCAATCTTAAATTCTCTCTGTTTTTACATGGGTTGAAATTCTATCTTTTCTCAATTAATTTCTATCATTTCATCTATTGCAATTTTAATTTAGTTATTGTGTTAGTATGTTAGTTATTTTAGTATGTTAGTTATTTTAAGTGCATGGTAAAAAAATCACTTCATTATAATTGCGGAATTAAAATATTATTTTGTTCTTTTAATTATATTAAAAATGCTCCCAAAATAATGTGCAATTATTAAATAATAGCTAAAGAATATTGACTTAGTTGTGAAATAGATTGTGTATGTGGATGAAATAAATTAATATTTATTAAAATATTGAGTTGGGTTGGGTCGTTGATAAAGTATAAAAAAGTTGAAGTTGGGTTGTGGATTAGGCTGTGTATGTGGAAGAGAGAGGAATTAATTCCAAATCATGATATTGTGATTTAGCTAAATGCCACAACTAAATAAATAAATAAATAAATAAATAAATAAATAAATGTAAATAATGAATAACATAGATTCCACATAATTTTTTCTTAATCATTGTCCTACTAATCATATCCAATTGCTTCTTAGCAGAAAGTCCAATTAAAGCTAATCTCCATTTAAATTATTTCACAATAACTCACTTTTACCATAATTATAAAAAAACCAAAGGAATGACAAATCATATGATCATCTTAAGTTTCTGCTTACCAAGTCCTAAGGAAGATGCAACACCAAGAGCCACCCACCACAATCAAAATTGCATATAACGTCGAACTTCTTCAACAAGTTGCATTAAGAATTAAAGATGGAATAAGTAAGCTACATGAGCTAAGATGTATCAATCACATACCATATAGGCAACAAAAGAATTTTTTGGCAGAAAACAGGAACATTCCAATCAAGATGAATCCTGTAGATCTGAATCTCAAACCAGCTACAACACAACAAAGGAAAAAATAATGGAAAGAAAAAATGCAGAATCGCTATTTCCCATGTTCAACCATACAATAATTTGGATAGGTTCATGATGAGAAATTACAATATCTGATTACCTTCTCATGAGGACCATCAACAATCACAAGTAGTATGCCATCAATGACAACAATAGCACCTAAAATAATAAACCAACGTCCATGTGATAAAAGATATGATACTGATTTCCTGATATACTGTCTAACAGCGAGAATGAAAAGCTTTAGCTTCTTTAGTGGCTATGAAGTCAAATTTTCTAAATCATGTCGATGTTGTATGCGCATTTGATGACATTTGATGATTTTGTTTCGATCAATTTATGACCTAGTTGTGATTTATTAAAAAACTAATTTCAGTGATGACAACTCTTTTTCCTAACAGATCTTCTTTAATCATACAATTGCACATGATTTAGAGAGAGAGAGAGCAACAAGCCACCAGAAGAACGACAGCAACACGCTGGCATGGAGACGAGACGAGGTGGCGAATGGAACGAAGACAGGATATGTGCGACGGCGGGGCGATGGCGGATGAGACGATGCCAGCTGATGGCACAGAGATGGGAGGGGTGCGATGGCGGACGAGACGATGGCAGCAATCGAATGGAGACAGGAGGGGTGTCGACGACGGCTAGGGTTGGTTGGGGGGATTTGGGAATTTTTACAATTAGTGTGTGAAAGTGTAATTAGGTTAAAAAATAATTAAGTCATTTAAAAAAATATAGTAAGTACCACTCCCAACTGTTTGCAGGAGAAAAAAACAATTTAAATTTTTTTTTCAGATAAAGCTTAACAACAACGGCTGATAAAATCGTTGCAGCGAATTGTTTAACAAATAAACAACAATTTTGTAAATGAAAACGGTTACTTTTTAATAGACAACGGTTTTGAACAAAGAACGTTATCTTTGAAGCGTTGTTGTTGTTGTTTAGAAGATTTCTTGTAGTGTAACAGTAGTATGCTCAATATCCCAAGTCAAATTCAATGTCAAGCGGGCAAAGCATGTGGAATACTAACTGCCAACCAAAGTCCCACATCAAATGATGCTCCTTGATACGAGTCTAAACTAACTATAATGTTCCTCGATAGGTGCCAAAACTATCTAAAGTCCCTCAAGTATAACTCTTTGACGCGAGTTTAAAAGGTAAAAAAAATTCTAAACTAATCCTGTAACTTAGGATCTGTCTAAAAATAGTCCTGTAAGTTTTATAATTTCAAATTTAACCTTGTATGTACGTTAGATTGTCCAATTTGAGGATAATTTTCGCCGACGGTCATTAAGTCGCTGCACTTTGCTTGTGAAATTGAGGGTCTCCTAATATTTTTTATGACATGGAATTGCACATCTTATCTATAAATGCCACCTAATTTTATCCGTTAAAAATAATTTAAAAATATAATCCACATCACAAAAGTTATATAAATAACTTATATAAATCTAAAAAAAACGAGTTAGTAAAAATTAAAAATTAAAATAATTAGTAGTAAACATCTCCCCCTTCCCCCCAACCCTCAACCGGTAAACCTTTCCTCTCCCCCCTCTCCCTCACTTTCCCCTCATCCACCCCGCCACTCTCACCATTTATTTTTTCCTAAATCGATGAATGACCTTCTAGGAGCAGCACACGTAGAGCTCCGGTGTAATATAGGCTCGCGCATGTATTTTATGCTAATGCAGCGAACAACAATTGAGCAATTTTCGCGGATTCTGTTCAATATTTACAGATTCTACATTACTACTAAAAAAAACTGATTAAGGGCCAAAATATCTACAAATGGAAGCTTGTAAAGAAACTTATGGTGCTAGCGGCGACAACGACAGGCGACTAGACTTGCAGAGGCATCGATGGCGGTGTTTTAATACTATTGGAGAACATAACAAAGAAAAGAAAAAGAAAATAAACAAGTAAAAGAAAAAAATAGAAAAAGTTAAAATGAAACAAAATTAATCTTTAAAATTTGGTTTTATTTTTCATTTTTTAGTTTAGATATATTTTTTAAAAATTTTCAGATTATTATAACAAAATTGAGAATAAATTATATATATATATATATATTTAAATATTTTAATATAATTTTTACTATTTTTTAATTTTAGATTTATTAAATATTATATAACAAGATAATGATATATAAGTATGTGGCACTACACTCAGTCAAATTAATGCCATGTCAGATCATTCGCCTGAAAGCCCCAAATTTTGTTGCCACGTATGTGCCACGCCAGACATTCCGATCAGCTAAGTAAGTTCCGGCGAAAATTGTCTTTGAATTGGACAATCTAACGAACATACATGACTAAATTGAAACTATTAAACTTACAGAATTGTTTCTAGATAGACCCTATGTTACAGGACTAGTTTAAAAATTTCCCTTTAAAAGGACTATAAACCAAATCAAGACTTATTGACACGAGTTTAAAAGGTTTACAAATCAAATCAAGGCTCCTTGACACGAGCTTAAAAGGTCTACAAACCAAATCCAAATCAAGGCTCCTTGACACGAGTTAAAAAGGTCTACAAATCAAGTCCAAATGAAGGCTCCTTGACACGAGTTTAAAAGGTCTACAAATCAAATTCAAATTTAAATCCAAATGAAGACCTTTTTATCTGAGTATAAATAATCGTATGTTTTGAAGAAGCTTCGGAGATGATTATGAGAATCATTCAGTTCAAGACATGTGTTCGTGAACAATTTTCGAGAAGGCATTTGTAGGCACATAAATTTTGTGCCTAATCAAAAAGTTAATTGGATATTGGCAAGTGTTCAAATCTTTATTTTTTGGCAATCAAGAAAAAATCTTGCCAACATGGAAGAGAATTACCAACAATTTGGTAACAAAATCAAATCAAATCATTTATTCCTATTGAAGGAAGGATGTGTCATCAAATCATGAATGAACAATCAAATTGCATCATTATATGACAAGTGATCTCATCCTACACATATATAAAGAGTCATCGTATTCATACCAAGATACACCAAAAATAATATACAACAAGTCAAAAAGTTGAAAAGAAATTCAAGATGTAAAATTCTCAACCATTTAAGACCGGCGTCAAGGAAGATATCAAGTCCTCCAACAAATCTCAAAGTCAACTCGAATAGTTTAATTAGAGGAAGAAATAGAGATTGTAACACAAATTTTTAAATTCATCACTATATTCAATTTTGTACATATTTTTTGTGTTTATTTATGTAGATACGAATTTTTTTGTTACACTAATTGAGCAATCTTTTAATCACATGGAAGAAATTTTATAGTTAAGTAAACCTCAAATACATAATAGAAGAGAAAAAATAATATTTTATTGAGATTCCAAATTTTATATGAAGGTGATGGTTTTCTTCTATCTGTTTTTCTCTTTACGTTTTGAACTTTTTACATTTTTAAAATAACTTCAAATTCTAAATATAAATATATTTTTTTAGTTAGATTCTCATTTGATAATTTTAATAGTTTTATTATGATTCAAATATACTCGAAGTCGGTTTTAGATATAAAAAAATATTAAAAAAAATCCAAGACATACCCGATAATTTAAAAAACAAAATAGAATTTACGAATTAATATATGTATCTGAGATTTTTTATATTCATTTGGTAATTTGAAATTTACTCAAATGAATTCTGCATTTTCATTTTTAAGTGGTATGTTTATTTAGATATAAAATATTGGCTAATAGATTGATGATGTGACAAAGTGTTGTTTCGATCGCAAATAAAAATCTCAGTAATTCAGTAAAAAAAAAATATTAGGTTTGGAAGTGTAAACGAATATGAAAGAAGGAAGGCTGGGAAGTGTAAAAATATCATAAATTAGTTGCAAAGTGTAATTTTATATATAAAGAAATATAGCTCGTGAATATAAATTTATCTTACATCAGTTGTACGGGACTAGAAGGGATACATATACAATAACAACGTCACTATACTGATAGCATATATGGATAAAAAAAAGATGGACTAGAAATAGCATTTTAATTGAAGAGGCGATCATCCAACTAACTTTGGGGTACATCACATTATTATTACAAGAAGGTCCATATTGTTGAATCACTCTTAACTCAAAATTGAGAAAATATTAGATTCTAAATTTGAAATTTAAATCAATTATACATAAGAATATTTTTTGGAAAATTTAAAAGGGACGCTGCCACCTGCACCCCCTAAATGCTCAGCTCCACATAAAAACTAGAGACTATTGATTATATTGCCAAAAAGTTAATAAATCGATTCTATTATATTGAGCATAAAAAGTATATCAATTGATTTCCTTAAAACAATACATCAATTGATTAGTAAATAAATATTATATGATTTTTATTTTATTTAATTAAATTGTATTAGATTTTACTGCAAGTGCCTCCTGGATCCAGGCAAATTTAATAAACTACAGCACTATTCATCCCACAATTAAAAAAATAAGCGTTTTTTCCTTATATTTACAGAATTAAGTGAACTCGCCTGTGCCACAGGCGAGTTCACAAATTCTGACAAGGCACTGTTCAAAGTCGCCCCTGTGAGGGGCGACTTCTAATTAATTTTATTATTTTTTTATTTTTTGGACCTAAAAACGCCTCTAGCAGAGGCGACTTATAGTATAAATTTTTTTTTTTCTTAACATAAAACGCCCCTGCGAGGGGCGACATACGGTATACCGTATGTATCGCTGGACTCTACCGAAAGTCGCCCCTGCGAGGGGCGACATCTGCTTTTCTTTTGCTTTTACCTCTCGTCCAATGGGGTTTGGGGCAGGGTGTAGGTGGCAGTGGGTAGGGGTGCAGGGGTGCAGTGGTTGGGGTGGTGGAGCGGTGGTGGGTTCCAGGCAGCAGAGAGTTGTCACTTCCGGTTAAATTTTTTGAAAGAAAAGTTTGACCGGATGTGTTATATATATGTATCATCCGGCAATGCATTTTTTATGGTCTCCTTCATCTTACTCTTACAGTTTGCTTTCCTCTCCCTCTTCAATCTCTTGTAAAATTTTCTTTTACTTTCTCCCTCGTTTTATTATACAAGAAGGTATTGGAGCATTACATTTCTGGTGGAGGCGGCTTGCCTAAAATTAAAGAGGTATTTGCTAAGTTTATAATTTGTTTATATTTACACATTTTTCATAATTTAGTTTATAATTTTCGTATGTTATACCAGTGATATATTTTATGTAATTATCTTCTAATTATTTTGAAGGTTTTTGAAGCTCGTTCGACAAAAAATTAGTGGACACATTGCTGGTTCTCGTTTGGATTAGAACAAAGCTTATAAATACATCTACATCGCATCTTCATTAAGGTATCAAAATTGTATATGTAATGTTAGTTTATTTTCTTCTCTATGAATGTAAATTGTAAAGAATTGAACAAAAAAAACTGTTATGTATGTGCCCTGAAAAAAGAAGATTTTTTACTGTGCCTCTTATATTTGTTATTGTAGTCCATAATGTGACTGCCTCAACTATATCTAGTAGTTGGCTTTTGTAGTGTGTAGGTTTATGGGGTTTAGGGTTAATATTATTATTATTGCCATGATTATAATTGTTAATATTACTGTTATTTTACACATGATTGTTTTTCGTAATTTCATTATTACTATTACTATTATTATTATTATTATTATTATTAGTATTATTATTTTTATGATTATTACTAGAATTAGGGCTACTAGTATTATTATTTTTATCGTTACTGATATTTATACATATATATATTCGTTTTTCGCTATTTTACTACGTTTATATTATTATTATTATTATTATTATTATTATTATTATTATTATTATTATTATTATTATTATTATTATTGCTATCTTTATTATTATTAGCAATAATATTATTATGCTTGTTAAAAATATTATTGTTGTATTTTTTTTATTACGTTTAATATGACTATCATGATTATTATTATTATTGTTACTATTATTACTGTTATCTTTTTTATTATTATTATTATTATTATTAGCATTAATTTTATTATTATTGTTATTATCATTGTTATTATTATTATTATTATTTTCAATATTACTATTATTATTATTATTTTTTATTTTTTTATTTTTTATTATTATTATTGTTAAATGTTACGGCATAGAATAGTTTAATATACGCTAAAATACTTAAATTTGAAGATAATGGCGCCGTCGGAAAAGGTTGGAATTATCGTGCACCGTGGAAGTGGTACCGAAGGGCCACCCATTGGCGGACGTAGGGTGCCTCGTTTGATTGGCCATTCTGGACTGCTTTCTCTATTATATCAAATGTTGGATATCGATAGCGTTTAATATACTTTGAAAGTATCAGCAGCGTTTTGCGAAGATGATATTTTACAACTAATACCGATCAATAGTGACGAAGATCTGTGGTTCTTCTTTGATCCGGATGCTGGAAATCGTTACGTTCATCTTCACGTTGAGAGTGTAATAGTCCAGACGGCGACCGAACAAAATGTACCTTTGACGGATGACTACCACCAATACGCGGCATTTCTTATGGGCGACGGTCCAACTAGTCTTGTGTTCGACACACAGGGCACCTGTAGTACTGGTTTCGTTGGAGTCCCAAACCGTCCCCTAATCGCCACTAACTATGAAACTCAAAACGATACCACATGTGACTATGCGGCGGGTCAAGACGGTGATCAGGATGTTGATCCGACGGTGGATAGCTTTGCTCCAAACGAGGTGGAAGATTCTGAGACGAGTGATAGTGAATCAAACAGTGACGATGAAACAGATGACGTGACGGTCGAGGATCTTCAGGGTCTATACAATCAACAGGCCAACGATCCGTCAGGTGTGCGACAAAATGTGATGGGGTTAGACGCTCAAACAAGCAATGCAATGGAAGAGGGAAGCAGCTTTTTCAACACATCCTGTCAAGAAATATTTGTAGATTCGTATGACAGGCCAAAAAAGGTTAGGCTGTATGATGCCAACAAGGGCAAACTGGCCATGGGCATGGTATTCACTGATAAGAAGAATCTCCAAGCGGCCGTGAAGGATTTCTCTATACGCATTGCACGTCGTGAATATTTGGTTGTCGAAAGTACGCCACAGTTATGGAAGGTCAAGTGCAAGAACAGTCAAGGGAACATTAGCTGTGAGTGGGGACTAAGGGCAGTCCTGAAGAACAAATTCAATATGTGGTAGATAACAAAGATGTCAGGCCCTCATTCATGCTTAATGAACGCTGTTTCTGTCGACCATCAAAATCTGTGTAAAAACATGATCGCTATGCTGCTTACAGGAATGGTTCAGGTTGACCCAGGGTACGAGGTGAAGTTGGTCCAGCAGCAAGTTAAAGATAGGTACCAATACGAAATCTCGTATCACAAGGCCTGGCACAGTTTGAAGCGGGCAAGGGAGAACGTGTATGGCACGTGGGAAAGCTCCATCGTGAAATTACCGAAGTTTTTTAGAGCAATCCAAAAATGGAACCCTGGAACAGTGGTAAAGTGGCGTCACGTGGACAAAAGAGCTCCTGGGGTTAAGATGTTGAAGTACGTTTTCTGGGCCTTTAGACCGTGCATTGATGGGTTTCAATAGTGTCGGAAAGTTATAAGTGTTGATGGAACTCATCTCTATACTAAGTACAAGCATAAAATGTTGATTGCCGTCGGAGTGGATGCCAACCAACAAGTTCTACCTTTGGCCTATGCTATAGTCGATGAGGAAACATTTGCTGCTTGGAAGTGGTTCCTAAAAAGGTTAACGAAATATGTAGTCAGGGGAGTTGAGGGGCTCTGTCTAGTATCTGATCGATGTGTTGGGTTAATTGAGGCTGCTAAGCAATTCCCGCAAATTTCGCCCCCTGGTGGGGTACACCGATTCTGTCTAAGGCATGTTTGCTCCAACTTCAACACATTGGTGAAAAATGTTAAGCTAAAGGATTTGTGTTGGGAGGCTGGTTCAGCCTTTACAGTGCGCCATTTTGAGAATGCGATGTCAAAGATTAGAGCCATAAGTGAAAGTGGATACGCGTACTTGAATGCTATTGAGGCTGCTCAATGGACCATTTCACACGACGGTGGGTGGAGGTGTGGAATATTAACAACTAACCTATCAGAATGCATCAACGGAGTTCTTAAAGGGGCACGAAAACTACCGATCTGTGCTATTGTTCAGATAACTTTCTATCGTTCCACGAAATACTTATTTGACCGCTTGTCAATGGGTCGTCAAATGCAAGCAAGATGTCAACCATGGCCTGACGAGATATTCAAGCAATATGATCAGAGACAGAGGAAGGCACTGCACCACGTGGTCTTCCAAGTTTATCTGTCTGAACAATCAGCGTCTGTCAAGACCTTTTCACCAGGCTCGATCGATACATTTACACATGTGGTGAAATTATCAACCAGAGAATGTACATGTGGGAAGTGGAAACAGAATGGGATCCCCTGTTCGCGTGCAATGCAAACCTGTCGTCATTACGGTGTTGACCCAGGCATTTACATGAGATCCTACTACAACACAAGCTTCTATGTCCAGACTTATAGTGGCAGATTCAACCCTTTGCCAGACGAATACTATTGGGATGAGCCCTCGTTTGAGTTATGCCATAATCCGGAGTTACGGAAATCAAGACGGCGTGGACGGCCAAGGTCCACAAGATATCAAAATGAAATGGACTTGCCACAAGATCGGGCTAAACAGCAATACCAGGCAGCCGAAGCTTCAAGGACTCAGCCTGAATCATCAACAGGCCGAAGGCGTTAAACACGATGGAGTGGAACGGTTAGAACTATCACATGAGGAAAATTTATTTCTCATTTTGTCTGAAACATTCGGATCCAATATATTTTTTATTTTTTATTTTAATATTAAACACATCATGTAATCGTTACTAGTTTGTTCATATCTATATATTCGTTTACCTTTCAAATCCGACCATTAACTTGCCATGAAAATGTCAGTGTGATTGTCTAATCGTTGTTTCTAATCTGATTGGAAATGTACTCTATTTTTGTAGCATGGACCATCTCGGACAATATGGCCCCATTGATAACAGAGTGTTAACCGAGCAAGAAACTCATCGATCCGCAGAGGTATTTGAGGGAGACATAAGTAGGACTTTGAAATGCCGCCATGGTAGTGGAATTTTTTGGCGGATCGATGACTATGCTGACGAGTATGATGATGATGAAGACAGTGGAAAACTAAAACGCAACCAGCGTTTGCATTACAGAGTTGTAGCGATGTTACATGAGATGGGGTTCTACGGGGTTTATCGCTGCGGTGACTACGCGATTAACATAGCTATCATCACTGCATTGGTGGAACGTTGGAGACCAGAGACACATACATTCCACTTTAGAGTCGGTGAAGCCACTGTCACACTACAGGATGTAGCCTTCATTTGGGGATTGAAAGTTGATGGAAGGCCGGTGATTAACGGAGTTACTGAAGCCACGTCTGAGTACTGGAGATGTAGGTGCGAAGCCTTGTTAGGTTGGACTCTAGACGCAGGTGAGATTCTTGGTTCGAGATTCTCATTGACAGCACTCGAAAAGCATCTAAGGGATAACCCGGTGGATGACGAAACAGAAGCCGTCGAAGTAGAGCAGTACTCGCGCGGGATTGCGTTGATTCTGCTGGGATCGATTATGTGCCCAGACACGTCGAGAAACCTCGGATCACTGCTGTACTTGACTGAAATGGAAGATGTTTATGAATGCTCTGAATACAGCTGGGGAAGTGCGGTGCTAGGATTCTTGTACCATCAATTATGTTGTGCAGCCCGAAGAGAAAGAAAGTCTATTGGCGGGGCTATGCAGTTACTTCAGGTACACCGTAATACTTAGCATTTATTTTAGCTTGTTATATCCAATTCATTGCACAATAACAATAGATCTATGTTTTGAACATTCTTTCAGATTTGGGCCTGGACGCGCATAACATTTATGCGGCCTAGACATGTAGGTAGGCGATTCGACCTAGGAACGATAGACGGAGTAGCCGGTGAACTACCAATTGCGCCATACGGCGCTGAATGACTGCAATACCACACTTTCACGCATAGCCTCAACAGTAACGTGAAGACAATCCGGGAGTACCTGGATAGACAAACCCCAGATGAGGTACAAAACCTTCATTCTTCCCTAAACCCTTTATAATACAAACTTTAATGTAACGAATAACTTTTAAATGGCTTTTACTTTGCAGTTTGTTTGGAGACCGTATGAGCCAATCCCTCCAGCAGTCCAATCATATCTTGATGACAACATCATTAATGTTATTTACACATGGATATCAAAATGTCCACTGATCCATCACTCAATCGTTGAGCTATATTATCCTGATCGAGTGTTCCGGCAATTCGGTATGCGGCAGTCCATCCCATCGTCGATTGCAGCTGAACACAGAAATTTGTATGGTAGAACAGATCGACGTGGACGTTCCAATCAAAACTGGCTTGTAACCCACGCGCACTATGTGGAGCAATGGAACACTCGAAATCAGTATATTGTGACTGCCCCTCAGATCGGAAACCAAGGTGATGAAGTGGACGTTGGTTACATGGGTTGGTATCAAGAGGTCACACGAAGGTTAATAACTCCTGGTATAGGTGTACAAGAAGGATCTCAGCCGTCAAGTTATGCATATCTCGAAAATTGGTGGGTAAACAACTTCCTATGAAATACACATAAATAGAGCCAATCCGCATCTAAATCATTCTCACGTATGTTTATTTATAAATTTTACTTTTAGGAAAGAATCGTTGAGGGAATGCATCGAGTAATTGTCGGAGAGAGTGACTTTATTAGAGAGCCGGCGAGAAGGTCGATTGAGGAGTTTTATCAAGCAGCACAACAAAATTTTCAAGATCAACGTGCAGCCTACCATCACCCACAGCCAGACGCACAACACCAAGCAGCTGAGATGCCCATACCACGTGACGCACCCCAGCAAGGGCGGAGACGTAGTACGTCCACACGTACTAACTTCGGACAACGACCTGGTGGTACTACCTCGCGTAACACCCAACCATCTAGGTCTATGTCAGGTGATCTCCCCGGGCCTTCACATTCTACAGTTCAAGAGTACCCTAGTGTTGAAATGCAATCAAGCTACTATGTGCCTCCGATGGTAAACGAAAATGATTTTTTCACTCCTCGTCGGGATTCAATGCGGTTTGATCAGTCCTTCACCTCTCTCCTGGAAGTCGGCAACTACACAACAACCGCCGCAATTTTTCCTCACCGGCGAATTTGGCGGGTCATCCAGGACAGTTCAATATGTCCCCGATTCCGTATTTGGGTCAAACATCATCTTCATCAGGTCGCCCCACGTTTAGTCTGAATATCGACACACCAGATGATGGTCAATCACAACGCGCCCAAGAAGCGGAATCCAATGCCCCAATCGAGGAACGGAGAGGGAGAACTAAACGGAACAGGAAAAAAACGCAATGTGGGACTGGTCATGAATATTAGACATTTTAGTTTTTCAACTTATTTGTAATAATTAGATAAAAAGAACTTCATATTTCAAGTATTTTTTATTAATCTAAATATTTTATTTTTTGCGTAATAGGATTAAAAAATCAATTATACTCGATTCTTAATCTTAAATAATAAAGAAATTGAAGAATTCGACTCAAATTAAAGAAAAGAAAAAACAATAATACGACCCAAGTTAAAGAAAAAATTTTACAAATGAAAGTTCTTTATCTAAACAATATAACATAAAAATATATATATACCCAGTAGCAACAATAAAATAATTAGAGGAAAAAAAAAAAGTTATGATGTCGCCCCTGCGAGGGGCGACTTTGGGTATGTTTTAGCGTATATATACGGTATACACAGTATATATTATAAGTCGCCTCTGCTAGAGGCGTTTTTAGGTCCAAAAAATTAAAAAAAAAAATTTAATTAGAAGTCGCCCCTCGCAGGGGCAACTTTGAACAATGCCTTGTCAGAATTTGTGAACTCGCCTGTGGCACAGGCGAGTTCACTTAAATATGTAAATATAAGAAAAAACGCTTATTTTTTTAATTGTGGGATGAATAATGTTGTAGTTTATTAAATTTGCCCTGGATCCAATGTAGATCCGTAAATGTCATCAACATCAATGTTTCATTGATCCATTTTTTGAAATAGAGTAATTTTTAAGATAAAAATGTTACTTTTATCATCGAATAAGAAAATCTTGAAAAAATTGTTACTTTTCTATAAATGTCAATATTCAAATCTCAAAGTAATATTTTCTACACTGCACTAAGTGGGTAGAATCTCCCAAGGGCCGAATTCTATTATCTTCTAATTAAAATAACAAATATAATTAATAACTATTACAAGACAATTTTAATGATAACTATTATTTTGAAGCTATCTAAAAAACTTGACGTGTTTTTCTTTTCTTCATTTTTTGACCCTCAATCGAGCATTAATGTTAAAAATCTAATTGCCGCATTCACAAATAATTTATCATTAATATTTCCTGATACATATATAAATAAGAAAAATCTACCCGAGCATCATTTTCCTGTTTTTTATTTTAAAAGTGTCTTGTTTATGTAAAGTAACCCCGATTTTAGCGAAAGAACATGAGTGTGTTTACTTAAGGTTGGGAAATGCTGAACGAAACTTGATTAAGGGAGTTAATGAATGTATCTTATCAGGATTTGACCCCTCAACTGAGGGAAATCATAAGCAAATACACCATAAGTGAATGTGAAATGATGTTATTTAAAGGGGATAATTAGATTGACATGCCCCCATCCGGATGGGGCATTGTCCATCCCCAACGTTTTTAATTTAATGTCGGATGACCCATCCCTCTACATACCTGCATCGCCTTTTTCAATTTTCAACACATTTTTTACAATTCTCGATACACATCTTACCCTATAAATTTCTTAAATAAAAATACATTTTATTATTTAAGTTGATCATTCGAAGATGTGCTACAACGAACGTGACAAGTATCCCTTTGATGTTTGCAGAAAGAATTGTATGATTGATGGTACTGCAATGTGAAGTGTTGAGTTGACTTATATGATACTGCGTTTGGATGTTATAGACATCGGTCCAAAACACTCTTTTGGTAGCATCTACAAGCACATGCAGGCTGCATGTGATTTGACTACAATGGACGGCTCTGATGTGTTCATAACGGCCGTAGATTAGTGGGTGTTGGGGTTCCCAAATCTTGTAAACGTGTTGAAACAACATATCCACACAATCAATCCAAGATTCCACAATGCCCTACAAACATCTAGACAAAACTTTGTCCAAATCATTAAACAAACGGAAACAAATATTTCTTCCTTATATAAAAACGACAAATCTTCATGCTTTTAGTTTCTTTTATTAAACATATAATAGTATTTTATTTAGGACATGATGGAAATTTTCAGCACAAAATGACTATACTAGCCTTGTTAAAAAATGTTGTGTAGGCAAGTGCATGAACTGGAATCCACCTGGAAAGTGCTAAATTGCACAGTTTTCACTAATCATAATGAGGCCCATATTGAGGAAGCTGCTGAAATTTCTCTTTTTGGTTTTGTTTTACTATTTTGATGGAATTAGTCACATGTTTCTCTTCACATTGTTTATTCGCTTTAGTGTGCCCAACAGATGCAGATGCTAATAAACAAAACAAATCTAGACTTGGAGATGTTTGAATTATATTACAGATGTTCACACCAAGTGTGCTTATATATTTTATATTTTTATTTTTTTGAGCGAGGAAGGGGAGCAACTTCGAATCCGTCACCTTCACCATAAATTGATGAGACAGTGCTACTAGACTACCAAAACTACCAACGTCTGGGTAGAAATTAATGTTAAAATGTTTATATTAAGATTGAGTATATACTACCTCCGTTTTTCTAGCTGTCATTTTGACTTTGGATAAGAAAGTTAAGGGACATAGGGAATGGACAAATAAGTCATCAACTATATTTTCTCCCTTTACTTAAATCCCTTGATTTTCTCGTCATTTCCTTATTGTTATTAACACTTTTCATGATTATAGGGTTACTACTAGAAAAAAGTGGAAAAAACATTAAAATAACAATTATTTGTATATAAATCAACTAAATTAGAATGACAATTTAAAAAAATGCAAATAATATATTAATAGATGAGCTGTGGAGGTGTATATAATATATATGTAACTATAAGCATCAAATTAATATTGATTGCATGTGGTTAATGACTTGGTACCTAGAGTAAACAAGAAAGTTGAACCATCTAAGTTTTGAATGGAATTTAGCATTTCATTTATATCTAATATCAAAATGAATTGTATCTGACATAAAATATACTACTTATTCCAGCAACCAAAACTTAACATGTATAGTTGACGGCACATGCTACTAGCATTCTTGGACTCTGCAAAAATAATTGTAATGGAGAAGGTTCTTGATCTTATCCCTTGAGCCAAATTTTGTGACAACCAAAAAATAACAACTAATTATTATGATAAAGTTGGCATAGATAAATGGAAACATATAAACATATTGGAACTCCTAGCGTATATGTAATTCAATCGAAACGAGAAATTGACCTATATTGGTATTCGTCTATCACCATAGACATATTTCTTGGGGATTGAATATGTGTATATTGAGATGAGTTTATTTATTTTAAATGATATTTTATTTTTTATTCTAACATCTTACATATAAAAACAAAATCGTTTTAGTATAAAATTCTTAAAAAACAATTAGCCTAAATTTCAATTTCATTTCTGAAAATAATTATTTTTGGTACAATCAATTAGCATATGATAATGAACATTTAAATCAAATCTACAATCAATCAACTTAGATTATCCAATCACTTGCATATGGTAATGAATTATTCGAATCAAATTTGCAATAAAAAATACAGAAAAAATATGGAAAAAAAATTCATATGGCAATCAATCAACATAAATTATCCAATTACTTGCATATTATTATGGTAATAACATAAATTAAGTAAGTTTTGCATATATTTATAAGAATCTATATATATCTTTAGGGTTAATAAGACTATTTATTTCACCCAGAATAACAAAATCTATTATATCATAATCGTAAGAAATTTTCATAAATTGGCGACGCTTGCCTATTTGTGCGTCTAATTAGGCGAACATTTTTTAAACCGGCAATATCATTAGCGATTTTAGATATCGTTTATAAAGAATATTTTGCATATTTATATTGATAATGAAATTACAAGTTATACATATAAAAAATATTGATTACGCACGACCAATGTGGGATAAGTAAAATAGACTAATTATACAACAATAGCAATGTATACCCTAATACGCCTCCTCAAGATGGAGCATCATCCGTGACACCAATCTTGGACATTAGAAGATGTAGTCGAGCTCTAGAAAGTGGCTTGGTGAGTGCATTAGCAAGTTGATCAGCTGAAGAGATATGCGAGACACGTAGCTTTGATGATTTGACCAAGTCCTGCACAAAGTGAAAACCAATTGAAAAATGTTTCATCCGGGAATGAAAAACTGGATTGGAGCATAAGTATGTAGCACCTATATTATCACAGTAGACAATTAGAGGATTAGGTGGAGAGTCTCCAAGTTCACGAAGAAGAGACTGAGTCCATTGCGACTCATTAGCAGCAAAGGCGATGGAACGGTATTCGGCTTCTGTGGAAGAACGGGCAACAAAGGTGTTGCTTGCAAGAAGCCCAAGATATGTGGTTGGAGCTAAGGAAAACAACATAAGGACCAGTAGAGGTGCGATCATTAGTGTTACCAGCTCAGTCAGCATCGGTGAAACAATGAAGAGATAGTGAAGAGGTTGAACGAAGTGTGATGCCAACATCCAAAGTACCATTAAGATACATAAGAAGATGTTTCACAACACCCCAATGAGTAGTGGTCGGCACATGCATGAATTGAGATAATTTGTTGACAACAAAAGCAATATCAGGTCGAGTAAACTGAAGATATTGTAAGGTGTCAAGTACCTGATGATATAAGGTGGCATCGGTAGGAGGTGTGCCGTCAGATAGAGTAAGGGTGCCAGAAGTAGACAAGGGTGTAGCAACAGGCTTAACAGTGAACATATTCTGACGAGCAAGGAGATCAACCACATATTTTCGTTGAGATAGAAAACAATGACGAGAGCCACGAAGAACCTCGATTCCCAAGAAGTAAGAAAGGGGACCAAGTTCTTTGATCGAGAACTGAGAGCCAAGATCGTGGACAACACGTTGCAGAAATGTAGAATCATTACCTGTGAGTATAAGTTCATCTACATATACCAAAAATTAAGGCATAATACCATATATACAAAGAGAGACTCATTAGAGTGTGTATGTCGGAAGCCAATATGAGATAAGAAGGATCAGAGAGCATTATACCAAGTGCAAGGAGCTTGTTTGAGACCATAGATTGACTTCCGAAGTTTGCATACATCGGTTGAAAAGTTCTTGTCAGAGAAACTAGGTGGTTAAGCCATGTACACGGTATTAGAGAGAGTGCCGTGAAGAAGGCATTATTCACATCAAACTGACGAAGAGGCTACCCATGAGAGATAGAAATGCTAAGAACAAGCCGAACCGTAGCTGGCTTGACAACAGGGCTCTAAGTTTTGGAATAATCAACCCAGGGCACTGATGAAACCCTTTGGCAACTAGACAAGCTTTGTATTGTCAATAGAACCATCAGTCTTGCTTTTAATGCGGAAGACCCACTTACACCCAACTATATTTTGAGACAGATCAGGAGGAATAAGATCCCAAGTTCCATTGTTCAAAAGAGCAGTAAATTCAGCTGAAATGGCCTCACGTCAATGACCGTTAGAGAGAGCCTGTGTGACACAAGTGGGCTCCACATCCGAAGAAAGAGAAGAAGTCAAGCAATAACGAGGATTAGGTTTGAATACTTGATTCTTACACCGAGTAACCATCTAGTGTGAGGGAGCGGGATCTTGCACAAGTCGCGGGGGAGGGAGACAGAAGGTAAGGCCAGTAGGTCATACGTCATAGGAGGGGGAATCGAAACAGAATTAGAGGTGGGGTTTCAGAAGATATGGAAAGATGAGAAATGGGAGAGGCAAATGGAAACACATGCTCCACAAATTCCACATGGGGAGAGCATAGAGACGATTGGAGGACACGTCGAGACTGAGGAAGCACTCTGAGTAACAGAGTAGCCCAAGCAGCCCTTTATAGAACTTGCATACCTGCTGATCTTGGGAGAATCCATGTTGAGGGCAATTCGGGAGAAAATCCTGGAATCGCTCTCATGCTTCCCCGAATGACTCACCCTCTAATTGTCTGAATTGAGTGATCTCGGACCGGAAAGAGCATCTTGCCCAGTGGGAAGTATTTTAGCAGAAAGCGAGGACTCAGTTCCTCCCAAGTCTTAACGTCTTCCAGTGTATTAATCCACTTCAAAGCCTTATCTTTCATTGAGAATGGGAATAACCGCAACCTTACCTGATCATGTGGCACTTGATTGACCTTCTGTGTCATAGAAACTTGTTTGAACCTGCCTAGATGAACATTTGGGTCTTCTTGTGGACCTCCACCAAACTGATTATGTTGCACTATAGAGATTAATGCAGGCTTTAGCTCAAAATTGTTAGCTTGAATTGGTGGTTATTCGGATCCTCCATATCGCTGATTTGGTACCTGACGCAGACAGTCCCTAAAAGCTGCCTGATTATCAACCTCTTGCTCAATTAGTACTATCATTGGTGGCTGATTCTGTTGTCTTATATCATTCATGTCAGCCCAAATAGAGTTAATTGCTCCGGAAATTTGTCTGGCCATGTCTTCCATGGTCGCATTTTTAAGTGGTGCAACCATGTCTCTATCCTGGTCTTTCTTTGTTCTGCGTCTACGAGTAGTCGCTTCAATTTCCGGATCGAAAAGGATAAGTGTATCTTTCCCTTTAGAATGGGTATGCATGCACTACCTGAGATCACAAAGACACGAAAACCAGTATAAAATCGCAAAGAAGAATAAAAATAATAAATAAATATGAAAAAAAATAATGTCTAGTCTAGTATCGAGATATTTCTAAAAACATAAGCTTAACACAATTATCAGTCCCGACAACGGCGCCAAAAACTTGATGCACTAAACCCTAACCCTGGTGTTCCACAAGTATACGGATCTAAAGCAAATAGTGGCAGACAAGGTCGGTCCCGCAAGGACTGTATTGTGTAAACGTAGTACCCTAATTATAATACCTCTACACTATCTAAACTCTCGAATAAGTGATTGGATTTTATAATAACTAAACTAATAACATAAAAATAACTAATTAATAAGAGACACTTGGAAAACGAGTAATTGAATATTAAGGAAGACTTAGATGGGTAATATTGTATTCTAGGATACAAATTTCAATTATAAACTCCTATGTAAGATTAACATAAAACTCTAGACTTATAAACCAATTATGTTGTTTAGTAGGCGTAGCTACTCTATATCAACCCTTTTCCCAAGCGATTAATATGTAGACCAGTTAAGAATAGCCACTCTCCCTAGTCGACCAAACCAAAAAGACTCCCAAGGGTCTTCTAAGTCAATGTCTACGGAATTATCTCACTTATTTCGAACATTCTCGACAACTATGCTATGTGTCGTGCGTCTATTCATAATTTTCTCCTCCCAAAGTGGAATTGCTAAACGTGTAGATGCATTCAAGTGATTAGTTCTAATAAATCATATGAAGAAAACAAACACATAGATAACAAGCATAAAATTGGAGTCTAGAATTAAAGAAAAAATAAAAACATATTTGTTCACAAGCTACTTTCTAACTCTAGAATACAACACATGTTTAGCTACTCATAACTATTCAAATCCCTAAAACATTCATAAACAAACGTCATAATGAAAAGAATGCAAGAAAGAAATAAATAAACCCGAATCTTGGATCTCTGATATTCGTCATGTCACGCCTTGCTCTTTGATCCTTGCTTTCAAGTGTTTTCATGATCGAGTATGATATTCTATCTGGTGAGTCCCAAAAATCTCGAGCACGGGAAGCCTTTTTATAGATTAGGGACGAATCTTAGGAGATATTGGATTAAAATCCAATTAAAACTTGGATAAGAAAACAAACCGCCTAAAGCGACGCGGTCGTGCGCATGCATGGCGCGGTCGCTTCCATCCTAACCCAAAACTCGTTGAAGATGATTGATTTTGGTGCGACTGCGTCCAACCTTGGTGCGGTTACGTTGAGCCAGTCAGTACAGATAGCTAATCCAGCCATCTTTTGGCGTGGTTGCAGGCAAGTCAAAATACTTCAATTGGTCCAATATATGAAATATGAACAATTCTTGACAAAACATGCATACAAATGGTATGAAATAAATGCCTAAATCTACCTAAATGCATGCATACACAACGTGTATCAAACGACAGGAAGTGTTTCCCAGTATGTCTCATTAGGATCCCCATACTTCACAATGTAAAAGTGAAGTATGACGAATAATCGATCTTCGAAGTGTGGAAGATTTGATTGCTCATACATATGTTAAAATTGTAAAAGTGACAAGATCATATATACCAGCTGCAAATATGCATGTAAGGTTAAAATTCCCCAGTTTGGGGCACCATGTAGTAGATACAAGTGTTGCAACCACACTTAGTGGAGGTGTGGTTACGGCCGTGACTTTCCCAAAAGGAAATGGAGGATGCTACGTGGTTCGATAAACATATACCCAAGGTAGGTGGCAGGTATGGCACAATTCGAATCATCAATAAAAAGAACTGATCTCAAATTATCTCTGATTTATTATGTCCATGAATCATCACTGAAAGAAGCTCCGAAGTTTAATATGATTCTAGAGACAATGAGACTACATGTGAGTTAAAGGAAAAATCTTTAACATGCATTGATGATGTATACATTTTCCCTCAATGAACTATAGAGCACAATAATAACGAACCACGCTCTATTGTAAGATACCAACAAAGAGCATATTGGCCTATATGGAATCAATCCAGGTAGAACTTGATTCTATGACAAAACGATAGGCATTTGGTTTGGTAGTGCTAGCCTCACCAAGTATTAAGCCTGTAGAACATAAAATATGTTTTGTCAGTAAGCGTAGTGAGAAGAATAAAGTCCTGAGATACAAACTTACCTTAAAGAATAAGGTTTTCTCACAAAGCCCTGGAATTGACTACGAGGAGGCATATTCTCCCGCAACGGACGTCATAAATCCGAAGGATTGGAAATGCAGCATATTAATGTGGTTATAACATATCTCTTTGAGGATCTTGTTATTGAGATATGTGAAAGGGTCAGATGGACTTGCATTGCCCAACTCAAGTGACTCTAGACCACATAGTGCATTTACAATATTAGATTAAAATGCTCACTTTGATTGAAATAAATCTGGATGGAAATGGTACACCCGTCTAAGTGACTACTTGATTAGGAAGGGAAAGAACAAGTAACATTGCCCCTATGCATTTATAAAGAAAACAAGTTCTATATTTGCAACTATAGCAGCTTATGTCGATGTTAAGGACATAATAGGTACTCTTAAAGAAATTAGAGAAACCGTGAAGTATTTGAATTTGAATTGAGATAAAGAATCATGGGAAAACTTGGAACTAGCTATGCCTTGAACTAGAAGATCGAGTTTGTGGGATACTAATTCCTCAGTTTGCATATATCCAAAAGATTATCAGGCGATTTAACATGGATAAAGTGAAATATGTTAGAACTCCTACGATTGGTTGAAGTGTGACATAAGAAAAGATCCATTTTAGTCTAAAGAAAATGACGAAAGAGCTATTGGGAGATGAAATTCCCTACTTAATTAAAATGTGCACCTTATTATACAAAAACCTCAAGGCAAACAACCATGTATTACTTTCTCAAAGAACTTGTTGGTTATATTTTACTCCGGATAACACAATACCAGTGGAATTATATCAAATAGTATTTTGACATCTGAAAGAAACCATTGACACGTATTTGTTCTTCCCATGTTAGAGAGAAGAGAGATTACAAATGAAATTGTAAACTCTAAAGAAAATGCTAAAGACTCGCATATAGAGAGATAAAAAGATTACAAAATGATATGTAACTTTAAGAAAATGTTGAAGCTACCCCCTTATCAGAAATACCAAATAGTACCTTAGTTGGTTTCATTGGCCTGGTTATCTTATTGACCAATGTAAAGGTCATTACTAAATTGGTGTATTACCATGAGGTACGATAAAATCTTGAGTATCAATCAATCACGAACTCTAAAGTTACCCTATCACATCATTCAGAGATCATTATCCCATGTGTAGCAGTTCAGGGAATGTATATGGTAAAGGTCTATTATCACACACATTCGAAAAAGTATTAGTGAGTTATACCACTGAAGAGTCTACTCGAAGTTATGAAGATGAAGTTATTCGCAATAAACAGATGAAATTATACTACATCAAAGGCGACTGGACGAAGCACGTACCATCGACAGATTTTCTATAATCAGCAACCATAAAGTATCCTCATAGTTAATGTAAAATTGATGATGCAGATATTTTCGAAGGTCTCTTGATATATGTATGTATCAAATGAGAGGTGGACTTAAAGGGGAGTCTCAACAAAGGTGCGGTGCACTCTTTTTCCCTCCGACCAAGGTTTATTTTTTTCCACTGGGTTTTGTTACTTGGCAAGGTTTTTAACGATACAACATTCATGCACCATTCACCCATTTGATTTGGCACAAGGGGGAGTATTGAAGGAAAAACACAATTAGTGTATCTTCATCAAAAGTAAGTGATGAGGAGCAATTAAGGCGTTTACTATATTTTGTATATTCTTGTAATCCTACTTTGGATACCTTATATAAAGGGATCTCTAATGAATAAGAGAATACAATTCTACGCTTATCTTCTGTGTCTTCTTTTATACTCTTTCCTTAAACATAACTGGAATGATATCTATAATTATAAAAAATGTGTATGTGTGTGTGTGTGTGTATATATATTTGGATTGGTTGTGGTTTTTATTTTCTTAATTCATTACCAAATCAAATTTTCGATTTGTAAAATATTATAATTCATAATTGTCCATAAACTAATATAAATCGCGGTTCTCAGATTGGATTATATTGTTTCAATTTAGTTTAAGTCGGTTTGGTTATATTTTGTATGATACTAGGTAGAACGTAAATTCAAGAATATTAATATGTGGGTTGGGAGGATTAGGGAATTCTATGCTAACTTTAAGGATAATGTCTGCACTTTGCACGATGTGTGATATGTTGCACATCTTAAAAAAGTTGTAATAGTTATCATTGATATCTTTTGGTATACCATATGTTAAACATTTTGTGGTGGGAAAATACTACTTTTAGTGATAGTATAGAATTACCCGATGGATGAATGGATCACAATTAGAGGTGATAATTCGGGCAGTCCGACCCATAATTTCATTGGTCCAAATATTATTGAACCCAACCCGATTCATCCCCTTAAATATATTAAGATTAAGATTTTCAAGTTGGCCTATCGAAACGAACCTATTAGGCCCGATGATACTTGCAACCTAAATTTATATGATCCATCCATCTAATGTCAGACGGACTGGACTAATCCATCGGACTTACTGAACATCCTAGAATCTTACAACGTAGGCCCAGATAATCGTCCGTCTTTAATCAAAATTAGCATGGAATTATTATCCCGCCGGATTCTTATGAAGGCAATCGTCAATAGTCTTCTTCCTCCTGTCCCAATCCAAATACCAATTATGTAATAAATTAATAATTAAGTATAAAATTTTTATCATCTCATATAGGGGTTGCTTGATATGGGAGAGAGGGGTGGATAATGGGAGTAAAAAGGTCGATTCTTATTTTTATGCTTGTATACATAAATAAAAATCAAATTTAGTTAATCATCACCAAGTGTGATTAACTACTCCCCAAATAATTTTATAGTGTGATTAACTCATGCACCATTCATTCCCAGTAACATTATCATTATCATTATCATTTCTGATCTTGAAGACATGTAAGAATTTAAAAAGATAATGAATTTCTAATTCATCTTTTATAATTCTAAATATACTCAAAATTAGTTGTAAACGAAGATGATGGATTTCAAGTATTCATTGTGAATTCAAGTAATTTTCTCGTCTGCTTTAAGAATAACAACCGTCTAGCTCAAGAAAAGAAAAGAACAACTGTAATCGATCACTCAAAAAAAAAAAAAACAAATTAACAACTGAAAAATAAATGTTCAAATAAAGTAAAGATAGAAACTGAAAAAGACAAATTGTTTAATAAATAATAATTCTAGGTCATTATTTATTTATTTACTAATTTTGATTATTATTATTTTGAGGGAAAATTTTATATTGATCAAGATAGACTTATTTGGCATGGGTCTCCATAGTTTAGTGTCATTATTAATTAATGTCAAGACATAATAGGTAATTGATTTGGACTTGGTTGAAGGAGAGTTCAATGTAGGCCCAGATTACCAAGGTTGAGCCCAAAAGTAAAGATTATTAGAGTTTGGGCCAATTTTGGTAAATTCATGTCGAAAATCATCCAAGAAATTGTTGTGAAAGGTGGATGATATTTGATGTTGAATCCAGACAGAGCCTTCAACTTGTTTAGGGTTAGTTTGGAATTGGATTCATTACTCTCAGAATTTTCCCACACTTCCTCTTGTTAATCAACTTCTTAGTTAAGCCAAAATAAACGAGACTTGTTTCATAAATCTATGATATTCTTTTGTTAATTAATAAAACAACCCTTTCAACAACTTCTTTTTTTATATTTACATAATCAAATAAAAGTACAACCTTTTAATAATACAAATTCGCACACATTTTTTTGTTGATTTATATGTCACTTGTTCATAAAATTACATTTTCATTTTTTACATTTGATTAACAAAACAAGATCACGACTTTTGAGTAAACACTCTTATGTTGGGACCAAAACATATTTTTAAAATAGAGGTGACAAAATCGATTCGATAGGCCAGCCAGATAATCCGATATTTTAGACGGACTGCACATATGGATCTTGACCCGAAATATTATAAGACCCAATAGTCTCGGCGATGTGTCGTGGCTAGCTCCAAAAATCATAGTATATTTTACGGAATGGGCTGGGGTTTGTTCACTAATTTTTTGCCTAACGAAATTTTGGGCTGGCACGGTCTGGCATTTGACATTAGCCCGATGGGCCGAACCGTCCAATTGTCACCTCTAATTTAAAACATGACTCTATTTTTAGCATGGAGGAGCAATTATCATCATTAGAGATCCACCCGTGTGATGCACAGGATAGAATAATTTTTTATACTAATAATATCATTAAATTTTATTATTTTTATAAATGATTGTACAATATATAAGTAACAAATATATGATAAAAAGAATTTAAAACTTGTATTAATATAATAAACAAGAGGTAATAATACAAACAAAGTGCCTAGGAAACATAAAGACCTCAAAAAGCTTAACTAATACTAACTATGTAATTTGAAATGCCTTCATTTATACGACATTCACAATTGATTTATTATGTTCTTTCTCTTCATCATATAAGAATTTTCAAATCATATTGTTACGTAACTCTTGAGACATATAATTATCCGAGACTAAGATCTTATTTCTATAAGAAGAGGTCAACATACATTTGCTCTATACTACTCATAGCATATGAAATAGTAAGAGAAAATTGTTGGCATTGATTCATTGAAATTTGAAAGGTAGTTTCAGATCGGATGTGGAACATATAATACAATGATTTTTTAATATATAATAATGTAAAAATATGAAAATTAAATGTATGAGAAAATATTATGTAAAAGAACCTCATGTTTCTCTGAATAATTTACTCACAATTGCAATTACTCGGTTGAAATGACATCCAATCCTGAAAATGTAATCCTGCTTTTAAATTGAGTAGGCTATTTATACATATTAATAAATATTAAGATGAAACAATCAATAATATAACCTACAAAATCTAATAATTTTTTATCAAAAAATAATTAATAATTTTAATACTAGCAGCTCAAATACAAAAAATGAAAAAAAATACTTTTAATTATGTATTTTTTTCAATTCAACACCTATATTTAAGCATGTAATTCAATATTACACAAAATTATAGTTCATATTTTAGATCTATCATGTTATTCTTAAGAAACAAACCAATTTTTAGATATATACAATATGAATGTTAAATAAAAATCCTAAAAAAATATTAATTTAATATATTATGTGTCAAAAATAGATTAGAAACAATTAGACGATTTAAAATAATATTGAAGAAGACAAAATAAGAAGGAAAAAAAAAAAAAGAAAGAATTTGAGAGAGTCACCAATTTGCATGAATTTCTCCTATCTTTCTCTCTCTTTTCTCCCTAAAGTATTGCTATTTTTTCTCTTTTTTTCCTTTTATAATTAATTTGGTGATGCCACATCAGACCTATTTGAAGCACGGATAGGAATGATACCTTATTATATCTTCAATTGATTGTGATGAACGATATTAATAAACAATGATAAAAGCTTCTATTATAAAATTCTAGGGTTTATCGCACTAAATCCCCATCTGTTTTTGAAATGTTGCATAAAATCTCCATGTACTTTAATAATTGCGCTAAATCCTCGCATAGTTAAATAAATTATGCACAAAATCTCGAATTGTATTAAAGATGACAAACGTGTGTAGCACGTGCGTTTGATGCATTGATGGTTCATTTCTTTTTAGGTTTTAGATCGTGAATTGTCTTTATCGCCCTAATTTAGCTTTATCAATGTGCAATTTTTATTTTTTAGTGGTAAATATAGTGCAAATTAAACCTAGAATAAAGGTAGCTAAATTTTAAGAAACACCTAGAAAATAAAAGGGCACTTTGATAGAGATAAATTAAGGTGATAAAGACAATTTACCACCAAAAAAAAAAAAAATTGAACCATCATTGCATGAAACGCGCGTGCTACACATGTCTTCCATCTTTAACAGAATTGAGAATTTCGTGCACAATTTATTTAACCACGCGGGGATTTCGCGCAATTATAAAAGCACGAGGGAATTTTATGCAATATTTCAAAAATACAGGGGGATTCAGTGCAATAAACCCTAAAATTCTATATAATATTAATTTAATGAGTCATCCAAATATAACTATTTTCTTAGTATTGCATTCATTATTACTAAAAGTAGATTTTTTAACAATTTCTAAGTCATGCGACAGATTTTCTTTTATATATCTAAAATTCTTTTGTACGAGTGATTTTGTCTTATATTTTATATTTACCAAAGTCGACGGATTATGACATCTACTAGTAATTTTTCCTTTTCTTTTACTTTTTCTTTTTAGTACAAAAATACTGACGTTGATCGGATTAGAAGAATTAGATATTATATGAATGAAGTGGTTAGGAGCTCACCCAACTGACATATATTTGATTCGCTACTTAGTACTTCATATACACAAATTGACATGGATATTAGTAGTGTCTCAAATATATATCATATATTTAAGAAAAAAATAGTGTTCAGTTTTAGTCTACAAACCGAAAATTGAATCTGATAGAATCTTGATCGCAACAGATCCTAGTCACTTCTATGTCCAAATATTTAACCAATAAGATTGTCTGTACTGGTCATTAAACTTTGGGGCAGGGATTTCCAGGGATTTAGATATTTTATCTTACATTAACCAATGTGTACTTTCAAGAATTATAAAATATGGGTAATTCCGCCGACCCAAGACTCGGTGCATTATTGGGGATCAAGTGATGGATTATTGGTCCCTCCTCCACCCCGAGGATCATTTTGATGTCTTAGGATCAATATCAATGTATTACCTTGTTACCATGTAATTTCTTACCATATCTTCACCCCATTGAGCGATTTCAATCCGAGCATAAGTCTTTGCTCACTTCTCTACTATTCTTCGTTTGTATCTTTTGGTGAGTTCTAACTTTAATTCTTTGTTTTATATTATCAATGGCAGCTCTACCATGATATGTCTACTGAAACTCCTCTTTTATTGGAAGGAAATGCGAAAAAACTCTCATAGATTTTTTTATTTTTTTTCTTTTGTTCATCGAATTTTAATATTTTGGTTAAAAGTCTCAATTTGTAGTCTCTACTAGTCTGGCTTAGGTGATTGAGTAGATTGAATTTAAAATTTTCTAGTTATTTCATTGAACATGTACATGTACTTATTTCATTGGTGATACACGTCGTGTATGCATGCATTTAGGTCGATATAGAAGAGGATTTGATAGCATTTGCATGCATAATTGGTCGAATTGTCCTTAAATTTGTTATATTGTGTCGGATGACGTGTATGTGCTTGTTTTGAAGTTATTTATGTGATTTTATGGTAAAAGTCCGTTTGAACGAAGTTTGGAGAAGAAACGAGCAAAGATAGCGGAACAATTCGAAGAAAATGAAGAATTGGTCTAGAGAATATAACTCGGTCGAGTCTAAATTGGGACTCGGTTGAGTTAGTAATCAAGTTAGAAAAGGTTGAAGTCCAGCTAAACCAACTCGGGCGAGTTGTAGCAATGACTCGGTCGAGTTCTGGAACTTGTAGAGATGACTTGGGCAATAGAAGTAACTCGATCGAGACCATGTGACGTGGAATCGACTCAATCGAGTCAGGCTAAGTGACTCGATCGAGTTGCTTAGTCGGTTTATGATTTTCTTACGTATTTTAGTTTATTTTCGGCCCATTTCAATCCTAACACCCCCAAACTATAAATACAAGCTCCCAAGTCCGAGAAAATGACACTTTTATCATTAGGAAGCACTCCCAAGTCCCAAACTATAAATACTTGTGGTTGCTAATTTGGCATCTAAACTAAGTCGTGTCATACTAAGTCCTTGCTGAGTTGTAGGTTCTGGTATAGTAGCCTCTGTTGTAGGGTTCGCAGTTCCTTTAGAAATTACTTCCTCTTCTACATTAGATTCGCTGTTCGTAAGGATTGGTTGGTGGATCTCCACATAAGGAGCATTTTCCTTATTTTTCTCCAACCTGATCTTCTCTACCCTTAATGTAGCATTCAATTCCTTCTAGGTTACAGCAGGGTTCATCAAAGATCACTGTGGTGAGTCTTCCACAACAAGTGTTCTCTTATTAAACACTCTAAATGACTTGCTTACTGAGGAGTATCCCGAAAATACTCCATTAGATTTAGCATTGAAGACATTTTGATGTTCCTTCCTATTATTCAACACAAAGCATCTACAACCAAAGATATGGAAGTATGATATGCTAGGCATCCTTCCAGTCCATAGCTCGTGTGGTGTCTTATCCAGATAATTGTTGATAAGACATCTATTCTGAGTGTAGCATGCTGTGTTGGTTGCCTTTGCCCAGAATCTTTTAGGCAGTTGTGCTTCAACAATCATGGTCCTAGTAGCTTCTTTCAATGTCATGTTTCTCCTTTCTACTATACCATTATGCTAAGGAGTTCTGGCATCTGAATATTCATGGTGAATCTCGTTGCTGCTGCAGAAACTCTCCATGAAATTTTTAGTGAATTTAGTACCTCGATATGATCTTGACAATGTTGAGGCATTTCTCATTCTGAATTCGCTTCATAAGGTCTGAAAGCTTCTTCTGAGTTTCTTATTTCTTAGATAGAAACACAGTCCAAGTATATCTGGAGAAGTCATCCACCACTACAAGTGTGTTTTTCATCCCACTTAGACTTACTGGTTCAATTAGTCCAGATGGTCCATGTGCAGCAGGTCCAGAAGCTTGTGAGATGACCTAAAAAGTTTGTCTTTGAAGGATTTCCTGATTCACTTGCCTTTCAAGCATGCATCACACACACTTTCCTTCTTGTATGCCATGTTTGGTAATCCTCTTACTAACCCTTTGTGTGCCAGCTTGTTGATAGTTTTGAAATTCAGATGACTCATTCTCTTGCGCCACAACCAACTGAGTTCAGGAGTAGTTTTAGCTATAAAGTAAGAGAGCTATCCTCCAGTAGTCTCCCAATCAGCTAGATAGATGTTGTCATTTCTAGTGCTTATTAATTTTATTTGGTTGGACTTCGCATCTCTTATTAAGCATATCCCTTGGGTGAACTCTATATAGTATCCCTTGTCATAGAATTAGCTTATGCTCAGTACATTATATTGTAAGTCCTCGATGAAGTAGACATCTGCTATGCTGATTTTGGCCTTAAAGAAAGTTCCAACAACTTTGGTGATGCCTTTGGCATTGTCTCCAAACACTACCTTGGGTCTTTTGCAGTCTTTGAAATCCCTTAAAGACTTCTTGTTGCCTGTCATTGATACATGTTATGTATACATGCATGTGTATATGTTCTTAAATGTGTTGAAATTTATCATATTGTGCCGTATGACGTGTTTATGCTTGTTTTAGGGTTATTCAGGTAATTTTATGCTAAAAAGTCCTCTTGGACAAAGTTTGAATAAGAAACGAGCAAGATGACGGGAGGAAACAAAGAAAAAAATGAAGAGATGACAGAATGGCTCAACTCAGTCATGTCCACAATTGGACTTGGTCGAGTCAATAATGGGTTGAAAGAGAGAAATTGTCCAGAGGAAGCCAACTCGGTCGAGTCGATTTGTGAAGGGTTTCAACGAGCTAGGTAAAATGACATGACTCGGTCGAGTGACGTGAGAGCTATTCAACTCGGTCGAGGCCGAGTTTGGAAGAAATAAGGGCTTGCTCAGAGATGCCTGACTCGGTTGAGACATTAAGTCGGTCTTTACTTTCTTTACCCGTTTGGCCTATTTTCGACACGTTTCAACCCCAATCTATCCCAAACTATAAATACAAGGTCTCAAGTCCGAAATAATTAAGAGAATTTTGTGATTGAAAAAGCACTTTGGAGGTTAGGATCGAAGAACAAGGAACAAAGAGACGAAGATTAAGATTTCAGGTCTTGTTTCCTTTTGTTTATTTTTCATTGATCAACAATATTTGTCCATGAATTATGTTGGTTTTTAGCTTTAGATATGAGTAACTAAACTTCTTGTGTTCTATGGTTAGAAAGTAGATAACGTATTGATTATGTTTTGACTTTATTCGTTTAATTCCAGATTTCAATTTTATCGTTTATCTATGTGTTTGTTTTATTCATATAATTTTGTCAAATTGATCACTTGATATTAATCTACAAGTTTAATGAATCAGCGTTCGAGAGGAGAGTGTCGTTAATAGATTTACAACACATAGCATAAATACCAATATTCGTTCGAGAAGAGTGAGGTGCTTATGTAGGCATTGGTCTAGGTACTTTTGGGAGTCTTTATGTGATAGTTAGCTCGAGACGGTAATTGTCTCTAATTGGCCTACACTTTAGCATCGTCCAAAAGGAGGATTAATCAATATTCATGTCGTCTAATAAATGATAGAATTGGTTTAAAAGTCTAGACTTTAGGATAATCAAACATTGAAAATCGTAATTGAAATCGAAGCCCTAGAATACGTCTTAATCTCATCTAAATCTTTCCTTGCTATTTGTTTTCTTATTAACCAAGCAATCAGTTAGTTAATTAGTCAAGTCCTGCAATTTTGATTATTAAACAAATTAAACCACTTATTCGAGAGTCTAGATAGAGTGGTCCTATTAAAACTAGGGTATAAAACTGAACTTAGGAAATAGTCTCTAGTGATCGACCTTGTTTGCTACTACTACACTAGCACCGTATACTTGCGGTAAAACTAAGGTTAAAAATAGTGCATCAATCATATTCCTAGCACATCCGTTGTCGATGTACCAGATATCATTGTGTCGAGTAGGTAACTTGAGCTGCAAAGTAATCAAGTAAACTTAGGTACCCATTGCTTAATGGGTCATTAGGAATAAGTCTTTCTTGCAACCCATTTGAAACTCAGAGCTACAAGCTATTCTTCTGGGTCAGTTTGCTTTGTGCACACCTTGGAAGGTTTCCATTTCTCAGATCTATCTAGAGCATATTGCTTATTGGATTGGAGTAACCTTTGATGGTTCCTCCTTACCTTGTATGGAAGTGTAACACCCCATATTTTTAGCTTATTATTTACATGCAAGAAAATAATCTATTTTGTTAGTTACCCCATATAAATATTTTTAAGCCCAACATGCATAATAATTTTAAGAGCGAGTCTTGTGTGTGAACGGTCACACGTATGACGGAATGCATTTTTACAGAAAACATTGATACTTTTACAGGAAAAATTGATACTTTTACAGGAAAAAGTGATACTTTTACTACATTGATACTTTTACAGATAAATGTGATATTTTTGCTACAAAAAGTGATTTTTTTTTGTTAAAAAAATGTGAAACTTTTACTGGTAAACGTGATACTTTTACCACAAAAAGTGATACTTTTTTCCGTCACACCGTGTGACAGTCGTGTGACGGTCACATACAAATTTTTGCCTAATTTTAATTGTTAGACCAAGTCTTTTGGGCTCAGCTTAAGCCCAAATCATAATTCATTATTTTTTCCTAGTTGTATATCTGAAAGTGTCTCTATTATTGTGTTCTTGACCAGAAACCCAATATATACAAAAATAATATTACTATTTTTTTGGGATATATAATATTATATAATAGTAAATCTTAAATATTGATCCTATCAGATTATCTACCTATAATTTCAACCCTAATAGGAGACTAGTTGACCCTACCGACTATACTCCCGAAACAAAAATAAAACTTACGCGCAAAAAGAAAATTTCCAGCAGCTTTCACTCCAAGAACTTTCGTTCTATGGTAGGTACCTTCCGTTCTTATATTTTTGTTTCCTTTACCATTTCTACAGTGTAGTCGCTGATTTACTTCTTCATACCGGCAATGTCCTAAACCCACCAACGTCTAACACCCCAACTGGTACAACCTCTATTTTATTTGTTAGAAATTAAAGCACGTAAAACACGTAAACACGTATATGGGAATCGATATACCTGAAGTGAGTTGCAGCGGAACGTATTCGGTTGATTCCCAAATTAATGGATCGTACTCTGATTCGTCTACTAGCCCGTCTGGATGAATACTACTAGAGCATCCGCCGTCGTGTTCACACCCTAGACTCTTGGAGGACTCCGGTGATTCTCCAAGATAGAGAATTAGAGAGAAAAGGGAGAAATATGTATTCTGTGGTGTATTTTTCGTAGTCTACGAATACCAATATATTCGTATATATATTAGTATGGGAGAGATCTATCTCCTATTATGGATAAGATCTCCATCCCTATCGGGAATATATCTAATAAGATATTAAACATCTCGTCAGATATATATCCCAACTATATTGGGATCCATCAGATATGGATGCAGCCAACATCTCCCACTCATATAAATCTGATCCGACTTACTCGAATCTGAAAGACTCCACAATTCTCATCATCATATCTCTTCTTTCATACAGAGACTAAGGCGTGCAACCGAGCGAGAACATAATGGAACAAAGTGAGGAGAGTTATATTAAGTTATCACCCAACTAACATAACTCATCAACTCAGGAGACTCGTTGTGTACCCCAAACTACGTGGTTGCACTAGACCAAACATCTCTGACCCCTCGTATTCATATAGAGCATGTTTGACCCCTTAATTTGTATCTATGCTCATGATTATGTCAAAACTAATTCGACTTAGTCGGCCGGCCTATGAGCCATAGTACACAAGTGCATTACCAGCTTAGTTTTTCCTTGGCCTCTAATGTCAATCTGCTTGGACTTGACAGCTTTCTTAGTCATGCTCCGACAGACCGTATCAACCATGGCCATTGAACACATGCTAAAGTAGCGTCATCAAGCATACACTTCATGACAAAGTCCAAAGTCCCAAAGGGCACAAAAAACACTATAAGAGCTCACACAGTGACGAAGCAGGGATCTATTCGGTCACTCCTCTTACTAAGGTCGTCATTAAGCACATGTAGTATGAATACATGCTATGATGGAGCTCCCACTCAAATTTGGGCATGTCACGCTCTGAACATCATGCGAGTCTTAGTCCAGTCGCTCTTCTAGCGTCTGACCTGCGTACCACTTAGGAATTTGTCTCCAACACAACTCCTAATGATTCACACACTCGGCTATTAAGAAGCTTTTATGAAGTTAGGACATTCTTCATAATCGATCAAGTATGATCTCATCTTGGCCTTTTGCCAAGGGGACTATGGGCAACAACCTTTCGTGTTGTTCCTTTCACGAAGGTGATCACTCAAGTGTTTGATCCGCCAGTCTCATCCCGTTCGCTCACCAAAGCGCCAGGGCGATTTCCCATGTGAGTGGGACAATCCAAGCATTGTGACATATCACACATAATAGACACATTACTTCTAACATATAATAAGGGCACATTTTATTGATAAATAAAATTGTTCATACAGGCTAAAAGAATTTTAAATTCTACGAAGTCCCATACTCCTAACATGCCTTTGAAATACATCTCTACTCAAAGGCTTGGTGAAAGGATCAACTATCATTTCACCAGTGGGAACGTGCCTGAGAACCACTTGCCCCTGCGCAATATTATCTCAGATAAAGTGGTATCTGGTGTCAATATGCTTGGTCCTCCCATGATACTTGGGGTCCTTAGCATATGCTAGTGCAGTTGTGTTATCACAAAGGACAACTACTGCATCATCTACATGCGCCATGACGCGCAAAGTCTGAAGAAATCTTCTCAACCAGATAGCCTCTTGAACTGCAGATGTACAAGCAATGTACTCTGCTTCATAGTGGATAGAGATATACAAGGCTGCTTCTTGCTACTTCAAGTGATAGCAGCGCCACCTAACAAAAATGCATATTCTGATGTGGATTTGCGCACATCTCTATCTGCTGATCCATCAGCATCGCTGTAACCAAGTAGCTTCAAACTGCCACCGTGATAGCACAAAGCTAAATCACTTGTCCCCTTTAGATATCTAAGTATCCTTTTGACTGCAGCCCAGTGAGCGCGTCCAGGATTACTTTGATACCTACTCACCATCCCTACTGCAAAGCACAAGTTTGGTCGAGTACACATCATTGCGTACATCAAACTCCCTACCGCGCTTGCATAAGGAACCTTAGCCATACTTTCCTTTTCATCATCTATTTTTGCGCATAGATCTTTGCTAAGAATACAATGTTTTTCCATAGGCGTGTCAACGGGTTTAGCATTATGCATACGAAATCGCTCCAGAACCCTCTTAATATAAGTCTCTTGAGACAAAGTTAAGAGTCTCTTTGAGCGATCTCGGTGTATCTTAACACCAAGTATGTATTCTGCTTCTCCCATGTCTTTCATCTCAAAAGTAGATGATAGCCACTGTTGAGTGGCGACAATCATCTCCGTATCATTTCCCGCCAGCAAAATGTCATCCACATATAATGAGAGAATTGTGAAATTCTTCTCATCCCTTTTGACATACACACAGTGATCTTCCTCAACCATCGTAAAGCCTATCGAAGTGATAGCTCGATGAAATCGAAGGTACCACTGTCTGGATGATTGTTTCAATCCATAAATAGAACGTTTTAAGCGGCACACTTTGCGCTCTTGTCCCTTTACCTGAAAACCCTTAGGTTGATCCATATAGATCTCATCACCCAGTTCTCCATTGAGAAATGCTGTCTTCACATCCATTTGGAATAGTTCCAAATCAAGATGGGCGACAATTGCTAAACTGAGACGGATAGAGGCAAACCTCACCACCGGGGAGAATGTCTCTTCATAGTCCACACCTTCTCTTTGGGTAAAGCCTTTCGCCACTAGGCGAGCCTTATGCTTGTCTATTGAGCCATCTGCTTTTTGCTTGACTTTGAGAACCCACTTGTTCCCAATTGTCTTGCGTCCAGACGGTAGATCGACTAGCTCCCAAACTTGGTTCTTAGCCATCGAACTCATCTCTTCCTCCATAGCACTTATCCACTCTTTAGCATTTGGAGAAGTTACAGCCTCTTCATAAGTGGCTGGCTCATCAACATCCATTGTTGCGCACATAAAAGATTCCTCTTCGAGTTCAAAACGTCTTCGGGGAACCGTTCCACGCTTGCTCCTGCGCAACTCTAGATCTTGAGAGTCTTCATGCAATGGAATTCTCCCACTGACTCTAAGATCGCTCTCATTATTCCCGTCGATTGCTGGATTTGGTTGTAAAACCGCATCCTCGCCAGGAATTCCAGCGTTGTCTTCGGGATCTTGTAACTCATAAAGTTTAAGATCTCCTTTAACTTCTCCAATTGTTGGAAATTCCTCCTCGAGGAAATTGACATCGCGTGACTCAATTTCTGTCATTCCTCCGTCAGGATGTTCACCATACATCACATAGCCTTTCGAGTGGTCACAGTATCTTATAAAGATATGTTTAACTGCTCTAGGACCAAGTTTCCCATGCTTATGGGAAGTATTATGAACAAACCCTGCTGACCCCCAAGGGCGCAAACCTTCTAAGTTGGACTTTCTTTCATGCCACAACTCATACGGCATCGAAGGAACTGATTTAGACGGCACACGGTTCAATATGTAGGCAGCAGTTAAGATTGCATCTCCCCAAAAGGATATTGGTAGATTTGCTTGCGCCGTCATTGATCTGGCCATGTCCAGAAGTGTCCTATTCCTCCTCTCTGCAACACCATTTTGTTGCGGAGTGTAAGGAATTGACAGTTGCCTTATGATCCCTTTTTCCTCACAGTATTGCCTGAACTGATCAGACAAGTATTCTTGCCCTCTATCAGTGCGTAACGTTTTAAGTTTCCTATCTCTTTGGTTCTCAACCTCCGCTAAGAATCGCTTAAAACAATCAAGCGCTTCCGAGTGGTGAGACAGGAGATACACTGAACCATAGCGCGAATAATCATCAATAAATGTGAGGAAATAGGATGCACCGTGTCGTGCCTTCACATTTACGGGTCCGCATATGTCTGAGTGAACTAACTCTAGAGGTTGAGTAGCTCTTTTTGCTTTTCCAAAAGGCTTCCGGCAGGCTTTTCCTGCCAGACATGGTTCGCACACAGGAAGGTTGACTTTAGCGAGATTGCCTAAAAGGCCTTCTCAAACTAACCTAGTCATCCTTTCATGCCCTATGCGTCCTAACCGTGCATGCCATTTATTTGAATCATTCAAAATATCAACAGATGAAGAAATAAAAGTAATGCATTCAATAGATAAATCTAACATGAAAAATCCATTGTTCGTATGTCCTACGCCATAAAGGTTGTTGCCGTGAAAAATAGATAACATGGTCTTCTCAAATAGGAAAGAAAAATCTTGACTCAAAAGTGCTGAAACTGAAAGTAAATTACATCGAATACTAGGTGCATAAAGCACATCACTAAGGAGCAGCTCGCGCCCAGTGCTAAGTTTGAGCTGGTATGCACCAACTCCCACCACCTCTTCTTGCGCGCCATTTCCCATAGCAATGTAGTGGCTGCCCGCTGGTACTCGATGATAATCTACAAATCCTACTCTATCTCTTGTCACGTGTTTGGTTGCTCCTGAGTCTACAATCCAACCATGGAGAGAATTAGCAACTAACACATGTGAACAGACAAAAGAATCTGTAGAGCTAGGAGCGGGTCTTACCTTCTTTGGCTCAGTACAACTACGAGCAAAGTGACTCGTCTTTCCACAGTTATAGCAGGTGTCTTTCTTCTTTCCACCCCTTTTTTCCACGGTGACGCTTTTTAGCCTTTTCACCTTGTGGGCCCAAGTTTTGGTTTTTGGCATTGCTTTGTCCTGCATTCTTTTGCTTTTTCCAACGGTTGCCTGTGTTAGGCTTGCGTTGCCCAGCATGTGCGACGAAAGCAGCCGCTTGTGCTCTTTCCGCCCCTCGACGGTCAGCCTCGAGTCTAAGATGACTGGTGACGCTGTCAAAGGTCTCGTTGTGTGTGAGCACAAGTTTAACTTGTCCCCAAGTCTGCTCAGGTAGCGACCTTAGGACTGCCAAAACTTGTTGTTCGTTGGTGAGTTCATTTCCAGCATTTTGAAGCTCTCGAATCATGTCTTTCATGATATCAAGATGCTGGCCCATGGTGTGCTTAGGGTCAAGTACGTACTGATTGAATTTAAGGGTTAAAGCCCTTAGTCTCGTTGCCGAGGTAGTGCCGTACGTGACCTTTAAGCCGTCCCACAGCTCTTTAGCTGTAGCAAACGTCTCGAACTCGCGAATCAGATGATCCTGCATGCAGCTAAGCATAGTATAGCGCGCAGACCGATCTTGATTCGTCCACTTATTGTATGCGTCTAAATCGCGACGATATTGGGCATTTTGACCGTTCTCTGGCTCAACCGGCATGGCCATAGTCTCGGTGAGATGGTCAAGGACCTTCATATTATGCAGCAGAAACTTGATCTTACGGTGCCACATGGCATAGTTCTGGCCATCTAGTTTGCCAGAACCGTAAAGATCAGAAAAAGCTATTTGGGCATCCATTTTTGTTAATATTATGCGCAAAATTATATGTTAGAAGGTTGTCTATTTAATATTTTTTTTATTCGGGTCCAAATAAAATTTTATTATTTTTCACAAGTGAATGGGATCGAAAATTCGCCGCATAGACTAATAATCATCTCCCACTCAATTGAAGACGATAATAAAAATTAAATGGTCATGAATAAAAAAAATGTCCATTGCAAGAACATTCATAAAATAATAATAATAAAGTGAAGTAAGATGTTAATGACCTATGGTGGTAAATACGAAACAACAAAAAATTACATGGCCTTAAAAATGGCCCCTCTAATACATGTGCCCTAGTGAGAAACGAAAATAAATAAATAAATAAATAAATTACAATTTTCGTTCCTACTACATGATTCTAAAAAAAAAAATTACATCGTAATATCGTATAACCACCATTGTCATCAACCATCTCACACATACGTCAATCACATCACGTAGTAAAAATACGCAAACGATTAAATTAATTCACAAAACATGTAATTAATTTAAAGTGGCCTTGCACAAAATCATTTATTTAATTAATTTAAGGTCCACCAAATAAATTGTCAAATAAATCCTGAATTATTTAGCCCGAATTAATTGTAGCTCAAAATTCTTTTATTTAGGCCCAGCCATATTATAAAAAACAGCCCATTCAAAAATCAGCCCTTTCAGAAAAAACTGACCTAGCCCAAAATGAAATGAGCAGCCCATTAACACGGGCCCAAACAAAATATATCCTAGTCCAGCCCAAAACCTAGAAAAAAAAAAAACCCTAATCCGACCCGCCTCCCCCCGCCGCCGCCCGCCGTCGCCGGCGCGGCAGCATGTTCAGCGAAGCATGGCAGTGAAGCAACGTGGGCAGCAGCAGACGAAGCGGCACGGCCGCGCAGCCGCACCCGAGTCGCCGGAGGGGAGAGCAGGTGAGGCAGTGGCGCTGTGGAGCGCCGGCGCCGCGCGCAGCGCCTCAGCGAAGCAGTATCGAATTCGCGAGGCAGCAGCAGCGGAGCAACGCAGGGCTTGCGTGCAGCGGGGCCGGGCAGCCGCGCGCAGGGCAGCGGCTGCGCCGTGCGCCGGGCACCGGCCCTGTCAGTCCCACAGCCGCGCGCAGGGTGGCGGCGGCGATTCGGAACAGTAACAGCAGCGGCCGTGCCGCCGTCGCACGGTCGCGCCGACGCGATTTCTCAATTCCAATTGAAACAGATTATGTTAGTCTCAATTCTTGATTTAACAAATTCCAAAAAAAAATATGGAATCAGTTTTGCAGATGTTTTTAAAAAAAACGTCATCTCAAAAAAAACCGAAACTGCTTCTTATAATTAAAAAAAATTGACGAAATATTAATCGAGGCGATGACAAATAAATTGACCGCTCTGATACCACTGTTAGAAATTAAAGCACGTAAAACACGTAAACACGTATATGGGAATTGATATACCTCAAGTGAGTTGCAGCGGAACGTATTCGGTTGATTCCCAAATTGATGGATCGTACTCTGATTCGTCTACTAGCCCGTCTGGACGAATATTACTAGAGCATCGGCCGTCGTGTACACACCCTAGACTCTTGGAGGACTCCGGTGATTCTCCAAGATGAGAATTAGAGAGAAAAGGGAGAAATATGTATTCTGTGGTGTATTTTCCGTAGTCTACGAATACCAATATATTCGTATATATATTAGTATGGGAGAGATCTATCTCCTATTATGGATAAGATCTCCATCCCTATCGGGAATATATCTAATAAGATATTAAACATCTCGTCAGATATATATCCCAACTATATTGGGATCCATCAGATATGGATGCAACCAACATTATTAAACCTGAAACTTGTAGGTTTTTGTCATTAATCGAGAACCACTCATCACCATCGTCTGCTATCACCCTGCCTTAAGATCAACAACAACTATAGTTTAAAAAGAAAAAAGGGATAGTAAGACTAAGTGAAGAAGGAAAGTAGGTGTTGTTGTTGTCCCGTATAGACGAGCCGAATTGAGGAACCCAGGTCCAACGAAGACGTGTTTTGGCGGTGCCCACTTGCGTAGTGCCGCTACTATCCGTGATTTTCTCTATAGAAGGAGAGAGATATAGTCTATGTGTGTCTAGGTGTAGGTGTATTTTGTGAGGTTGTGCTTGTGTTTAAGATATAGAGATGAACAAGTATGGGGTCCAGGGAATTTTTTTCTATATATGTGCCAGTAAGGACGAGAGAAAGAGAGATTTGGAGAATGAAAAAGAAAAGAAAAAAAAGAAGAAAGAAGGGTGGCCTGGACGTGAAAATGAAAGAAATGGGAAGAGGTGATGAGAAGGGAAAAAGGTTGATTCCTTATTAGCATATTAAGTCTCCAAATATTCCAAAATATCTAATATGCTCCCTTACTTTTTGGACACCCAAATTCAGGCCATTACCTTGTCTAGATATTATTTTATACTTTTGTTTCAACGAGTATTATTCCCGTGCGATGCACGGAAGTTTATTTAAAAGTAATTAATTTAACTAAATTAAATATGAGATAATCTAAAAAATGTGACCATTTTATCCTATAAAATAAATATTTAGGAATTTTGAATTAAACACAAATAAATTATAAGTAATATAAATATAATTTTTTCATATTGTGTATGAATTTAATATAACTTACTTTATATTTATATGTATATGTATATATACTATAAATTAGCATTAAGATATAATTTAAAATTGAATATAAAATATATCTATATTCAAAATGAACGTTTCTTATCTTTGACCCAACCACACATTTAGTGTGTATGCATTACTCTTGACCTATATGCGTACACAAATAGCTTAATTAATCAATAAGTAATGAAAAATAATTTCTAAATTAATTATCATATGGAAAGTTATATATATGCAAGAAAGTAATAGGCACGTGATATAACAAATAAAAATTTGCAAATTAATAATCTAATAA
This sequence comes from Ajuga chamaepitys, assembly GCA_958295605.1. Classification (NCBI taxonomy): domain Eukaryota; kingdom Viridiplantae; phylum Streptophyta; class Magnoliopsida; order Lamiales; family Lamiaceae; genus Ajuga; species Ajuga chamaepitys. The sequence continues at coordinate 33,786,190 of OY282502.1, read as the reverse complement.
GTTGATTGTAAATTAAATATTAAATTTTACTTTTAATTTAATAAAGTACGTGTTCAATTATACATACATTGATTTTCCTCTCAACTTAATAAATGAAGAAAACTTGAAAAAATTCACGTCGGATAAAATAAATTGAGTACTTGTGATTCTAATGAGATAGTCAAGTAAAATATTGTTTTATTATTTGAGTGACTTTTAGTTGTATTACAAATCAATATTATACAGTACAAATCACAATAAACTTGTAAACTCTAACTCAAATATCAATGAATGAATAATCGAATATTTCAAATTGAATATTTTATTAGAATATATGTGGTATGGATGCTAAATGAGACATAGTCAAAAGATGATTAATTTGATGTATTATACATAGTAAATAAATTAGAAATTGAATAAGTTATTTGCAACTTTAAAAAATAAAATAATTTTGATTCTTACCATGTGTGACAACAACTACCAGTTATAGTCCAAAATTTTAGGCTGAGAACAGCCGTTGATGTGACTTTTACACACACACACATATATACTTTTTAGTTTATGAAAATAATTTTTCATTTCTAACCATAAATAGTTAAAAATAATCATGAAATATATAATAAATGAAACACGAATAATTTATTTGGATATTTCAGATGTAATGTAAAATTTTATATTTTTTTTCCTACATTTGTTTTATATTTTAATTTATCTAAATAATTTTTATTTTAAATTATACATATTTAAATAAAAAATCTTGTTAAAGTTAGATTCTTGTTTGCAACTTCTAACATTTCACTTGGTGGTTTCAAATATGCTTAAATGCTTCTTATTTTTCAATAAATTAATACTTTAATAAAATAAAGTCTAAAAGTTATTTAATAATTCGAAAAATAAATAAAAGTCTGTGAGTTCTTCAAAATATTTTCATATTTTAATTGATGTTGTAATTATTTATATAAATATTATATTTTTCTTATAAATAGTTTATTTTAAAGATAAAAATTGATCATTGCGAACAGTTACTTAGGTTGTTAAGAGTAAAATAGACATAGTTGAGGTTAGTCAGTGCGACAAAGTATTGTTCAGGTTACAAAGTGTAAGAAACATACTTGAGATTTAGTTAGCGTAAACAAAAAAGAAAAAGAAAAAAGAAGATTGCAAAGCGTAACAAATACCATAATTTCAGTTGCAAAGAGTAAATTTCCTTAAAAAATCATTCTAACAAAATCTATATTATAAATATATATAAATAAGTAATTAAAAACAATTTTGATAACATTGTTAATACATAATCATACATATGCTTAAAGTTCTCATACTCTAGTGATAAAATGGTATTAGCATATTTGATGATTTAATAAACTGAGTATATTCTTTGCCTTCGATTTAATAAAGTAGAATTTTATTATTTAATCAATGATATTTCTCTCTACGAAACTTAAATAACGAAACATTTGAAAATTCATGTCAACTAAAATAAATTGATTAGTTGTATTTTTATTAGAAAAACAATCATTTAATATTTTTATTTGAGAATTATTTTACTAATTTTAGTTGCATCCAATTCACAATAAACACACAAAATTAACATAAATAATTAACCCCCAAAATAATCTAAATTTTCAAATAAAACATCTCATTATAATATATGTGATATGGGTGTCAAATTGAAGATCGTGAAAAGATGAATAATTTGATATATTATGCATAAAACCGAAAAAGAAATAAAAAAAGTTATTTGCATTTTTAAAAAAAATGAAAGAAAGTTATTACTTACCAAAAGTGACTAAAACTTACTATTTATGAACTAAAAATTTAGACAGAAAAGATAGAATTACATAAAAGCCCTTCAATTGGCTTTTATATATATAGAGATTATTTTTAATAAGAATTAATCAAGGTTGCAGAAGGCGGAAAGCGGAGGCGGAGTGTTTTCTGGCCGCTTAGGAACTTTATTTTTTTAATTTTTTTACATTTTTTATTAGTTATTTAATTAAAAAATAATATAAAAAATAATAGAAGATATAGCAATACAATCCTTTATAAGATCAATTTCAATTTATTTAGTATTAAAAAAAGCTGTCATTTTCTTTTTGCTATGAAGGATTTGTATTTACAAAGAATTCAAAATCGCCATCAATATAAATTCTCTTTATTAAATTTAAAAGAATTCATGCAATTCATAAACTTTATCAAATAAGCCAACATAAAATTAAAAATCCAAATTGATATGTTAAATCAGAAAAATTTAAAACTACATAACTCCAACTCTAAGTTCTATCTATGAAGTTAACCAAACTAACGTTGTTTTCAGTTTTTTTTTTTTTTTTTAAATATATTTGAAATCGATTCGGACAACCTAAGCGGCGCTCAGGGCGTCTAGGCGGCGCCCAGAACAGAAAACGCCTTATGTAACCGTTTTGGACAAAATCGGAGCGGCTATATGGTGTCTAGCGCCTTGGCAACGACCTAGACCGTCTTTTGCATCCCTGGATTTAATATTAGGGATTAATTAAGGCATGTTATTTATAATGTAGGGTTCTCTGGTCAAGAACACGATGATTAGACCTTTGCGTCCATTTTCAGGATTTATTCGACCAATAAGGTGGGGTTTTCCTTTAATGTTTTTCTTAATTAAATATGATGTTTGTTATGTTTAATATGTTGCTATGGTGATTTTATGATATGATATTCAAATTTATTTGATATGTTTATGCCAATGGCCAAAGGCAATATGGTGATATGATGTTATGATGATACATGTTATGATGATGTTATATGGTGATATTATATGGTGATTTGCTCATATTGTATCTGCTTGCTTGTATTTAATTTTGGAAAATTAAACCCCACGAGCTGGATGTTGCTCACCCTCTCTATAATAACCCTCCTTTCAGGTTGATGGAGCTGCGTGTTAAGGCGAGAGAGGATTGGGATGGCATATAAGTAGATACTACATATGTACTGTAGCATATACATAAGTTCTATTTGAGGTATTAAGGTATCTCATTACATTATAAATTTAGTTGCCATCATTTATCAAAAATACTTATTAGATAATATTTAGTGGAATATTATTTGGTAAACTATATTAAATGTTGTTTATCAAAACTGCTTAAATTCATATCTAGTCTAATGGCCAAAAAATTTGAGTTAGCTTAGTTGTCCAAAACTTAGGAATATATTATTAGTCTGAAACGTTTGATTTTTTTCAAAAAGAAAAAAAGAAATAACTTGATTACGGATTTTCTAAAGAAAAATAATTTTATTTTATTTCAATGTTTTATTTGGAATTTATGTTAACTCTTAAGTTAAATTAGTTAAAACTTCTTCCGCACATTTATGAAGTGTTATTTATATTAATTTTCAAAATTCATTTAAAACTTATCATTATTTATGTTTCTTTTTCTAAATTTAGTTTTAGTTTTATATTATGTGAAGGTTTTTCTAGTGGCGAATATTTCTATTACTCCCTTAAAATAATGCTTGTTAATTTTTTTTTTTTTTTTAAAATATTGCCTAAGAAAATTCAGGCTATTATAGGAAGCCTCTGAGTATCAAGCCTAATCTCTTGTTGGTTGCTCTTAGGCTGCTGTTGGGAGTTACTGTACATAATAACCAAAGCTTGCTACGTGTTGTTACTTCCTACTGTAATAGTGTCTGGTGTGCTTACAACAGTTGACTTCCCTTGTCAGGTTTGCTGCCTGATTCCAGTCTAGGTTTCGTAGTAGGGATATTTTCCATCATCTAAGGCTTACCTTTGCACTGTTTGGGGAGCATGTGTGACTCAAACGTACTTACTTCTGGAACATCAATTAAAGTACTAGCTGTTTGACAGTTAGAAACCGTGTCAGAGAATCCTATCCCTGCCATGTCAGATAGGATTCTCTGAGCTTTCTGTATCTCATCCAAATTCCTAGATGATCTACTAAAAGACATGGTGGTTGACATCAGTTCCTTTTCCTTCTTAGCTAGAAGGGTAAGTGACATCTTCAACTTACTTACTTCCTCTTGAAGAAAACAACAGTCAATTGCTTCAGCTGTGAGTTTCTTAACTTCAACTATAAGCAATGCATTTTCTCCAAGAAGCTTCATGTTCTCAGCCTCCAGCTCCATATGACTGATTGATGATGCACTACTTCTAACCTAGTAAACCGCAAGTGTATGGTGCTAATGTAGCTAGTGGCAAACAAGGCCGATTCCACAGAGACTGTTTACCTATGTTCAATTTTATACCATAATCTTAATAATGTATAATATGGGACGTGTTTATCTCTCAAGAGTTTTAAATAGGTTAACGTATTATTTGGCCGTAAACTTTGCATTTTCTCTCCCCCATCCAATCCAAGTGGTTACTGATTCCAATTCAAGCTTGAGCATTTTCAAATTTGATTGTTTTTTCGAGGGTGTGGGTTTTGTTTACTGATTTTCCCTCATCAATTGCCCATGTCCGTTGTTTTGTCTCTCAAGAGTGGAGATTTTTTGTCCGTGCAGTATTTGTAATGCTAGTTATAGTTAATGTAATGAGCATATCTTATGAGGACGAGTTTCATTGTTGCTGCTATATTGCTTCTGTTTTTTATTTCATCTCTTTTGAAGTGCTAACTTGAGTTAAATTTTTGTTCGGGTAAAGGTTTGACATTCTGTATTATGTTGTGATTATGTTGATTAATGTACCTCTTGAAGTCCAAAAGTTCAAGTTTGGATTTCGTATGAATTGCGCTTGAAATGCAGTTTTAATTTGATCATGATAACCTTTTTTTGTTAATTGCTGCTTCTTCGTTTTTTTCATCGAATTGTTTTTTTGTTTTCCATACTCAAGTTCAAATTATATTTTATTTGCTAAGACTTTTGCGGCTGAAATTTATAATTTTGCAATGTAGATTTCTTTGCAGAGAGTGATTAGTGATACTATAAATTATTTGATAAGGGGTTGGTACAAGTTATCAGAGTACAATATAGAAACTATACCCTAGAGAGGGAAAGAGAGATGAGGCTCTATACTTTAATAATTAACTTTGTACATTTATTGCTATCAAATCGTGCCCGTGAATCATATGATCGATTCAATTCATTACATTTAAAATCCTTACAAAATATACATGCCAATCTCGGAAATAATTCTTCAACTTCTTATAATAATACTAAAATGTAGCTTTAGTTCTTTATGTTGATATGACTCAACCACAAAACCATTTTGTTGTCCTGTCAGGAATTTGCTCAGAGCTTGAAAATTTTCCTTGTAAGCTAAGCTCGTATTAAAAGTTGAAACACATATGTTTCTCTAGGTCCACTGCATTAGCTAACCAGGCCAAATTCTAGTTTGGAAAATACACCAAAAAAGGAGGCGCCAATAGAAGAAAGTTGGTTTTAATTTCAATTGGGCAAAATCATATAGCTTTGGTGTGGGCTCTAGCTAGTAACATCATTTATAACTTGGTTTGATCTCATAATCCTGGGTTACAAGTGAAATAGGATTTAGGATGTAGAGTTATGGGTGTGTGACAAGAAAGGAAAATCATTGGTCGTCTCTCTTGTGAATTAAGCCTATTCAACAGTGAGATGCTGGAGACAAAGTCATGTCCTTCGCGAGTTTGATTGCCTTTCCTTAAGGAAAGGCGATAATAGTGCCATCTTGATTTTATAGCATCATTCTCTAATAATGGTGTCATCTTGATTTTATATCTCCGGCTTCTTTTTCAAATAGTAGTATATTAATTGTGAATTGATGTGTTGTTAATTCTTGTATAACAATTTCTTCTTTTATGACATGCCCTTGGAATAATAAGGACTAGTAATTAATTAAAATTGGTACACTTGCTAATATTAACATAAGGTTTGAAAATATGGGAACTTAATTATTAGCTGATTTCTAGGCTTCTAGCTAAGGGGAAATTAATATTTGGTCTTATTGTGAGTATTCGATATAGTAAAGTTGTTGGTGTGGGATGAAGTTCAACCTGCTAAAATTGGCCAAGAGACATGCGCTACAAAATTTCAAATGGGCTTAATAGCTCTGTAATTAACAGAGCCCTAAAGGATTTCTTTTGCATTTTAGGTAAAGAAAAGATTATCCAAGAAAATGTCTGTATTTATTTGATTGAAAATGGGGGACCCTCCTTTGGTCTATATAAGTGTATCTGGCACTCCGTAGAAGGGGGAGAAGAAATCACGTCCTTATTATAATCTTTTGTATTTTTATTAGCGATTTTGGTCCTGTTTATCAAATTGCATAAGTTATATTGTACATATTTGAAGTCTTTATATTATCCAACATATGGTTGCAAAGAAAAAATTCAATTCTAACAAAGCAAAGAAAAAAGTTGATTCTCTTCTCAGGTCCTGCTCTTCTTCTCTACCTTGATAAACTATTATAGGTTTAGTGATGCGAAATTGTTTAAAATTTCACTTTAGTTGCATGATATAGGATATTTAAGAGTTGATATTACAAAGAACTTACTGTAAAATGGTGAATTTGTTTGTGCCAAAGACTTGGGAGGTTTCTCATCTGATCACTTTGCTGCTTTAGCGAATGGGGTTTGTGGAATACCATTTTGGCCTTCTTTATTGAACTTTACTCATCTTATCATATGTTTTATGTTATTTCCATTATTCAATAATTAATTTTCTTGTTCTTCCCCTTATTTTCTCCTTAAACAGGCACTGAAAAATGGGGTTGAAGTCCAACTCCAAAGGAACGCTTTAAGCATATTAGAACTACCATCTGGCAATGAAGAAGATAGTGATTACAATTTTGATGATTCCAGTAGTGGCTCTGATATTGGTGAGAAGCACCACTGTCACTTTAGTAAGTTGTTTCTCGAATATCCCTACAGAGTTCATTTTGTTTATTGGTGTTTTCATTTCCTCAATGGATATTAAATATTGTAGCAGTTTTTAGTATTTTATATTTCTTCCTTTGAACAACTTATGGATTTCAGTTGAGCAAGATAAGCAAAGCCAGGAGTTCGGTATAGTAGGCCATGGGTTCCATCTGCAACATCCACAAAGTCAATGAATCAGAGCAGTTGCAAAGAAGTGTTGTCCAAATATCAAGCAATGTAATTGGTAAACATAAATAGAGAAGAAGCAATTAATTGGCTTGATGAGATTTAAAAAACAAAACAGATCTTGATCATCATTTGTTCTTTTGTGATTTTGCTTCATGTACACTCTGGAAAACATAGGGTGGATAATTGTTATTATTTTTTTCACTACTATTGCTAACAACAACTTTTGGCTGCCCTATTCCACTTCATTTAATTTTGATTCTTACTCACATTCTTTAATTTACTATGTTTTCATATTTTTGTTGGAAAATTTGACGTATATTCGATTTTTATTAATTGGATTTCAGAGACTTGATTTGTCAAAGCTCAGGACTGGATCGTTGTGGAGATACTGTCGAAACTTCCACCTTGTGGGTATTTTAACTTAATTTGTGCTCCTCAATCTTATATGCAGGACAATATTAGCTCTAAGCCTACTAAGGAACAACTGATTCTCGTTGTCACGCAACATTTTTCTTCACAGGTCTCCTCTTTTGCACTCAACCCCCCTCTTCCCCCACACACACAAGAAAAACAAAAGGAGATATAACTCACTGGGCTTTTTCTCTTTTTTGGTAGAACAGATAGTGGATAAGGTACAAGTGATTGTGGAATTTATTCGCGTGGCCAAGAGACTGCAATCAATTGGGAAATATTGAAACCGGGGATTGGTTAAAGAGTTGACGGGTTCTCGTAGCACCTGTAATCTATATATGTATGCAGTAGGTATATTTATGAACCCTAACATTTGAGTTCATCTCTAATTAATTGACTGCTAATGGAGAGACAAGGTGTGTATGACAGTGCACGTGTTACTAACCTATTCCTTAATCTGGAATCTTAATTAACAATGTATTATTGGTCGTTGAGTAGTCCATATAACACGATGCACCTTAGTTTTCAACCTTTCATGTGAGTCACCATTCTCTGTCAGTTGATATCTGTGAGGTGTTTGAATGCATGCCCGGTTTAGGCTTTGATATTGGGTCCAGAAAGCCCAAAATTTATGTGCATTTATTATGTATAGTAGTGACTAGACAGTAGTCAGGCATAAACATGTTCGAATGCACGTGGGGGTAGAAACAGGTCGTTACCTGTTTTCGTAATAACTGGTAATCTAATCTTAGTTATTAGTCCCTCATTTTCAAATTAATTTACATTTTAGCTTGTTAATGATATTTAAATTAATTGTCGCTTTAAAGATTTTTTTATGATTTTTTTTCTATTCTTTTCCTTATCACAATACTAAGACCATCTTTATTAGTGACCCTCCTCCAAGGGTCATAGAAAAAAGATTAAAAAAAAAAAAAAGAGAATAAAATGATATTGAAATAACCGGCTGTGGGATTGGTTGGTCAACCAACGCATTCCACAAGCCAAGTCATCCCCATAACCTGCTACATGGGGATGACTTGGTTGTTATAAATTATTTATTGGATATAGTTTAGATGATAAATAAAAGTTGAAGCTCTCTATTTTCTCTCAATCTCAAATTCTCTCTTTTTTCTACATGGGTTAAGTTTTCTCGTAGTGTAATTATTGGAGAGAAGAGGGAGGATAATTATTGGAACATGACTTTAGGTATTAACAGATTAGAGAAGAAGTGAGAATGATTATTTCTAAAACATGATTTTAGGGATTAATAGGCGAGAGAAGAAGAGTGAAGAATAATTATTGAAACATGATTTTAGGACTTAATAGGTGGGAGAATGGGGAATAAGGGATTAATAGATGAGATAAATCTAAATAGTTGAGGGATATATATTTGCCAATTTATAAGATTCTTAATTCTTCCACTTCATTCTAAAATGTCAATTAACTTAAAATAGAGGGAGTATCTTTATTTAGGTTATGTTTGTTTTATAAATGAAGGTATACTAGGTAAGTGATTGGATTACATAAGTCCTAAATTTTATGTTTATTCTGCAATAGAATATAAAATATTATAGTAAGTTTACAAGAAGTGATGAAAATGTGTTAACAATTGTTTTGTAATGATTAAGGTAATTATTGATATTTGTAATAGCGAGGATATCACTAGCGGAACCGATGCCTGAGCTTGCATAATATCCTTAAAATAAATTCGTCCATTCTCACTCGGTGCTACGAGACTCGAGGATATCCGTTTTTCAGGATACAACGGTTAGCAACAGTAAAACATGTAGCACAAAATTTTATTGTACGGCGAACTGAAATTGTGTCTGAGTTGGAACACCAAGTCTACAGGGCCAAAAAAGACGTTAATAAAGCTGTAATGGGAAAAATTAGCAAAATACCAACGTGATTTATGTATCTCTTTCGAATTTTGTGTGTCCTAAAATAATTATAAAGTTATTGTATATTAACTCTAACAGACTATTGGAAGGACCCACAATCTTGATTATTTATAAGTTATGAAGTTAAAAGAACATGAAGAAGAGGTAGAGTCATGCAAGAAGATAAGAAGTTGAAAGGTATACAAGCTTGAGAAATAAAGGCAAAAGTTATTGCCATGCATGAAGACAAGAAGTTGAAAAGTCTACAAGCTTGGAAAAGAAAAAGGCAAAAGTTGGCTTGCATGGTCCCCTCGGGCCTCGTGTATGCAGGTCGCACTTGCACACAACCCCTACACTGGCTCGCGCAAGAGAGAGTTTTTTTGCAACATATTCTTACATCCCTTATAAGTGAAACTATATATATACTGGCCAATTTTACATCATATTTTCAATGTCGGGTAGAATCTCAAATTAACTTTCAGCTCCCCACTTTGAGGATTCAATTTTCCATTCATCCAATTACCGACTTGGGCAATGATATACCGTCTTGAACGTCTCCCATGGGAGAACATGGTACTACCTCAAATGAGAGAGAAGAGGGAAGAATAATTTTGTCTAATTTAATGAACTTTTCTGATTTTATCTTTATCACAATACTAAATCTCTTACTTTTCAGCCTACGACTAATATTTGATTTTATAGCACCGTATTTTTGATAGAAAATAGGGAAGAATAATAATTCGAAAGTGATTTTAGGTATTAATAGATGAGGAAGAAAGGGAAAGGTTAATTATTGAAACATGATTTTAGGGATTAATATATGAGAGAATAAGAGGGAAGGATAATTATTGAAACATGATTTTAGGGAATAATAGGTGGGAGAACGGGGGATAAGGGATCAATAGATAAGACAAATGTGTACATGAGGGATATATATTTGTCAATTTATAAGATTCTCAATTCTTCCACTCCATTCTAAAAGGTCAATTAACTTGAAATAGAGGGAGTATCTTTATTTAGGTTATGCTTCTTTTATAAATGAAGGTATGCTGGGCAAGTATTTGGATTACATAAGTCCTAAATTTTATGTTTATTCTGCGATAGAATATATAAGATTAGAGTAAGTTTACAAGAATTGATGAAAATGCGTTAACAATTGCTTTGTAATGATAAGGTAAGTATTGATCCTTGTAATAGAGAAAATATCACTAGCGGAACCAATGCATGTGCTTGCACAATATCCTTAAAATAAATTCGTCAACTCTCACTCGCTGTTAAGAGACTCGAGGACGTTCGTTTTTCAGGATACAATGGTTAACGGCATCAAACTTCTAGCATAAAATTTAACTCTACAGCGAACTGAAATCGTGCCTGAGCTGGACCACCAAGTCTTGAGGGCGCTAAAAGACGTTAACAAAGCTGGAGTGGGAAAAATTAGCAAAATATCGGAGTGATTTATGTATCTCTTTCGAATTATGTGTGTCCCAAAAATATGATAGAGTTATTGTATATTAGCTCTAATAGACTGTTGGAAGGACCCTAATCTTGATTCTTAAATATAGAAGTTATAGAGTTACAAAAATATGGAGAAGAGGAAGAGTCATGCTAGATAAGAAGTTAAAAGGTCTACAAGCTTGAGAAATAAGAAAGACAAAAGTTATTGTCATACACGCATACAAGAAGTTGAAAAGTCTACAAGCTTGGGAAAAAAAAAGGGGCAAAAATTAGCTTGTGTGGCCCCCTCGGGCCTCGTATACGCAGGTTGCACTCGTATACGACCCCTCATCGGCGTGTGCGGGAGAGACTTATTTTGCTACACATGCTTACATCCCTTATTATGTATATACTAACTGGCCAACTTTACTCCATATTTTCTATGTGGGACAGAATCCCAAATGATATACCTTCGTGAACCTCTCCCAAGATAGAATACGATACTACCTCAAATTTCCACTTTTCGGTATCAGGTCCCTATCCAAATTTGCCCAAAAATTGGATGCCCAAAAGGACTCTTTTCCAAGAATCTCCCACATGAATAGAAATTTACACATGCACACAATGTTTGGTTATACAAATCAACAGTTGAAACCTGCATAGGAAAGGTAGATGTTAGCATTTGGCCCTTCTCTTGAGAAAACACATTTACCTTACTAGCCAACAGTAGACATGATATCCTTGAGCTGATACGTCATCTGTGTAACTGATGATATGCTTCACACAGGATTCTCCCTAACATATTTTACTTCTCATGGTTATGTTTGTTTCGGCCATGAACATCTTCCCGGTTCTACAAGAGTTTCTAAGAATTGTGCTATTCACAACTCTCTTAGAAGCGGCCCCAGTTCTCTCACGTAGGTGATTCTTAACTAAGATTAACTCGCATTACACCGCTCAAACTGACGTGTAAGAATCATTAAAATCCTCAAGTTTAACCTTATCCACAGCGGCATCACTATTTCATCCTAGGAATGGGCTTAGACTGACCACCAGAGTGATCTCAGAGTTTTAACAATCAAGTTGTCCCATTGAACCTAGATCTTTGGATCTCCAGACAACTAGGTTGGGGATCCATTGCCTTAACTCTTTCTTCCAAAGGTTTTAGCCCCATTCATTTGATAATTCTGCAACTAACTTTGTATTTAACCCTTTGGTGATCCGCTATATTATATTTAGACTTTATATAATCAGTATAGATTATGCCAGTCGAGAGTAGTTGTCTTATGATATGTCTATGGTGTATGTGTCTAGATTTTCCATTGTACATGTTCCTTTGTCCTCTCCCAATAGCCGATTATCTATTGCAATGCATACAGATTGTGGGCACAAGCTTATGCCACATTGGGATATCTCCAAAGAAATATGTAGAAGTCATTCGGCTTCTTCTCCATATTTTTCTAGAGCGATAAACTCCGGCTCCTTTGAGGACCTTGCAATTATTGTTTTCTTAGAAGACTTCCATGATACTGTTGCACCACCTAAAGTGAACACATATCCACTTGTAGACTTTGAGTCCTTCATATCTGATATCCAGCTTGCATCAAGTAACATTCAACTATAGCAAGATACCTAGTGTACTGCAGATAAGGTTGTTCATTTGGTTAAAACCGACCGAACCGAACCGAAGTTTCGGTTAACCGAAATTCGGTTCATCGAATCATGGAACCGAAAACCGAACTGAACTACTACGGTTTGGTTTGGTTAAAACAAAAAATATTCGGGTTTTTTCGGTTTCGGTTGCGGTTAACCGTTTTTTTCCTCTTCGACAGTTTATAAGAAAATTTGATTTTTAACTTTTCAAAGACTTGCTGGAACCTTTTTTAAATGACTTCCTGGAACCTCATTTTCACTTTCCAAAGACAATATCGGTGGCAATCTGTTAGGGTTAGCAACTAAAATTTCAGCAAATTATTTCAAAACAATATTCTTCATTCTCAATCTCAATAGCCAACACTAATTTACACACATCAAACATATAGGGTAGTAAAAACTGAAGTGAAAGACTAAAATGATATATAAATTATATTAAAAAAAATGAAAATTTATTCGGTTTTCGGTTCGGATATGTCAACCGCTACCTTAAACCGAAACCGAACCGATCCGATAACCGAAATTCTCTAAAATATATAACCGAATTTTTGGTTTCGGTTCGGTTCGTTCGGTTAACCGATCCGTGAACACCCCTAACTGCAGTCCATAAGCACGAGTATATCTCAAGTATCTGAGTACTCTTACAATCGCTTTTTAGTGATCGTCTCTTGGTTTGCTTGTGTATCTACTCAACTTGCTTATAACTAATGTTATGTCAAGTCTCATACATCTCATTAAGTATATTAGACTCCCAATTATCCTTAAGTACTCGACTTCAGAAATACTTTCTCCTCTATTCTTCGATGTTGACTCGTATCTATCGGGGTTCTAGCATATGATGTGTCATCCTTGTTGAATTTCTCAATAATTTTACCTATCGGGGTTCTAGCATATGGCTTTTGATTCAAAGAATCACATCGGCTAGACCCATGTCTTTCATGTCGAATCTTGAATTTAACAGATCTTTCATGGATTTGATCATCTAGGCATTGCTACCAGTGATAAGCATGACATCTATATAAAACCATAGAAAGGCATACCCATTTTCTATGTTCTTTACGTAAACACATCTATCAAACTCATTTCTAAACCCATAACTCATAATGGCATTATTTGACTCTCATGCCACTGTTTTTGTGCTTGTTTCAAGCCATATAATAACTTCACTAATTTACAAATTTTATTCTCTTATCCGGGAGCAGAAAATCACCGAGATGTTCTATGTAAATCTCTTCCTCCAAATCTCCATTAAGGGAAGCAGTTTTGACATCTATTTAATGCACTTCAAGATATCTCAAGAATGCGGAGGCCAAAACCATTCTTATGGAGGTTGTTCTCATCACAGGAGAATAAGTGTCAAAGTAGTCGATACCTTCTCTTTGCTTTTAACATTTGATCACAAGTCTCGCCTTGTACGTATTGATTGATCCATTTGATTTCATTTTTATTTTGTATATCCATTTATATCCTAAAGGCTTACTTCCTAGAGGAAGATCCACTAGCTCCCAAATATGATTTTGCAGAGAGGGTCACTTTGAATTCTCTCTTTCCAAAGAGGTCCTCTTGACCAATTTATGAATTTCGAGAAACTTTGAGGTTCGGTTTCAAGAATATAGGTAAAGAAATCTAGACCAGACGTTTTTTTGATACCTGCCCTTTTGCTTCATCTACGCTCATCCTCAATCTCTTCACCTTGTTTTTCGGCCACCTTCCACTTGACTTTTATAAGGAAACATATGTTCAAAGAACGATGCACTTCGAGACTCCATTATCATGTTTTTGTGAATGTCTTCGATTTTAGATTCATGCACAGGAAACTGATAGATGCTACTGTTATGTGCATATACAATGAATATACAATCAACAGTTTGTCCGACTTTCACCTTCTTGGATAAAAGTACCACTAACTTTGCAAGACACCCCTACACTTTCAAATATTCGTAGGATAATGGTCTTCCGTGCCATAGCTCGTATGAGTTTCTATACAACTTTTTCCGATGGACCTTATTTAAAAGGTAGTAACCTGATAACACAACTGCCCCCACATTTTATGGGGTTGCCCGGAACTTAACAACATTGCATTTGCCATTTCTTTTATGGTCTGATTCTTACGTTCTGCAATGCCATTTGGTTGAGGTAAATAAGGTGAAGTGATTTCATGCTTGATTTCGTGTTGAGCATAAAAATTAGCAAATGGAGATTCGCTCTCACCTCCTCTATCAGTTCGTAGCACCTTAATCTTCTCATTAAGTTGATTTTCAACTTCATTCTTATAGAGAATGAACTTCTCTATTATTTCATCTTTCCTTTTTACAAGATACACATAGTAATAGTTAGTGTGATCATCTACAAAAGGAATAAATATTTATTTCCACCATGAGCCTGCACGAATTTCAGATCACATACATCAATATGAATTTGGCTTAGTGGTTCACTATCTCTTTCAATTGTTCGGAAAGAAGGTCTGGTTAGCTTTGCCTCAACATAAGTTTCACACTTGTATTGCGTATCAATATAGAATGTAGGTACTCTTTTTAAGCTCGGCAATCTGCACAGACTATCAAAATTGGCGTGTCCTAGTCTACCATGTCACACAATGGAAGACTTAAGTATATAAACGGAAGAGTTAACATCTTTAATTAATCTTGGGCTTAACAATCATTACATTAAACTAAAATAGGCCATCACACACATAACTCTGTCCTACCAACATTCCATTCTTTGACAAAATAATCTTATCCGACTCAAACACAATGCGAAAAGCATGCATATTCAATAACGTGTAGGGACTAAGTTCTTGCTAATCTTCGGCATGTAAAGCACGTTGTTAATAGTCATCTCATTCCCGATGTCATGTTCAAGACTACATTGTCTTGACCTTACAAATCCGAATTGATAGAATTTCCCATATAGAGTTTCTCCGTGTTTACACTTTCATAAAGGACTCTAAAGAGTTCCTTGTTAGAACAAACATGATGTATAGCACCCGTGTTAATCTACCATTCACGTGGGTTTGAACCCACCAAGTTCACCTCCGAGATCACACAACAAGATGCATGTCATCAATATCTTTAATGATCCCATCTACCATATTCATCTCTTACTTGTTTTTAAGATTTCTACCCTTGACAGCTCTGTGACCCGGTTCGTCACAGGTAAAGCAAATTTTGGTAAACTTCTTCTTGAACGTTTCTTTCTTTGGTCCTAAAGCACCCTTGCTAACTGGATTAGATTTCTTCTTGTAGTTTCTCCTTCAGCCTTCACCACCCTCAACAATGTTGGCCAGCCACCTCTGGATTGAACATCTTCTCTGAACCGTGATGTGCAATAGATTAAGGGCTTGATATCAGATATAATGAAGCAGACCTATTAAGAGTTGTATTCTACTAAAAACTCTTATTCCTTATTTGTAATTATTTAGATATCATCTATATATTTTCCTTTTAGGAAAAGAGATTTGATTTTATTAAGATTTGATTAGGATATGAAAAATTGATATTAGCATAAACATTAGAGGAAGACATGCTAATATCAGTACAAATTTTCCAATACACGATCTCTCTCTCCTACATGAACAGTCTCGCTACTTTTGCATTATTTTCCCCTTTTCTTTTATTCTTCCTTTAACAACAATTGCTAGACTGATTTTTTATGAAGATTATCTATTACAACATGTGTAGCTAAGGTTCTTTTTCTGATTCAAGGGTAATTATTTCAATTTGTTATTGTGAGGCTATGTGATCATATTGTTCATGTTTAATTCAAGTACTTGTGGATTCAATCTTACAAATTGATTATTATGCAATTTTTGACTGATATTTGTGGGTTCTTAATCCGTAATTGTCATGAAGGATTGAACCATAGTAGCAATAGGCTAAACTAATCGTACTATCATAATTATTTAACCTAATTGAATCCATAAGGTAGTCACTTGTATATGCAGTTATCTCGGCTATGAGTAATTAAGTTTAACTGTTTTTATAAATCTTTATGTTGTCATTAACGTGGTATGAAACGCTATAGGGCCCAACTCGTTAATAATATATAGTGACTGGTTTGCTGGGATTGGTTGATTACTTGATGAAAATACAAAATTTATTACGGTTATCCTAATAAATATTTAGTTAAACTATTGGATTGAAATAAATCTATTTGTGGGCATATAATCAATAATATAATTGGACGGTAGGCCCTTGGATAAGAGCTTTTCTCATATTTATTAGTTGCCTCAATTTAATTCTGCTTTTGGTTATTAAATCGATCTTTCGTTTCTCACTTGCTTAATTAGGTAATTCTAGGGATTTGAATAATACCAATCAATCCAAATCCCACCTTTTATCTGTATTCACATTCAAAAGACTATGATCACTGTTCCCTGGGGAATCGACCCTACTTACTCGTAATTTGCTAAGTAGGAATTTTATAGTTGGTGATTCGACACCCATCAAACCAAAATTTTCTTCTTTGATGCATAGCCTAAGAATGAGTTCTTCGATATAATTTCATTTTGCTTATGCTTCAAGTAGTTCCTGAAATCTTTCCATGCAGGTGGTAGCTTTTCGATAATAGCATTTACTTGGAAAGTTTCACTCAATTGCTTTCCTTCCAAGTGAATCTCATGTAAGATGGCTTAATACTCTTGCACTTGGTTTATCACGGTCATTGAGTCGACCATTGTAGTCAAGAAACTGACTCACAATGAAAAATTTCCCCCCGACATCCCCCGTTTTTTTTTTTTTGGTCGTTTTCCTCGAGCTATACACGTTGTACAGAGAATCGGTTAAGCCATTCATCATGTAATTTTGACGCAGGAAGTCGGAATGGTTCCAAGCATCAAGTGCACTGACAGCTTGATCATCCGCATCTTCACCCAACTTAGATGTATCTTCAGTCAAGAACATTGTTGGGTTCAAAGTAGTCGAGTAGAACAACTTCTTTTGGTGCCACATTTTCAAGTTCAAACCATTGAACTTCTCCATCTTATCGACATGTTTCACTGGAATGTTGACAGTAGGAGCAGTGTCGGTTGAAGGGATGGTAGCATATGTGACATTTGAATGAGGCAGAATAGAAGTAGGGTTGGCGGCGTTTGCATCATCATTGGGAGTGTTTGAAGCCATTGAAAATCAAATATATTTTCAGCTTGTTGGGAAAACGTAGCATTGGGAGTGTTCGATGTAAATCGGAAGTTAAATATGTTTTCAACTTGTTGGGAAAACATAGGGTGAAGAATGACTACTCGACTTGCAAACGTTAATGAGCCGAGGCCTGTGTAATACCCCCTCTCACTTAGCGCTACGAGGAACTCACTTGGTGCTATGAGTGTGAGGTGGTGTTCAATCTCATCAAGTGAGCTATACTTTGTAATATGGTGTGTTGGGAATGTGGAACCGGGATCAGGAAGTGAAGAACCGGAGGTTTGAACCGGGTTTGAGCATCAAGAAGCTAAGCTGTTCAGAATGAGCCGGGTTCGTGGCAGTTGAGGATAACCGTCATTTGTGACGAGTTTGTTTCAGAGTTTGTGACGAAGAAAACCGTCGTTTTTGTCCGGTAGCTGAGCTCAACTTGATTCAGTTAGAACTTTTTGTACGGTTACATTCGAGCTCCAATTCTTATATCATTGTAAAGCTCTCATCAAGGAGAAGAACACTACGTCGAGCAATTTCCTTGTTTCTTAGATTAGAGAGAGTATTTTGAGAGAGAACGTTTTCTGCCCTAATCTGTTCCAGAATTGGGCATTTTTGTTTCTTGAGTGTATTCTCTGTAATTGATTGGATTTCTTAGTGGATTGGGGTGTGCCTTGCCTCCGTGGATGTAGTTCATCTTGAACGAACCACGTAAAAGCTGTGTGTGATCCATTTCTATTTCCTATTCTGCGCAAGTCGAGTTCGGTCACAACTCTGGCCGAACTGAGTGTGTGTTTTTCAGATTGATCTTTGTGCGAATTCCAGATTCTGTCTAGTTGTGTGTTTAGGAGTTGAATTCACTAACAAGTGGCGCCGTCTGTGGGAAACCAACTCTCACAGCTTGAAGAAGAGAAGGAATGGCTGGTATGAAGATGGATTTTGAGAAGTTCACAGGGAGAAATGATTTCACACTGTGGAAGATCAAGATGAATGCAGTATTGGTTCACAATGGCCTTGATCTTGCATTGATACCTCTGGATTCATGGGAAGAAACTGAGAAACCCAAGTTTGCATCAGTGGATAAGAAGGCCCTAAGTCTTATCTTTATGTGTTTAGGTGATAAACCGTTGAGGGAGGTCTCAAGATGCAAGAGTTCCTCAGAAGCATGGAGGAGATTGGAAGATCTGTATCAATCAAAGTCAGTTTCCAACAAGCTGTTCTTGAAGCAGAAGATGTTGGCCTTCAAGATCACTGAAGATAAGGTAATTTCTGATCAACTTGATGAGTTCATTAAGATGATTGAAGAATTGGAAGACCTGGATGTGAAATTGGAGGAGGATGACAAGGCATTGATGGTGTTAAACATTCTTCCAAAATCCATGGAAAGCTTTAAGGATGCCTTGATGTATGGGAGAGATGAGCAGCTATCTTATGATGGAATAGTGAAGGCTCTGAGGTCTAAATGCTTCCAGACTCAAGGGGATAAAGGCATGGTGCAATCTGGAGAAGGTTTGAATGTCAAATTCAAGAAACCTTGGCAAGGCAAGAAGGGACAGAATGCTAAGGATCCAAAGGCAGGAGACTTTAATCCAAAGAAGGGAAATGAATGGGTTGAGAAGAGGAAATGCTTCAAGTGCAAGCAGCCTGGTCACTTGAAGAAGGATTGTCCTAAAAGAAATAAGAAAGGTGGAAATCAAGGGGTAGAATCTGCTGCCATTGATCATCAAGAAGATCATCCAGAGGTATTAAATGTTACTGAATCAAGAATGGTAAAGGAATGGGTCTTGGACACAGGCTGTTCCTTTCATATGTGTCCACACCAGTCATGGTTTGATGAACTGAAGAGAGAAGATGGTGGAAATGTTCTCCTGGGAAATGACCAATCATGCAAGGTCAAAGGAGTTGGATCAGTGAGCATAAGGATGTTTGATGGTGTGGTCAGAGTCATCTCAAATGTAAGATATGTTCCTGGCCTTAAAAGAAATCTTCTATCTCTTGGTTCTTTAGTAACTAGTGGGTGTCAGTTTAGCTCAGTAGATGGATTCTTGCATATCACAAAACATGGAAAAATGGTGATAAAAGGTAGACAGCATAATGGGTTGTTTATCTTGATTGGATCACCTGTTGTTGGGAGTGTGGATATGGTCTTGAGCAGTTCTGAGCTTGTTAAATGGCACAAGAGACTTGGACACATAGGAGAGAAAGGGTTGAAGGAACTGTCAAGAAGTGGAGTAATTGGAAACATGGGAAATCAAGATCTGGAGTTCTGTGATCAGTGTGCTTTGGGCAAATCCAAGAAGCTGCCCTATGGAAAGGGTGTTCATACAACTCAAGAGCCATTAGATTATGTTCACTCTGACATATGGGGTCCTGCAAGGACAGAGTCTCATGGTGGTGCAAGGTATTTCATGTCCTTGATTGATGATTACAGCAGAAAGGTGTGGATCATGTTGATGAAGAATAAGAGTGATGCTTTTCATAAGTTCAAAACATGGTTGATTCAACTGGAAAATGTCAAAGGGAAGAAGCTGAAGCACCTTAGGACTGATAATGGACTGGAATATCTATCTACTGAGTTTACAAACTTCTGTGAAGAAAGATGAATCAAGAGACACAGGACTGTTCCAATGAATCCTCAACAGAATGGAGTTGCTGAGAGGCTTAACAGGACTCTTCTTGAAAGAGTGAGGTGTATGCTGTTGGATGCTGGGTTGCCAAAGGTATTTTGGGGAGAAACCATTGCTACAGCATGTTATCTCATTAACAGGTCACCCTCATCAGTGATTGGGTTCAAAACACCTGAAGAGGTGTGGAGTGGACAGAAACCAAGTTATGAAGGGTTAAGGGTGTTTGGGTGTCTTGCTTTTGTCCATGTCAAGCAAGATAAGCTAGATGCAAGAGCTCTAAGATGTGTATTTCTTGGATATCCGGATGGAATAAAGGGCTACAGATTGTGGTGCTTAGAGAAGGGAAATCAGAAGATAATCACAAGTAGAGATGTAAAGTTTAATGAGAATGTGATGGCTTACACTTGTACAGGCTCTAAGGAAGAATTTGATGGTGCTAAAGAGACAGAAGAGATATCAATTCCGGTGGAGCATCCTGCTGAAGATAATCACACACCTCAACCACAAGAAAATCTACAAGATAGTGATTCATCATCTGAAGAAGAAGAAGAACAAACTGGACCTTCACAAAATGTCATAGAATACAGCATTGGAAGGGACAGGCCTAGAAGAACAATCAACAGACCTGATTTCTATGGTCAAGCAGGGAGTGTTTACTATGCCTTGAGTGTTGCTGAAGACCTGGAATCACAAGAGCCTAGTAGTTTCAAAGAAGCACTAGACTGTGAAGAAGGTGAACACTGGATACAGGCAATGATTGAAGAGATGGAGTCCCTGGAAAAGAATGAGACCTGGATATTGGTGGATAAACCAAAAGGTCAGAAACTTGTAAGCTCTAAATGGATATACAAGAAGAAACTAGAGACAGCAGGATCCAAACAGGTGAGGTTTAAAGCAAGATTGGTGGCTAGGGGCTTTACACAAAGAGAAGGAATTGATTTTAATGAAGTTTTCTCTCCAGTGGTGAAGCATTGCTCAATCAGGTTGCTTTTATCAAAATTTACACAAGAGGACATGGAATTACAACAACTGGATGTAAAGACGGCATTCTTACATGGAGAACTCAATGAGAAGATATATATGAAACAGCCAGAAGGCTTTGTTGTTCCTGAACAAGAAGACAAAGTTTGTTTGCTGAAGAAGTCACTATATGGACTCAAACAAAGTCCAAGACAGTGGAATAAGAGGTTCAATGACTTCATGATCAGTGTTGGCTTTGTAAGAAGTCTTTATGATAGTTGTGTTTACTTCAACAAAGGTTCAAAGCAAGATAAAGTCTTCCTTCTATTGTATGTGGATGATATGCTAATTGCCAGCAGGAACAAGAAGAGGGTACAATGGTTGAAGGATAGACTTAATACTGAATTTGACATGAAAGATCTGGGAGAAGCCAAGAAGATTTTGGGCATGAACATTCTAAGAAACAGAGAAGCTGGAGTGCTTTGGTTATCTCAGAGGCAATATCTACAGAAGGTGTTGGAGAGGTTTCATATGCATGAAGCCAAACCTCTCTCCACTCCAGTTAATCTACAGAAGAAACTCTCCAAAGAACAATGCCCAAAGATTGAAGAGGAAATCATACATATGAGCAATATCCCTTATGCAAGTGGAGTTGGAAGTCTTATGTATGGAATGATTTGTAGCAGGCCTAACTTGGCCTATGCTGTGTCTTTAGTAAGCAGGTTCATGTCAAACCCAGGAGGTGAGCATTGGGAAGCTTTGAAACATGTGATGAGGTATTTGAAAGGATCAGTGAACTTGTCACTGAAATTTGAAAAGAAAGTGGATGGAAGTACTGTTGCATTGGAGGGGTTTGCTGATTCTGATTTTGCAGCAAACATAGACACAAGGAAATCTATTTCTGGATTTGTGTTTACCTTATTTGGAACAGCCATCAGCTGGAGAAGTGTACAACAATCAGTTGTAGCACTGTCAACAACAGAAGCAGAATATATCTCCTTAACTGAAGCTATCAAAGAGGCAATCTGGCTGAAAGGGATTTTGAGAGATTTGGATATCAAGCAGAAGTGTGTGGCAATCTACTGTGATAATCAAAGTGCTTTACATCTTGTGAAACACCAAGCATTTCATGAAAGGTCAAAACACATTGATATTAGGTTACATTTTGCTAGAGATATCATTGATTCTGGTTCTGTGGAGGTGAAGAAGGTACACACATTGCATAACCCTGCTGATTTTCTTACCAAGGGTGTACCTGGGAATAAAGTGGAGCATTGTTCGAGCTTGCTGCAGCTTGAGCAATGTCATGAAGAGTATTAAACAGAAAGGCAGTGGTGAGGCAGGAAGAGGCACACTTGATTCATTGAGGTGGAGATTTGTGAGGTGGTGTTCAATCTCATCAAGTGAGCTATACTTTGTAATATGGTGTGTTGGGAATGTGGAACCGGGATCAAGAAGTGAAGAACCGGAGGTTTGAACCGGGTTTGAGCATCAAGAAGCTAAGCTGTTCAGAATGAGCCGGGTTCGTGGCAGTTGAGGATAACCGTCATTTGTGACGAGTTTGTTTCAGAGTTTGTGACGAAGAAAACCGTCGTTTTTGTCCGGTAGCTGAGCTCAACTTGATTCAGTTAGAACTTTTTGTACGGTTACATTCGAGCTCCAATTCTTATATCATTGTAAAGCTCTCATCAAGGAGAAGAACACTATGTCGAGCAATTTCCTTGTTTCTTAGATTAGAGAGAGTATTTTGAGAGAGAACGTTTTCTGCCCTAATCTGTTCCAGAATTGGGCATTTTTGTTTCTTGAGTGTATTCTCTGTAATTGATTGGATTTCTTAGTGGATTGGGGTGTACCTTGCCTCCGTGGATGTAGTTCATCTTGAACGAACCACGTAAAAGCTGTGTGTGATCCATTTCTATTTCCTGTTCTGCGCAAGTCGAGTTCGGTCACAACTCTGGCCGAACTGAGTGTGTGTTTTTCAGATTGATCTTTGTGCGAATTCCAGATTCTGTCTAGTTGTGTGTTTAGGAGTTGAATTCACTAACAATGAGGAACGTGAATGTCCATTTTCCAGGATACAATGGTTAAACAAAAATAGAAACTCTAGCACTGAGTTCCTACTGAGCCTCTATGTTACACATTCTTACACTCTTTATGAGGAGAATCATATATACATAGCCATATTTTTTGTATCATTTTTCCAAATGCGGGATAGAGTCTCAAACCAACTCCCAAAGCTCTACTTTTAAGTTTCAATTTCTAATTCACACAATCACCAAATTAGGCAAATGCTATTTCGTCTTGAACATCTTATGGAGGAGAGCACGATACCACCTTAAACTTTCACGTTTTGTTACCGGTTCCCACATTAAATTTGCCCACAGCTGGGCTGCCCAAAAAAGACTATTTTCCAGCATAATGTTAGTATCGTCCTATAAATAGGTTATATATATGTGATATATATAAATAGGTTATATATATTTGTGTTGAAAGTTTATATATTTTGTATAGAATTTATTACATATATGTTTATAAATCTATCAGCTAGGTGAGAAAAATAATAAAACATAATTTATTTGTGTTCTATTATAACTTGATGAGCACAAACGTTACCTTACTCGTTACTCGAAAGTTCGAATAATATCATATTGGCTTAACTCGCCTACCCATGTATAACCACACCCAACCTCTATGTAGTCTCTATATCTTATGCTAATATATGAAGAAGTAATTAAGTTGAAGTATTTTGAAAGTGATTGTTGTAAATTTGTGATCAGTAGTATGACATGATTTCATTTTACAAAGTTTAAAAAGCCAGACTCAATTTTATCATATATTCCTTTACTATTTTAAAGATGCACCTCCAACCGGACAATACTTTCAAGTACTTGCTCAAAGTTAAAATGACGAAAATTGTATTTATTTATGTTTACAAATTGATAATAAATTGACGTCTCGCATGAGACCTGTTAAAATAAGTCCATAACAACTACTTCCTGTTCCAAATTTATATCTATATATTCTTTTTGAATGTCTAAAATATTTAGTCCACTTTTTATATTTAGTAACATTTATTTAGTTCATTAATACACCCCTATTCATATAAGCATTTAATAACATATTGAATAATTAAGACTCATTAAATATGACTATATAAAATATTAATTATGCATTTCTTTTCTAATCATTGAAAAGTCTTTCTTGATGATGTGTCTTTTTATGATTTTTTAAATTATTTTAAATTATAATTTATGATTTATCTTTCACTTTACCAAGCCGAAGAAAAATGCGAAAAAAATGGTTGGGTGGGTGAAGTCCCTACAAACACAAGGGGAGTTACTTAAAGGCAAACAACAAAGTTCTTTTCTTTTTCTTTTGTTTTTACTTTTTTCCTTAATATTTAAAAGTTTTATAACTTTTTCGTCTCAACTCTATATTTTATGAAAAATATACCGAATCAAAGTTGTTTTCACGATCTTCGATTTGATATCCATTTTCATATATATATATATATATATAATGAAAACATTAGTTTAAAGTGTAAATTACTTTATTTTGGATCATTATAGTATATTTCAATTTTTTACCTTTTGTATATAAAATAAAAATATCAGAAAATTTCAAAATAAAATTTTAGATGTTTTTGTTTTTTTTTTAAACTTTAGGTTTAGACTTTACAGTTGAAAAATTTAGATATATTGATTAAAGTGATTTGTTGATTAAATTCATTCACTTTTCTTACTTTTTTCGTGAAAATAATTATGTTAACTATAAAAATAATAAGCCGATTATATTTTATTTGAATACACACGGTAATACAAGTTATCACCCTGCCCCATATGCTTAAGAAAGTAATGCAATTGTGACTTCTCATGCTAATATTACTAAAATTAAGACATGTGACTTCAAATAATAATAACTATTAATTTTTTTGACATTGTTTTATCCTTATACTTATATACAATGATATATTAATATACTATCATAAATATTACAACCCCTACAACGCATTGGTGAAATACTATGGAGATAAATTAATCAAAATTGAACATGCTATTTAAAATTTTGTTTTAAATATACAACCCCGTCAGATCCTACAAATGTGACTTAAAGATCTTTATATGCAATGGAGAGACACAAAAGACAATTCAATAGTCAATGTTGTGTACAAAGATATGTTACCTTTAGTGTTTAATTTCTTCCTTTAGCTTGAACTTTGTGTAGTTTACACTAATTGATGTGTTCCTATCATGGACAAAAACTTGTGTGCACCCAACACACAATAGGCTTATTGTGCACTTCCCTATTTAATTTGAAATTAAGGATATATATAAGGGCCGCGTTTGGACAAATTAGCAACAACACCAAGTGGTGCAATGGTATTGGGTTGTGTCTAGAAGCTTTGATGCGTGCGGAGGTTATAGCGTCATAGTATAGGGGGTTCGAACACTGCCTTTGCATTATTTTTACCTCTTTTTATATTGTTTAATAGTATATGTTATATTGTGTAATAATATAGGTTATATTGCGTGATAGTATACGTTATATTGCATAATATTATATATTATAGTTATATGTTTTTACCTCTTTTTATGTTGTTTAATAGTATATGTTATATTGCGTAATAGTATATGTTTTATTGCGTAATATTATATGTTATGCTACAGGTATACACATTTTTTTTTAATAATAAATAATTTTTTAAATAATATATTACATTGTCTAAAATAAAATAAAAAATGCTTGATAGGGCTCCAACTCAAGCCACTACAAGTGCAAACAAGTACTTATCCACCAAGTCACCACCTCATATTGTAACATAAAAAGTGGCACAATGTATTAATACTAATAATAATCCATGCACATATATATAAAAAAAATTGGAGAAGATACGGTTTGAACTCGTGCTCTAATAAACAACAATTCAGGATTTTACCATCTAGGCTAGTGCTTTTGATAATATGCTAACAAACATGCCTTAATATATATATATATATATATATATATATATATATATATATATATTATTAATTTGAATCAAAAGTAAAAAAAAATTAAAGTTGCGTCGAGACCTCAGCGTACACATGCAACACTCCAACCGCTGGGCCACCAACAATTTCATGTTATTCAAACGCAACCCTTTACATCTAATTCCCAAATTAAATTAAGAGTGCACAATAAACTTATTGTGTATTGGATGTACCCAAGACCTACTCCTTCTTGAGTAGGTCTTGGGTGCATCCAACACACAATAAGCTTATTGTGCACTCCCCAATTTAATTTGGAAATTAGATATATATTAAGGGTTGCGTTTGGATACACAATAGGAATTGTGGCACAGCGGTCAAAGCTTATATGCGCGCGCTGTGAGGTCTTGTGTTCGAGCCTCAGCGCGCGCAGTTTTTTTAATTTTTTTCTATTCAAATTAATCTTGGAATTATATATATAACAAGGGTTGTGTTTGGATATCACCAAACTCATAGTGGCGCAGTGGTATAGCACTGTTGTGCGCACGCTGAGGTCTCGTGTTCGTTCGAGCCTCGCGCAACGCACAACCTTGAATTCCTATTGTGTATCCAAATGCAGCCCTTAATATATATCTAATTCCCAAATTAAATTAAGAGTGCATAATAAACTTATTGTGTATTGGATGTACCCAAGACCTACTCCTTCTTATATGACGTGTGAATATAAAATTGAAAATAGAGATTAAAAAAGCATATCCTAATCCAATAGGTGGTGGGACCTTAAAGAGTTGGGTTGTTAGATGGGCAGCTACCGAACTTGGTGGTGGACTGGTAGTGGTGTGGCAACTTACCCCAAATTCTGAAACGCGTCATCTTCTCATTTCGACGTGTATTCCAATTTCAATTATATAATTTTCGTTATATAATTCTATACATATGCATACCATTTTCACCCGTAATTTCCTTTCATTTTAACCTCTACACTTTTAAGTAAACTAACACTTATTGATTTCTTTTACTATTAGCGAAAAGAGTGTGTAATAAAATGTACTTATGTATCAAACTACAAACTTAAACTACATATAATTATTCCACCATGCAGTGACGAACCCAGAAATTCAGTTAAAAGGAGCTTATTTATAAACATGTCTAGATGAATTTAGGAGTTTGCCTTATGGGATATTTTTACTTTTTTCTAAGTATGCACATATGACAATTTTTTTTTTTTTATCAAAAAGAGGGCAAATTATGAGTAGGTTAAAAATCAAATTCTTTTTTATTAGACCCTAAACTTAAAAATATTGGATAAATTACATTAAAAAATAATATCTCAGAACTTTAAAGGAGGACTAAAATTGTGCACCATCTACATATAGTCAACTGCATAAATAAAACTATAATAGTATTAACAATTTAGATAAGATCAATAAATTGTTTTAATTATAAAAAGAAAAAAAATCAAGATATATAGATAGCAATACATCCATCTACTTCAAGTTAAACAATATAATTATACATTTTATTTAATTAAATTATATTAAAATTAACTAAAAAATACCCACCCACCCACACACACACACATATATATAGCACATTATGACGGAATCGTAACATATATATATATATATATATATATATATATATATATATATATATATAATACTTCCTTTGTCCCGAATGAATTTGCACAATTTTCATTTTTTTCCGTCTCAAGCAAACTTCCACACTTCTTAATAAGGAAAGTTATAACACAATTTCCACCCTCAAAATATTCACCATCAATCTTCACCCTCAATTCACCTTTGAAAAGTCAATAAAATTATAAAAAAATAATTTTTTTTAATATGTGTGTCAATCCACCCGTGTAAGTTCATTTGGGACGGAGATAGTAGCATATTATGATTCCCCTTGTCCCGACGTGCGTCGATCAATTCTAATCAACAATAAAAAAATGTTTAAGCACATTAGCCACAAGCTAACACAAAAGATTAAAATATTTCTAAGATTTTGAGTTTTTAGGCTGCGTAATCTTATCATAAGAAATCCCTAAGCTTACTTGAGAGGATGATATTTTTCAAGCATCTCTCTAATATTCATACTTAGTAAATTAAACAAACTATCCTAACTAAAAATAAAAAACAATTACGAAAAACCTTCTCCCAAAACGACTCAAACTCAAGGCTATTAGTTTAGATAACAAATGTTGTGACCGATTAAACTATAGTTTACATCAACAATTATAGCCAAAGAGTGAAATACTATTCGCTCTTAGTACTTGAGCTAGCTCACTTTGTTAATTAACTTGAAATATAAATGAGGTGCATTAACCGAAAACCAACATACAAAATATTAAAACACGAACCAAAATTAATTGGTCTATATAGCCAATACTCTTCCCACTTGAACTAGTTCACCTAGCTAATTATAATTGGCAATTTAAATTTCTTTACAAAGCACAGCACCACGGGCGGATTCACCTAGGGGTGAGCACGGGTCTAGGAAATTATCCGGTTCGCATCGAAACCTGGACCGAAAGCACTCCGGATCGAAAAGAACCGTTGACTTTTTGACTTTATCCGAACCGAACCAATCCGACATTTTTTTTGACAAAACCGAACCGGTCCGAACCGAGGAACCGAAATGAGAACCGAGTAGAATCGAAATCTGTATATAAATAAATGACCACTTTGTCGGGTGCAGTCAAATTAGATTTATTTTTGTCTATTACCTAACAGTAGCTAGAGCAAGTCAGGGTCAATGTAGTAAAAATATAACTTTTTCCTTTAAAAGTATCAATGTTTTTTGTAAAAGTGCATTCCGTCACACGTGTGATCGTCACACAAGACTCACTCATTGGAATATGAAAATAAGTCTAAAACTCGTTTTTGAGCTTGTGGGCCAAGTAATGGGCCGACACTGCATTCCTTTTCCAACTTCAAAGCTGTTTTTGAGGGTCTTATGGTCATTTTTGGGTTTTTCTTCTTTCTCGCAAAGTTGTAGCTCTTCGAATCAGCTTTCCAACGCCACCAATTGCACCTCAATCGAAGTTGTAGATATCAAGATATGGCCAAAATACTAGAGGTGGGTCAATCTGTCTCGGCCGAGACTCTTCTACAGCCAGAAATCCGAATTCTTTGACCTTCTAGCTCGGTCGAGACTTACTAGCTCGGCCGAGCTCAGTTTCCTGCAACTTTTGGGGAAATACTATTATTTTGAGTGAAAAACTCCGAATCTCCGAAATCTCCGAACCGAACTGATCCGCTCCATTAGACCCGAATCTCCGAACCAAACCGACCTGATTTTCGGTTCGGTTCGGTCCGGTCCCGGATATTTATTTTTTCGATTCGGTTCCGGAGCCAGAAATTCGGAGATCTCCGAATTTCGGTTCGGTTCCGGAGCAACCCAGATCCCCGATCCGCTCCTACCCGTGCTCACCCCTAGATTCACCTTAGGAGGGACTTTGCCACTCCCACCCAACCTCCCATCATACTATTTGTATCCCTAAAATATGTGTAATATGCTATATTAAGTGTTTATTTTGAAAATTGTGTGTATTTTGGCCCCCTCAGATAATCAAACATTCCGATAAATTTATATAAATTTGATAATAAATAAAATTCTAAATTTAATATATAGGTAACTAATGATACATTTCAACATATTTAATAATTAATATTGTTAATATTCTAATATAATAATAAATTAAATATATTGAATATTTATTATCACGAGTATATTAATGTTGATCGGTGAATTTTTTTTTTTTCAACCCTCCCTAACCGTTCGTCCTGGGTCCGCCCCTGCACATCACCCACAAATTAATACACAAAATGTTCTAACTCGAATTCAAAATCAATTAATCTAGGTAACGAGTAAGATACAAGTAAAATATTAGTCTTAATCTCTATATTTTAAAATCAAGAGTAATGACATCGAATTATAAATTTTTTATCGGTGCGCAATCTTATTATAAGAGGTTGTGTATTTTTATGAGATGAACCCATCCATGCATATATTTATATAATAAATAAATCAAACGTGAGTGCAATTTTCAAAATTCCGTTCAGATGATTCCTACTCAAAACTAATTAGATATGATTGCTCAGATGCTTAGTGTCTGATGAGTTGTAATTTTAATGAGTAAGTGGGCTGTTATTTCACAAATAAAAGTGTGATATTAATTTATTACTTTTGGATTATAGTAATTCTGCAAAACCATAGAATTTACTATTTAAGTCTACGATTAAATGTTATCATAATTACACAATTAAGTTATTATTATTATTATTATTATTATTATCATCACATTGTTTCGTTTTTGCAACTTTCCAGGTCGTCTTCCCCTTGCAGTAAAAACCCCTCCCCTCTCTCTCCCTCTCTCTCTCTCTCCCCACACACACGCGGTGGTCACTGCTAATTCAATCCCAACCCAGAGGTATAGATACACATGCCTATATGTATATATATATCTCTGATGTGTCTGAAAGTGTGTGTACCTGTGTGCCGTGTACGTACGTGTATACCCGGGCTTATGCTGTGCAGAACTGCCTGTATAGAATTTGATTGATGGATTAAATTGGGTTGATTAGCTTTTCTGTGATTAGCTTTGGTTTCTATCCTCAGTTTGTGCAGCTGATTGTGGCTACAACGATTTATTGAATATTATCTTTTGGGAGTGAATCCATGGATAATTCTGTATGCGCGTGGGGCTTTTGAGAATTTTATTTAGTAAACTGTGGTGATTAATTGCTTCTTCTTTAGACCTAGTAGTTTGTCTGTTTTCCTTGTCAGCACATGTGTTCCCTGTGATAATTCATCTTTAGAATTATATAGTGTTGTAAAGGAGATTTCGGGGATAGATATTTCAGTTTCATATTCAAGAAATCTTGGGTTTGGTTTAATTTAGTAGAGGTTTTGTTATTATAAGAGGTGTTGAATTCACGGAAAGATCGTTCTACCAATTTTTGGTGATTTCATATTGAAGTGGTGCTTAAGAGTGCCTGATCATTGGTATTGAGATGATTATTGCAGTTGTGATAGTAATAGATGAAGTGAAGGGAGCAGAAAATTCGTCCTCAGCGAGCATGCTAAATCCGCTAGGAAACTTGGCTTCATAAGGGTTCTGATAGTGTATTGGATTAAGCAACAGATAACAAAATTCTGCATAATATTTCATCGGGGCTTACAGGGGATTATAAAAACGTCATTCTAAATTGCATTAAAAATTGGGCAAAATTACAAATGAATTGGATTTGGCTAATGGCAAGTAAAGGAGGTACAAATAACCATGATTAGAACAAGTTCCTTGTCTTACATAAGATTTAGAGTGATCTCGCTATATCTTCTTAATGAAGTGCTAATACGAAAAATGGTCAAACTTCGACTTAAACAGCTGTCTGTAACTCAGTTTGTTCTCTCAGATATATTATGAAACTTTTTTCATGGGGATGTTGAGAAACTGGCATTACCTCTTCTGTTAATTCCTTCTGCCTTGGGTAATAGAGCCTCTTCGTCTTTTTGTGCTGGTTATGTTGCAATACTTGTGGTTTAGTAATTTTCATTACTTTTTAACTTTTCAATTGGGGTAATTGGTACTTCAATGCCAAACTTCTCTTTGTGATTTATAAAATATTTCTGCGTACACTTCTGCAACTAGTTATGTTGCAATACTTTCAGTTACGTATTTTTTCATTATTTTTTTTTTACTTTTTAATTGGAATAAATGGAATTTCTTCAATGCCAAACTTCTCTCTGTGATATGTAAGATACTTTTCTGTGCACTTCTGTGACTGCATTTGTCTGTATTTTTGCTTATATAAGCGACCAAGTATTGATAATGTGATTGCCTTTTGTTCCTTATGAAAAAAGTAGTTGCCTTGAAAATGATTTTCATCACGACCTGGTATTATGTTTTCGGTGTAGAGAAGGGAACAATGAGCAAAGTGCCAGGTGGCTTCTGGTGGATGACAAATATAATTACATAGAGATGGGAGGCTGCTGTTGCTGTGCTTCTAAGAGCACTGAACTTAACAGGTCACCACCATTCTTTCATGTGAGTGTTATCTCTTACCCAATACGAGTTGTGGTTTTCCCTGTAATCCTGGCTATTATGTGGATTTGGGATCAGATGTCATTTTCTCTTGCTTTTTATTGATTTAGTACATATGCTGCTTATTGGTAGTCAGCTATCACCAATATCCTGTAATGAAAGAAAAATAGTATGGGTTGTGTTGCATTTTCCAATCTTATTGGGGGAAAAAGAGAGAAGGAAATGAACAAGTGTTGCTAATTTCTCCTCTGACTGAAAACACTCCGCGGGCGGCCTGTAAGGGGCTAGAGTAATTAGGAAGATCCTGTACTCTGACTAAGTATGAGGAGGTCAATTTATTTATTACTAATCTTTACATGCAGGTGTACTTTTTAATACATAAATTTGCGGCTAGGCACCATAATGATGTATGATGGATATAGAATAGTATGGCTGGTACAAGCTTGACTGCTAGAAAACGTGTTCCCTTTGAGGAAGAGGAATCCTCTGCTGTCGGGGGTTCCTCTGGAGGTAGGATTGGGAGACCTAGGAGCGTTCCAAACGTTCTCGTGGATAGACTGCGTGAGTGGCTGTCTAGCCGCCGCGAAAACCCTGTCCGTATTTAGAATATGCTACAAAAATGCTAGTACTTTTTGTCAAGGTTTCAATATATTGCTTGGACAGCAACTTGTAAGTGGTAATTTACCATGTAAGATATCATCTGGCAGTACTTCAATGATTCTTACGTTCGTGGAGTTTACATTGAAAAGTGTGTATTAACGTGTCAGACCTCTTTCTGCTAAACTTATGGTTATATTTTACGTACCAGAGGCTGTAAACTATTTTACTGTTCTGGTTAGCTCACAGAGTTGGCATTCAATGTGCAAATAGAGGGAGGGAGGACGTAAATGTTATCAGTTTGGTTTCTATGCGAACTTGTTGGATATGTAGACTGATTCTAGTTCTGCAATATAATATTTGCTGGAAAATATTAGTGTGAAGTAGAACCATTGGCTTCACCTTGTTGGCGATGATATGGATTATAACCATCCGGATTTCTCTTTAGCACATCGTATATCAAACTTAGTGACGATGAGCCAAATTTATTCATACTATAGTGAGTGGAACACAGATTCCTCACAACCTAAACAAGAATATAAAACGCAACAAGAAGTTAAACACACACACACAAAAAGTTATAGTATGTCAGTGTTTGGGTGGATATGCTTCCATCAGTAAGAATGATATAGTTGGGTAACTAGAATCCTTTACAACTAAAATTGGCCGGGTGTTGTTTATGACTAATATAGTGATGTTTAATTCTTATGATGTCAATGGAGGAAAGAATGTCTTCGAGACCAGGTCCCGGTAGAATTTCCAAGTATAGAAGATAACTTACATGTTACTATTATTCTCTCTTTAAACCTTCAAAGAGAACTTTTTGCTATTTCTAATTGCAAAGGCCATGTTCTTCTCTTTCTTTTACAGAAGATAATTCCTATGTATGGTTGGTTGTGTCTTTTGACCTTCATTCAGGGAAATTCTTGCAAAAATCTTAGCTCAAAGACCTTTCTCCTCTTTCTTTGATTGAAAGCTCCGCCCATGACACCAAAATGCAAATAGTTTTTAACCAAACGAATAAATGATTTTGATGTTTGTGCGTAGTTGCGTAAGTATCTTATTGAGTTGCTCAGCTTGTTATAGAATCTTTCATGTTGCTGATTTTCTGCTCAATGCTTTGATCCATATCACTGAGTGTCGAGTGGACGTTGATGTATAAGCTTAGGATGATAAAACCTTCTATTCTTGTGCATTTGTATGTGAATCACTAATTATGATCTCTATTAAGGTATAAACAGACCTTAGGTTAAGAAAATCAGTGGCCTATTTGGAAAATCTTTAAAATTGTGCATTGATTATGAGGAATGAAGGTTTGTCCAGATGAACACAATCCCCTTGTATTCTTTTCTAACTGCCATCCATCTATTCTATGCTATCCATCCATTCCAGATTTAGAGGAACTTCTTGCGTTTTTGCTTTGATATCCAGCTGGGAATTTTATCTTTAACAGACTTTTAAAATTATCCTGTACTAGTTTCATATTAAAGCCCAATCAAAGCTTTAAGGCTTGAATTGGCCCGTGGTTTATTTGTTTCTGCCCCAACATTATGGTAAGTGTTGCCTTGATGACTAATAGCAGAAGTAAACAAGTTATCTTAAAGTCTTCTCTCTTTGCTGATGTTTCCAGCATCTAGTTTGTTTACAGTCCTGTAGTTCTGGACTTAGTACATTGTCATGATTATCAGCCTCTACTGTGCAATTAATATTGCCTTTATAACTATGGATATATTCTATGCTGATCATTTTAACTTCTATATGTTGGATGCATGGGGGCGTAGTATCCTGCGTCAGAAGAACGCGAACCTTTATCATCTCATCATGCAATAGTCTCTGCTGGACTTCTGGTGGACACCAATTTAGATACCTCGGTTCCAGACACTTATCGTCCTCCACCCGCGCCTATACCTTATGAAACATATGCAGGAACACCACCAGCACCATCTAGGGATCGAGACAGCTCTGGAAATAAGACTGATGTGGTTCTGCAAACTCCCAATAGTGGATCTACTGGAGACACTAACTCCAGTAGCACTTTGGAGAACAAGGTAAAAGATCTGAAGTCTGATGAGAAGACCAAAATAGACATTGAGCTAGCAGCAGTGGAAGAAATCGAAGATGAAAACTCTGATGAACTTAAAAAGTCCACTGGGCCTATAGTTCCACCATTCCAAGATGAGGAGGATGTCTGTCCCACTTGTCTTGAAGGTGCACTGAACTATCTTACTTTCTTGTGATTAACTGGATACTGATTTCCTGATGCACCACGGATTGACATATTGGAACTCTGCTTCTCTACTGCCACTGCAGAATACGATGCAGAGAACCCAAAAATCATCACAAAATGCGATCACCATTTTCACCTTGCTTGTATTCTTGAGTGGATGGAAAGAAGCGATACCTGTCCTGTGTGTGATCAGGTTTGTCTGATAGCTATAGTTTTCGTGATTATCTAGGTTGTTTCTCTAACGTTGCTTGTCATCTGGGGAGCAGTAGAAATAATTGTTTGTTTTCCTAATGCAGGAAATGATATTCAGCCCAGTTATAGGAGGATAACTATTGAAGTGCTGCTGCTGTTCTTGTGGCCATTTTGATTGAATGATTGATATGAATGCATGGGGCCCGTTTAGTCAGTATTGTGCCCAGTTGCTGTCATAACTTTACTTATAGTTTGCTCAATTTGTCTTGAGATTCCTGTTTGATACATTTCGTTTGAATTCGTGAAATCTTGAAGATTCACGGTTAAAAAGAAAAAGTAAAAGAAAAAGAAAAGACTAGAAAAGTTTGAAACTTTCTGGGGAGAAGTGCACATTACTATATATTTTTCTTTTTCTTTCCCTTTTTTTCCTTTTTGCTTGTGCATATACATCAAGGGGGATGAGAAGATCGCTTCATGGCGGTACGAAGTGGACGTGACTAGAAGATGAGCCATACTTTGTTGAGCAAAAAAAACATCAGATTCCCTCTGATGGTTTGCTTGCTTATTCTCCTCCTGCCCCTAGTTTCGTCCTGTTTGTTTGGTAGTTCTACATCCTTCAATTTGTTTTGTTTTGCATCCATCGTTTTAGTTTACGCGTTCCTCAAATATCAAGAGTGTATTTGGTACAGGTTTTGGTCAGCTTTAGTGTGGTAGTTAGATGTGTGTGAATGGATTCATTTGTACAGAAGTGTTAAACTGGGAATTTCTATCTCAAGTAAAAATGGTTGATTCTGAATCGCTACTGCTTTCTTTCGCTTATTTTCAGCCTGATTGAATGGTCCCTCTGCTGATTGTTTCCTGGTATGTACTGAACCTTTTAGAATGTCTCAAGATATATCGTTGTTGGTTATGGTTCTTCTTTAGTCTGTTTGTTTTTTTTTTTTTTTGTTTTTTCAAAAGGATCAGTTCACTGAGGAGTGTGGTTTTGTTTGGCGTCGTACATTACTACTAGTGATAATACAATAATAATGTCGATGATGATACGCATTTTGGCATATTTATTACCGTGAGAAGTGATTAAACGCAAAGTTGATTCTTATCTGAACTTAAGTAGAGACAAAATTGCGTTGTTAATTAATTTTTTTTTTTTTTTTTTTTTTTTTTTTTTTTTATGAGTATGGAAAGTGATGCTTGTGAATTGTACTACTATGGCCTAATGACCTTCAGTTTGAGGTCTTCGACCACTTCCAAGAGTATGTAATCCATTATCCGATTTTTTTATTTTTATTTATTTTTAAATTTTTTATGACCTTTCCCATCCTCCAAATTCACTAAGCATACAAATATGTAATCGTTATCAGGATTGAAGTATAAGTTTGCTAGGTGTGGCAATATGGGCTCCAATTCAAACACATAAATCCAATATGAAAACTACTCCTTTAAGTGGGTTTGGGCAGAAGCATGATGAGTTTATAACATAATTATTTTAATTTTAATTTTATTGTTAAAATACAATTATAAAATGAACTCAAAATTACTTAAGATATTTGTGTGTTTATGTTGGATAAAAGTGTAGAATTTGTGTTGGTAAAGTTGAAACTTGAACTTTAATCTGCTCTAATATTTTTTTGTTATCGTGCTTTTAATTGTATCTATAAGTCTTATATTAACTGCATTAAGTCAACTAAATAAATAATCATTATGATCGTCACTTATGTAGTGACTAATGCTTAAGTTATTTGTTTTAGAGACGTTTTCATTTATGCAGGTTAAATGGGTTAATGGATTGACAAGACAAAATTAATAGGTTGCGTACGGGTTCTGATTTCTGATACATTTAATAAATGGGTGGGGTTTGGATTCAAGCATTTTATTTATATATCTACGAACTCACTACAATCCAATGCATCAATATGGATCCAACCCATATTGTCATCCTACTTACTATTTATACCAGTTTGGTTCTTAGATTCTATGGTATGTGTTTGATTTCAATTTCATCATTTTTGTTATCCCTTCCTTAAATACGTAAATTTCATCTTAAACTAAAGGAAAAAGGAGGTGAATTGACGGTAATACACGACAATGACGACAAGAGCGGAATAAGTAAAAATGGAAAAGAAAAACTGAGAGTTGCACATGCAACCAATAACTAGAAGTGGTGCAATGTTGCGGGATTTCTGTTGACATAGTTTGTCATGTATACAACTGATTATGTGGAACACTGTACTTATATAAAAGATAGGAGATGAAATGCATTATTTCTGATGCTAAGTAGATGATATCGGTATGGTTTTAAGATTCTCGGAGAAGATGAAGATATATTGCACTAATAGCTAGTCACATTCTTCTTCCTTTACAGCCCCGTATAAAAAAAACAAAAATAATGTTCAAATTTTTACTCCATATTTGGGAAGCGCTGATACTACATATAATTCATCGAATGTGTACCATGTGATATATTCTAAAAATAAATGACCATTATTTTTGGTGGCATATATCACATATCATGCAGAGTACATGCACTACCCAATGTCGATCTGCTGAACGTTGACATTCTTGACAGTTTTCTGAATTGATTTCTCCGAGTAGAAGATGTAGCAAGTTTGTGTTAGAAAAAGAAAAGAAAAAATGTTAAAAAGAGCAGAAACTGGAATGTCGTTATCAAGCAATTAATCCCAAGAAAAAGAAAACCCAACTATATATAGTCAAACGATACAAATTTTAAACATGGAAGCTGTTTAGGGATTCTTCTACTATTGTATCCATTAGATTAAAAAGTAGATATTGATCCAAAGATAATTTTATATATCAAGAATAGATGTACAAATACATAAGAGAAAGCCTAATACAAGAGCTAAGTTTACAATGTGGGATACAAGAGCAGTTCCACACGATACACATACAACATTACTCCTAATACGCCCCCTCAAGATGGCGGGCGATTGACGACGCCAATCTTGGACATGAGAAATAGTAACCGCTGCCGAGAAAGTGGTTTGGTTAAGGCATCAGCTAGTTGATCAACAGAGGAGACATGCGCAACACGAAGAAGTCTAGTTTTGACCAGATCACGAACAAAATGATAATCAATGGCGATGTGCTTCATACGAGAATGAAACACAGGATTAGAGCAAAGATATGTGGCGCCTATGTTATCACAGTACAAAGTAGGAGGAGAGGAAGAAATGGATATAGCCAACTCCGACAGTATAGAGCGAACCCATTGCATGTCAGCAGCAGCCGCTGCAATAGCTCGGTATTCAGTTTCAGTGGAGGAGCGAGCAACATTTTTTTGCTTGCGAGAGCTCCAGGAAATCGGATTGGATCCAAGAAAGATAATGAATGCCCCTGTGGAAGTACTATCATCAGAGTTCCCCGCCCAATCAGCATCACTGTAGCTGTGTAGAGAAAGAGAACTGTTGCTGTGAAGATGAAGAGCATAATGACGAGTACCAGCAAGATATCGAAGCAAGCGTTTGACAGCACCCCAGTGTGTCTCAGTTGGAGCATGCATAAACTGGGATAGTTTATTGACAGTGTATGCAATATCAGGCCGGGTAAGCAGGAGATACTCAGGACTACCAAGGACTTGACGGTAGGTCCGAGCATCACATGCACTACTGCCATCACATAGAGAGAGTTTCGCACCAGAGGCCAGTGGTGTTTGAACTGGTTTAGCAGTAAGCATGTTGTGTCTAGCCAAGAGGTCGGTGACATATTTATGCTGGGATAAAAAACAGGAGGAAGGCGTGCGCAGTACCTCAATACCAAGGAAATAGGAAAGTTCTCCAAGATCCTTCACAGAAAATTGAGCAGCCAGATTGCGAACAATACCAGAAAGAAACTGATTGTCACTGCCTGTAAGGATAAGATCATCCACATACACCAAGAAATAGGCAGTAATACCATCGCGATTATAAACAAACAAAGATTCATCTCATTTGGTACACACAAAACCCACATAAAGCAAGAAAGTTCGAAGAGCATTGTACCAAGTGCGAGGAGCCTGTTTAAGGCCGTAGATGGACTTACGAAGCTGACAGACATACTTGGGATGGTTTGGATCAGAGAAGCCCGGAGGTTGGACCATGTAAACTTCATTAGAGAGTGATCCATGGAGAAAGGCATTGTTCACATCAAACTGTCGAAGGGGTCAATTACGAGAGACAGCAAGACTG
Organism: Ajuga chamaepitys; assembly: GCA_958295605.1. NCBI lineage: Eukaryota > Viridiplantae > Streptophyta > Magnoliopsida > Lamiales > Lamiaceae > Ajuga > Ajuga chamaepitys. The sequence continues at coordinate 33,746,891 of OY282502.1, read as the reverse complement.
AGAACAATGCGGACAGTAGTGGGTTTCACAACAGGACCGAATGTCTCAGAGAAGTCAATGCCAGGACGCTGATGAAAGCCTTTAGCAACCAGACGGGCTTTGAATTTGTCAATGGAACCATCGGGCTTTTGTTTGATGCGAAAAACCCATTTACAACCAATGACATTTTGAGAGTCAGTAGGAGGAACCAAGTCCCATGTGCCATTATTTAACAAGGCATTGAACTCAAGAGACATGGCCTGACGCCAATGAGGATTTGAAAGTGCTTGCATAACACTGGTAGGTTCAACATCAGGGGCTAAAGATGTAGTGAGACCATACCGTAGATTGGGTTTAGTGATGTTGTTTCAAGAGCGTGTGACCATAGGATGAGAAGGTGCTTGTGCTACCGAAGGCACTGGTGAAGGAGGTCGATCGGGGGGTGAAGATGGAACCGAACCTGCAGAGGGAAGTGAAGGAACTGGTATAGGGGGTGGTAAAGGAATAGGCGGGTCATCTGATGGGATGGAGGGGGGAGGAGGGAGAGCAGGAGTGGGAAAAGGAAAGATATATTCCACGAATGTTACATGACGAGAAGTATATATTTTGTTGGACAGTCTATCAAGGCAGAGATATGCACTTTGAGTACGGGAATAGCCAACAAACACACATGATGTGGAGCGGTGTTCAAGTTTATGAGATGTGTAGGGTCGAAGCCAGGGAAAACATTGACAGCTGAACACACGTAGTTTTGTGAAATTCGGTGGGTGATGAAAAAGTTTCTCAAAGGAAGATATCATATTGAGATCGACCTTGGGGAGACGATTGATGAGATATGTGGCTGTGGAGATGGCGTAGGGCCAGTATGTGAGTGGCATAGAGGCTTGATGTAGTAAGGCTAGACCCGTGTCAACAATATGCCCGTGGCGCCGTTTAGAGGCGCCATTATGCTGTAGGGTATGAGGGGGAGTAGTGAGATGTGTGGTTCCATGAGTGGTTAAAAATGGGCGTAATGCAAGATACTCACCACCATTATCAGAGTAAAAGGTAATAATTTTGGTTTTAAGATAATTTTCCACCAAGGCTTTATAAGCAATGGAAGTGGGCAAAACATCAGATTTCCGTTTAAGCGGATACATCCAGATATATTTCGTAAAATAATCCACAAAATAACATAGTATTTGAAACCATCATACGATAATACTGGAGAAGTCCAAACATCAGAAAAAACCAACTCAAGGGGCATGGTAGATGTTAAAGACGAATCATAAAAAGGAAGTCTATGACTTTGAGCACATTTGCATGAAACACAACTAAAACTAGGAGTCTTAGACATAGGAAAATTATTGCTAGACAAGGCAGATTGTAAAATCTTTAGTGAGGGATGACCCAATCGAGCATGCCAGACGGAAGTAGAACACCTGACAGCAGAATGAAGTGAAGGAGTCTGAGCAGGAGAACCATAGTGTGGCCACACATAAAGCCCATTAACACGCGGGCCCCGAACAATCGTACCCCCCGTGTGGCAATCCTTCACCTGAAAATCAGAAGCAAAAAAGACAACTGAAATATTATTCTGCTGGCACAGTTGAGAGACAAAAAGCAAGTTTCTCGACATGGACGAAACAAGTAAAGTCTCAGAAAAACGAAGAGAGTGTAAATCAGAGAACATTAAACTTCCAGTGTGCAAAATATTTAATGTGTTACCATCACCAACAATCACACCATCTGAGCCATCATACGGGGTGTGAAGAGACAAATTGGCCAAATCAGTCGTTATGTGATGGGAGGCGCCCGAATCAAGAATCCAACCGGGCGAAGAAGGGGCCGAGGTGGCAACATGAGACGAGGGAGACGTGTAGGCTGCCGGACCAGGTGGACAGCGGGATTGAGAGGCAGTCGAGAGAGCCTGGATCTCCGGACAACAACGAGCCGAATGACCATGGGTTCCACAATATTGGCATCGACCCTGGTAGCCGGGGCGAGCCGCTGCCGAAGAGGGATGGGGCTGGGAGGGACGAGGCACAACTGAGGTGGAGGACGGCCCGCAAAATTGGCCCAATTTGGGCAGAGCAGACGAACGGCGCTGTTGGGAGCCAGCCGCGTAGGCAGTCGCCGGCAGGGCTGGAGAAGCAGCAACTTTGGACGCGAGTTGTGATTCTGTGGTAAGGAGCTTCTCATGAAGCTCATTGAACGAAATTGACATCTCTCGGGCCTGAATTGCATTACCAAGCTCTTTTAAGGAGGCATCAAGGCCATTCAAAATTTTGAGAACAAGATCCTCATTATCAGTGGAGACGCCCAGAAGCGACAATTCGTCGACGACACCCTTGATCTCAAGCATAAAATCGGTAATGCTACGGGTTCCTTTCTGAGGATTAAGAAGTTTATTTTTGAGAGCCAATATCTTGCCACGAGAAGACTTGCCGTAGATAGATGTCAAGGTGGTCCAGGCGTCTTGCGCGGTTTTAGCAGATGCAATAAACGGAATCAACGTAGGGTTGATTGAGCCAATGATGGTGCTGAGGATCAATTGATCCTAGCGAACCCAATAGAGATGCAGTGGGTTCGGTTGAGAACGTTCGTCAGTGGTGACAGTGGACGCAGGGCACGGGAAGGTGCCGTCAAGAAATTTGACGAGATCGTAACCGGCGAGAAGTGTGGGAATCTGGAAACTCCAGGCCACAAAATTGACCGACGTGAGTTTCAGCGGGGCTTGTGACGTAGTGTTGAACGCCACAAGGGATGGCGGTGAGGTGGCGAGAGCAGCGGAAAGGGCGATTCCGATCCGGTAGCGATGGAAGACGATAGTGGCGGCGTGGTCATGTTTTTGCAGAGGCAGAAGGCCGTTGACTGCAATATAAGGTGCGTGACGCGGGATGGGCGGGATGGGAGAAAAGAAAAGGGTTTCCAATAAAATTGGAGAGAATCGGGAGAAATAATGTAGGATCGAAAAAAAAAGGCGTTAGCAAATTAGGCTCTGGTTACCATAAAGATATTGATCCAAAGATAATTTTATATATCAAGCATAGATGTACAAATACATAAGAGAAAGCCTAATACAAGAGCTAAGTTTACAATGTGGGATACAAGAGCAGTTCCACACGATACACATACAACATTATTCCTAATTGTTTTAACCTATTAATGGTCCAACAGGTTACCAAATTCAAATTATTATACCTACAACTTGCTCTACAGGTGATTAATTAAGTCATATTTCACAAAAAAACCTCCCTCTACCTCTGCCTCACAACACTTTATTGGTTATTCCCCATAGTCTTCTACCAGACTACCCCTGTTCTTCCTTGGAAAACATCATGAAAGGTCTTATGTGAATATTTTGCTGACGATGCAGAAGGGATCACTTCACCATAAAAAAATATTTGGTGAATAATTTGGGGTTTTTTATTCTACTTTTGTGGATAATAGTGCATGAGTTATACACCATTAGATTAGATGTCTAGATGTAAATTAATTGTTAATATTATTTGATTTACATCCATATACCAATATAATGGTGCACTACCCATTTGTATATAATCCATGGACTTTGGGTAGTATTAACTAATATTTTGTGTGAATTTCATAAGATATGTTGCAAGGATCTTAAACTAGATTAAGTTTAGGATTCGAGAATCAGCATGATTGAGATACTTTGATTTTTTTTCTTAATTTTCCTTTTGGAGGAGATAAACAGTTCTTTGTTTATTTTCACAGAATCAGAAATGAGAATTGATTTAGAATCTTTAAACTATTTTATGCCACGTGGTTCAATTGAGAAAACAATACCATCATATTTTAAATGATGAAATTAAAATAATTAAAATATTAAAGAGGTCTCATTATTTTATAAGAGGTTTCATTTGATACAGTTCATTATATAAATTAATGATCAGGACATTTTATAAAAAATAAAATATTTTTATAGAATACTTTAACAATTGAAGATTTATGCAATGAATCATTTTCGAGTATTCTCACTAAAATATCAAAATTTTAACATTCTTATACCATTTAAATGAAATTAAAATATTAAAATGCAATTTTTTAAAATGTAGTGTCTTTTTTCTTTTCTTTTATTTTTTGCAACTATACAATATTTTTCATTTTTCAACAATAACATGGCATCTAACGTGACTATTTTATCGAATACATATTCTCGTGACCAAATAATATAGGTGACCCGAATTGTTGTTACAACTAAAGTTGTGATATATAATATTTTAGCAAAGTCTCATCATGTACATCAGGTGGACGCTGCAATTTGGGTTAAGTATCACTATTTATACTTAAAAGAATTATTTGTTCTGGGTAAGTAATATCTTTAAGCATAAACATTAATACATTTTCACCATGATACATTTACCCAGATTATGTAATATTTCAGGCATAAAGATCAATACATTTTTGCCCATAACACGAATTGCACGGATCTAGAATCCGTGCAACTGGTGTTGAAGAGACTTACTCTTCTATTTTATAACTAAATTTAAAGAGTGGTGCTTTAATTACATCCGCAAAGATTGTGTGTGTGTTTAATTTTTTTTCCTGTGATTAGAACATTAATTGTAAGTATTTTGTTTTATTTATTTTGTGGAAAAATAAAAGGTCGAATAGTGTACCTCAATTTTCAAATATATTTATTTATACTCTGATGTTTATAAGAAATCACACTTCCCGCAATGACGTGAATTATTATAATATTACACAAATAAGTTAGCATAGGCCAAAAGAATAAAAATGGTGTCATTAAGACATTTTTTTACCCCAGCAAGCGAAACAAGCAAATTTGCGAGCAATATTTATTAAGAAATCTATGAACTATATGAATGGGTAATGTGTAATTTTTATTATAGTAATTCTATATATTTTAAGGTTACACTATATAAAAAATTAAAAATGTCCGCGTGATCGCGAACACACACACACATATATATAGAATCCGAAATATTAGTACATAAATAATTCATTCCATCGATAATTAAAATGATTGTGGAAAGAATATTATTATTATTATTATTATTATTATTATTATTATTATTATTATTATTATTATTATTATTATTATTATTATTATTATTATTATTATTATTATTATTACTACTGCTACTACTATTATCATCTTCATAATTAGGAGCTGTTTTGTTTGCCACTTTTAACTTTTATGGTTCATTTTGGTGTAATATATATGTGGAACATATGTCATGCTTTTAAATAAGAGCGGTAAGATATAGAATAAGAGAGTGGAATTAACAAATATAATATAATACATATAAGTGGATAACTTAGATAATAAGTAAAAAGTTACTTGTTAGTAACCTATTATTACAGGTAGAGCTCTAAGGTGTATTAATACACCATTGGTATAGTAGAAAAACCCGCTGTTTAGAGGGTTTGGACTTTTAATCTTTTGTTGCCCGGCTAACCGGCACAAATGCTAGGTATTATTCATCTTGTTAAAAGTTGCAAACAAAATACAACCCCTCCCCCCAACAAAAAATGGCACTCAAGATAATTAATTGTTTCCTCACACGTTGGAGGAACTTTTTGTCTTTTTAAAAGCCTGAATCATTTATTTTGTCCTGTACTTTATGTAAAATTTACGAATGTTCAATCTTTACAACATGATATCTTAATTGTAACGTAAAAATGTATTATATTTATAATTTTTTTAATTTAATATATTCGAATATGTTTTGGACTCCAAATGCTGACGTGTACCGTTAGAGTATCGATTCACCCAAGTATATGCATACAAATTTACGAGTTTTTAACCCATAATTAAATGAGCTCGGCAACGTCTTTTATCATTAAACCTAAGATTATCATTTTAGTTTAATAGGGATTTATAAATATCGTATGATTAAAAATCTGTACTTGGGATTGTCAAAATCCTAATTTCGGGCTCCATGTGAGCAATTGGAGCAAAAAACTTGTTGGAGTGCATAAAAAAACTATAACTGTGGTGTATGTTATTGCTTGAAACGTAATGCTGCGAATAATTATTCACTAAAAATGGTATTTTTTTACGTAATTAACACTTATTTTTTTTCTTAAAACGGAAAGATTATATTAATCAGTTGGAAGAGCCGACTACTGATTAACACTTAATTTGTAATATATAGGTTTAATTATCTACATATGATATCATTGCAACACTACAAGAAAACTATCAAATTTCAATAGAACACAAATCCGTTAGAATATTAAAATTTCCAATGGCCGAAAGAATCGTTGGAAATAATTCCAACGGCAGCTATTGGACAAAAAATTTCAACGACAATTCTAACGGAATCTCTTGCCGTTGGAATCATTTTTCCGTTGAAATTTTATTGTTGGAATATGTTGAAGGTGAAGCCTGAAAAATGTCAGAAACAACACGGCCTGGGCGCTGTCGCGTTAAGGATTTGCGTTGCGGAGTCCCGACGCGGCCGCAGCCTGGGGCCTGGACAGAGTTGCGTGGGCTTTAAGATGAAGTCAACTTTTAGGTCCATTAAGCTATTATAAATAGTTGTTTCCTTCATTGTATCATGTAATCCAAAAAATAATATATACGAGCGAATCCCTGGCTTGGCATCACTCCCAGACGTAGTTACACATCGTAACGAACTGGGTAACCAAATTATTATGTTATTCTTGTTCTTTATTTCCTTCAATATCGTGATCGTGTGTGGTTAATTCCTAATAACTGGTATCAAGAGCTCCAGGTTCGAAAGGAGTATCGCGATGGAAGGAAAGGTGTCGATCGAGAAGTTTGATGGTTCTAACTTTGGATTCTGGAAGATGCAGAGATGGAAGATTACCTCTATGGTAAATATCTGCACTTGCCTCTAAAAGAGAAGCCCGAGAAGATGGAGGCGGCGGAGTGGGAGTTATTAGACAGGAAGGCGATGAGCGCGATACGTTTATTCTTGTCCAAGGAGATCGCCTATCACACGACTGCAGCCAAATCCACAAAGGAGATGTTGACTATTTTGGAGGAGATGTATCAGAAACCATCGACGGCGAACAAGGTTCATCTGATTAGGAGATTGTTCAACCTAAGGATGTCGAAGGGTACACCGATGCAACAACACCTGAATGAGTTCAACATAATTACCTCATAGTTGAGCTCAGTGGAGATTGAATTTGACAATGAACTACGAGCCCTGATCATGCTATCGTCTCTGCTAGACAGTTGAGCCGGTACAGTAACAGTAGTTAGCGCCGTGGAAGCTAAGCTGAAATTTAAAAAAGTAAGGGATTTGATGATTAGCGAGGAGATTCGCAGGAAAGAATCAGGATCTACTTCGGGGTCAGCACTGAAAACCGAGAACAGAGGCAGACCATTGGGAAGACAACAGAAACTGAGAAGGTCCAGATCTAGGGGAAGGAGCCAATCTAGGAAGGATACGAGCTCAATCAAGTGCTGGAAATTATAACGACTTCGGTCACTTTAGAAATCAGTGCAGGGCACCAAAGAAGAATAAGAAGGGTCAAGCAGACAAGGGGACAACGAACGCAACCACAGAGAAAGATGACGGTGATGTGTTGGTCCTAAGCGTGTCTAGTCTCATGGAGTCTTGGGTGTTGGATTTCGGAGCGCCGTTTCATTCATGTGGTAATGTTGACATTATGAATGATTATGTTTTTGGCAATTTTGGACAGGTATATCTTGCAGATGATGAAGCCCTGAAAATCGTGGAAAAGAGAAGCGTACGAGTTGCGACCTCGAACGAATCCACTTTGGTCCTAAAAGTTGGGCAGCTAGAGGAATCTGCTTTCAGTTGGGCAGCTAGATAAGGAGGGTTACGTGGTAACATTCGGCTGCAGCAATTGGAAAATTACCAGAGGAGCTATGGTAGTGGCTCGGGGTAAGAGGGAAGGTACGTTGTACATGACAACGAATTTCAAAGATCACATTGATCTTGCAGAAGCAGCAGGTGATGTGAATTTCGGCACTGCCGGTTGGGCCACATGAATGAGAAGGGGATAAAGATGATGTGCTCGAAAAGTAGACTGCCTGGCCTGAAATATGTGGAAGTTGGCTAATGTGAAGACTGTGTGTTTCAGAAATAGAAGCACGTGAGTTTCTCAAGAGTCGGCAGAGCCTTGAAACTAAGAAGTTGGAGCTGGTCCATAGTGATCTATGGGGACCGGCACCTATGGAAACCCCCGGAAGAGCACTATACTACATGACCTTCATCGATGATTCCACGAGAAAGGTATGTGTTTATTTTCTGAAAAGTAAATCTATTGCGTTCGATACTTTCAGGAGGTGGAAAGCCACGGTTGAAATTTAAACAGAACTAAAGGTGAAGTGTTTGAGGTCTGATAATGGAGGTGAATATGACCTCAACGAGTTCAAAGACTACTGTGCTGATAATGTGATTCGCATGGAGAAGACAGTGCGTGGAACTCCCCAACAGAATGGAGTAGCAGAATGGATGAACAGAACACTGAATGAGCGAGCTAGATGCATGAGGCCGAAAAGTGGGATTCCAAAGATGTTTTGGGGCGAGGCTGTTAACACAGCTTCGTTTTTTATCAACAGAGGCCCATCGGTTCCACTAGAGAACCGGATATCGGAGGAGGTATGGACGGGAAAGGAGGTAAACCTGTCATTTCTTCGTATTTTTGGTTGTGTACCTTATACCCATGTTAGCTCTACTGATAGAAGTAAATTAGATGCTAAGTCTGTTAAATGTAATTTCATTGGTTATGGTGGCGATGAGTTTGGTTATAGGCTCTGGGATGATGATGAACGCGAAAATTATCCTTTTTCTTGTACTTTTCACATTCATATTTTGTGAAGAATTACGAGTAATTATTGTGTTTATGTGCAATTTTGTATTTTATTGTATTTCCGTATTGATTTTCCTTTTTAATATGATTTGATGCGCTTTTGAATGTTTTGGGTTGTATTTTGAAGGTTAGGAAACTCGGAAGAATTTAGAAGATCGTTCCCATCCATTTTCATACTACGGCCTGCATCTTGAGGCCCAAACGAGCCTAAAATGGGTTGGGGTTAGGTTCAAACTAAAGATCATCAAGTTACAAGTAAAAGTCAGGAAGGAGTCGGGCCGAGAAAATGGATGAAAATGCCTCAAATTGGAGAAAGAAAGAAAACAAGGGCAATCGCACATGCTCCGTATTCAAGCCCACAAACTAAGGTCTAAACAGGCCCAAATCAGACCCAATAAAAGCTCAAATTGAAGTTCGTCGAGTCACGAATAGAAGTCGTGAAGGGATCGGATCGAGAAAATGAGAGAAAGGGGTCCAAAACGGCGACAGAAGACGGGGGTGTAAAACAGGGGAAAGAACCACTACCGGCGCCACTACTGAACCGGAAGGACAACCGGTAGTCGGTCCAGTGTTTCATCTAAAAACTGCCACTGTCACGACCGGCCTGGCAGGTAGCTCGTGGCCGGTTCACGCGCGCATACCCTGTTTCATGTAATTTTTGTATTTCAGCAGTAACTTCCATATCTGAGCTCCGATTTGAGTGATTCAAGTCGCCACGCGTAGCCGAGACAAAGATCTATAACTTTGTAGTTAAAGCCAAAGGCTGATTCCACATAGATATTTCCCAGAAATCATGAGAAGGACGAGGCGAGCGCGCACAAGGGGCTCGACTCAACAACTTAAAGGACCAAGCACTCCCTTTTGTATTTTTACACTTTTGCCCTTACTAGGGCTTATTTCCAGCTGATTTTGAGGGTTGGGGGACCTATATATATCCCTTCCCCTCTCATTCGTAGAAATTATCATCCAACTTTGTCTTGCCTCTTTTTATAAGAAAATTCTTCTCTCTTCTCTTTACATTTTCAGATTTTAGCTTAGAAACTAGGGTTTTTCTTCATCCTCTTCAAGGAGGAAGCCATCTTTGGTGGAGAACTCGAAGATTACTCGCGGGCATGTGACACCCGACTATTTCATCAAAGGATTTCAAGGGTTTCTTCCATACATTGAGCAATTTCTATCACTTCTCTTTATTTTCAGTTTTTATTGCTTTTATTGCTTGATGTTTATGATGCCTTTTATTTCTTTGATGATTTGTGAGTGACTTCTGTGTTTCCTGAAGCCCGGGAGTAGCCCAACATTCGGGGTTAATGATTAGTTGATTGATTATTGGATTGTTGTGGGTTGTGGTAACCTAGGTTAGGATTTAATTGATTTATTATGATTTTCATATGAAATTAGGGCTTGATTATAGGCGTGACTCGATGGCTTGAGCTGTTGATAATTTAGCCCTATGATTTTGCATTTGAGAAAGGATAATCGGAACCTAGGCTAGAGTTTGCCACCATTTCGAGGAAATTTGGTTTGATCTTAAATGAGCTTAGGATTGAATTTTTGTGTCTTAGATTGTGAGGGAAGGGGAATTTAATCCGAGAATGTGAATCAATCAAAACCCAATTGATAGGACGGGGACCTATGGAGGAGAAGACCCATCGAAAGGGGAAGTAGAGCCTAGGCGGTCTTGGCTAGGATGGACGAAATTAGGTTTAGTCACGTGTGTAGGAACTACACCCCTACGCTGGTCTTTAGCATAGGAGAAGTCGGGCTATCCTCTTCTAGTCTCCCATAGTTGGTAACTCGGGGCCTGGGATTGAGTTTGTAAATCTCATTCGTGTAGGTAGTCTACATCGAACCCCAATTACTTACCTATCCTAGGGGAATACGACACCTCAACCGTATTTCAGAATTATCACCCAATTAGGATATCGATTGGGATGAGAATTGTTAATTCCATTTTGCTTGTGTGAAACCGAGCTTCGGGAATATCTCCCCATCGATCGGTTCACTCCTTACTTTGTTTATTTGTTTTATGTTATTATATTAGTCAAAACTCTCACTTTACATTTGACTTAACTTGCTCGAACATGCATAAGCCGATTCTCACGGATAATCCTCCCTGTGGATTCGATACTCTTTATAATACCTCTGTCACAAACCGTACACTTGCATTTTGAGAAGATCGTTCCAATCGCATTAATTTGGAGTGATTTTCGTGACAAGTTCAAATGAGCATAACCGAGAGGTGATTCGCAGTAGAGATGTGGTGTTTTTAATGAACAGATGATGTACAAGGACAGATTGAAGGCATCGAGCTCTAACAGCTCAAATCCCAAGGTAGTCGAGTTAGACATCTCAAACTCGATTGAGAGTAAGGAGGGTCAGGCTGAAGAGGAGGTTCTTGAGGATGAGCCAAGAACTCCACCACCTCAGGAGATTGTTCCGCTGCAGAGACCGGCTAGAGAGCGACGTGCACCTAATAGGTATTCACCCTCTAACTATAATTTATTGCTTACTGATGGTGGTGAACCTGAGAGCTTTGCAGAAGCAGAACAGGTTGTTGATAGACGAAAAATGGAGAGCAACCATAGAATATGAAATGGCATCACTTCGAGTGAATGACACTTGGAACTGAGTGAGCTTCCTAAGGGTATGAAGGCTATGCACAGCAAGTGGGTGTATAGAATTAAGAATGAAGCAGATGCTAGCAAGCGCTACAAAGCTAGGCTGGTTGTGAAAGGGTTTGAGCAGCGATTCAGTATTGACTATACTGATGTATTTACTTCTGTTGTGAAACTGAGGACTATTCGCATGGTGTTGAGTATGGTTGCTGCAGAGAAATTGTTGTTACATTAGATGGATGTGAAGACGACATTCCTTCGTGGTGATCTAGTGGAGGAATTGTATATGGTTCAACCAGAGGGAATCATAGCCAAGGGAAAGGAAGAATTTGTGTGCAAGTTGGGGAAGAGCTTGTATGGGTTGAAGCAAGCTCCGAAACAGTGGTACAAGAAGTTTGACAGTTTCATGGAGGAAATTGGTTATCACAAGTGCCACACCGACCATTATTGTTACTATAAGAGGTTTGACAAAAGCTTTTGTATCTTTCTATTGTATGTTGATGATATGTTGATCGCAGGAGCTGATCCAAAAGAGTTGGATAAGTTGAAGAAGCAGTTTTCTGAGCGGTTTTCCATGAAAGATCTTGGAGAAGCTAAGCAGATTTTGGATATGAGAATCAAGAGGAATAGAATGGCAGATAGATTATATCTTTTGCAGGCGGATTACATCCAGAATCTCCTGGAAAGATTCAACATGGAGAATTCAAAGTCTGTGAGTTTTTCGTTCGGTACTTCAAGCTGTCGAAGAAGTAGTTGCCGAGTTTTAAGGAGGAACGTGCCCAAAGGAAGAATGTCCCTTATGCTTCGGTAATTGGCAGTATAATGTATGCTATGGTGTGTACAAGGTCGAATATTGCGCATGCAGTGGGAGTAGTGAGCCGGTTCATGAGCGATCAGGGGAAACAACATTGGGAGGTTGTGAAGTGGGTACTGCGATACTTGAGAGGTACCACGAATAAAGCATTGTTCTTTGATGGGAGAAATTCCAAGCTGGTTGGATATGTTGATGCAGACTTAGCATCAAATGATCTTGATGGGAGAAGGAGTACTACCGGATATGTCTTTACTTATGGTGGTACAACAATTTCTTGGACATCGAAGTTGCAGAAGGTTGTTGCTCTATCCACCACAGATTGTGAGTATATAGTTGTGACGGAGGCGAGCAAAGAGATGGTGTGGTTGCAGAATTTCTTGGATGAACTTGGGAGGAAGCATGAAAATAGTGTACTCCACAGCGATAGTCAAAATGCAATTGTTTTTGCTAGCAATCCGGCTTTTCATTCGAGGACTAAGCACATTGAGTTTAGATATCACTACATAAAGCACCTGTTGTAGAAGTAGACCTTGTAACTTGTGAAAATTCTCGGGAGTGAGAATCCAGCTGACATGTTTACTAAGGTGGTGACCTTAGAGAAATTGAAGTTATGCATAACTTCAATTGGCCTTGGTACTTGAAGAAGAGGCTAGGCGATATCGAGCGGATAAGGGAAGGAGAACATAGGAGAATGGTCATTTGAAGGTGTTTCAGTCTCAAAGTGGGAGATTTTTGAAGATGGAGCCTGAAAAACGTTAGAAACGACGCGACTGTGACAGGGAAGGGCACGGTCGCGTCAAAAGTGGTCGCGTTAATGATTTTCCTTGTGGAGTTAGCATGGCCGCGCCGTGCAGAGAGCTGATCGCGGCCGCGGCAGGAGAGCACAGCCGCGGCTTGGGACGCGGATAGAGTTGCATGGGCTTTAAGCTGGAGTCAATTTTTAGGTTCATTAAACTATTATAAATAGTTGTTTGCTTCATTGTATCATGTAATCCAAAAATTAATATATACGAGTGAATCCCTGACTTGGTATCGTCCCCAGACGTAGTTACACATTGTAACGAAATGGGTAACCAAATTATTGTGTTGTCCTCGTTCTTTATTTCCTTCAATATCGTGATAATGTGTGAGTTAATTCCTAACAAGAATAAAATTTTCAATGGTCACCTTTCCAACGGCTAAAAACCATTGGAATAGTCACTGGAATTGAAATTCCAACAGAAACCATTGGAATATGGAAAATCTCCGTTGGAATTGAAATTCCAATGGTTTTTGAGCCGTTGGAAAAGTGGCATTTGAAATTTTTATTCCAACGATAAAATTCCAACGAAAAAATGATTCCAATGGAAGAGATCCGATTGGAATTACTGTTGGAATTTTTTTTCAAACAACTATTCCAACGACTTTTGCCGTTTGAATTATTTCTAACGATTCTTTTTGCGAATGGAATTTCCTTTGGAAAGTTTCAACGGCTCATCTTGCTATTGGAATTTTTCCATTGGAATTTGACAGTTTTCTTGTAGTGCAAGACACCCTTTTTGTATGTTTTCATATCTGTATTTTGCTTGACTAATATTCAGAGAAGATAATTTCTTTGTAATTTAGTTCTTCAAAGACCTTTTTTTTTCCAGAACAAATCCTATCTTATATTTGGAACAAACAAAATCCAAATCTTACAACTTTATATGACAACGAATTGTAAAAAAAGGCATCACAAAATAATATGTGAAATCATATACACTCATGGTCCCAAAAGAAATGATGGTCACCCTTTTTTTCTTGTTAATTTGATAAAGTTACAACTTTAAAAATCTATAAATTCTTATTTATACGACTTTTTAAATTATTAGGTTATGTGACCTATTTGTATTTTTTTTTTCTTTCTACTTTGACTCATAAAAGGAGACACTAACTTTTAAAATCGAACTCTGTTTAGGACAATACATAATTTTAGAACATGACTTTTATTAAAATGATTGAGGGAGTAATATTTTATATTCAATAGATAGACTCTTTTATTGCAAGTAAAAATTAGGAATGTGTACCATAGGTACAAGTATTTTTCACTCGAGTAATGATTTTTTAACCATAAATAATGCAACATTTTACATGTATAGACATTGTCTTCATCCACCAGAAATTCGAGTGGTGTCACATTCATTCCCTTATTATTTTTTAAGTCAAAGTGTTGGGCACGTGTCAATCTCTGGTGGATAAAAACAATGCTCATACTATCATACATGTAGGATCTAATGAACTAACACCAATGCATGATTAGGCCTTGACCGAGACATGTTCAAACCTAAGTCCAGTTCCACAATAGGCCTCTAAAGAATGTTTTCAATTTAAATGTTTCCTTCTCCTTCTTTATTTTATTGTTGTTATGTTTTCACTCCTTTAGCTACAAATTTAAGCTATTTAATCACGCACCTTTATCTTCTTATCCATAGGCGATTGACTCGGTTAGAATACAATAATTCTTTTATTTAGAAACAAAAAAACTAGTGACATACTTCAACCACCAGACTAAACAACTTTCTATGTATTATTTTTACGTAAATTAGATATATATATATATATATATATATATATATATATATTGGTATATAGAAATATTTTGTGCTCCTAAAAAATTATGATTTCTCGGGCCCGAGTCAATAGACTCTTTAGCCTTATGCAAGGTCCGGCCATGGGCATGATTCATAGTCATTGGGTGAGTTTGGTTATAGTTGGGGTGATGTAGAACTGTTGGATGAAGTAAATAGGGGTTGGAGAAAGTATGTTGAAGAGAAAAAATGGCGTTTGGTTAAGTTGGTTGGAGAGTGAATTGGAGGTTTTTCTAAAAATATTTATGTTTAATTGTATATTGCAGTCTGAACTATGACAGTTTTATCACTTTGCAACCAAAATAATTTTTTTTTTATGGCAACATTTATGATGCGATTTGTTAAACCTTATAAGTCCGGTCATATTTTTTCGTTTATATATTACCATGTGCCCCTCACATGACCAATTTTTTTGCCTTTTCATTTTGTTTCAATGATATATTAATATTTCAAAATAATTTCTTATTTTTTTATTCGCCATTTTCATTTAACCCACTCCCATAAAAAATATCCCCTAATTCTAAAAGACTCATCTCTCAAATTTCGAAACCAAAAACCCTAATTGCAGAAGAAAAAAAATCAAAACTAAGCCAAATCTTTTGAAAGTTTCTAAATGAAGATGAAGCCCAAGTCAAATGACCTAAAGAATCTGAGACGAGTGTCAGTGCAAATTAGGAAAGGGTGCTCTTTGCCAAGATATGGTTTTTTTTCTAAGTTCTTAAGTAATTTCTTGTGACAGTCGTAGTTTGGCATCCCCAATTGGGGTTTTGAAATTTAATTAGGACTAATCATTGTGTTTCTAGAGTTGTAAAATAACTTGTTATATATGAACACTAATGTGTGGGGTTTAGTATGGTTTTTTAAAGTTGTTTATTTCTTCTTACATGTATATCATAAGGTCAATAGGAGACTATTTTTGACACTTGTTCTTTTGCCTTTTTAATACATGTGACAATTTTGAGTATTTCACTATTAAATTGTACCATTCTGGGGCATTTCATAGCTTAGGGTTGCTTTGCTATGTGTGTTTGAGTTGGGGGGGGGGGGGGGAGGGGGGAAGTCTGTATCCCACATAGACTATTGCGACTCTAATGAGATGTACATGCTTGAACTCCATGATATGGTAAACAATTAGGTTTAGCTGGGGTAGACAAATATTACAATAGGAATGGAGTTAATAACTGCACTGCTCTATGGCCATTAGCAATTGGTTATGATGTGGTGGATCTAGGTGGGTTCAAGGATAGTAATAGGATGGTCGCTGTGTTTGTGAGTTATCTAGGGGGAATTTGAATGTGATAGTGAATAATCTGAGTGTCAGGGTTATACAAATAAGATTAAAAGTTAGTTTGTGTTATTTGTAGGCAAGGGTGATAATCCACAAACTCCACCTAAAGATTTCACAAAGAATGAGTTTGATGATCTCACTGTTAATGATGATAGTGATGATCAAAACTCAATCAGTCAAATTTAGATATTTATGAAAAGTTTACAGATTAGTAATTTGAGCTACCTAATGATGATGATCTCATATTTGAAGATAATGTTGATGAGGGTGTTGAATTCGGGAGGGGGGGGGGGGTCTTGATAGTGGAACACCTAACACACAATCTACAAGCACCAGTAGAGTCTCTAACCCAAACACACACACATAAGGGCAACTACAAACATCCAAGGGAGGGAATTGCTAATCCTTACTTCTTTGTTGGGCAGTGCTTTGAAACTCTTGCTTCTTTTAGGAGAGTTGTTAGGATGCACTCTATTGTAAATGGAAGGGAGTTGAGTTTCACAAATAATAATGTTGACAAAGTTCAGGCCAAGTGCAACCATCGTAGTTGCACTTGGTAAATTTTTGCTTCGACAATGGGAAAACGCAATTTAGGTTAAGACTTTCTGTGACAAAAACAAGTGCCCTAGAATTCAGAAAGTGAGGCATGCCAATGCCAAGCTCATTGCTGACATATATAAGGATAAGGTATATACAAACCCCACTTGGCCTATTGATTCCATGATCTCATAGATCAATAAAGATCTGAAAGTGAGTGCGAGTAGGCAAGCTTGTTACAGAGCCAAATACATAGTATTCAAGCATGGGGCTATCTCTGAGAGTGAGGAATATGCGTCATTGTGGTCTTATGCTGAAGAGATGATAGCCATCAATCCTGGTACAACAATTAAGATTAAATGTAAATAGACAGTTGAGGGGACTAAGTTCAAGAGGATATACCTTTACTGGGGGCTTTGAAGGCTGGGTTTCTAGAGGGTTGTAGGACAGTCATCTTCCTTGATGTTGTTCCCTAAAAACAAATGCTGGGGGGGGGGGGGATAATTAAGTGTAGTAGGCATCGATGTGACAATGGTGTGTTCTCATTTGCTTATGCAGTGGTTGGGAAGGAGAAGAAAAGAATTTAGAATGAGTTCTTGAACCTTCTGTTAGCTGATTTAGGGGGAGAAAATCATGCTAGGTGGACAGTGTTACCAGATAAGCAAAAAGGCCTTATTGATGCAGTAGACACCCCGATGCCGGATGTGAACACAAATTTTGTGTTAATCATCTGTATTGAAAATTTTAAGCAGCATCACAAATGATTGCATTTGAAAAATAAAATATGGAAGGCAGCAAGGGTTGGTAGGGTAGTTGTCTTTCAAAATGTCATGGGGTAATAAAGAAGGTGGATAGTGGGGCTTTTCAGTGGTTGGAAGCTAAGCCACCTCACCCTAGAGTAGATTACATTTTAGATGTTATTTTTGTTGTGATAAGCTTGAAAACACCATGAGTTAAAACTTCAATGCCATGTTATTAAAGTCTAGGTCTAATCCCATTGTGTTAATGCTTGAGACAATTAGAGTAACACTTATGAAAAGGATGCATATAAGAAGGGATAAGGTGATGACATATCATGGTGATTTTTCCCTATTATTGAGTAAATGTTGGAGGATTTGAAGAAGAAAGCAATAGAGTATCATGTTGTGTGGAATGGGGAAAATCAGTTTGAGGTGGAGAATCCTTGGGGTTCAAGGTGTAAAGTGCCCTTGGGTAAGAGAACTTGTAGTTGCATGAAGTGGGAACTAACTAGTTGCCGTGTTGTCATGCAATTTCAACAATATACTACCTTGACTTGAAACCTGAACCATATGTGAATAAGTGTTATAGAAAAGAGACCTATCTAGAGGCCTACAACCATTTTCTTGGTGCAATGAATAGTGCTAAGATGTGGCCGAACACTGATTTGCCACCCCTTTTCCCCCCATTAGCACAAAAGATGCCTGGTAGACCAAGGTTGTTCAAGAGAAAGCCACGACCTAAAGAATAATCTATAGCTGCTTCTCAAGAAGAGGGATAGAGTAGCTGAGAAGCCAGTGAAATATTTCAAGAAGGGTACCATTATGACCTGCTCATTGTGCCAAGACATAAGTTTCCCCAGGAAACCACCAAATCCAAGGGCTAATATGGCCACCAATCAAGGGGGAGAGATATACCAACATCTAGAAAGGTAATGCTCTAATTGTTTCTTAGTATTTTAATAATTTATATGTGTGACTTGTAGTCTAATGTGTTGTTTCTATTAACTTACAAGGCCACTAAGAGAAAAAGAGAACAACAGTGAGGAGGCAGCTGGCAAGCAGGCCAATGAAGCAATGAGGCACCCTCATACATAAAAGAAAAAAAAAAAAACAAGGCTGAGGAAAATACCAGGACAAACAGTCAAAGAAGAAAGGTCCATTGCAGTTTCACAATCAATTTTTTGTCTTTTTTGTTTTGAAAATTTTCTTGAATTGATTGCTGAAAGGCCTTAAAATTTGATGTGAATCATGATTGTTAGGGAAAAAAATCAAAATGTTTCAATTGTATGGAACATGAGGATAACTTAGTTCCGTTTTCATATGTGCCAGATGATTGGTGGAATGTAACATCCACATAACAAGCCTCTCAATTTACAAAGGTAATTGATACTCTTACTCGTTGCAAATTCAATTCAGTGAATTATATTACAATCTAGTAAGCTCATACCTACAATTATAGGATTCGAGAAAAAAATGTGGTCACGCCTACAAGGATGACAATGAGCAGAGCCACATCATTTACAGAGGAGTGTTTAAAGTGTGGAAAGGGATGCAAGAGGACCATGAGGCAAACCCATAGGCCCCAAGCTCTCCTTGTAGTAATATCATTCTCCGCAAAGGTTGATATTAAGAGGATCTTGTGATCTGGGGCAGGCATATTCATGTTTACCTGTCTAGTATCGAGTCTTTGTAGCTTTATGAAATGAAAAATTGGGTAAGACCCATTTTTGTGTGGTTCCGGGGCTGCCGATATTAACTTCAGCTCCAGAATATCTCCACGTTCGAGGTGGTCATTGTTTTCCCATGTCTCGAGCACGACCTTGTAAATCCATCTGGGAGATTTGAAATTTCTGGAAAACTTGGTGACATAGTATGAGCCGAAGCTAGAGCTCCAAAGTCATACCATTCTTTTAGTTCTTGTGGATTGGCTCCTGGGAATGTCCACATTCTTGGATATTTACCGGATCAATCAATCTGGTATATTGCTGGGGTAATAAGACTTTTCTCCTATGTCCGTTGATAAACCTTAATTGGAGAAACTTTTTAAGCTCGTTAATATCAATCATAGAGATGCTAGCCAGTGGCCTAAGACTGATCTCTCCCTGTTTTACCCCAGAGGTGTTGGATTGGCTTGAGACAACAGGAGGAGTATCCTCCGTTTGCTAAACTTTTTCTTCAACTAGATCCATGTAAGGATCCAACCTAGCACTCGTGCTCATAGTACTTGAATCTATGGCGACCGGGTTAGTGGTGATTCTCAAAACTCGACCTTTTGCTTCAATGAGAAGCTTCTCGTCGGATAGGAATAATCAGGTTGCCCTAAAGGAAATTACTTGTAAGTTTGGTAGCCTTCAGTGTGTGTCGGACTTTTGACAAGTCTTCCTGTTGTACTCGACCCACGATTGTGGCTTGAATATCCTGGTTGTTGATCCTCTTGTCAAGCTCCTCCAAGACTCCTGGAGATGCCTGTATCCTGTTAAGATAGATTCGGCTTCACTGGACTCCATCTCTCGCTAAAAAGTCTGCAAGAACATTCTCATGAGACTTTATAATGACAATCTCATAATCAAAATATCAACGATCAGCTTGCCATCTAAGTAATCTAGCTTTCTCAGGGTTGTGAAAATAATTCTTCTTTTTCCATTCTCTTGAGTGAACCGCTTAAATGTCTGTAGGAAAATTATTTCCTATAGAATATCCGCAAGAGTATCATGGAAATAGATTGGTGGAGTCTTGACTTTGTACCATGGGGTACCTCCTGCTCCTCCGATCATTATTTATGCCTTTTTAATTCATCTTTTGAGGATAAGAATCCTCTTCAAGAAATCTCTTCCTGCAATAGCTGGTAGATCTTCTCCCATTTTTAGGGGAAAGATTTCTGGCCTGACTGTGCATATTGCCGTGCCTGAATCAATGTAGGTCGCAAAATATTCCGCTTGATATTTTTCATATAACATCCCTATAGAGATGTATATAAAAAATGGACTAGTGGCGATCAGAGCTTGTAAATAGCCCCGAGCATATCATAGGATCTGATATTTTATGTGAGCCACTGCGAACACTACTCTATCCGGCTGCCTTTCCCAAGGTTTGTGATCCTCGAGAAACTCTAATCCAAGAATGAGATGCCCTTTGTCTGACCCTGTTGTTCCTTGGATTATCAGCTCATTTTCTCCTAGCTGGAGAAGTGCTTGAAGGTTTTTTTAAAATATACAAGACATCACAAGGAAATATTTTTCCTTCGGCTTCTAGTGATTTTGTGATTTCAGATTTAGTATCTTCCATTAAATAAACAACATTGCACTGCTCCTTTGGGGTTACTATGGTATCACTAGGAAACTGCCCTTTCTGATGCTGGAATCCCAAGGCTTGTGCTATCTGACCCATATGTGTTTGCATTGCTTTCATATCCGCTCCTGCATGCGTTTGCATTGCTTTCATCTTTGCTCCCAAACTTTCTATACTTTTATTCATCTCCACAGTATTACTATCCACCTTCTTCTCTAACCTGCTCATCCGTTCATCAAACTTGGCAAATTGCGATAGCACTAACTCTTCTTGAGTCGATTTCCATCCTTGGTGGATCATTCCATTCGTTACCAGAATCCCGGTAGCAGTTGGAGAGAATTGTTAGGGTTGTTGTAAGAGAGCTTTGAATGGTTTCTTGCACCCTACTGATACTGATTGTACCTTTGCTGATTACCTTGAAAGTTATTGAAGTTCCTTTGATATAGTTCGCATCTTCAACTACTTCCTGCATATGTTGGGCTAGTGTCACACTTGTGCAAGTTTAGCGGCTATATGAGCTCCCATCTTGTTCACCACTGGTTCTGATGGTTCTATCTCTGAGATGTTGTTTACCTTCCGAGATTGACTTCTTTATTCGGCCACTGCCAACTGGTGGCAGCCATCTCGTCTAAAGTGGGAAATGCTGCTCTTATATTCTTAATTGGAATGAATTCACCTGTTGCTGCATCTACAAGTACTCTCGCGGGCCCAAGTAGCTCTTTATAAAAGTTGCATATCTGTTGGTCTTGAGTGAACCCATGTTAAGGAAAATTCCAGAGAAGATCTCAAAATCGCTCCCATGCTTCCCCGAATGGCTCTTCGTCTAATTGTCTGGACCAAGTTATCTCGGACTGAAGTTCGTGCATCTTGCCTGGTGGGAAGCACTTTATCAAAAAAAGAGGGCTCAGCTCATGCCATGGAGTCACGTCTTCAAGCAAGTTAAACCACTTTAGAGCCCTGTCTTTCAATACAAATGGGAATAACCGCAACTTTACTTGTTCATGTGGCACTTGGTTTACCTTCAGAGTCTCGAATATCCTCTTGAATCTGCCTAGATGAACATTCGGATCTTCCAATTGGCGCCCACCTAATTGATTCTGATGCATTATTGAGATAAGTGCTTACTAACTCAAAGTTGTTGGCGTGAATTGGTGGTGCTTTGGCTCCTCCATATCGCTGATTTGGTATGAGACGTAGACAGTCTTTGATGGTTGTCCGATTATCAGTTTTTGTATAGCTTGTGTCAGCTCTTGCGACTAAACTGGCTATTGCCAATTGTTGTTATGCGTCTGTATAGTATTTACCGCTCTGAAAATTTCTCTGACCATGTCTTCCAAAGTCGCGTTTTCAGGTGGTGCGGCCATGTCATTTTCCTAGTCTTTCTTTATTATGCATCTACGACCAGTTGCTTCGAATTTCGGATCAAAAGGGATGAGTTTATCCTTCCCTTTAGAGCAGGTGTGCATGCGGTACCTGAGATTCAAAAACAAGAATACCAGTATAAAACTGAAAAGAAAATAGAACGAAAAATAAATGTGCAGAAAAATAATATCTAGTCTAGTATCGAGATATTTATCAAAATAAAAGCTAACACAGTTACCAGTCCCTGACAACGGCGCCAAAAACTTAATGCACTATTTTCTAACCTAGTAAACTGCAAGTGTACGATCCATCCCACAAGGATTGTTTCTATGTATAGCTTAATATCTTAATATCTCTATTCTATCTAGACTCTCAAATAAGTGGATGAATTAATAGTTCTAAAACCTAATTGCATAAATTAATTAATTAATTAAGAATTACTTGGGATGCAAAGAATCAAATAAAAAGGGAAACTTAGATGGATTAAGATGTATTCTAGGAATTCGATTTCAGTCATTACCTCCTATGCATGATTACTCTATTATTTTGGACTTCTAAACCAATTCTTATTGTTATTAGGCGCCGCTACTCTTAATTTGCCCTCCTATCGAATAATGCTAACGTTTAGATCAATTAAGGATAACCACCATCTCGAGCCAATTATCCTATAAAAGACTCCCAAGGGCTCCCTAAGTCGATACCTACGCAAGTCCTCACTCCTCTCAGATGATTATTGGTACCTAAGATATATGCTCGTATGCCTATTAACAACCCTCTCCTCTAGGACATCGAGTTATTAAGCAATTATAATTAATCAATTGACCAGATTAAATAATCCATAAAATAAAAACAAATCATATTGATAAATGATAATCAAATAAAAGTGACGTCTAGAATTAAATAAAAGTAATCAAAACATGGTCGGTAAATAATCTACTCTCTAACCCTAGAAGACAAAGGTGTTTAGCTACACATATCTAGAGTAAAAAACCAATTCAATTCATAGACAAACATGATTGGTAAAATAACTACTAAAAATGAAATAAACAAAACCCGAATCTTGATCTTGCTCTTCATCTCGTCACTCATTGCTCTTCAATCTCGACTCTGATTATTCGCAATGATGATAGTATGTTTCTTTAGTCTTGGAAGCCTCTATGCATAAGTTTGGGATCATGTGGTGATGAATTAGGACGAGTTTAAGAGACAACACATATAACTTAAACATGGCCGACCCACGAACGTGACTATTCTCACCAACGCGGCCGTTCCACCGACACGGCCGCATTGTTCGGAGTCCAGGGTTCCTAGGCTTATCTAAGCCACTTTTTTCGCGGCCGCGATTCGAAACCGGTTCAAGGTCGATTTTCCTCTTCGGTTCTGTTCCTTGACATTTTTCTTCCGTTTTTGCTCCTACTTATCTCGTTTCTTTTCCAAACTTCGTCAAATGCCATTTTTTGCAGATAGTTGCCTATTTTGCTCCAAAACACTCACAAACATGTTAAAAAAACTCAATTCAAGGAATACTGTATATTTCGACCAATTATACAAGCAAACATCATAAAATACCTATCTAAAACGACCTAAAATGCATGTATACATAACGTGTATCAGTAGGACTTGATCGAAAATCCAAATTATATATCCTGAATTGATATAAGAAAATAAAGTTTTTTTTTTCCTTTTTATATTACAGGAGCATTGTGGGCAAACACCCCAAATATGGGTATATCTGCAATTTATAAGTAAAACTGTCAATAAATTTTATAAAACTTTTTGACAGGCTACAACAAAGCATTCATCCTAATCGGCCCGTTAAAAATTGTTCAATCGGCTCTTGATTAACTCAAAAATAGTTATGATTAGTTTGAAACTGGAGGATTTATCCAATTAGCATCTCTAGCCACTACAATGAATATAACATAAAATTGATTTCCATTTCTTCCCAAATATATAATTCAATATGATCTTTTAAAACAAATGTTATTTTACATTTGTTATATTTTAATGCATTGTGCACACTAATCCACATACTCAATATTAATTACACACTACTATCAAGATTAATATCAAATTACAACTTAAAGTACGGACTTTTTGAACTGTGGTACCTAAATAACGGGAATATTGATAAAAATGTCCTTTAACTTTTGCGTAATTAAAAAATTACCATGTAACTTTGGCCATTTAAAAAATTATCCTGTAATTTGCAAAAAGTTGAAAAAAATGCCCCGCAACCGGCAGTAACAGGTAACCCAGCCGGTTACCTGTTGACGTGGCGAGCAACTGCTGATGAGGTGGAGCTCATTTACTCATGTGACATTAGTTTTTTTATTTCTTTTATGTGTTTTTGCTGACTCACTTTTAGGGTAGAAAGAAAAAAAAGAAAAAAATTGTATAAATGATTATTTGAATTTATAAAAAGATTTAAAATTCAGAAATATAAAAAATTTATTTTTTAAAATTATTTTAAAATTGTAAAGTTTATTTTAAAATTCAGAAATTAAACAAATTATTTCTGAAACTCATTTATAATTTTGAGGAATATTCCTAAAAATTATTTTATAACTCTAAAATTCATTAAAATTCAAAAAATTAAAAAAAATGTTTCTGAAGATCATTTTAAAATTCAAAATTTTATTTGAAATAAAAAAATTAAAAAATATTTCTAAAATTTATTTTGAAAAATTTGAAATTCATTTACTCCATTTTCTTTTTCTATTTATTTTAAATTATGAATTAGGATAATTATATTGTCCTTCTTCTTGACAGTATCGATCCGATTATTGCATTGGATATTGGTCTTCCCGATTCTCCAATGAAGCGATTTCCATCAATTGTGTATTTACGGAGGACTGTGTGTGCGCGCGCGCACGAAAATACAGGATCAATTAAATATCCGAAACAAAAATGGAAGAAAAATCCATGGCCCAAATGGGGTAAATTGGAATTCTCAGAAGGAAACCCCTAACAAGAAGACTAGAACACACACTCAACGAGCCTATACATACATATATGCATACATATATCAATAATCGGAATTCTATGAAAATAATTTGTAGAAAACCATAGATTGAGAAGTGAAGAAATTAGAAGATGAAGATACAAACTACAAAAAAAAACCCTAATCCAATGTGTGTGTGTGTGAGAGAGAGCGAGAGAGCAAAATGTGGTCTTACTGAATAAACAAGAAACTCCACACAGAATAGAGAAACATCCATAATACAAGGCGACAACCTCGTGATTATTACAAGCATTTAGCATAATATACCATTATCATAAACCATCCTCTTCCCCATCAAGCAGAAGCTGTGAGGGCACCCAAGGTGTTAATTTTGGCTACAAGTTCTTCCTTTCTAGCACCCACTATCCTCTCGATTTCCTTCCCCTCTTTCAGGAAAAGGAACGTCGGCATAGCCCCCACATTGAATTCTTGTGCAATTTCCTTTAGCTCATCAACATCCACCTTCAAGAATATGACATGGGGTGTCTTCTTGGCTATCTCAGCCAATACTGGAGCAATAAAACGGCACGGACGACACCAGGATGCTGTGAAATCAATCACCACCAGCTTCTTGCAGTCGACGCCCTTCTGGAAATGCGCCTTCCACTCATCGACGGTGTGGCAGCCGATCACTTGTCCCTCTTCGGAAGAAGCCATTTTCTTTTTTTTTTTTTTCCCTAAAAAATTACAAAGGATTCAACGCTTTTTTCCTGAATGTATGAACTATGCGTTTGAAGAGAGAGAAATCTATCTGAAGAGAGTTCAGATCTGGGATCCGAGTTCAGATCTGAGTTCTTGAATCAATCTGAGTTCTCGAAGAAATTTGACAACAATGGCTTCACTTTTTTTCTTTTTAGTAACTTTCTGTTAAGCCAAACTTCAAAAGCAAGAAGGGGTGGGGTAGAAGAAGAAGAAGAAGTAATAGGTAAAATGAAGAGGGAGTTGTTTAACCCTAATTTTGTCATGTGAGTGTCACATGATTTCTTTTCCCTCCTAAAATGCCACGTCACTTATAGCGCGTCCAAAATTACGCACACATCAGCAGTCGATCGCCACGTCAACTAGTAACCGGCTGGGTTACCTGCTACTGTCGGCTGCGGGGTATTTTTTTCAACTTTTTGCAAGTTACAGGGTAATTTTTTAAATGGCCAAAGTTACAGGATAATTTTTTAATTACACGAAAGTTAAAGGGTATTTTTATCAATATTCCCTATTTTTTTTCTGGCCACTCAATGTCCCTATTTTTTGTCACTTTGCTACCTCTGACATCTAGCAAGAATTCAAAATATTTAGGAAATTCCTTTTCCTAAAAATTATAAGAAAATTAATATACTATTATTAAAAAAAGGGAAAATTGGTATAAATGCCCAGTATGTTTTCACTATTTAGAAACTAGGACACTAAGTATACCACTTTTTAAAAATGCCTTCTAACTTACGAAAAATTAATGAAAATGCCCTGTGACCGGCTATAGGCTGTTAACCAGCCGGTCACCTGTGAGCTATCTTTTTTACTTTCGGGAAAATTTGTATAAATGACCAGTATGTTTCCCTTATTTAAAAACTAGGACGTTAAGTATACCACTTTTTAAAAATACCTTCTAACTTACCAAAAAATGGTGAAAATGTCACGTGACCGTCTATAGAATGTGACACAACCGGTCATTAATAAGGTGAAGCTCTTTTTCTGACGAGGCATTAATTTTTTTTCTGTTGACTCAGTTGTTAGCGTGAAAAAAATATATGTCGTCGACTTTGGCGGTGGCGGGTTCGACAGGGACGAGGAAAATAGGTGAAGAATCGGGTGATTGGTCAGGTTCCGATCCGCTAGTGGATGGGTGGGCCGGGCGAAGCATTGTTGGCTTCTTTTTCGTCTTCCATGTTGGTGTTTTTGTAAGATTGCATGACATTCATAAATTAGGGTTTAGTATGTTGTAATTAGGGAAGAAGAATGGAACAATTTAGTTTTTAATTTTTACAAATATTAATCTAAAATTTATTTATTAATATATCATATAGTTATCCTAATTCATAATTTAAAATGAAATAATAATAACATGAGAAAAGTAAAAAAGAAATTTGAAAATATTTATGAATTTTAGAAATTTAAAAAAAAAAAATCATAATTTTTTTTATTTTTCTGATTTTTAAATAAATTTTAGAATTTTTAAAAAAATATCAGAAATAAATTTTTTAATTTTTGAATTTTTAAATCAATTTTATAATTTTTAAAATGAATTTTAGAATTATTTTTTTTAATTTTGAATTTTAAATGAGTTTTATAATTTTTGAAATAAATATGAGAAATAAATTTTTAAATATTTAAATTTTATAATTTTTAAAATAAATTTCACAAATAAAATTTTTATTTTTCTAAATTTTAAATAAATTTTTGGGGTTATAATTTTTTATAAATTCAAACTTATATTTTATTTTTATTTTTTCCATCCTAACAAGTGAGTCAATAGAAAAATAAAAATGGAAAATGAAAAATTAATGCCACGTCAGGAAAAAAGGTTCACCTCATTAATGATCGGTTGTGTCATAGTCTATAGACAGTCACGGGGCATTTTCACTATTTTTTGGTAAGTTAGAAGGTATTTTTAAAAAGTGGTATACTTAATGTCCTAGTTTTTAAATAAGGGAAAACATACTGGTCATTTATACCAATTTTTCCGAAAGTAAAAAGACAGCTCACAGGTGACCGGCTGGTTAACAGCCTATAGCCGGTCACAGGGTATTTTCACCAATTTTTCATAAGTTAGAAGACATTTTTAAAAAGTGGTATACTTAGTGTCGTAGTTTCTAAATAGAGAAAACATACTGGGCATTTATACCAATTTTCCCTTAAAAAAAATTCAATCAGGATTTTTAAGAATATCTAGAATTTTAGGCGCTATATCAGAAGTTAGTCTATCAGTTTCAATATAATTGTCGCTTTAGAAATACAAGGCATAATTTTAACTAATCTTTTAAAATTGTGCATATTTTAAATGAGCATTAACTAGAAATGAAAATATTGTTTTTAGGGGAAGAAATGAAAAATTAATAAGATGGAGAAAGAAATAACTTTTGAAAAAGACATTATAGTAATGAAACTTCAATGAGAGTATATGAGTCATTTTATGAAGTTCCTTAATTTGTGTGAGATGCTTTAAAATGACAATTATTTTAGAATGAAAAAAATATATTAAATTCAAGCATGAATTACACATTAAATATGATAGACAGAGTTACATGTATCAGTACCAAATTAATTTTGATAACAACCGACTCGAATCGAGCTGGATTATCGGAATTAGCACATCTATCTCGAGTCCCTTGGGTCTTGGGTGAATATTGGAAAGCAAAACAATAACCAAAAGCACAAAGTCAGCACTCGTGCACAATGCTGGGGTTATAATTAGCTTTATGATAATGGTTTTAATATAAACCAAAAAATTGGTTGAAAATGAAAAGAGTCTTTAGGATATGCCCTTTTTACTGTAGTTGGCCGGAATTACAGAACCCTCATTTTCACTTCACGAAATGGCCAACACAAAAAAGGCATAAATGTTTTTTTACTCACTACTTATTAAATAATTTAATTAACCAACCAATCATCACTAATTGTTAATCATATATATATATATTATAAGTTGGGAATACTGCCTTGGTCAAAAGTTGTCTCTTGGAATCAATGGTAGTTGGACTCCTCAGGATCAATATATATTTAATTGGACATTACATCGTTTTCTTTTTTTAGTTTTCATTTCCCCCCTCTTTTCACCCAAAATTATAATGGTAATTCGGAATATAATATTAATTTTTTAAATCAATTACGTACGAAAACCATCTATCTGCATACTTGAGAGCCCATGAGATCACCTGTTACACGTTGGTGTTACATCTTGTGTTTCACTCACTCACTAATCGACACGTGTATGGTATGATGTCACAAATTAATATGTGTCACCTAGTGAATTGAGTGTAACAGAGAATTAAACACCTACTGTAACAGGGAATCCGAATTGTACTTGAGAGTGAGTAAAAAGTGAGTTAGTATCAAAACCGACTTAATCTAGTGTTTTTTTCATTTGGTATCCAAGCTTAAAAATGTCTGCTGTTACTACTTGTACTTTACTATTTTTGCCAATTGCTAATTAAACTTTGTTTCCTCACAAAAAAAAAAAAAAAAAAGAAAAATGTAGTATCCGTGAGGCATGTATATATTTTCCATTAATTTAGAGTTGTAGATTTTTCAAAGTAAAAATACGAATTACACCTTCAAATGCAACTTTTTTGTTTTTATCAAAGAATAATAGTTTAGGTAACAACCTGCATAAATTGTAACATACATGCAATAATCTTATATGTTTTCACGAATGAAAAATTAAAAAAATGAAAAAATCCTTTGAAGATCAGGTTGATCTTTGATATTAACCCGAGTAGAATTCATATGGCTTAACATGACTCGCTACGAAAAAAAATAATCTTTTGAGACAACGAAAAGTAGTCTGAAATAATGAGTATTTGTTATAACCTTATTAGAGAAAACATGTCATCAATAATTAGTTGTCTCAATAGCATGGACGCAAATAATATATTTGCGGCGATAAAAGTTTTCTCAAATGCATTTGAAATATTTTTTGCAACAAGTGGTTGTCTCTAAAGTAATCTTAAAATGGTCTCAAATAATTTATAGAGAGTTCTATGATAAGAAATAAAAGACTTTTTTTTTTTTGTTAGAGTGAGTATACATGCATTTTTGTGAAAACAGATTATATGAGTCATAAAGTGCGAATTTGTAGCAAGTGATGCATACAATTGTTAATTTATTGTTCATCTGGGAGATGCTGATTGTTTCTTTATAGGTTTCACTAGCATTAGAAATGAGAGTGTTGTTTGATAGGTGTCAATTGGAGCAAAAAGGCTGTTTGGTAGTGTGCTTTCACTAACCAAATGGGTCATAACTTTTGAGTGAAGTGTTGAAAGAATTTAGTCAATTAAGAACAAGTCCTTATTGTTTCCTTCATATATGTATATTTTACTCATTTTTAAGATAATTAAATTGAACTTTAATCACAAGTGGGCTAAATATTTGATTCAAGATGCTTATAAAATGCTTCTGTCTCTCTGGATTTTCTTTAAAACAAGAATCCCCTTTTCTCTATAATACATATTTGTACATGCTACACCAAAATCTGCACTATCGATTTCGAATCTTGGAGACACGTGTATATTCACATCATTTTAAATTAATCATATAACCGTTTTTTTTTTTTTTTTAATTCTTTCACCCTATTGTGTTAGTAGTTTATAATACGGCAACAAACAATTAAAGAGCAACATGTTATGTTGTTTGTTACAACATAGGTATATTAATCACACCTTTTGTGAGGCGGAAGAGTACGTCGACTCAAGTTGTTAGTCGGAAGAGTCCGTCAACTCAAGTTGAAAAAATTATGAATTTTTAGCGGAATAGTTTTATTTCATGTACAAATATATAGTACTCCTTTCGTTTCTTTTTAATTGATCTTTTAGCTTCTTAACGATTTTTCGAATTAATTGATCTTTTAGCTATGTTTTTGCTATTTATCTCAATTTTGCCTCTATGTCAATCATAAAATATCTATTACTTTTCAATTTAGATTTCATCAAATCTTATCACCTGGGGGTATATTTGGAAAAAAATTGAATTCTTAATTCTTCCACTTTTTTCTAAAAGATCAACTAAATCGAAATAGAGGGAGTACATATATGTTTTCGGGAAAATTATATATAACCATCTGAACTATAGGCACTTTTTCATTTTGATATATTTTTTCGAGTTAGAGATTCTCATCCAACCTTTCGCATTTTATAAGTAGCCATCTAGGACAAATTCCAGCCAAATACCCACGTGGATTGCGCACATGTTTTTTCGAGTTACAGATTCCCATCCAACCTTTGCGTGTTTATAAATAGCCGTCTATGAGGAATTTCGTCCTTATTTTTCGACCAGATACCCGCATAACTTGCACTGTCCTTCTTAAGCAAGGGCACACACGTTGGCGGAGGCTGGATGAACCGCTGGAAAGGCACCGGAAAACTTACTAAGTAATTTTCGGGTAATTTTGATAGCATGTTTTTTCTGGCTAGTGAAATTCGGTACGAACGATAGGCAAAATTCAGGTGAGATAGAGCACACCGAAGAGTTGCAATTTAACGAGTTTAAGCTTCTGCTTTTGTTAAAACTCGTTGCCATTGTATTTAATAGAGTTATTGAGAGGAGGAGATAATCTGGTGCGGTTCGGACTAGCATTATTTCCAGTGGACCTTCTCAGTGAAAAGAATGTTTTTTCCTCATTGTTGTTTTCATGTTCTTCTTCTCTTTCGGAATTGTGACATGGGTATTTTTATAATTTTTTGTGGAGTACTAACGTGGAAATAATGGTAGAGGCTGGAGCTGTGGTGAGCCAAGTCTCTGGAAGTAATCGCCATAGAAGGGGTATTTGTATCATCCTGCATAGCGGTGTGAGCCACGGTAATAAATTTATCCAGAAAACCTTGTTCTTGGAAGATCAATGGTGACAACACGGACATTGTTGCTACCAAAGAACTTAGCAACATGGTGAAAAGAAAAAGAACTGCAACCTAGGCTATGTAAAATAAGAACACATCTAACCGAGTTAAGGCCCCTTGTTGAATAGAAAGATTCAATTTGAGTAGTAGCTACGGAGAATTATGGGAGGGTAGAGGAACTAATTAGTCTTGGGGTCTCGAGGAGAGAGATAAGAGAGAAGGGCGAAGAAGAGTGTGATTAGAGAGAGACGGAAAAGGGTGAAGTAGAACCTAAAAGGGAATGGGTTCGCAGCGGTAGCGACAACGGTAGATTAGGTGGGGGTGGCAGAAGACGGCTATTGTGAAGGCAGTGAGGTATTTGGCCGGAATTCATCCTAGGTGGCTAGATAAAATGCGCAAATGTTGGATGGAATCTATAACTCAAAAAAGTATGTGTGCAAATGATACATGTAGTGTATGCATACATTTAGGTCGATTTATAGAGTCATTTTGGTAGTGTTTGCATATAAATTTGGGGGATAATTACAAAATGGCCGCTGAACTATTAACACTTTTTCACTTCGGCATATAAACTATTAGCATTGACTAAACCGCCGCCAACCTATTTGAATATTACTATTCAAAAGCTGCCGGTCAGAATACCGCCCAAATTATGTCCCAAAAGGTGGTTTTGCAAAATCGGGTGTGCAATGAATTTGGGTGGTATTATGGCCGGCAGCTTTCGAGCAGTAATATTTAAATAGGTTGGCGGCGGTTTAGCCAATGTTAATAGTTTATATGCCGAAGTGAAAAAGTGCTAATAGTTCGGCGGCCATTTCGTAATTATCCCTAAATTTGGTGGTTTTGTGTTAGATTTAATTATGTTGAGCCGAATGATGTGTTTGCTTGTTTTATAGTGAAATTCTTATATTTTAGGACCAAAATTCATTGGAATGAGGTCCAGGAGAAAGAGAAAGGTTATTAGGGGTAAAAACGAGCA